>CM031238.1:649807578-651007578 GCA_018340775.1 Taxus wallichiana var. yunnanensis
CTTTAACCCCTCTCAAACAAGAGATTCAACTTGATAAGAAGTATCAAATTTACCTAGAGTTACATTATGCTTGTTGGAGATAAGGGTGTGCAATCACTCTAGTTGTGACCTTAGTAAGATGTGTAAAATTTATAATTGAATGTTTCCTTGTAACATGCATCTAATACTTAATTCATCTAGGAATCCAAGATTGGTTAAGTGTGAAATCATACCCTTTAGGAGCACTCGTGACTCGACCAAAGGACACATAATATTTACACCTTATTTGTTTTAACAAGAAAACACTATGAAGTCAACTCAATGATGTAAGGGACAATTATAATCACCACCCTCAATGCGGTTTAAGCAATATTATTAAATGATTAAAATTATGGATAAAAATAAATAAATAAATAAATTTGAGGATTTCTCCTTTTTGACTCGAGGCAAATCCTCTACTGCATATCACGATCAATGCAACTAAGTTTCAAAGGGAAGTAGTTAGAATACGGTTCATTATAATAACTTAAAGTAAGAAAATGAAACTCTAGTGCTTAAATGTTATCATGAAGGGAACACGTAATATTTTTTTACTCTTGAACTAATAAAATTCCCTGTTTCATGTGAGCCTTCTTTTTGTAGCTGAGATAAATTGCAAAATTACACAAAAATGCAACTTAGCAAACAAATTCTTAGAAAAAATATTAGTATCCTCATGTATGCACATCTGATCCTATCAACAATCAGGCTACATCATTCTATTGTGATAAGATAAAATAGAAAAGTTAAATGGAACCACTATAGGAAAAAACTTAAGTAAGATGAAAATAATTTAGCATAGTAAAAGAAGAATGAAGAACCACATGATAGTGATTTTCAACAATAAATTTCAATAATGAAAGATAAAGGTAATAAATTTGTAAATTAGGAAAGCATTATGTCATGGATGGTGCCTACACGAGAGTAATATTATAGTTGAAGTATTGGTTGTGCATTTTCTATTGGGAAAGGGTAGTCTTGAGGTGAAACATGTATTTTCATGTCATCTATGTGGATTAAGTTTTATGAAAACATATAATGTGTTGTGTGTAGTCCGAAGTGATCTCCTCAGAGTGTCATGTGTACTACAATGTAAGTCAAAAGAAAATTATTTTGGTATTTTTACTGTTTGCATTTGTGTGTGTAAAATTTGGGTGTTACATTTGGTATCGTAGTGAAGGTTTATGCTCTCGAACCTCTGTGACGGATTGTAGTTTTGATGATATTTGTATAGTGGTGGTAAAGATGGGAAGAGTAATGTGATATATTTTGTGATATGACCAATGTTGTAATTATTATATTATGAATGCACATTTTGTGCATGTGACTTAGTTCATATTTTTTATCATGTTGATGTGCTTGTGATGAGAGTATTATCTTTCCTTTTCGTGCATTCGATGAGGAGCTCACGTGTGATGTGTCACTTTGATTTGTGTGAAAATAATGTTATTGCAGATCGGAGTGTTGGAGTGTTTTTTTATTATGTGATATGAAGTTGTGTTGATGTGTTGCATGAAAAAATTGGTGTAGAGTGAATTGGATTGTATCGTGATGTCATCACCGTGTTGTGATGAATCGTGTGCATCACCATGTTGTATTGTAATTGAATATATGTTGTAATATTAGTCATTGTGTTCATCATATGTATAATTTGTGTAATATGTGATGGTTCATGTCATGATTTAGGGGCATATGGTGAATGTATGACCCCTATTGTATAATACTTGCACTTTGGGTGCATTATGTTGAAGCGTGATTTATTGTAACCCATGAAAGTAATGATTGTGTTATACCATGTATATATACCATGCATAAGATGATATGGTTAGTGTGCATGAATCACCATTTTGTTAGTGATTTAGTTGTGTGTTATTTTATGAACCTCACACTAGATGACCCTAAGGGAAGCAACCATCAAGAGTGTATGTGTGGAGAGAGGAGGTGTCGACCAAGTTTTCATAATCTTGAGTCAAGTATGACTTAAGAAGTGGAGTCTCATATAGACTGAAAACCCATTGCTATCTATTTATTATACTTTGAGCGTGCCCAAGATATTGTGGATGTGCACCACCTTAGGCTCAACTTATGCAAACTAGCATCCCTTGCTCTTTCCTATGTGGGTTGTCCATTGAACAATCCTATGTGATTTTGACTATGTTGAGCCTTGTGGAAGTATGGAGGGATGATTTAGGAAGAGATTATGATAGTTGTATTATTTGATATGTTATTTTACAGTGTCGAGACTCGATGTCTAATTTTCAGCAACTTGATGAGTACCCTTTTGGTAGCCGTATAAGGCCATATAGTAATTGTAATGTGTTATTTATCTATACATATTTTATTTGTAAATTGATCATTATCTCTTTTCTTGTCAGAACCAACAGTTTTTATTGATTGATGTGTTCTTATATTTTGGGCATTTTATTTGGTTGTTGCACTAACATGTGGATTTTTGCACTCGCTATTTGACCATTTGCTTTGCATAGTTTTAAATTTATGTATCAAGTTTAAATTATTTTTATATCCTTACCCAAGGCTTGGGATTTTTTCCACTTGGAATTTGAAATGGATTGTTATATTGGTTCTAATGTCGTAATGTGTTGGAACATGGTCATGGGATTCACCTTAGAGTGGTTGAACCTATGGACCCATTTTTTGTATGGAGGTACACCCCAAGGAGTTAAAAGTAATTAGTGGGTTGTTGAACCACTAGTTATTATGTCACTTGTGTTAGGGGTGTCTAGACTCTATGTTCCTAGGGCCATAGGGTGACCGACCTCTTTGGGGGAGCTAAATTTATCTTTATTTTATTGCTTGGGAGGTATATGGAGTTGTTTGTGATGCTTTGGGAGGTATATGGAGATGTTTTGTGATGCTTTGGGAGGTATATGGAGTTGTTCATGATACTTTATGACGTATATGGAGTTGTTCACGATGTTTTGGGAGGTATGTGGAGTTATTTTGTGATGCTTTGGGAGGTATAGGGAGTTGTTTTGTGATGATTTTGGAGGTATATGGAGTTGTTTTGTGATGTTTTGGGAGGTGTATGTTATTGTATTATGATTTATGCATACTCATATGGGTTAGGTTTTGTTTTTAATGTTGAGGATTGATGCTCCTCATTGAGGGTATGTTTTTTATCCCCTTTTGACACTATGTAACTACAGTTATGTTTCGATTTGTATGAAAAAATAATATTTGCATTGTTGGTAATTTTAGGTTGTTATATTATTTTTATGTTATACATGCATTTGTGTCGAGGAGCAAGTGATGGGTGTCGTTATTCCCTTCATTTAATCAACTCATGCTTGATGTCATATTCAAACTAGGGGTGTGTCTGAAGCTATATGCACAGCAAAGAGAAATCTCAATGAACTAGTAATTGATTATAGATGTGTATTATTTTTATTTTATGGGGGGTTGCAAAGTGTCTTAAGATTTCTTGCTAAAGCCTTATTAAGTCTAACCTATAAGAAACTATCTGAAATAAACACACATTGCTAAAATGAACAAATCTTGTAGAATTGAACACACTGTTGGAAATAAACACACTTTGTAGAATTAAACACGCTTTACATATATACTTGTTTAAAATGATGTTGAAGAAATAAGAACATATACTAGAACACCTGCATGGACAATAGATAACTTATGTAACAGATTTTAATTGAAGAATCAAAAGTACTTACAGAATAAATAATAGGTTTATACAAATTGCTTGAAAATATAAATACCAATAGAATAAAAGATACTTTTTTTCTTGGAGGATTGGGCCTCGCTCCACCGTGAATCAGGATTTATCATAGTATATTGCTCTCAAAATAAAATTCCTATCTTATTATTGAATTATTATGTCTTACAAAACTTAACTTTTGATATTCGATCCCTCCGTATATGTGCGTGCGTGCGTGCATATGCGTGCATGGCGTGCGTGTGTGTGTGTGTGTGTGTGTGTGTGTGTGTGTGTGTGTGTGTGTGTGTGTGTGTGTGTGTATTCCCCATCTGAAGATGCATTTACAATTATGAGTGTTCAATAGCTATCTACATATTCTAGTGGAACCGAATAGTGCCCAAAGTAGATATGAAATTTAGAAAACTAGCTGGACATACAACTGTTGGTCTCACATATGTATTTTTGGAGTGTGAAGAACTGGAAAATTGTTGGTATATTTCTGATTGGAAGGCCCCTTCTTTTCTCCATAACTAAATTTTGATAGAATAAGGAGATTCCCATTGATTCCAGAACTTTGGAGAAGTTCCGAAACTAAAGGGAAACCTTCTAGAGCTAATTGCTAAAGTTCCGGAGCTAAGTGATAAAGTTCCGAGCTAAGTGATAGAGTTCCAGAGCTAAGTGATAGAGTTCCAGAGCTAAGCCACATTTTGGCCATATTCCAAAAAGGTGTTGGTTACTTCATACTTCACTTATCTGACCAAATATGACTTTTTATTTAAAAAAACTGAATTTCCACGCAATTTTTTAGGAATTATAGATTTTTAGACATTTGAACTAAATCAACAAAAGATGGACAATTACATCCTAACTTATATTTAGATCAAACAAAAGTTATGCAATGCAAGACAACTTGATAAAAAAAGGGAAGTAAAAAGAGAGTATTTATTGCACATTAATGAGACATATTTTAGCCTCATCATCTCCCCCACACTTACTTGTTTGTAAGTCCTCTTAAAAACTCTATTCTTCAAAACTAGGATCATGAATTTTGCATTCCAACTGACTGTTAAGGTCAAATGGTTGAAATTGAATGTTCCAAAGGCTTCCGATCGTAATTGCTATATCCCGATCCTTCATTTACCTTTTTCTTCCAATCCTCAAAATGAGTGGGATCTTGAGGTTTTCTATTTTCCATGGGGACATAGGTGTAAGAAGGAGAGGAGGCCTTATTCTCATACCCATCCACATACCCCTGCATTTTCACAAATTTGAGGAATGAGTGTACATAAATTTCTGGCCCTTTCTAGACTCCATATTAGATTTGTGGGAGATATCACTTCTCTTCTTCTTAATGCTACAATAAGGAATTCCCATCTCTTTAGGAATCCATCATAAATTTCTTCAAATTTTTTCTCTTCATATGAGGTGAATGCATCAATACTCTTCTACAGGATGGAAATATAATGTTCTTTAAATCAGTTGTCAAAGGCATGGGACCTGAAATGTATAACAAATGTAGATGGCTTCCCATAATGAGCTCTCATACATAGGCTAGATGAACTAGCCTTTATTAAGTGTTTAGTATCCCTTTCTTTCCAGGCTATCTGATTCTGGAGCACAAAAACAAATGCATTAAGTTGGCTTTCCCCACATATAGATTAATCATGAAGCCTGTATTCTTTTCTAACATAAAGTTGCAGAGATAAAATTCACACAGAAGATTTTTCTGCTTTGGACTGGTTGAGGAATATGCTACCATGAATTTTACTTCATCCTTCAATTCATGTGGAAGGCCACATGAAATCCTCAACAATTGCCAACGGATAAATTGTTCTTCTAGAAAGACATTGTATGCAGGAGAAGGTCTTCTACATGTGAGTAATTTTTCACTCATCATACAGACCATCTGTATTTTTTCCAAACATTTAAATTTTTCTTCTTCAATCTTATAGAATTTTTCTTCCCATTCTTTCCTTGCTTGGAGTTATTCGCAGCATGATATTAGTGATGAGGTTTGCACATGTCTATTGCTATAGAGTTAATTGAACAAGATCAACAACCTGCTTTAGTAGTTATTAGTACAAAACACAATTTAATTTAAGATTTAAGAGCTACAAATCCTTTGGGAATCACTCAATCAAGACCAAAAACTTACTTCCATAACATTTTTGGATGAAGAACAAGACAAATATTTGTTGTGACAACAAAGAATAATTGGTGTCAGAAGGGTCTAAACTATTATTATCCCATGATCTATGCATGCGATTAGAACAAGAGCATTAGTAAGAGGTCTTCCCCTTGATTTTGTTCAATTACCTTTAAATTTAGGTAGAAGAAGAAGGGTTGGAAATATTGCACCTTATAATAGGCCCAGTTTTTGTAACCCTCCTCCCCTTGCTTCACCATGTGTTAATCTTGTTGTTCAAATCCTAGTAATCACAATGTAGTAGCCACCAAAATTTTTGTTACCTTTACTAATGGAAAACCCTTAGTAATTCAATCCTATCACGATATACCTATCACGCCTTGAAAGGTTTACCTTCATTTACAGGTGAAAATGAAGATACCCAGATTGAACATATTATAGATGTAGTATCCCTTTGTTCAAGACATAGTATCACACATGAGGAAGTTTCTCTAAGGATTCTAGCTACCACATTCAAAGGTCAATCTCTAGAATTTGGTACAGAAACTTATAAGTAGGGACAAGAGGCATTTGGGATGTGTTGTGCAATCTTTTGCCTTTTGTAGGCAATTTGAAGATTAAATAGACCATCTATCCCTTATTGATAAGTTTTCAACTACTAAGCGTGCACCCCAAGAGTTCATATCCAATTTTAACTTAAGATTTACGAACTAGGGAAAAATTCAAGTTGCAGATTAAGACTTTATTAGAACATGTTTTTTGTATTATTTATGTGCATTAAATAGTGATATTTTTGTTATGATTCAATCTATGTTCAAACAAATTTTCCCACAACCTTTGACATTGCAATAAGGGATGAAACCAACCTTATACAAGCTATAAAATTGGTTCCCAGGACCTATTATGTCTATCTATGTTGAGTTAGCTAATATTCCACGAACCGAGAAACCATCCCTAGTTCCTACAGTTCAGCCTAGTGAAATAGATTACTTGAAGGGGGCTATTAAAACTATGGTAAAGAAGATTGTGCAGTTTGAAATGAATCAAGCCAAAGAAAATAGGTCGATTAGCCACCTTTTCCAAATTTCAACAATTACATACCTCAACATTAAAAACCATATGAAGCACAACCAACTATTACACCTGCTAGGCCCTTTTTGTAGTTAATCCTAATGCCCCTACAAGTTTAAGAGAATTAGTTCTCGTGGAAAGAAATATGGCCCAAGATGCTAGTATGCATCCCGGTGGCTCAATTGCATCTAAAAGATGGTACCGTAGGGGTTTTGTGCCATAAATGACTAAAGAGGAAGCATTTAATCCTTTTCAAGAAAGTATATTTATTGCAGGATATGTAGATTAGATTTTGGAACATGAACAAAAGGGGAAGCCAAATGCTACCTTGGTATATTTTTAAACAACTTATCATATGGTTGTAAATCATGAAATTAGAGCATAAGATAGAGCTAATTTTGTTGCAACAGTTACTTGATCAAATAAAAGAGCTATGGAGGCTAATGTAAGTGACCAAACTGCTGTACCAATTCATGAAAATCAAATTAATACTGCTGGTAAGAGTTCTGAACCACTTACTGTTCAAGAAAAGGCTGTTGTTGTAAAAAATCAGTTTAGGATAGGTTTTGTTCCGTTCAATATTATTGATCATATGAAGAAATCTAATGTTACTATGAGCATGTGGGATACACTATCTATTCCTAGACAAAAAGACTTTCTCGCAGTACAAGATCTTTTCGATGCGATATTACAATCAAAATAGGATTACTTGTGAAGAAAACACATCAAACATGGCGATGTCAATTCAGACCACAAAACAAAAGGGTCAAAGCAACAAGTGTTTTAGCTAAAAACAATAGCAAAAATCCAAATAGAGCTGATTTTTTTGCAGCACTTGCTTGATCAAAGAAAAGATCCATGGAGGCTAATGTAAGTGACCAAAATGCTATACCAATTCATGAAAATCAAATTAATACTAGTGGTAAGAGTTCTCAACCACTTAGTGTTAAAGAAAGGGCTAATGTTGTAAGAAACCATTTTAGGATAGGTTTTTTTCCTTTCAATATTATTGATCATATGAAGAAATTTAATGTTACTATGAGCATGTGGGATACACTATCTATTCCTAGAAAAAATGACTTGTTGTTACAAGATATTTCGGGTCTGAAATTACAATCAAAATAGGATTATTGTAAAGAAAACACATCAAATATGGTGATGTCAATTGCAGATTAGTAAACAAAAGGGTCAAAGCAACGAATTTTTTAGCTAAAAAGAATAGCAAAAAATCCAAAAACATCAACAAAAGAGGTAAAAACAATGGTTAAACAAGTCAAAGTGGTTAAGCCACCTCTGTTATACCTTTCTCTGATTATCAAAAATTCTTTAGTTCATAATTACATGGTTAATAATGAAGCTAACAACATTGTTATGCCAAAGTTAGTGGATTAAAATTTGGGTCTTAAGTATGAACCAAGTACCAAAGGAGTTTTACAACTTGATGGTTCATCAACTAAGACCATTGGAATCATTAAGAATTTAAAGCTAACTTTTCATCCGTTCCCAAGTGTTACAATCTCACAAGATGTGATGGTGGTGGATCTACCACCTTATTTTTCTATGTGCTTATCTAGAGACTTCACATCCAAGATTGGCGGTTACCTTTCAAAGCATTTAGACTTATTTAGTTTTCAAAACTCATTATGGAGATAAGGTAACTATTAATTTAGATCCCTTGTCAAATTTTCATATTGATCCTTTTACACCTAGTGTTGTTAATGCAAATTATGTTGTAAGTGAAGAGCAACTAGATGATTCAGAGGCTGAAACTGGTTATGCCTTAGAAGGTGTCCCAGATATGTTCAAAGATCAATGAACTGATGAAGATCATGTCCATGACCCATGGAAAATTATTGAGAGAAATTTATTGAAGGAAAAGGCCTTGGAGTGTATTGTATTCATGAGGACAATGTTGTAATTCCTTCTTTGGAGAGAGAAAATCAACAAGATAATGGTTTGTGGAAACTTTATTTTGATGGCTCAAAAAACCAACATGGTTCAAGGGCTGGTTTAATGCTGATTTCACCTTCCAAACAAAAATATTTTACTACCATTAAGTTTCATTTTGCTTGTTCTAACAATGTTGCAGAATATGAAGCCCTTGTTCATGGTTTAGAGTGGGAAAGGAAAAAAAAAATCACATATTTACAGATTTTTGGGACAATGAGATTGTTATTCACCAGGTTAGAGGTTTTAATACTTGCAAGAACCCATTAATGAGAACTTACAGGCATATAGTATGGGATTTACTTGATGATTTCCTTTCTGTTAATGTTCAAGCTATCCCTAGAGATAAAAATAAACACGTTAATAGACTTGCTGCAATTGGTTCACAATTTGATATACTTGTTGATGTCAGAAGTGACAAATTTTAGCCACATATCAAGGTTTTGGTGAGACCTTCAGTCCCAGAAAATGATATGCATTGGCAGGTTTTTGATAATGATGCACACATAATTAGATTTTGCAAGAAGATGTGGAACTTTCTATTTGCAATCAAACAAAATTGCAGAATTCTTATGAAGATCATATAGTACAATTGAAAAAAAAAGATTCTCGAAAGGCCTTATAACTTTGGAATCCATTTTCAGTGAAATTGACCAAAGGAGGCATGAGAGGGTTGTACTTGCTGCAGGTACATATCAGCATGAAAAATTTACCATTTTTGAAGGTAAGAGTCTTAATCTTGGCAAAGTTTGTTCACAATCTAAAAAATATTATTTTATTCATCTTTGTAGAGACTATGTAGATGTTTTTGCTTGGAAATACAATGATTTAAGAGGTTTTTATCCCTCTTTAGCTTAGCATACCATTGAATTAGAGGTTGGTTCAAAACTGGTTAGACAAAAGCAAAGACAAATTAATCCCAAGTTGGAACCCTTGATGTGGATAGAGCTTGAAAAACTCATTGAGTCTTCCATTATATTCCCCATTAAGCACTCCACTTGGGTGGTTAATCTTGTACCAGTGAGAAAAAAAAATAGTGAAATCAGGTTATGTGTTGATTTTCATGATTTGAATAAGGATTCTCTTAAGGATCATTATCCTTTACCTTCTATGGAGTAGATTCTTAGTTAGTTACTAGTTCAGAGAGATATTCCTTGCTTGACGGATATAGTGGATATAATCAAATACTTGTCAAGGAGGAAGATCAATACAAAACAACATTTACTACAAAGTGGGGCACTTATGCTTACAAAAATATGCCATTCGGTTTGTCAAATGTTGGTGCAACTTTTCAACGTGTTATGGACATGGATTTTCAAGGTATTATCAATAAATTTGTCTTAGTTTATCTAGATGATATCACTATGTTTTCAAAGCTTGCAAGTGATCATCTACCGTAGCTCAAAGCAATATTTGAAAGGTGCAAAGAGTTTGGTGTATCACTTAATCCTAAAAAGTGTGTTTTAAGTCCACGAAGGCAAGCTTCTTGGTCATATTATTTCCAAACATGGTATGATGATTGATCTTGAAAGAGTAAGTGCTATTCTTGCTTTAGGCTTACCAAAACATAAAAAACACTTCAAAGTTTCCTTGGAAAAATCAATTTTATAAGAAGATATATTGCTGATTTTTCTGCACTTGCAAAGCCTTTGACCAACATGCTTAAAAAAGATTAGAATTTCACTTGGAAAAAAGGAGTGAGTAGTTTTGATGCCATCAAAAATCTATAGTTGTTTCCCCAACACTCATCAATCCTGATTTTTCAAAATATTTCATGTTGTATGCTTATGCTAACATGGATACTATTGCAACAATTTTAACACAACATAATAGAGAGGAATTGCAGCATTCAATTTTTTTTTCAGCCAAAGTCTAATGGAGTACAAGACTAGGTACTCATTCATTGAGAAACATGTACTTTCAATTGTTATATCTCTTAATAAATTCAGGCATTTTCTCTCTAACAATAGAATTAATTTGATGGTTGCACATCCAAGCATTAAGGAATTTCTGTTGAATAAAGATATATCAGAAAAGAGAGCAGGTTGGATCACTCAAGTTATGAAGTATGATATCATCATTAAAGTGACCAAACTAATTAGAGGCAAGGGATTATGTGAGCACTTGGCTCAAGACTTGCATGAGAATAAGGAAGTTGTTTATTTGCTATAGAATGAGCCTAAAAATGTAGAAAATCAACAACATACAAAGTGGATTTTCAACATGTCAAGGTATCTTCAGCATGGTATTTACCCACCAGGTTTAGACAACTCAAAAAGGAGGTATTTCAGACTTCATTCCATTCCTTATTTTTGGTTAATGATGTGTTATTCAAGAAAGATATCAATGGTGTCCTATTAAGATGTGTTGATCCAAACCAAGTTGAAAGGTTTCTTAATAAATTTCATAACAACCAAGGAGGAGGGAACTATTAAGCTAAAACTACAACCCTCAAAATCATGAAAGGAGGCTATTATTGGCCTACACTTTTCAAGGAAAACCATGCATGGGTAAGAAAATGTCAGAAATGTGCTTTCTTTACAAGAAAAGAAAGACTTTTTGCCTTACCATTGCAGCCAATTTCAGCTAATAAACCCTTTTCTTAGTGGGGTTTAGATTTTATTGGTCTCATTAACCCACCTTCAAGTTTTGGTCACAGATGGATACTCACCACAACTAATTACTTCACATGATGGATGAAGTTATTGCTTTGAAGGAAGGTAATGAGACAAATATCTTGGATTTTTACAAAGGCATAATTACAAGGTTTGGTGTTCCTTTCACCATTATTTCAGATAATGCTAAAGCTTTCGTTGGTGCAAAAATTGCTACATGGGTTGTTCAAAATGGAATTTATTTGAGTACTTCATCCAATTATTACCTGCAAGGTAATGAATTGGCTAAAAGTACAAACAAGAACTTACTCAAAATAATTCGAAGAACCATAGATGAAAATCAACATACTTGGCATGATAAGTTAAAGGCAACCTTGTGGGATGACAAAATTACTCATAAAAGGTCAATTTCAAACTCACCTTTCAAGCTAGTTTATGGTTTAGAAGAAAAGTTACCCATTTCTCTTGAACTTCCAACTTTAGAACTTATGCATCAGATGGAGTTATTAGAGAATGAGCCCATGGAAGTAAGATATTCACAACTTATGGAGCTTGAAGAAATCAGAAATGAAGCTATGTTGTCCATGGAGAAGAATTAGGCTCAAATCAAAAGGACATTTGATAAGAAAGCCAAAGCACGAGTCTTCAATGAAGGTGACTTAGTTTTGAAATGGGATGAGGACCGAGCAAAGCCAAGTGCTCATACAAAGTTTGATTCACTATGGAGTGGACCATACATTATCACTAAATGCAAGTTACACAATGCATTTCATCTTGCACAAACAAATGAATAAAAGCTACGATCCCATCAATGGGATCCATTTGAAGCATTTTTTCAGAAAGATAAGTTGACACTATATTATAGTTTACATGCTTTCCTCTAAGTGTTTTATAAACACATCCTTTCAACATTTTCCTGCTTTCAATAATGGTTTCCATCTTCAATGGCATGCCTCATAGAGGTTTTTTTTTCCCCTTGTGCAGTTTTGCACAGGTTTCCATTGTTGTTTTGTTAATTTTCTAGGAGGAATTATAAGTTTTATCAAAAACATCCACCTTGGGCATGCATGTTCAGGCTATGGTACATGTTTTTAGTTGGCATTAGTGGTTGAAAAAACCCTTTTCAAGGGTTCTTACATGTTAGGAGGTAACCCTATTAGAAAAGTCACCAAGATGCTAGCCAATTTTGGTCAACTATCGATAGGGGTACATAAAAATTTCCATTGTTGTTTGTTTATATGGTTTAGGGAATGACATATCATCAAATTTGTAACTCAAGTGTTGTTATAGAAGGCCATGCCTCATAGATGTTGTCATTCCAATTTTCACCTTCATCAAAGTTGTGCAATAGCCATGGAGGACCATTGCAAATCTTGGAGGAAGCCATTAAGGGTAGCATGTATCGGGATCACGCTTAAGGAAGTATAATCAAGTGGCAGATTTAAAGGACACATTTAGTTAATTCAGGTTATTTCCTTATGCTTAGGTGAAATTGCATTATGTTTTGAGTTGCTTAAGTTCATTCCACATCATGATTACAAAAATAAATGTAAAAGGAAATTATACAACTCATAATAGAAGGTAATTTCATATATTCATAAAGAAATAGTACATTTATCCCACACAAGCCATGGGATATGGCTATGATCAGAAAAGAAAATGTAGATAAATACAAAGTTGAAAGTATGAGGGATGAGTAATTCATCATTTCTTGAGTGTGAAGGTTGTTCCAAGCTTTTCGTATTTCCCAAGCTACAACTCCATGTACCTAAAAGAGAAAAGTAGGGGAGTTAGAGCTCAAGGTAACTGATATCTCATGCTACCAGTTTCATATGTATATGCATTATCAATCAACAAGTGTGCATGGAAGAGAAACAACAATAGAATTATAAAAGTACAGTCACTACCATTCATCAACATCCAAAGTACCATTTTCATAATCATGAGAAAGATAAAGTAAAATCATTGAAGGAGAAAAGAAAAGAATACTACCCCATGTTTTCTAACAATTTTTGAATTGTGCAGCTACAAGAATGAAATAATATCATATTACTTTAATTTCTATACAAAATCAAAGCATATTTTCAAGATTTTATAGCATTTCAAGGACATCAATGAAGCCATAACTTAAATTTTGGAGTAGCTTATTGAAGATTAAATTAGTTACATTTTTCCAAAAAGGACCAGATTTTAAAGCAAAGTACATCTTTACAATGTATTGTAAAGAACAATATGGGATACATATTCGATGCGGTGAAGTATAAAGAAGTGTAATATACCAATTTCGATCAACCATGTATCACATAGTTCATAACTCACATTTCAGGTCAACATTTTTCTCACAACTAGCTTCCAAGGAAATTAATTGCATTTCCATCAATTTATGGAGCTTATAATAATTTTATTTAGAAGATTGAAAAGAAGGTACAATTTTACAAAGAGTATATAGTTATAGTTGAGCCCTTAAAAATACGCAAGTCAATACAATTTGTGATGAGTAGTTATAAAAGGAAGTTGAGCTCCATATACAACCAAAGAAAGAATTTAGAGGGTACTTGTCATCACCAATCCGACACTATGATAATTCTTCACCGAGAACTCCTCATGCTATGATTATTTACTAATGCACAACCTTTAGTTTGGTGGATGTAATCTAGAAACACAACAACAAACATAACGCCGAATACCATAGACTATGATAAAAGGAATGATGATAAATCTGAAATATTAGAGTAAATTATAATATTAGCATGAAATTGTTACAATCTCACCCATGAGGTACTTCAAGTGTTATTGACTTCACTTGCCTTCCATCAATACTATGGGAGAAACTTCACAATTACACCTCTTAATGGCTTCTTCAACACACTTTTAAAGGCGGTATGAGGTACCCATGTACATGAAGAAATCCCAAGAAGTGAAGGAAAACCCAGTGGAAAAAACATCCACCACAAGAGAACAAAACACTCTCTAATCTAGGAAAGATGCCAAAAATGGGTCCCGGCCATAGACAAGCCTGAAAGGGTACCCATGTACAAAGAGGAAATATCTCAGAAAGAAGAAGAAGAGAGAAAAAGAGGGAGGCGAGAGGGATGCGAGAAGATGCCATGGACAGATTTGAACTCTACACTCTAGGAGCTCTCCCAGAAGAATGTCGATGACGAGATCCTCTACCTCTCGGGTGAAGAAGAGCCACCCGCAACGAATCGTGTGCCTACCCTTAGGAAGGATAGAAATGACGTCTTTGGAAGTCCACCCACTCAGAAATGAAGTGAAGGCAAGAACATGAAGAACTCTAAGTCCTGATGCCTTTGAAGTGTGATATAGGTCTAGCGAGTGAGTGCCAAGGAACCGAAGGTAATGCCACGTGCGTATAACTTTCGAGTGAAGAGGAGGAACACATGTAGAAAGGATGTCTAAGTGATGTGAAGGGAACAAAACATCCTCTAGAAACAGAAAGGGATCCACAAATGAGCGTGGATCAATGAAGGTCTCCGGAAAAGTGGAAGTGACATGATTCCCGGAAGGGGCACTCCCAACAACAGAGATGATGAACTCCTCTAAAACACCTATAGATGGATGAGGGACCTGTAGTGCATCACAAGTAGACTCTGCGAAAAGACGACTAAGGTCAGGTAGATACTCGTCCCAATGAGGGGGCTCAACAAAGAAAGAGCGATGTATGATAGGTATGAGTCATCTAATGAAGGTAGAGGAGTGGAATGGGCCTCGTACACTGGAAGTGGAAAGGAGGCAGTGTAATGACTGTATGAGGCGAGAAGGGGGCTGCTCGATATCGATGAGATGTGGGAAGTGTCAACGCTCTCTGGAATAGTGAGAGAAAGAGGATAAGAGTCCTCTATAGTACTCTCGACATCGAACTAGATACACAATCCTCGTCATCGAAGTAGAACCAAGCGAGCTGTGTCGGTGGGCTGTCATCACACGAAGAAATGGAGGAGACAACTGAATCAGCAGTAGCAACAATGGCGGCTTGACAGTATGTGAAGGGTCTCCATAGAGGGACTGAAGAATGCTCCAGACACGGTGAGGTGGATCTGAGTCTACCACGTGAAACAAGAGAGAACGAGAGACATGCATCATCATGTTACCAAAGACATGGTCACAAGTGTCAAGGAAGTCCTCTAGATGACGATGATCAGTGGGTGCAGGAACTAGCCTAAGTAAGAAGGTTGAAAGACCCTCGTAGGCGAAATAAAGTTCCATGGAAGCACGCCAGCCGAATAGGTCTCTCTCCCCAGGTGAGTAGTGGCGGAGGTTGTAAGGTGATCCACGACACTCACGTCTAGAAGAGAGCACTCTCCATGATTAAAATAATGCAAGATGTAAGGTGCAAGAGCGTCGGACTCGGCGATAATGTGTCTGCGTGTGTAGGCCCAAGAGTACAAGCAACCCCCAAAATGTGGCACTTTATAAAAGTAGTGCGTTTACAAAAGTGATAATGCCATCATGTAGTGTGTGAAAAATCATGCAACTTTAATCAAGGAAGCGCTCGAAATGAGCAAAATGAGTCAAAAGTTATCGCATTAAAACGATTCCCGCAACTGATGGAAAAATGCACTAGATGGTAAACAGATTAAAAAAGTACACAAGATGGGTGCAAAGGGTATCATGTGGGTACTCGTTAGAAATGCCACAGAATTTTAACAGGGGTTTGTTTTGACTACGAGGGGGTTAGCCTCCCATGCAACCCCCTGGACCTCACCCTCCGTCTTCGACAGCGTAGGAAGGTCAAATTACAAGCAAAATACAGCCCAATAAATAAAAATACCAATGCCACACCGAATGTTTTAATTTTTAACACCTTTAAACATCAAAAAGAGGTGGAAAGGAGGGCCCACGTTGGAAGAGTGGACTGCTCAAGCCTGTCGAGGACCACATCTTTGTTTGTGCGATAGAAAACGTCCAAAAAAATAGCGGTACAGTCACTGGAGGTTCTTTGGAGGCTGAATGAGGGTGTTGCAGACACATGGGAGGTCAATGGAGGTGCTGGGAGCAGGTGTGGCAGGTATGCACAAGATGGAGGAGCTGTTTGAAGACCCAAAACGCCAAAAACACCCAAAACGCCCAAAACACACTGTAGCAAATTCAAAAACGTTTTTCAATGCAAAAAAAACGCAGGTGGGAGCTGTTGGAGCGTGGGAACAAGTTGGAGGGGTTCTTGTGGAGCTAGGAGGTGGTGCAGGGTCTTTGGTGGCCTACGTGTTGTCATCACCAATCCGGCACTATGATAATTCTTCACCGGAACTCCTCGTCTTTATGATTATTTACTAATGCACAACCTTTAGTTTGGTGGATGTAATCTGGAAACACAACAACAAACATAACACCAGGATACCATAGACTGATAAAAGGAATGATGATAAATCTGAAATATCAGAGTAAATTATAATATTAGCATGAAATTGTTACAATCTCACCCATGAGGTACTTCAGTGATATTGACTTCACTTTCCTTCCACCAATACTTGTGGGAGAAACTTCACAATTACACCTCTTAATGCCTTCTTCAACACACTTTCAAACTGATGGCTTCCTTTACACACTTACTCATACAATATTTCTCACTACTTCCTTCTACATGCTAAATGAGGTGGGTGGCCTTTTTATTTATAGACTTCTAGGCTTATCCATCTTATCTCTAAGATAGGATAAGAAATCCACTCGATGAATCATATTCCATACCTTAACTCTTATCTCGTACATGTAAGCTTATCTTTTAAGATAAGATAAACCTTATCATTTCACATGGGTTCCATATTTTTAGACTTTTTAAAAATAAAATATACAAAATATTTATGACATCACTCTTTGTCCTTATTACCAATATAATATTTCTAATTCCTAATCATGTAGACCTTACTTCTCTACTTACCCCAACTTTGACATTTTAACATTACTAGACCACTTACGACAACTATTTACTTTTTACCACAACATTTCTATTGTACTTTTGACTATTGTCGTACTATACATTATTAGCATGCATCGTCTTGGCGTGTAAGTTATCTTCTATGGATGCTACTTATTAATTATACTTAACAACATCATATTCCTAATAAATACATTAGTGAAATAGAAATTACGGAGGAAAATTTTAGTGTCGACATCTTCCCCTTCCTAGCTTCTACTCGTCTCGGAGTAGACTATTCTAGTGCTTGGAAAATCTTCAACTTGTCGTGGTTGACCCATTTCGTAATGGGAGTGCCATCCAATTCCTCCAAATGACGTACCATTTTCATGCATTTTGCTATTTTGTAGGGCCCCATCCATTTTGGAAGAAATTTTCTCTGTCTTCTTTTTTGTATCCGGAATCATATACTAGAACCAAGTCATTCACATGAAATGGAGACCACCGGATCTTTTGATCAAATTATTCATTCTCGCTTTATTTTCTTCTTATAGCTTGTATCCTTAGCTATTTCCCTCATTTCCTCTAGCAAATGAAGATGTACCAACATTTCTTTTCTTCGAATCACTTTCATCCATTCTTTCATTTTCATTACTCGACCGTGGGAATATCAAACTCAATAGGAAGAACTGGATCAATGCCATAAGCCAACCGAAATGGGAGTATCCTGTTGCTTGACTTTGATGTTGTCCTATATGCCCACAATGCTACATGAATCCTCTTATCCCATTTATGTACTGCAAGGCCGCATCTTTTGCTAGAATTTGACACAACACAAAATCATTCGCTCCACTGTCCCATTTGTGCTTGGCTTGTATGTTGTTGCCTTCTTGTTCTTAATAGAAAACTTATTGACTAGGGCTTGTACCACCTCATTAATGAAGTGGCTTCCTTGATCTGCTTACAATTTCTAATGGACAACCAAATCACGGTGACAATGCGTTCATATATGAACCTTGCCACTTCATCCATAGAAGTCGTTTTCAAAGGCCTAGCTTTAACCCACTTGGTTAAATAATCATGGCAACTACAATATACTTATTTTGGCGTGAGGTAGTTGGAAGTGGACCTACAATGTTTATTCCCACTTTTCAAAGGGACCAAGTGGAAGAATAGGGTATAATGGAGCTGATGAAGTCTTACGGTTACCATGTGTTTGGCAAATATCACATGTCTTACAATAATTATAACAATATTTAAAAAGAGTGGGCCATTGATAACCTCGCATCCAAGATCCTTCTTACCGTAAGTTGTCTAGAGAAGTGACCTCCACATGTACCATTGTGGAATTCTTCTAGCAGTTCCTTCCCTTAATCACATCTAATCGCCCTCTTGTCTTGTGGCCCATCGTGTCCTATTCTTAATAATACTCCATGCAAAATAGAATATGGACGACTGACTTGAGTAATCTTTCTCTTAGTCTTTGCATTGGCACCATCAGGAAACTTGAATTCATTCAGATAATTCCAAATATCTATGTATTCACTAGAGATTGTGTCAAGGGATAACAATGCTTTGCATCGGGAAATCATCATCAACACAAGATGATCCTAAACCATCATAGGCTCGAGAGAGTACATCTGCGCATTGACATGTTTTTTTCCTCGGCCTTTCTATAATATCAAATTCAAATTCTTGTAGCAAAATTATCCATCTTGCTATCCTCCCTGATGGGTTAGGCTTATTGACAATATATTTTAGAGCCTGATGATCTATTACAACTATAAATTTCTACCAGCAAAGCAAGTAATTTCTAAACTTCTTTACAACAAAAATGATAGCTAGAGCCTCTTTTTCAGTTACAGTATAATTTACCTCAGCACTACTCATTTGTCTGCTCCCAAAGTAAATTAGATGTTCATTCCCATTTTCATCCTTTTGGCTCAAAGTACTTCCTAGTGCTGCATCTGAGGCATCAGTGTACACAATGAATGGCTTGCTCCAATCTAGATTCTTTAAAACAGGTGAAGACACCAGGGCTTCCTTCAGTTGTCCAAAAGCTTCATGCGCCTTATTTCCTAGTTCATAAGTAACATCCTTCTTCAAGAACTAGGTTAGTGGCTATGTAATCTTTGAGAAATTCTTGATGAACCTTCTATAGTAACCCACATGGCCTAAAAATGATCTCAACTTACTTCTATTCATAGGAAATGGTAAATCTTTGATTTTTGAAACTTTATCAGGATTAGTACCAATACCATCTCTGGATACAACATGCCCTAACAAAACGCCTTTAGAACATCCAAAGACACACTTTGTAGGGTTTAGTGAGGCTTGTGCTTCATCTAACCTTTGAAATGCTGTCTCCATCTGGTGCAAGTGGTCCATCTTGCTCCCATAGATGCAAAAATCATCCAAAAATACTCTGATGAAGTTCCCAATGTAGGGTTCGAACACCCTATTCATCAAACGCTGGAATGTTGCTGGAGCATTACATAACCCAAAAGGCATAACTCTATAAGCAAACGTTCCCCAAGGAGTGGTGAATGTGGTCTTCAGCTGATCTTTCTCCACTATACGGACTTGGTTGTATCCGCTATATCCATCAGCAAAACTATAACACTCCTGGCTAGCTACTTCATCCAAGATCTGATCTAAGAATGGAAGAGGGTAATGATCCTTCTTTGTTGCCTTATTTAGCTTCTTATAATCAACACAAATGCGTAGCTTCCCATTCTTTTTTATTGAGATCACAATGGGAGAAACCCATTCTGAATTCTCCACAACCAAATATGAATCCTGCATCAAGCAACTTATCTATTTCTTCTTTTACAATCTTGGAAAAATTAGGATTCATTCTATATGGCATTTGCTTTATGGGCTTAGCACCATCTACCAGCTCAATAGAATGTTCTACCCAACTTACTTGACGGAGTTCCTTGTAATCAAAAGTGAATATGTGTATGTATCTTCAAAAGAGCCGGAGGTAGGATTCCTTCTCACTCTCCATCACAAAGATCATCAATCTTTATTTGTTGAGACGATCATCAACTTCTTCTTCGATAATTTTATGGGGTCATGAGTTGGTGTGACTGAAGGATATCCATGAATGAAACATCAATCTCACTTTCTTCATCTTCGTGTCCACTTCACCGGTACTAGAGTAATCGGAGGATGTCCAATCATCGCCTTCATCACATGAATCCACGCTGTGTTTTGCCTTATGATGTCGAGGGATCACGTTTATCTTCACCCTCTCTCTACCACGTCCAAGTGTCATGAAACCTTCATTCCAGTAGTTTCTTGCATGAACTCTCCTTAGCCATGGTCTTCCCAGCAACATTGGGTACGCAACAGTACCATTTTTCATCACCTGAAAGTCTACCACACATACAACACCCATAATAGATATTGCCACATTCAAAACTACACCTTCTGGTTTAGTTTTTCCTTTATTTAATGACCTTAACATAAGTGTTAAAGGGTGATCAATTTTTAAACCCAACATATTCATTACAGACTCGGTCATTACATTAACTGCAACACCTCCATCAACTAAGACATCATGAATTGAAATACCATTACATAATACCTCAGCTTGTGGAGCATAGGGATCCGCCTCTGCCTCCAAAACAGGGACCTCAACCTCCTTCCTTCGTCGAGCATTGAGTCCACTTCGCAACTCCCGCCTCTTCTTAGAAGACATAGCCAAGAGTTGACCATATGTAATATTTGCAGGCCTTTTGGACAGATCTTCCAAGATGGAGTATGGTCCTTGCCCCTGTGAAATCAGAAAATCCTACACACCCAACTTTCTTCTCCTATGTTTCTTACTAGTTTCTCCTTTCATCTTCTTAGGATCATTTCCATCTTGATTATCTTTTTTTTCTTTCTTTTGTTACAAACACATCTACTTCATTATTTCTGCTCTTATCTACTACATCAAAAGAATTCACAGGTGCTTTTCCTTTATCATTATCTCCTTTACTAGATGTAGAAGCTCTATCTGGACAATTATACTTATAATGACCCTTTTTATAACAACCATAACATACAACTTCAGAAATATTTCTTTTTGGACCTCTATCTCCTCCCTGAGAACTAAATTTTTTTCCTTGAAGGAGATTAATAGTTAACTGACCCATCTTTTTTAGCAGATCTTCATACTCAGTAGATGTACTAGGAGAAAGATTTGTGCTCACCGAGAGTGGTTGTGGATTCTAGAACCAAAGGTGCTGGTGTAGGCTCTACTTTAGCAACAATTTATTTGGGCTCCTCTTCCATGCTTTCTTCTTGCCTTCTTGCAATCTCCTTTGCTTGTTCAATGGTAGCTGGGCGGTCATACTTCACTCGTTGTCTGATCTCTGGCTTCATCCCAAGAATGAAGTGCTTACAGAGGAGATTATCCACGCCATTCATCAACCCATCTACTAATCCTTCCTTCTAGATCTGGGCATCGAGCTTCCTCCTTAGCTCTAGAACACGAGCATGATAATCTCTTATCTTCTCCTTCTCTCCTTGGGCTAGCTTTGTGATCTCGATCATGAGATCTGCATATTTATGTTACTCACCAAATTCTTCAAGAAAACTTTCAGTTAATAAATCCCATGAGTTTTTAGATTTTCACCTAATGTTTCAAACCACCTAAGTGTCTGAACCATCCAAAAAGGTAGGAAAAATTTAGTCCATTGTTCCCTTCTTATAAGGCCATTACAAATACAAGATCGTTTAAACTCTTGAATGAAAGAGGAAGCATATTCATTAGATTGGGCTGAAAAATAGGAATCTTCCCCATTTTCAAAAGTAACCACCGTGAAATACCAACCCACAAGTACAATCAACAAGACTTATGTGCACAAATAATTGAAATCACTATAGTAGAAAATAGAAATGACCACATTAAACTATGGTAAAACTTGCTTTACTGTGGTAAAAACTGACTTTACTGTGGTAAACACTATTCACGAGTAAAAGTGAAGTTACTGCGGTAAATACTATTCACGGTAAAAAGTGACTTTACTGTGGTAAATACTATTCACAGCAAAAATGACTTTACCATGGTAACTACTATTCACGGCAAAAATGACTTTACCATGGTAACTACTATGCACAGTAAAAACAAGGTTACCCTCCAATTGATTTTTGACTAAGTGGGAATATCTCTCCAGAAAATCCACCAACGAGGAATGGTCCCGGCAACGGAACCAAAATGTCATCACCAATCCGGCACTATGATAATTCTTCACCGGAACTCCTCGTGCTATGATTATTTACTAATGCACAACCTTTAGTTTGGTGGATGTAATCTGGAAACACAACAACAAACATAACACAAGAATACCATAGACTATGATAAAAAGGAATGATGATAAATCTGAAATATCAGAGTAAATTATAATATTAGCATGAAATTGTTACAATCTCACCCATGAGGTACTTCAAGTGTTATTGACTTCACTTGCCTTCCACCAATACTATGGGAGAAACTTCACAATTACACCTCTTAATGGCTTCTTCAACACACTTTTAAATTGATGGCTTCCTTTACACACTTACTCATACAATATTTCTCACTACTTCCTTCTATGCTAAATGAGGGGGGTGGCCTCTTTATTTATAGACTTCTAGGCTTATCCATCTTATCTCTAAGATAGGATAAGAAATCCACTCGACAAATCATATTGCATACCTTAACTCTTACTCCGTACATGTAAGCTTATCTTTTAAGATAAGATAAACCTTATTATTTCACATGGGTTCCACATTTTTAGACTTTTTACAAATAAAATATACAAAATATTTATGATATCACTCCTTGTCCTTATTACCAATATAATATTTCTAATTCCTAATCATGTAGACCCTACTTCTCTACTTACCCCAACTTTGACATTTTAACATTACTGGACCACTTACGACAACTATTTACTTTTTACCACAACATTCTTATTGTACTTTTGACTATTACCATACTATACATTATTGGCGGCGTCGTACTGGTAGCGCCGTTATCTTCTATCGGACACTACTACTAATTATACTTAACAACATCCTATTCCTAATACATACATTAATGAAATAGAAATTACGGAGGAAAATTTTAGTGTCGACAGTACATTCACTTTAGAAACTTAATTTGGGCATGATTTTTAAATATTACATAAAGTTACAACCATTTAGTAGAAGATTTTGTATATTTTTCCAAAAGTAAAGATGTAATTTTCCAAAATGCATACTCATACATGATAGAAGTTATCTAAAGGAGGAAATACTATTTTCATAAATTCAAAGACTAGAACATTTTAATGATCAAGGTATGTAAATCTTGAAACATAAAGATTCAATGCATACACTTTCCCCTCTCCAACAAGGGAAGAAACTGCTAAAGGTCCAAATCATAAGATTGTGAAAGCTTAGAAATCTGAACTCATGCAAGCATAATGGATCTGATATGGTAGGATTTGAAAGCACAGTTGGGAATAGTGAATGGTATTATACACAGGCATGAGATGTGGAATGGAAACATAACCGTAAACTCAAGGCAACGGAAAAAAATATTATGGGTTATATAGAACAAGATTATAGTTAGAGATGGAATCTAGAATACAAAGCTCTATAGTGGTGACACAGAATGAGAAAATAAGTATCAAAGTTTAATAAGAAATCTGATATGTACTGTTACATCATTATCTTTTCTTTCAGAGCTTTCACTGTACATTGTTTTAGTATTTTTAAGGTTTGCTATCTGAAGCATGGATCAATGAACTGTAGAGGGAGTTGGCACATGAACTCAAATTCTATCAAAAGTAGCTTGAGAAAGAGAACCATAGCCAAATAAAACAAAATGACATGATCCCAGACAAGCATAGCCATGTATCACTTCATCGGTCCATTTAAAGTAAGATAACAGAAAAATAAGGTAAAATAAAGTTGGGTTTTCTGCTAAGCATATATCGGTCATTCCCTGAACACAACAGTCTATTCTGGTATGCATGATACATGAGTTCCTGGAAACAATGATTTTTGCCCAAATCTAAGTCAAAATAGAAGTAAATAAGGCACATAAAAGCAAGGCTAGTTCAAGATAAAGTGCTAAAGTAGGAGAATAGAAAGAAGAGTGAGCTCTTTATGGAATACCCAATAAATCTGAAAGAAATAGAGAATGTAGAGCTCAATTAATATGGCGAGCCATTTGATATCAAAGCCAAAAACTAACGTTGAAGATATGGAAAATTCAGAAACAAGAACTTGATAGGGTAAGAAATCCATGAACGATGACCCAGGATAGGAACATACCAAGTTTACAAAACTAAAATATTTCATTAATTTGTGGAAAGGACAGAGAAACATAGACATAACGATAAAAAATCATGCTCACAACCGGAACCTCAAGTGTAGGAATAACATATGAATGATGTTAAATGTTTTGCACTGCGAGATCTGAAGAGTGAACTCTAGGCAAAATGGAAAACAAAGTGCCAAGAATCCAAATTCCATTGCAGAACAAGCCCAACAAATGCAAAACTAGACCTCTAAAAATGCGACCACCCAGAACGAGGGCAATAGATGGAAACCAAAATGCATGAATAAGTATAAATGAATCTCAAGTAAGATAAAATAACTCAAAATATACAAGAATACAACTTAACTTTCCGATTTGCAGTTGTAAATTTCGGCCATGTTTTAAATTATTCAGCTCAGAAAAACAACAAGCCATTTGTAAGATATAATGAAACCGCAATTACGCCATATATGCACTCAAGCCATCAAACTGGGGATCTTAAAATACCATGATACATTGTTGGAAATCCATAACCCAGAACACAAAAGTAGAGATCTTCCAGAAAAAATAATTTTGAGCACAAACCGTGAAAGGGTCCAAACCCTTAGCAGATTGTAGCAATAAAAAAAAATAACGCCCAGATCTAGAGTAGAAACAGTGAACCAATATGAATTACTAGCGAATATAAGAGAAACCCTTGTACAGGTTGAACATTATAAACATGGATGAGTATAAGTAGATCATTGTTAACACAAGAATGGTGACTCATAAAATCCCTTCACATTCGTAGTAGAAACTCATAAAATCCCAGGGAATCTAAAGCTCTCAATATCAATAATGGCAGCCTGAATAACTTTTTTACAGACTAACCCCATCTCATTGCAGGCTCAATGGTAAAATGATAAAATGATTAGGTCGTCTCACCTTTACTCAAGGTTAACTCACATTGAGTTAAAGTACACAGGTTGCGGACATAAGACAAACCCTAACTCAATCGGAGTTAGGGTTGGAGCACAATGATGTAGTTAAATCATTACCACCGGCCATATAAGGTAAAAGATTAATCAATAATTTTAAAACTTACATGGGTCATATGATGCTTAGGACCCCTTTTTTCTATGCCCAGGTGAAGGAGGGATATATATGTATTGATTAAATAATATATTTCGTAATCTGGGATCAAGAGTTAGAAAGAGATAATCAATGATTAATTATGTATGTGGTCCTGAGGTAAAAAAATTACGACCTTGTAAAAAGTGACTTGCACAAGATGTCAGATTATTACCTTATGATACCTATTCCAGACAAGTGTTGCATTGCAGGTAGAGTACCTGCCGTGGCATGAGCAGAAAGTAGCAAGGGTAAATTGCAAGTAATGTTGTCCGACCAAAAACTGTTCACATGGCAACCCTGAGCACGAGAGTTGGGTTATTTTCCTTATTGACTGAAACGAGGAGGATCATTCACCTGAAGAAATAGAATACAGTGGTATTACAAGTCACACATTGGCTTAAGCTTATGATCCCAGCAGCAGGTACCATTGATTCCTCGGAATTGAAATAGATTTGCACTAGATTAGTGTTCATCACGTCCATGCTACCTGGCGAAGAGTCAACACAACGATGTTTGTAAAACAAGCTAAGGTCCATAGTGTCATTACAGAGGCTCTAGAATCTCAGGAGGCTCTAGTGTCCATGCGGCAATGTTTGTAAAACAAGCAAAGGTTGTTCTCTACAAAGGAGTTTCAATAGATGAATATAAAATGTAAAAACTTATATGTAATTGTTTCTGCAGAATTTGAGAATGCCACATTTGAAGCTTATTCAATGATAATTCAGTTCGATCTAATGTTATTGAAGCTTATTAAAAATAGCTTGATTCGTAAAGCCGAATCAGCAAGTCATCTTGGCAGAGAATTTTAAATCGTAGCTGGCAAGGCCAAGTTGTAAATTGTATGCAAGTCAATAACAAAATGTATATGTGAAGTTCGTCTGTTGGGACACCTCTGTCATCTCTTGCTGTGAATAAGTATTGTGCCTAATTTAGTTAGCCTATTAATCTAACTCAAAATGAAAATCAGAGAGGCGGTTTTTGCTTCAATTAGCAAATTAATCTAACTCTAAATGGAAATCAAAGAGGTATAAGACTGTATGCAACAATAGTTG
Source organism: Taxus wallichiana var. yunnanensis (assembly GCA_018340775.1). Classification (NCBI taxonomy): domain Eukaryota; kingdom Viridiplantae; phylum Streptophyta; class Pinopsida; order Cupressales; family Taxaceae; genus Taxus; species Taxus wallichiana. The sequence goes on from CM031238.1 coordinate 649,834,368, forward strand.
GAAAGTATCATTTACTTAGAAACTCTGTGATGGACAAGAGGCAGTGAGAGAATTTGTTGTCTACTATGGAGCCCAACTGTGAGATGTGTGACAGAGAACCTCTTCCCAATTGTTATGCTTTCTTGGTCAATTTTTCATCCACTGCTCATACATAGTGTCTTTTATATTAATCTACGAGATTGAATAAGATATATATATACAACATGTGAGAGAGATCCTTTTAGTTACTCCTCCGTCCCTCCTTTGCACCTGAATGTTAAGGCAACACGCAAAAATGGAAACAATTCAATTCCTTCCCGAAACTAATTAATTACTACGCCTGTCTTTATCACATATAAGTACCAAGCAATGTAGATCCTCTTTCATCTGAAGCTACTAATTTGCTCCTAACCACCATTACTTCCGGGAATCCACCATTACTTTCGGGAGATAGAAACAGAATATGTCTCTAAATATTGGGTTAATCCGATGGATTGTATTGTTTGTATATATATATATATATATATATATATAACTGTTTGCATTTATTAAACTATATAGCCGACATGAACACAAATTTCTTTTACCGCCCCCTGCCTTCCAGCGCCCTAGGAAACTGCCTAAATTGCCTAAGGGATGATCTACCCTTGCCTTCGGTTGTGTTTTTCTCCTCTCCATGTTCAATGTCATCCACACAAGCTTTGGTTTTGTCTTTCTTCTCCCCTGCACACCGCCAACCACACAAGCTTCATGCAAAAAACCAAGTGTCAACGGCATCATGACGGACTGCAGAGTTTCAAATATGACATTGTTGTATGAGACAACATGGATTTTATGATTTTATGAGTCCTCATGGATTTTATGATTTTATCAGTCCTATCTTGAATAGAGGACTGGGGCCAACGATAGTGTCATATGGGTCACATGTAGATTCAAGGTGATATTGTGAGTAGGTGGGTCTTGCAGTATATAAGCATGCCTACCCTTGTGTTACGGATAAATCTCACACAATTGACACTATAGCCTGGACTAGTCAATTTAATGTGTGATTTGTACTCTAATGATACACTTGCGAAGATTGCGAGTTAGGAGCAGAAATCTTAGGATCTAGAGTGTGTTGAGCATGGATCAATTCAGCATTGGTGAATTGGTGTGGGTATAGTTGGAAAAAGAATGATTTAATGGAATAAGTAAAAACCAAGGCCCGCTAAGGCATGGTCTGTTCCGGATCAGATCTGATTTAGGGTCGAAATTAGAACCAACCACCAATTCACTCATATACCTCCACTCCGTTGATGCTCAAACACAGGAAGAATGCAGCCTTGAATCCCCTGTTTCTTAGACACAGAAAAAATGTAGATTCTGGACCTATAAAATTGTAAACACAAGAATATTTGTAGACACTAAAATGTGCTCCGAAGGTTTTCGATGGTCTCCAGAAATTCCTATTTTCCCAAGTATTGGCATTCTCAAATTTGGGCAATAAAATGGATCAAGATCATATAGCAGGTTGACAAGAAAGCTTCAAGTTAGATGAGCCAAACTACATGGGAGTCTACCCAGTTGTTACTGTAGATAGCTTGAACTTGTTTGAACCATCCATATTTGGATGATGAAGACAATGATGGAGCAATTTTGGTAGACGTGGAGGACATTGTCACAAATACTCAACAAAGGTTGCAAGAAGATAAGTCCTACAGTGCAAGACTAAAATTTTGCTACAAGGACAAACTGAGCTATAACATTTTGTGTGGAACGGTGAATCCCGATATTGGCACAGTGGTATTCAGCCCCACAATTGGTGAAGAAATTTTATCTTTAATCACAACTATAAGTAAAATCAAACTAATAGTAAGTGCAAATTTGGGACTTGGTCAATGGGAACCAATAGGTATTAAGGGAGAAGCCTGATCCTTTAAGGACCAACAATTTTGGTTTTAAAAGCTTGAAAAACAGTGAGTGTAACCAAATTCAGTAGAGATTAAGTTTGGAAAAGGAACTTTTAGCACCATATTCGCAAAAGCTAGTTAAATTTCACCAAATTTTAGTCACTCATTCCACCAAAAATCAATATCAGGTTACATTGCCTAAGCCATATGGTCAAATTATGTGCCCTGATAGCAGTCAGGTCAAATTATGAATGCAGCCTGAAGTCCAAGATTGGTAAAGGCTCAGTGCTAAACAGCCATTGTAAAAACCATCCTTCATGAAGGTTGGCAAAATGTGTGTCACCGAGAGCCTACATTAAGCAACATTTGGTGCCATGGACCATGTTGTTATTAAACTGTTGATGGATAAAGAAGTATCTCCAAGATACGACACAGGAAACATCAAATGAGCTTCAAAGACTAAAGTTGTTGTCAAAGTTTCTTCTTCCTCGAAAACAGAAAAAGGAAAGATGTGCAAGGTAATTATGCTAAAGGACTGTTTTAACTTTCAAGCTTCACTATAGCAGGTCTACACACGTAATACGATTGCAAATATTGATCCTACGAAATTTTCTATGAATATTGTAACATAAAGTAAAATCTGGTTAAAAAATTTGGCTAGTTTAGTCAATATGAGCCTTAGAGGATTCAGGAGATCAAATCATTAAAAACAACATTTGTTAAATATTTTAAATGCAAAACATTGATCACTTGGATCTAGGGCATTCCAAAGCATTTTCTCATTCTCCATTTGCATTTGCACATAACATTTAGGGCAGGTACTGTTGCAGATCATGCTTTTAAAAGAACAGGTTGAAACAAGAATGAGAAAGTTATTGCTAAATCTTGGCATTGGAATAGCCTGAATAATTACAAAATAAAGCTTATTGTTGTCTGTATTAAACTATGGTGATAGAAAATGATGAGAAGTAACAGTTTATGCTATTACAAATTGGATGTTCAAAAATGTTGTGGTGTAGGAAGTGGAGCTCCAGTTTTAGACCTGCAAAAGAAATATGGAGTAGTATTAGAAATCGTTTTTCATTTGTATTTGAAATGAAATATCTGAAACATATGTGCAGATGGGGAAAGTGATTTACCTTAAAATGATGGTGCTGATAGTGTATGGCTTGAAGATGCGTAGCTGCTTTCCTGTGACTGAAATTGGGATGGAATGCCTGCAGGAAATGAAAGTGAGCATTAGTATGAGTAGAGCATATAGTTTTTGCAATATTGCTGAGAATTGAAAAGTAGGTGAAGGCAACATACTTTCGTCTGGAGTAGTTGTCATTTCTCTGATAATATTATTTTTGTCTACTGTAAAGATGCCATGCATTGTAAAGTGTGATAGTTGTTCTATAACAACTTCTTTGTCTTCTATGTATTGCAGATATGTTGTAGCAGTAAGAGAAGGTATCAATTCAGTTAGTTGTTTTTAGCTATGCATTGGATGGATGTTTTGTCTGTGCTTTTAATGGTGCATAGAAGACGGTGGTAATATGCATATGGGCATTCCTGTTCGTAAGTTACTGCAATATGCTATGTCTGCATGCAATGGTGGTAGACGGTCAATAGTCAAGTTGCATTTTTTACAAATTGGTTCAAATGGACTAGAATAGGCCTTTGCGACGGTCAATGTTCCTTCAACCTATGCAACAACAAAACTAATTTCAGCATATGTATACATTGACATACAAAATGTATATAGGTACTGCATATGGATTTTGGAAATTACATCTATCAATTGAGAAAATGTGGAAATGGATTCTTAAGATCAAATTTAATTAAAAATCCTCAGGCTATCATACAAGACCATTGCTGAGGAGGTAGAGCGGTGAATTTGAAATGATTTTCAGTCATTTTTGAAGGTAACTAGTTGACCAATGCAACAGACTTGACATTCGTAATAGGAAAAGGATGGTGGGTAATTAGTTAGGAAGGATTGTCCATGAAAATGGGTAGACAGTTAAGTGGTGCAGTAACTCCAGCATTAGCCCTTAACAAAAATCCCAAATAAGAAAATGTGATAGCTATTGCATTCATTGACCACGTGATGTATGAGGATGAAAACCACCGCTACGATTACGTGTTGGGTAAAATTAGAAGATTTAAAGAGGTTTGTGGTATCATCTAAATAATAGAAATGTTTCACATCATCTTTGTATGTTTCATCTTGGATGTAAACTAGTTGATCATCCTTCCATTTTTCATAGAATTACTACTCTATGAATGGATGGGTCGTGGAATCACTACGAGAGAAAATATGATAGAAAATATTATGGATGGGTCGTGGAATCCAAGGTGGTCCAACAATTGGTCTACATAAAAGGCCTATAGGAATTCCAATTTTTTTCGGTTTTGACAACCCTTAATGCTTATTGTTATTGACTCGTAGTTATGACAGATTAGAGGATAATATGGCACTGGCTATTCTATACTTTCTCATATTTTTAATGTTTCTTAGTTCATGAGGCCATATTGGCAAATTAGGAAAAAGTGGAGAATACTATATTTATACTCAAAAAGTTTGACACTTCATTATAATAAAACCTATATCTTCATTTGACAGCTTTTGTGTCATTTTTAATCTGACAGAAAGTAGCTGTACCCATTTTTTAATGTGGATGAGTTGAATAGCATAAAAAATGTGCATGTATATTTGTAACTCAACAATTACATATAGCCCCAATAAGCTATATTTTAATGAAGGTTATACAATACAAATTTCTTACTTTCATTCGCTAAAAAAAATATTAAAGCTTATTTTGGAACATCATGGGACTGATATGAAGCATGGCTTTTAATATATGCAATTTGACACAGTATCCTATCAAATAAATTGTCCTCAATATCGAAAGGGAAAAGAAAAGCGAGCGGTAGTGTAAACTCAAAATGTACATTTAAATAATCTATAATCAAATGGTGGGTTTTTTTATAAGAACAAAACTATTAAATACATAATTTGACATGAATATTCCAACACCGAGTTAAGTTGAATGTCTTGGGGCTCTGTTCAAGAAAGTGAGAAGACCAAGACCTCGAGTAGAATGCAAATAAAGTTGACAGAATAAGCTCTTTTCTTGTTAAAAGTATGGGTAGGTTGAAAATATGTCATTAAGTGTGGACAAAGTCTCTTGAAGTCCTTGAGAATTTAAAATACAAATAGAGATATTTGGAAATGGCCTCATATGAACCGACTTATCTTCTATAGAAACAAAATTTCAGAAATGCATGCAGCCAAGTGTTGACAACAAAGACAAACACGAGTCATTCTCCAAAGCTTAATCCAAATGAGAGAAACGGATCGTAAGTGTTCCAAGGCAGAAAAAGTTGGGAACTTATACCAAGAAGCGATATGAGTATTAGATAAAATTGTAGTATTCCTTGAGTGGCTGCGAGACAAGGTTTTTTTGTGTGTGTGCAGCTAAGTTGTTGGAGTTTTCTTGCCTGAATCGAACAACATCAGATTGACTCAAAAACCAGATGAAAGAATAAGATAAAATGGTATATTTTCAGGTTTTAATAATTGTGGCATGGGTTGGAAAAATTCAGTTAATGTCATATGAGTAGCATGTAGCTGAGGCAATATTGTAAATAGACAATTTGTAGTTCTATGTGTAAGGTTGTGAATCGGGCATGAATCTGAAACAAAGTGTAGATATCCCTACAAGATTAGAAAGAACATGCAGAACAATGCGACTTGTACATTTGGAAGAATTGATGAGAATAATGCAAGTTGGCTTGAAAGATTCAAAATTCGGTGAATGTAGAGGAGTTACATGAATGATTATGCAAGAAATGATACTCGAGATGAATGAAGAGAAAAATTAATTTATATTTATGGTTAGAAGAGGACTTATGTCATTAAGGATTAAGTGACTTATTATAACGATTCTACAATAAAGAGAGTTACTTATGTGGGGTTTTGGTTGGAGAATTTGTAAGGTAGCGTAACCAAATATATGAACCGGAAGCAGTTTGTCTTAATTCAATTGTTTTGATCACAGTAGTAGCACTAAGAGACATACTAATCGTACACTATTTGGTGTAATCCAAACTACAAACAAGAATTATGGCAGAAAAGTACAGTGTTTTTATCACAGCAGTTGCATGAAGACACATATTAATTGTACACTATTTGGTGTAATCCAAACTACAAACAAGAATGAGTAAGCAACAAACTACAGTTGTAGTGATGAGGATATTTTTGAGTTTGTGCTAATCGTAACAAAAATTCAAAAACCACAGAGCTATCAAGACAAAATTGTAATGAACAAACACAGTTGGTTATTATTTTGAGAAAATAGCATAATTCTAGCAAAGTAACAACTTAAACATATACATGCAACTGTTAAGGAATGGTGCAGAGGATGGTCAATGTTACCAGCAAGCTGGGAGTTGTTCAATTGTAAGAGTTCGTGAAGACAACTGAATGGCATATTCCAAAGTAGAGGAGAAAAGACTTAATCTTCATCTACAACAATTGTGCAAACTCAAAATGTGTAGAGCATAATAGTAAAAGAATTTTCGGAGTAAGCATACTAGTAGGAGGGTGCATAAAGAAAATTTTAGGAGCAAAGAGTTTGAAAATGAAAATTACATTAGCAGTAATAAGTTTTGCAAGTGTTAAAGCATTAGAAAAGTATAAGGCTGATTTAAGAATGGCTTTGCTATCAGTACCTTCACTGTTGTATCCAGAAGTAGTTGTAGGCGTTCCAGAGATCTTTTTGCTTTTACAGTGGTCACAAAGGTGGATTGGGTGCTCCACAAGCTCTTGTCTATGCTTTCGCTTTTGCTTTTCCGGTTTTGAAAAGGTATATTGCTGGTTCTTTTCTTCGGATTTTATTTTCAATCATATGGAATTCTGCTGCAAGTGTCTGGAAAATATATACCTGCCATCCATTAAGTGAAATAACAGTTGATTTATTTTGTAAGGAGAATGGTATTAAATAATTGCTATAGAGAGTGCAAGGCTTACCCGAGCTTTTCATTGGGCGAGTTACCATCTGTAATGTCAATGATGAATTGGTTTCCTATTTTTGGCATGATGTACAAATGGCAGCTATGGTTGCAGTTGCATAATGGTCAGTAGTGGACAGTAGCTGATGGATGCTTGAATTTGGGATAAACATATGCTAGAGGGAAAATAGAATCAATAGATTCTATGGTTGTGGTTTCAGTGATTAGCAATATGAAGTCATAGTCACAGTGGTCATAGTCACTTTTGGAGCTATGGTAAAGTTTGTTATGCGGATGGCTTTTTGTAGGATTATTCTATGTTCATGGGTTTTAATAAAAGGTGCCATAATGTTTACAGTTATTGTCAGCTCACCTTTTTTGTCTGTAAGGTCCACTCACATAGCAGTTCTTTTCCTCGTTGTTTTTGAGGACTGTTTTATATGCAGCCATGACGTCGCCCTCAAAAATTTCTCCGAATTTGTAGTTATTTATATCGTCAATAGATATTAGTGTTGGGCTTTCATTCCTTGGCCTGCACATTATTAGAGGAAGGAAATCAATTAGGAGTGGATAGCAAAAATGTCAATAGAGAATGAAATGTGTAAACAACATACCTCTTTGGTGGTTGTTGTGATGGGAGATCAGCCTGGGCAGTTGAAGTTGCATCTGACATGGTGTCTGCAATTACAAAAGTTTCATAATAAGTAGCAGCTACGAAAAATAGGCTATGGTTTTAGTTGTATACATAGTACAAGTGCAAGTAACAAATACCTTTTTCAATGTATTTTGACATGTATTTTGTATTTGCAATTGCTTTTGTAGTATGTATTTTGCTTTGTTACAAAACTGGGAATGAAATTAAAAGTGCGTTATGGTCGGTCCAATATGCATGGCTAATTTCAGTGGTGATTTTTGTAATATTCATATTCGTCCAGCATTGGTCTATTTGTGTGTTGTTATCGGTTGTTGCAATGGTTGGTACAAGGAAGAGGTTTGTTGCTGCATTTCATTGCGAAGTTGGGCTTGTTTGGTTTTGGCCTTTGACATGTCAATGTTGAAGTCACCAACTATTATGAGTTGCATATTTGCCATTGGTAAAGTAGAGGTGATGACTTCTAAGAATCTTGTAATGTTTATTAGTGGGCTTAATGCCTTAAATATATGTTTGCTATTCGTATATGCGTATTCAAATAGAAAATATCGATTGTAGTACTTTCAATGTGGGGTGTACTAAATGTTTTAATGGTGTGTCCATTGAGTTTTTTATTACAACACGTAAGAAGGCCATGGATATTCATGGTAGGAACAACGTCGAATATTTGCAAGAGAGTTGTATCGGTTGGCATTTTGGCAGTTTGTGTTTCTTGTAAACAAACTATGTCTGATTGCATTATTGCAAAATCATGCGTTATGTGTTGAATGTGTAGTGTTAAAATTCTGGTATTGAGTGAGCAAATGCGCAAGTGTTTGGGGCTTGGCTATGTGAAATTGTATAATGGTGCCCATTTTGAAGAATGTAGAAGCCTATGCATTTTAGTTTCTATGTCAGTGGATAGTACGAAGTTGGTTTGTTGTAGTTTATGTATAAGATACAATGATTCAATATTTTTTACATGCGAAAGTGCTATGTATACAAGGCCATGGAAATTTACTTTGTGAGGGTCAAAAGCTAGTGCATTCATTGTGAGGCCTTGGGCTCTATGTATGGTTTTGGCACATGTTATTTGTACGGGAATTGATGGCGGGTAATAGTTTGTTTGTCTAATTCGTATTTGTTTTACAATTCTTGTTATAGGAGTCAAGTGTTTACTAATTTTTGTTTTGTACATGGTTTTCATTTTGGTACGTTTGCATTTACCAATGTCGGTATTGCTAAATTCTATCCAAAGTAAACTTGGTGTTCCAGTTGTAAAAGCTTTGAATATTCCATCTGCACCATTCACTAAGCCGTCATTTATGTTATAGTTTCACATATCACCGAATCACACCAGGGATGTTGATCAGATTTCTAGTTTGATCACTCTAAGCATCCACAGTGTGATTGGATAACATGGGTACTATCTCCAAGTTGTGGGACTTGCTACTTGAGATAGACCTCCGAGAGAAAGTCCCCAGTTCTTGCTCTAAACTACACCTTACAATCTACTCTAATGCGGGAGAAACTAGCTATTCTAACCTAAAATTCCAAGGGACCAGAGAGAGAGAATGCATAAAATGAAAGCCTACACTAAAGCGGTGATACACCGAAAAGAGGGTGTGAGTAATCTCCAAATGTGTGAAATACGAGAGGCAAAGTGCACACTAGAAGAGGTGATGACAGGTTCACCATAATCCAAAAAATGCATTCACGGCAATATTCCAAGCACACACAATGATAATGAATTCCTGCGAGAACATAATAAATAGACACAATATACTTGTAGAAAGATTAAAGGGGCAAGAAGAATGCAAGGAAACACGCGGGGAAGATATATCCACAAACTGATATTTTATTGCTTCATGATATGCACGATTCAATCTATTACAAGATAAGGGCTGGATCACCATGCAAGAGTCCACTACAAGGGCCTGCAACACACTTTGCTTCACAAAGCAATTTTGATAGAGCTTTGCTACCCAAAACTCTCTCCTCTACAATGAGCCCAACACTCCAATTTATAGAAAAATGAGAAGGAAAAGAGAAGGAAAATGGAAATCCCGAAATCTGTCCTTGACCACTGTAAGAGGCATTAAATTGAGTGGAATGGGTATACATTACTTGCAAAAGGCTCCCATCTTGTCCCATATGCTGCAGCAGAGAAGGAATGATGACCATGCCTCTTAATTGCACTCCAAATACCAAATAAAACAACATTACGAACCCGGCCACGTTTCCTTAAAAACTCAATCAATTTCTTATCAAATCTGGAACTTCTTTATTGCTTGTGCATCGGGCTCGGAACCACGATTCCAACAGTACCAATTTTGTGTGATTTCATTGAGAAATGCAAAAGTTATGGCCTTTTGAGTGCGGGCAGCTATTTTGGGTCCTGCAGCGGGCGTTTTGTCATTTGTGAGGAATGAGCATTGGCTGACTGGAGCCGAATATGTTTCTTTTATTTAAATATATCTACCCTCATTAAAATTAAGAAATCCAGTTTTTGTGGTGCGAGAGGACGTCGTGCTCGTTCCAGAAAGTCCAATTTTATGAAAATCGGAGCTCGGAGTCAAAAGTTATGGCCGTTTGAAGTTTCCGGACCAAACGTTGACTTTTCTTCCCTGCCTTCGGCCATTTCGGCTTTTCGCGTCCCGCGCGTCCCTTTGTCCCATTTGGCACAGTGCTCCTTGTGCTGATTTCGGGCGAACCGGCCGGTTCGCGCCCATTTGTCCCAAATGTCCCAGTTGTTTCGGACTGCTTGTTCCCATTTCGCCCGGTTCGGCGGTTCGCGTCCTCGCAGCCCATATGTCCCATTTGCTTTCGGACCGTCTGGGACAAATTCACCCGGTTCGGCCGGTTCGCGCCCTTTTGTCCCAACTGTTCCGGGACAAAAGTTCTCATTTCGGCCGATCCTACGGTTCAAGCATCACACAGCCCGCGTCGTCCCAGACTGTTTCGGGCTGCCTTGACTCATTTCGCCCGGTTCGGCCGGTTCGCGTCTTTTTGTCCCGCTTGTCCCAAAGGCGACCCTCTCAGCAGTTAGCCAATTTTTTCTCTTTTGGCCAGATCGGCTTTTCGCGCCCGCCGCGTACTTTTGTCCCAGATGTCCCAATTGCTTCCGGGGCCGCCTGTGCTCATTTCGGCCGATCCGCGCCTTTTTGTCCCAACTGTCCCAAATGCTGCGAGGACTAGGACTTAGCCATTTTTCGTGATTTTTCCTGGCCCGAGCTTGTTTTTGCAAATTTTTTCATTTTCTCAGAACTTGCTCTCTTCTACTTGGACAGGGGAGTTAGAAAAAATATGAGGGGACCCTAGAAATATGAATTTTTGCCTGGACTCAATATAATTGCTTGGGACAAAAGAATTTGATGCATGTTATCAAAATTACCTTGAGGGGTGAATTTTGGATAATTTGCTAATCAATTCTATTCGAATGTATTGTTTTAGCATTATAGTTTTTGGTAGCATTGGTTTTTTGTTAGTTACTAAGTCATTGTCAATGAGGTTGGCTTCTATGTAGTCAATTGCATTTAGTGTGTACATTTGTCTTGGCGTAATCGAAGCATGTTCTTGTTGTGGTGTTCAACAATGATGTTTTTGTGGAATAAGTATGGGAAACTTGGATCTAGTGGCGGGGTCTATAGTAGTGGTAATTTAAGTATTGAATATCTACATTTGTTTGTGTGCAAGTCCTAATACGGTTAAGGATTGATATGAACATGCAATTTTGTTGCCGCATTACATGGTCCAATTGAAAGCATTTGACATAGTCTTGCCAAAATGTATATTGTATTGTTTCATTGTGCATGATTGGTTTTTTGAATAACCATGAATCTAGAATTGGTTGGGCTTGGTATAAGTCCCCATAGAAAATAGTGTTTACATTTCCAAAGGGTTTGGTTGGCTTATGCATAATTTCACGTAGACGTTTGTCTATGTTAAATAACATGTGGCTTCCAATTAATGATACTTCATCAATTAGTAGTATTTGTAACTCACTATAGTGTTTGCTCATTGTATCTAGAGTATTTGCGTTTAATGGAAACATCTTTGACATTCGGTAAGGTAAGCTGGAAAACAGAATGAGCAGTTGCACCATTGACATTGTACGTTGCTTTTCCAGTATATGCTATGATAATGCCTTTCACTTTTAGAGGGTCGCTATTTAATTGCCTATTGTAAAACTAACAGATTGCTTGGTATATTACTTTTTGCAAGTGTACGTTTTTCTTGTGCTTGCGCCTCCTGTTAAGAATAAATGGAATGGGTCATTTAGAGTAACAAATTTTTAATGGTAATATCCTTTACTATAATTTGTTGTTCTTCATTTAATTGTTGTTGCAAAGCAAAGTACTCTTCAATGTCTATTAAGAAAGGAATTTTTCTTATGTTAAATATGTTGTTTGGTTGGTTACGAACTATTTTGTTACGTGGCATATTTAAGGTCATTTCCAATGTCATATTGCTCAAAGTGCTTAGGCCCATTAGGTTCATTTACATTTTCATAGTCAAATGTCAAGTTGGGTTCATTTTCAATGTTGTAAGCAACATTTTCTATGTTTCCCACCGAGAATCTACTTTTTCAGTGAATTGGTTTTCATTCTCTTCCACCATGTTCGATTGGCGAAAATGCGGAGCACCATGCGTCGAAATTATTTTTCGAGTGATTCTTACGTTTACGAAATGGCATAAACAACATCAATTTTTCTCTGTAATAGTTTTCTGCATCGACATGTTTATTATATCTTACGTAACGTATGATTTTGGATTTTTACGGCGTTTCATATTTTCTGTTGTTTTTGTATAGTACGCTGCAAATTCCGCTAGGCAAATGTTTTCTAATGATATAGGCCTTGCATTGTATTTGTCACTAATTGAAGCACATAAAACGTTTTCAGAATTGTCATGTTCTTTAGCAATCAACTTAGGAGGTTTTAAAATGAATGTCCTATTCGTAATTGGAGATGTGTTTATGAAAATAGTTTTCCTAGATCCATAATGCAATGGCAGTGAAAGCACAATGTGCACTGCTTGACGTGTGGACATTTGTTGGTAGTTAAGTAAACTACTTCCTAGACGGCGTATGAATTGCATTTCACTTTCATTATTTTGTGTTGCTTGTTCACGGATTTTTGAAAAGCAGTTATTAATTTCTGGTCCAATTTAGTCATGTACGATGTACAGTAAGTTATAGCTGAATAAGCATCTAAAATGAACTATGCATCTGTGTTTGCATACCATATGCTTGGTACTTTACTGGAAAATGCATTTTTCCACATATCATGTGGATGCCTCTTTAAGATTATGGTAGGACGAGTGAGAAGAGATTGTAATAGTGTAATATATGTTTGCCTACTTAAGTTATGAGCTTCAAGAAATGCTGTAAATGTTATGTAGTGGCTATATTGTTTTGCTTGTAGGCTTTCAAAAAATTGATTTGCTATGTTTTTAATTATGGCATCTGTATTTTCTAAAGGTTCTAGTATTGTGGTCTTATCCATAGGCGGTAATGGGAAATTAAATCTGCAATGTGAGTTTGTGTGTTTTGTACATGTTTCTGTATGATGGTGGGTTTGCATTTTTTCCAAATTCGTGTCAAGTAGTGATGAATTTGTAGAGATATATTTGTCTATAAATGTTTGTATTTCTTCATGTGAACTTTTGCCATAAACAGGAGCATCCTTTATCCAAAGCATAAAATGCACATGCTCATTTCCACGGTTTTGGAATTAGCATCAATTTTTTAAATGCATTTATCTTATGATTAAAGTAACGGCTACAAATTACTGGGTTTTTCCTTATAATTGCATCGATGTTATCATCGTCAATGTTTTCACTATGTCTTTTGTTTTTAGCAGATAGAGTATATAGTGCATTGCATAGTGGTGTCCATAGGTGATCAGCACTTGTTAGCATAATAAAAAAAGTTGGTGCGCCTAGTTGTCTTATCATTGCAAATATGTTCTTCCTGGTCTTTGCTAAATAATCAGGTGAAGTTCGGATGGTTTTTAAACTTGTAAATCCTATTGATGATTTAAGGATGTTGGACACCCCTGATTTGCTTTTAAGATCTTTGGCATATATTTTTTCCCCTTGCAATTGACCTTTGCGTATGCATATCCATGCACAACTTGAGACTTGTTGCAAGATAACTTTAATTGCTTTGAAGAAAAGATTGGTAGTGTGAGTTGCAAAATCATTTCTACAATGCAGTAGCTCCCATTTTGCTATTTTTTGGTAATGGAATATTTTTGTAATGTCATTGTCACGATGCATTCCATAGTATAAAGTAGGGAAACTCATTTCTTCACAAAATTTTTCCTCAAAAAGGCCTAAGGGTTTGAATCCTTTTGATGGTGCAATTGCAAGAACATTTTCCTGAAGGTCTCTTATTGAATGAGCATTTTCATAAGCATGTACAACTGATTCTGTGATGGGTTCAGCCTCAATGTCATTAGGATTGTAATCTATTTCTTCTATATTTTCAATGTTGTCTATTACATTTGCAACTTGCATTTCAAAGCTACTTTGCCAATCATTATTAACAACTACATGATTGTCAATATACAGGGGACATTTACATAGTTCCATTAATGCGTGCATGACATAGTTAGGCCTAACATTTCCTATTAGATATGCACTTTTGTATTCCAATTTTCTTTTTATCTGAATTGCAATTGTTTCGGTTTCATTTATTTTCTTTGGCAATGCCTCTTGTGCTGGTTGAAATCAACATGCACATTAATAAGTGTTCCACTAAGACCAAATTGTGGTCTTTTGTATCCAAGTTGCCTTATTTGTGCAAATGGCATACGTAAAGCAACAAGTCTTTCTTCTAAAAGGATTAATCTATGAACTGAAGTTATTTTTCCATTTCTTCTTATGTTGAAAGGAGCAGCAAATTTAGGAAGCAATTGATGTTGAATGGCATTATTGCATTGCTTACATATGTTGTCCCCTAATGTAAGATTTTTCATTGATATGTCACTAGATATAGACAGAAAAGCATTGATAGTATTGTTGGTAATCATGGTTATGTCTTTTTAAAATGAAAACATTCACAAAGAGCACAGGCATGTGTTGGCATATCTGCTATAGCATGGAGGTATAGTGTAATTGTTTTATCTGTTTGTTTGTTTTGTTGTTGCATTACATGTTCCTGGCCTTTCGTTTTCCTTATGTGGGCTTTTAAATGGTGCAATTTTATAGCAGCACCTGCATTTGCATTTACAATAGGAAATGGTAATGTTGTATGTTGACTACACTTGTTTGATCCATTTCTATGGCTTGTTGTGGCTGCATTTGATTGGTCATTGCATTTTCTATTTTGTTTTCTTGTTGAGTTACTTGTTCCTTTCCTTTTGTTCTCCTTATCTGGGCTTTAAAATGGTGCAATCTTGTACTAACGCCTACATTTGCCTTTGCAGTAGGCAATGGTAATGTTGAATGTTGCTTAAACTTGTTTGGCCCACTTTCATTGTTTCTTGTCAATTGCATTTCATTGGTCATTGTATTTTCTATTGTTGCATGCATTGTATTTTTTGTTCTTGCATACAAATGAATTAATGGCTCATAATGAATATGCACTGTATTTGTTTCATATGATATGACATTAAAGGTTCTTTTTGGTTGCAAGGAAAAATTCATATACATGAACAATTCTTTTAGTTGTTGCTGACCATTTTTGGATTTTTGCTTGCAAAATATGGGAAAGCCATAACAAGCATAAATCGCTACTTTCGATACCACTTGTTTCATATGGTAGTCCAACTAAAGAAAGATATATTTGTGGGTTGAAAACTTGATTTTCTGCTGGCTGGCCAAAGTTTGGGCTACATAGCTGTAAGCATTTGATTGCATATGTATCTTTTCCTAAAATTGCATTAGTCAAAGATTGTGCCATATACCGGTGAAGAGCTATTACATTAAAATTTTCTATTGTCAAAAGACTAATTGCAGTAAACATGCTCTTGCCACAGTCATTACTAAATGCATGTGTTTTTAAAAGGCCATAGCTTTCTATTTCAGGAGCAATGGCATTCCAAATAGGAAGTAGATCATTACAAGTATGCGATAACTTTGTATGGATATCTACAATTTGTCATGGGATTATTATGGTACAGAACAAAGGTTCATAGTGGCCACAAGTTGGGTTTCTATCGTGAAATAATATTGAATATGGTGGTGTCAATGATTCTTTGTTAAAGTGAAGGTATTTTCTTTTGTGGGTAACTGACCATATACAAATTGAAATGTTTAGCCATTTAGACAACCAATGGATACAAAATGTATCACCCCATAGACCTATTTCTTTCTCTATTTTCATTTGCAGAAAGCCGCATCCTACGCAAGTAAATGTTTTTATCGTATATTCCATGCAAATCAAAAAGCATATCAACATGCAATTCATTTTCATACGACGATATTGCTGTTGGGTCTCCATTGTTTAAGCATGATCTAAAATAGTCTATTGTACCCATACGTAATTCAATTGACGTATATTGAAAATGCAACAATACTTGAATTGTGTCAAAAAGACAATCACCTGCATTGTAGTTGAATGATGTACTTTGAAATAGATGATCATATTGCAATGCACTTTCAATGTCAACAAATGATGGCATATTTTGTGGTATATATGTTTCAGCATTAATTACTTCCTTTTCATTTGCGTCTTTATTACTGGGAAGTCTGTTACTATTTTGGAAACCAAAGTGGCTTCACAAGTTGTTGTTTCATATTTCCTAATGTGTTTTTCTATATTATTGTGACTTTGTTTTCTCTTACGCAATTTTTTTTTGAGTACATGCAAATTATTAAACTTTATTTCTATATGATTCGCAAGTTTACCCATTTTTGTAACGACTTACGTAACCTTAAGTTGAATAGCTATAGTAACCAATGTAATTTTTATAAAATTCAAATGTGCATGTATTATACAAAGCTACATCAAATCGAAAAGATATTGTAGATGTTGTTACATACCTTCACAAATGTAACCGTAAAAGGAATGTGAGTTTCTTACAATTTTGTTGGGGTGTTATGAGAATTTGATACCTGTGTCCAAATATATTGCATAGAACATAAGAAAATGAGGATGATTATAAAGACACATTTTGAAGATGTATATGTAGGTCTATGCATGGAAGAAATGGAACAACGTTAATACAAATTGATGCAAAAACCATATATAGGCATATAGTAAATTCTGAAACTACTAACCTTTAAGATGATGTTATTCTTATGATGTAATTGCCAATGTAAAGGTAACAATAATTGCAAATGTTCGTAAATTATAACAATGGTATAGCTCTGATACCAAATGATAGAATAGAATTAGATTGTAATGACCAAAGAGGGACGGAAGCCTCACAAATATTATTGATCATGAAATCAGATTACATAACAATGCAAGAGCTATAATATTTATAGATATTAGACAACCTCATATGGATAGACATGACACCCTATCGTGCACTAACTACGAGATGATAAGACCAATCTCACATGCACATGTAATTACTACTAATACCACTATTAAATGTTATCCAACATAACAATATTGAATGCAAGTCACTAGACTAGAGTGCACATGTTGCACATTATTAAATAAAAGATATTGCAATAAAATGCAATAAATATGCCTATGCTAAATTATGCTAACATTCCCCCTAATTTTGTATAGTTTCCAATGAAGTGGAGAGGAATTATCTGAACAATGTGAATTTGTCACGTGCAAGTGACTTAGTAAAAACACATGCCATCTGTTCAGTCAGTAGGACAAAAACTGGAGCTCAGTATGTTGTGCTCCAAGACATGCTCGCGTATAAAATGAACATGTACTTCAATATTCTTGGTTCTCTCATGAAATATTCGATTGCGAACAAGCTTTAGAAATCCTTCATTATCAACATATACTTGGAGTATATTTCTGTTGTGGTAGACCAATTCCTTCCAGATTCGGTGTAGCCATATTCCTTCATAAACAACTTCACCTACAGCTCGATACTCTACTTACAGAAGATCGAGAAACAAAGTCTGTTTCTTGCTTCCCCATGATATCGGTTTAGATCCCATAAAGAAGACGAAGCCTCGATGTTGACTTCCTATCATCCATGTTTCTCGCATGATCAGAATCGAGTCTACATACCATCATCTCTTTTCTGGTATTACATAATCCTATGGCTGAGTCATATAGACTTTTTCTTGCAAATCTCCATTAAGAAAGACACTTTTCACATCCATTTGGTGGACTTTCCACCCAAATTGTGCGGTAGAGAAAGATCATCCCGATTGTCTTGATCTTGGTTGTGGGAGAAAATGTCTCCTCATAATCAATTTCTTCTTCTTTGTGCATGCTCCTTTGCTACAAGCCTTGCTTTATACTTGTTAATAGTCCCATCGATTTGTACTTAGTCTTGAATATCCATCGCATCCATTGGGTTTCTTCCTGGTGGAATGTTGACAAGTTGCCATGTGTTGTTATTCATCAACGATGATACTCTGAATCCATGGCATCTTTCCAAGCTTTTGATTGTAGGGCTTCTGAATCAGATGACTCAACCTGTTTCAACAACTCTGCTCATTAGGGAATAATTGACTTGTTCACGAGCTTGACAAAGCAAGTTCTAGGTCCGAGGATTGGATGATGTGCTAGGTTCTTCATCCAAATTTGCATCTCTTATTAATTGAGTATACCATTTAGGTAACTTCTTAGCTTGTTCCATTGGCTTATGGTGGATCCAATTTTCACCATCATCCAATTCATCAACTTTGTCATCTTTAGTGGGAACATCAAATTTTGTCTTAACAAGAGGTGTATTCTGCATGTTTTTTGAGTCGTTGAGTGGAGCATCTGTTTGTTTCTTCTCAAAGAACTCAACATCCCTACTTGTGTATACTTTCTTTGCTTTCAGATCCCATAATCTGTACCCAAGTGCTTCTTCACTGTATCCAATGAATATTAGTTTCTCAGCTTTCATATCCAATTTGTTCCTATTCTTCTTGGGTATGTGCATGCTAGCTTTACACCCAAATACTCTTAGGTGTGCAATTGATGGTTTCTGATTCGACCATGCTTCTTGAGGTTTCACTCCTTCAAGAGCTATTGTGGGCACTCTATTCAATAAATAGACTGCAGTTCTTGCAGCTTCTGCCCAAAATGTCTTTGTTAAATCTGAGTCATCAATCATACATCGCACCATTTCCATGATAGTACAATTCCTTCTCTCAAGTATACCATTCTCATTGTGGGTGTGTGAATAGGAGGCATTTGTCAATGAATCCCATGAGCTTTCGAGGTAAGTATTGAACTCATTGCTTGTGAATTCCCCCCCTCAATCTGAGCAGAGAGTTTTGATCTTGCGACCAACTTCATTCTCAACAAGTTCTTTGAACTTTTGAAATGTCTCAAAGGATTGAATCTTGTTTCTTAGACAATATATCCACATATTTCTTGAGTAGTCATCAACACAAAGCATGAAGTATTTACATCCAGAATGACTTGGTTGCATGGGCCCGCAAAGATCGGTGTGCACCAAATCAAGCTTTCCCTTAGCTCTATATGTGTTCTTCTGGAAGGGTACTCTGTGTTGCTTTCCAGCTAGGCAATTGTGACACTTGTCAGTGTTGTGCTCAAGTGTAGGCAATACTTTCACCATGTTGCCCTTTTGAAGTGTTTGGAGATAGCCAAAACTGATGTGACCATATCTATGATGCCATAGTTCTGCGTAGATTGTATGTCTTTGGCCACTAGAGCTCGATCATCCTTGTGGAAAAAATCAAGTTGGAAAATGGGTCCCACATTGGAGGATCTTGCTGAAATCTTGGAAACTCTTGACTTATCTCTTATCAAGCACACTTTTTCTCCATTATTACTATCGAAATCCAACTTCAAGTCGTGATCAAGGAGTTGATTAACGATAGCAAATTCTTGGTCAACCTGTACATACAATACATCTGTGATTTTACGGTTATGCTTTCCAAGAGGTAGTGAAATGTTTCCAATCCTCTTGACACACTGTATGATGAGTCATTGCCTAATGACCCATGGTTCTTGTTAGGTGAGTCACATAGTGTGTAGAACCAATCCTTGCGTCTAGTCATGTGTTGAGTTGCACCCAAGTCAACACACCGGATATCTTGAGTGGACTTGGTTTCTTCATCAAATTGAAGCGAGAATACATGTGGTTTCCTTCATCCGAATCATCCTCATGTTCGGTAATGTACCCTTGTTGTTTGGGTTTTCTTTGCCAATTACCATTTTTATGCCCTTGATTGTTGCTATTGTTGGACTTCCCATGATTTGAATTGTTGTTACCCTGTTGGTTGTTGGGTTTTGAATTGCTTGATGAACCCTTTTTATAGGAATTGTACCAACAATATTTGATGTCATGTCCCCCTCTATTGCAAATGGGACACTTCTTGGTGTTGTCTCGTTGACTTTGATTTTGTTGGGACTTCTTGTGATTGGACTGAAATTTCCCCTTTCCTTTATGATTGGAAGATAGTGCTTGCTCATCTTCATGATCTTTGTTGTTCATTACCTCTTCTTGTTGGAGTAGATTGACCAACTTCTCAAAGGTGACTGTGTGTTCACTCATATTGATAGTTGTCACAAAGATTTTGTAGGAAGGAGGAAGTGCTTGCAACATAATTGGTACGAGGTCTTCATCACTTATCTCTTTTCCCAATGCCAATAGAGATGCCCTCAAAGTAGCAACTCGTCTCAAAAAACTTCAACCTTCTCATTGTGCTTGAACTTGAGAGTATGCAGTTGTGATAGTAGGTTGAGGATGGAATTCTTGTTCTTTGCCTCATAGATTGTGCTCAACTTATCCCATGCATCCTTAGCCGATGTGGCATCTCTAATGTGGGGTTGCACATCGTCCGTTATGCCAAACAAGATGATCAACTTGGCCTTTTGATTGGCCCTGTCAAATTGAACTTGTTGTCTTCCATCATCAAGTGATCTTGTTGTTGTTTCATCTACAACTGTCCATAGGTCTTCAAACTCAAGTAACATCTTGATATTCGGTTTCCATGTAGCATAGTTGTCTCCTCTAAGCAATTGTGAATCTGGAAAGAAGAACTTTGGTGCTTGTGCACCTATTTATGCAATCTAAATTTTTGAAACTCTGAATTTCTAACAAAGGGTAAGGCTCTTATCACTCCAGGTTTATGGTCTCCCTCTCAATATACCATCGGCCGATATACCAAACCTTTATATATACACTCCCTTCCGATATACCCGCCGGCATTGGAAGAAGATCACCCTTTCAATATACCCAAGATATGGAAAGAGGTGTTAACGCACGTGAAATAATTTAGTACGTGGTATGTAGACAAGACGCGGAGAGAGGGGTTTGTGCTAGCATAAATGAATGGGAGGGCTTAAATGTGTGTATTGTGTCCTTATTACTCCCCGTCGATTTTATAGGTTCGATGCCCAAAGATGTTTAGGTAGTGTGTTAGACATTAAGTGTAGTAGTAGTCGCGACGGCATCACCCGTAAGCACTTCCCAGGCACCGTATATACCGACGCATTGCTATGAGATCGAAGATCTCGTGTGATAGAATCAAACATAAAATAAAAAATTTGCATTTTTTTGCACTTTATGCACCAATATTAGTACAAAATGCTCCAAAAGTACATCAAAATGAATTTTTTGTGTCCCCCCTCTTTGGGAAAAGGGTCTAGAATCACAAAATACACAATTTAGGCCAAAAATATTTGTTACCCCCAATAGGTGTTTTTTTGCTAAATTTAGAGGTGGCTCTAAATGTGTTTAGTGAGCTTCTAAATTTGAAAAAATATGGAGAGAGTGGGAATTGAACCGCTGACTTGTTTGTTCCCAAGATCCAAACAAACAATCGAATATTGTTTTCACATTTTCTCACAAAATATGATCTGGGTTTTTCTAAAATTTTGACAACAGCATCATACAATATTTTTATTAAAACCCACAAAATTTTAGAAGAATCAGAATCTTTGTTTTTGAGATCATACCAATTTACCAACTAGATCTGATTTTTTTTCAGAAAAAATGATCCGACTTGTATAGACTTTTTGTCACATGTAGAGGCCAAATCTGAAGATGATGTAAACTGCAAAGTTGTGCATCTCCTTCTTATATTTCCATTAAAAAAATGGTACATGAATCCAACATTGTATGAAAAATTTACATCCTTTTTTATAAGAGGTATCTGCTGGAATTTTGTTGACGGGACTGCTTTAACCTTTGCTCCTGAATTCTTCACACCTCCACTTTCATATCTAATTTTCTTTTTTAGATCTGATTTTTTTATTTTTTCTCTTTTTTAGATCTACAATTTTTTTCAAGATCTTTCTCCTTTTTTTTTTAAGATCTCTTTTTTTTCACAAATTTTTTTTTTTTTCAAGATTTTCTTTTTTTTTTAAAGATCTCCAAATCTAAAATATTCCGCCAATATGTTGGATCAATTGGCTATGCCAATGACTAATAAAAAAAAAATTACCTTCCAAATAAGTGGATAGGTCAAATTTTAGTTGAGGGATGCTTGGAAGGAATGGAGGCTGCGGGATGCTTCAATGGCTCTCCTTTGATGCAGATCTTCTTCTCTAATGGATCCTCTCCAATAGTGCTCCTCTTCAACCTTGCTTGGATAGAACCTGCTCTGATACCAAATGATAGAATAGAATTAGATTGCAATGACCAAAGAGGGACGAAAGCCTCACAAATATTATTGATCATGAAATCAGATTACATAACAATGCAAGAGCTGTAATATTTATAGATATTAGACAGCCTCATATGGATAGACATGACACCCTATCAGGCACCAACTACGAGATGATAAGACCCATCTCACATGCACATGTAATTACTACTAATACCAATATTGAATGTTATCCAACATAAAAATATTGAATGTAAGTCACTAGACTACAGGTGCACATGTTGCACATTATTAAATAAAAGACAATGTAATAAAATGCAATAAATATGTCTATGCTAAATTATGCTAACACTAATTGTTCTGAATATGACACAGTAAATAGAAATATAACATTAACCTATTTGTGCATCAACAGTTAGGTGTAATATGTAAACGATGAATAGAAAAGTATATGTTGTGTAAAATTCATAGCAATTTATGATCTAACAGCTACAAAGAAAGTCTAAACAAATGTACTATTACAAAAGATGAACCAGTTGTAGGAACCAATGCATGAATGGAAGTACAAAAATGCTTTGATTTCCATATTAGAAATTGAAGTACATAAACAATATAATTTGATGACAGAAATGACTTGTTTTTTACCTTTCCACAAATACGGTTAACAAATTGGAACTTCAAATGACATTCATGTGGTGGGGAAAAAATGCAATAGTAAAAGGTGAACTAGTTGCAGGAAGCAATGCATAAATGGAAGTAGAAAAATGCTTTGATTTCCATATTACTAATTGAAGTACATAAACAATATAATGTGATGATTTGCAGCGACAAATTGCAGGGTGGTAGATTGTAAAGTTTTTTTGGAATCAACTGCATAGTTATACTTGCACTTGAAACTATTGAAAGATACATTAATTTGTAAATGAAAACTTTCAAACAGTTCATTTTACTATTGCCATTCAGGGTTTTTTTAAAATTTAAAATTGTTTCAGTGATGTATGCTAAGCAGAAAGTAAGATATTTTATTGACTAGCGCAGCAAGAGTTTGGAACTAGTTTCCACTATGTATAGTGACTTGACTTTGGATTTACTATAAATATAAAATAGTAAGCTACATCTGCTTTTTATGCATCTTGAATTTGGCCTCTTAACTAAGAAACACTCGCGAATGACATGCGCCTGTATGATGCATTGAGTGTTGACCAGAAGATAATGAAACAGATGTGGAGAACATTCTCAGAATGGTTGTATGTGAAAGGAAAGAAATGCAACGTTTTTGCGTGTCATTAATGAAACAATTCAACAAGAAACTAAAATCAGGTTATTAGGCCAGATTTTCAATTCCCATGTCAAATGAATAATTTTAAATTATAGTTTAGGAAATTGATATTATGTTTTTCATGCACTTTTCAGTTTAAAAGTATCTACATCCCTTATCCTCTAAATCTGCATAGTTCTATGCTAATAAAATAGAAGTAAAGCAATTTTTTATAGATGTCTACTAGAGTAGTTATAACTACATCACGCATTTTTTCAAACAGTTCATATAGCTGTCTACTAGCATACTTGCAATTACATGTAAAAATCATTATGCTTTGATGGTGTAAATGCAAATTCACTTATTACCCACGACCGCTCTGAAGATTACATATTTGCAATTATTGCAGCCCTATATTTTCATGACCATGGTTTGACAAGGAAAAACACTCCACTCTTTCATTGGTGACAGGTGATCAAATGACATTTGCTAAATACAACTTTTCATAAAAAAACATATTCAAATGTATGTCAAGTACAAAGTTTTGATAGATGCCAAGAAGGAGTTTGAGCAAGTGAAAGAACGAGATGGTTTCTCATGGAATAAAGTTATTACAGTATACAAAAGACATGGTTATCCTTACAAGGCGATTAAAGGATAGAGTAAAACTCGAGAAGTTTAGAGGTTTTAGATTAAGTAGGCTTGTTTGTTTTAATTTTTAATGGAAAATCATGGTAGGTAACATAAATGATGGTTGCTCATGACCAATTATGATAAATTTTGCATTGAGGGTTAGGACTCAGAATGGAAACATCTTCAACAGTGTGCCACTTATGAAGAAGGCACATTTCAGTAAGCAAATATGACTCCACAGATGGTAAATTGGGACTTAATAATAATTATTGATTTTCAGATAAAGTTCGTTTTCATATCCGTCAATATCTGCATGGTTAAGCATGTGTGTGTGTGTGTGTGTGTGTGTGTGTGTGTGTGTGTGTGTGTGCGTGCGTGCGCGCGTCTAGGTACACACACACACACGTACACATATGTATGTGTGTGTGTGTGTGTGTGTGTGTGTGTGTGTGTGTGTGTGTGTGTAATGCCCCATTTGGCGGTTACTCAGGTTCTTGGCATAGTGACCTTTCCCTTGTTGGGCGTCGAACGACTGTGTGTAATTCTGTTGTCTTAGACCATGTCTCAGCGATGTTTTAGCACCTCCCCTCTCCTTCTGGCGTCCTCGAGTCGTTATCGACACCTCCCTTTTGTGGACTGTGTAATGTCCTGTGCGTTATCCTTTTACAAGGGGATCTTGTTGTCGCATTATTAAGCTCAATCGTTGGTCAATATTAATGTGGGTAGAAATTATATATATAATTATAATATGTAATGGTAATGATGTTATTTTAATTTAATGATCGATCGGCCCTTATTTTATAAGTATTATTATTTTACCTTAATTTCGATCATCATCGATATTTTATATTAAGTATCTCTATAGCATTTCTTCTAGTTGTTTTGTCTAATCGTGTTGTAGGACGAACCCCGTCCCGCGCTGAAGAAGGGGTTGCCCGTCTTGGCGCCATGGTAGTCTTTGCTCCGTGTTCTTCTTGAGTGTAACCTCTAATTTGTTCCCCCGCCCCCTTCGTGTCGTTCTTGCGCTTCGTCTTTGGCCTCATGCGGCTAACGTTAATTTTCCCTATTTAATGGAAATTTGCGTGTTGAAGCTTTCTGTTTATATATATATATATATATATATATATATATATATATATATATATATATATATATATATATATATATATATACATGTATAGATATAAAAATAAGATGAAATGAAATAAAATATAAGTAAAAAAATAAAAAATAAAAAATAAATAAATAAAGGAATGTTGTGGTTGCGTGGAAAGAAGGGGGGTAGGTGTGAGGCGCAGGTTGGAGGAGACTGAATTAAAATCAAAATTTTAGGTCCTTGTGCCTAGGGCTCTACCATCCCTCACCCCTTTCTGTCATCTAGACTTGGTGCGTGGCCATCTCCCACTGGCCTTACCTCTGCCAGCCGCCCCACCTTCATTTAATTCTGATTTGCAAATCTCTTGCGTCCCTTGCTGCCTGTATTATCCTTCTTTGACCGCGTGAGTTTTTCCTGGTTGTTGGACTGCGTGCGGAGGCATGTGAGAGGCGTTCCCTTCCGAGTTGCGTGGGCAGAAAGGCCAGCAAAATCCTTCTGTCATGGCGTTTTTCCTTCCTGGTTCCTCCCTACGTGCATGTTTTTTTGATGAAGCTTCAAGCTAGTGAGGTAGGCGTGTTACCTCCACTTTCATTGGGTGCTGCGAGGTGTGTTCTTGTCGGAGATCCGCGAACGACCTCAACAACTTTTAGCCGAGCAACGAGCACGTTGCGGTAAGGTAGGTAAGTTTTTTTAGCGCCTCCAACAAGCAGGTCGTCCAACTATGCTTGTTATCTGTTCAGTATCGACTGCATCCTCAATTCGGGATTCTCCTTCAAGGTATTTTGATCAAAATCGACTATGTGACAGTGAGAGTATTACCAGAAGACCTGATGAAATTTATTGCTAAGATTCTCTATTGATTTCTTACTTGTCTTACGATGTAACTCATGGAAGAGAATCTCATAGGCGTGGATCTGTTTCTTATCAAAATATTCATGAAGCACAATTTGCTTATTAAACGTATGCCCTGGTTTTTCTTTTGGTGACCTGCTCACGCCAATTATTGGCTGGCTGCGTGAGGATTTTTCAGTCCCTGCTTAGGCTATGAACCTTGCAAGTGTTTAAACAATTTCATCCCTTTTTTTTTCTGTCATTGTTAATTCCATGTACCTACCAGAATTAATATTCTTGAAGAATGCCACAAATAATGTAAAAGGACCTTATAAACCTGTTTGTTATAATGAGGATTCCTTTCTAATTTGTATACAGGCATGTAATTTCAGAGTGTCCTTGAAGTGCTGGATTGATTGCAAAACCCTTCTCTCTCAGAACATCTTTTCACCACTCCTTTTTCTTTTTCCTTTCCTCCAAACCCCCCCGCTTATCATCCCAGACTTGCACAAGTTTCTCGAAAACAGTTCAATGTCACGGCATCTCCATGATATTGTAAAACGAGGCTTTAACATTTACCCCATCAGTATATGGGCAGAGATGCACATTGCGGACTATACAATTGATTTTATGAAGTCAAGAGCATGGCCGTTAACAGAGTTTGGACCTTCAGCAGCCGAGGAAGAGAAGTTGCGCGAGGTTGTGTTCTTTGTTGCCGAGCCCCAGTCGACGTGCTTTTGGTTGGAAGAATTATAATCAGGCATGTTTTGTAATAGTTTTCTACCTTCTTTCAGTATCTTGAAATGAATATTCTTTCCTCTTGAATGGCGCCTAGACAAAATGTTTTCGTGGTTGTTTATATCAACTGCTGATTGTGTTGGTTGTTCCTTTAAATCTCGTTCCAATTTATTGGTTTTGCTTGGAATGTTCTTTCCTCTCTTATAGCTTACTCTATTTATATTTGTCTAAATGGGCTACTGCAATATTTGAGTGATGCAATCTAGTTCGTAGGGAAGGAAACATTATTAGAGTTTCGTTTGCTTATATGACTCTCTTTTAAAAGAATTTTGTGATGGTATTTATAATTGAAGGCTTACTATATGGAAGGTTAAGCCTTCATATCTCTATTTGGTTGAATAAATACGTATTTCCTGTTTAGGGCTCTCCTGTTTGCTAAAAGGTACATTAATAGTGACATTGTGTTCTAAAACTTGTTTAAGCCTGTGGGCATTCCTTACTTTTTGTTTATTAGAAAATGGCATTAGGGTTTTGTTTTAGAACTGTACATGGTTGACTATTGTACCTAGTTCTAGAGGATGAATAACCTGACATCTATTTTGGCCTCTACGTGTTGAGAAAATTACTATACCTACTTCCTGGTTCAAACTCTTGTTTGATTAAAGTAAGGGGGAAACATTGTAAGTTTTATTGAATGAAATCTCTACAAATTTTATTAAGGGTCGCAAGCAAGCTATTAATAGTTGGACCAAACAAAAGTTGTAGGTGAATCCATGGTATTGGACTCGTGAACTCATTTCTGTTAGATGACAACTGATTTCAGTGATAATATAATAGGTGGCTATTATATTCATCTGTTTGATATTTGCTAGACATTTCCTTGATAAGCCCACATGGATCGGGTAAAATTTCCATCTTCTATACCATTGGCAAGGAGCTCATAGAACTTCTAGGCATTTGCTGCTCACTGCGTAACCTTCTGATGGATATGTGTGTTGGTTCTTATTTTGTGCTTGCACTTGTACTCGTGGTAAGGTCTTTTGAGTCTGGGGCATCGTTGGTGTATTACCCACCGTGTATCGAATCCCTTTGTTTTCGAACTCGAATATCTTATACTTCAACTTGGTTACTAAAAGTCCCATTTTGTGGCCTTGTTAAGGAAATCAATTTTTATTTTTATTTTAAAATACTTATTGACATTGTCGGAAATATATAAAAAAAAAATTATTAACGACTTTTGGGTTTAGCCTTCCCTTATATTATGTAGAGAAGTTGACGATTAGGATAAGGTTTGTTGGTAGAATAATGGCCCTTTTTGTGTCTCTTTTGTATGCTTTTGGAAGAGTGGATTTGTTTTGTTAACTAGTACTACGTTTAAGAAATCCTATAAGGAGGTAGTGGTAAACTCCTTGGTTAAAACTGAAACTATAGTTGTTTTCTTTTAAGGGCGTCGAACCCATATTACTATGAAGCCTCCCTTGGGAGAATTGGATAACGTCGTTTTGTTTCGCGCCTACGATCATAATTAGTATGTTTTGTCTTCTCTTGGACCCCTTTAGTTGGATGGATTGAGTTTGGATTCCAATCACGTAATCCATAGGATTACATGAAGGAGATATCAACACTCTTGACCTTCTTGTTCCTAACCCATAAGGTCTTGCCTTGATTTATGTGATTTTGTTCTTACTGGTATTTTGACTTTCTCCTTGTTGGATGGTTTAGATTTCTTTCTCATGCGAATAATTTTGGAGTTGTGGGTTGTGTTTTAATCCATTTTTGAATTAGAACATTCCTTTCTTGATATTGTTAAATGTTAGCTTACTGTTGCAATGTGTAGCCTTAACATGCTCAGTTCTCATGAATTGATTCTAGCTAGTATTTGTGCGAGATGGATTATGCGAGTAGATTAAAGGAAAGAGTTGTAAAGGTTTCATCGGTGCAATTTATGAAGTTCCTTGTAAAAATGTCCATGTGAGGTAAATTTTGTAATAGTGCTTGCAAAGGAGTTTAGAAGACCTCTTGCCTTGGGATTGTTCGAAATTCGTGATGATGTTGTCTTGTCCTTTTTTTAGGTAAACTGGTAACTTATCTTTGTGAGAAATGGTATTCAATCTTTACATTGATATGAGTATTGTAAAACTTTGATCTTGAGAATAAATTGTTAAGTTAAATCTTTCTAAGACTTAGTAT
Source organism: Taxus wallichiana var. yunnanensis (assembly GCA_018340775.1). Taxonomy (NCBI): domain Eukaryota; kingdom Viridiplantae; phylum Streptophyta; class Pinopsida; order Cupressales; family Taxaceae; genus Taxus; species Taxus wallichiana. The sequence goes on from CM031238.1 coordinate 649,863,275, forward strand.
TGATAATATTTTATAAGTAAAGTAAAATGGGTGGTTAACCCTTAAAGAAGCTAAACAAAAATAATAATTTTATATTCAACAAATAAATGTAGAGGTGATCTACTTGAAAATCAAATAATTCCATGAGTGATCAAAATGAAACCATCCTTGTGAAGTAAAAATTTTATAACTTGATATCCCTAGCTACACTAGCGAACATTATCCTTTTTATGGTGAATTCTTAAAACGATCCTAAGGTGAAATAAATTGTTAGTTGTTAGAAGATAATAAGATTTAATAAGTAGGAGGAAACAGTTTAGAAACCACACAATCTATCTCTCAACCATTTGAAAGGTAAATTGTTTTTTTTGTAAAAACATCCAGGTGAAGCCTAAGTAAAATATTTAATAATTTTGATAAATCCTCAAGCTTCAATTAAAAACTCGGTAATAACTAATGAGGTCATAAAGATGAACTCAACTCGACCTTCTTCCTCTAACCTTTTTTCAGGTGCTTTGTAATTCTTCTCTTAAGTATGTTGAACGCAAACCCATGTTGTCATATGGGCATGAACAAGTTCTAGTAGCGTAAGTGTTAATAGATGGCCTTGTGGAATTAAATTACCCCTTTCTCTAAATAAATGAATTAAGCAAATAAATGTCATAATAGAGAAGATTTAAAGATGATTACTCAGTGTAAAAAGAATAAACTTAGCTTGGTAAGATGAATTGTATGAATCATATCTTGAGCCTCCTTGAAAACGTAAGCTAAGAATTGCAAGATGTCTTTTAAAATAAATAACCCTCAAGAATATCTCATTGTGGTTGGCCCTAACTGTAAGTGTGTTTTGTGGTTGGACTTCTATGTTGTCATGTCAAAAAAAAAAAAAAAATTGTCCTTGAAAGGTGTGAATGTTTTCGTGCTTCCTTTATGGCCATCCTTGTATCAAGTTGTTCACAGAGTTAGTTGTATCCTTGGTGACGACATGTTGTGTCATGTTATGTGTCAAGCAAGTCAAAAAAAAATTATCCTGTCTTTTACTGTGTTGTTCGTGTGTGTGAATTTTTGGGTCGTTACACTTGGTATCAGAGCATAGGTTCATGCTCTCGAACCTATGGGCCGGATTGGTGTTGTATGGTGATGTTACATGATGGTGGTGGTGTTACATGATGATGTTTCATGATGATGGTATTGCATGATGATGATTTATATTGGAAGAGTAATGTGCTTTAAGCGTGATGTGATTATTGTCGTAATTGTGATATTGTGAACGCACGTGATGTGTATGTCACTTTGTGCGTGTTTGTGATCATGTTGATATGTTGGGGATGGGAGTATTCTCTCTCCTTCTTGTGGATTCTATGAAGAGTTCACGTGTGAATTATTGTTTGTGATGTGTGAAAAGAATTATAATGTGGATGACGTAGTGTTGGAGCATTGTGACATATTGTGATATGTAGGTGTATCAATGTGTTGTATGACTAGATTGATGTTAAAAGAAATGAGTTGTATCATGATGTTTTACCATGTTTTGAAGAAATGTGTGTACCACCTTGTTATGTAGAAATGGATGTTATGTTGTGATGTACTATGTTCATCGTATGTATGATTTGTGTAAATATGTAATGCTTCATGTTGTGATTTAGGGTCATACGGTGAGTGTATGAACCCTATCGTATTGTGATTGCACTTTGGGTGCAGAATGTGGTAAAGTGATGTATTACGCCCTGTGGATGTATGATTGTGATCTACCCTGTATACATACCATACGTGAGACGTTATGGTAGTTATGTGTGTACCACCGTTATGTTAGTGATGTTGTTATATGTTATGTTGTGAACCTTACACTAACCGACCCTGAGGGAAATCGGTAGAAGTGTATGTTGAGAGTGAGGAGGAATGGTGTACCATGGGTCAATAACTTTCGAGCCGAAAACTTTTCAACGGTTTAGTAGATTAACATGTGATTCTTTCCTCTCTCCTCCCTATGTGGTTGTATGTATGCAACCTAAGTGCAACTATGACTATGTTTAGCCTTGTCGAAGTGGTGGCGGGATGATTCAGATGGAGGTGATGATAGTTGTATTATTGATATGTATTTTACGAGCTGAGGCTCGATGTTCCGAGTGCTAGCAACTCGTTGAGTACCCCTTTGGTGGCTAGATAAGGCCACACAGTTATCGTAATGTGACATTATTATAAGTTGATTTTATTCGTAAATTGATTTTTTTTTTTATTTTGTAAGGACCAGCAACTTTTCTTGATTGCAATGCTTTACAATTTTGGGCATTTCCTTGGTTTGTGGCACTAACATGGGGATTTTGATACTAACTATGGCTATTTGGCCATTTATTTTAGCTTGATTTGGGGTCTTCTTTTAAATTTGGAATTTTTACCGCCTTGCCCAAGGCTTGTACTTTGCCACTTGGCACTTTGATTGGATTGTTGTGCTGGTTCTATTGTCGTGATGTGTGGAATAGGGTCATGGGATGCACCATGGAATGGTTGGACCTATGGACCCGCTTCGTTGTATGGGGGTACGCCCCAAGGAGTACATATAACTAGCGGGTTGTTGAACCACGCGTTATTATGTCACTTGGGTTAGGAGTGTTCGAACTCTATGTGTCTTGGACCATAGGGTCAACCGGCCTCCTTGAGGGAGGCATAAGAGACTTGAGGGAGGCATAAGAGTTTGAGGGAGGCATAAGAGTTGAGGGAGGCATAAGAGACTTGAGGGAGGCATAAGAGACTTGAGGGAGGCATAAGAGTTTGAGGGAGGCATAAGAGACTTGAGGGAGGCATAAGAGTTTGAGGGAGGCATAAGAGTTTGAGGGAGGCATATGATATTTGTGTGTATGGTTGATGTTTCGGATATATGTTGAGTTATTGTGATGTTTTGGTAGTGGTCTTTTGATGTATGTGTTACTCATGTCAGATGGATATGTGTTGTGATGTTGTGGATATGTCATTGATTCCCTTGTGGACACTATGTACCTGTAGCATTTGTTTGGTGTTATGTGAATTTTCATTGATGCAAATTGAGGAAATGTCTGGTGGATTGTAGTACTCTTTTGTTTGAGTATTTTGTATGTCAGTCATTGATGTGTGTCGAGTACTATGTTATGTGGACTGTGCCTATTCCATTCCGTATTTGAGTAACCTTTTTGTGGTGTAATACAATCTTGAAGTATATACTTGTGTGCTTGTGAATCTGTAGTGTCTTTTTGAACTGATAGGGTGTTGTGTTAGCAGTTTCATGTTGGGCACCCACAATAATGAATAAACCAAAACTCTTGATGATGAAATTTTAAAAGAAATTAAACTAAGAATAATGTTAATGGAAAGAGACTAATGAAATAATAAATAAGAAAGAACTGCCAATCTTCACAGAACATTGAAAGTTAAAATTTCTACCAAATGTTCCTAAGGCTACCTTGTGACCGTGCTTTAATCAACTAAAATTTTAAACCATAGGGTGTACTTTCTCCTTTACTATTCTTGGTTGCGTACCATTTCTTTTCTCTTGTGTAATGTCATCGAGAGACGATGCTTTCTTAAGGGGAGGAGAATGAATGTAATGCCTGTTTACTTTGGCTCTTTTTCCCCATCCTGGTTCAAAATTTGGATGAAATTTTTCTTTGTTGGGCGTTTTCAGTGGTGTTAATTCTGTTGTCTTAGATTGTCTTTAATAATTGATATTTAATTTTTGATTGTTTTTAATCTTCCTCATATTGCATTTTTTTTATTTGTTATGTGAAATTCTTTTTTTGATTTGTGTGCCTGTCCTCTGCGTTATCCTTTTACAAATCACGATCTTGTTGTTTTATTCAATCAATTGTTTGAATGAATGCAATGTGGTCCTTTATTTATGATTCTTGTAATGGTAAATGATGTTATTTTAATTTAATGATGGATGAGGGCCCTTATTTTCAAGTATTATTATTTTACCTTGAATTTCGATTGTCATTTCGATGATTTTATGATTTTGTTCTGCTCTATGGAATTGTCTTCTTTTGTTTTTTTTCCAATCTTGGCGTTTATGGATGAACCACGTTTTGGGTGAGAAAAGGTTATCTCTGGGAATGGTGGCCTCGTTAGAGATAAGGTTCTCAAGCAAATTCTTTTGGTGAACCACGAGGAACCGTTGGTGTTTTGAGTCATGTTTGGGGAGTTCCTTTACATCTTTGACTTTTGCCTCCTTGTTTGCAGTATTGGAGTTTTCCCTATTTGAATGGAAATTTGTGGTTTTCGAAGTTTTGGTTTCATCCATTTTTTTTATCTATTATATATATATACATGTATAGGTGGATATAAAATTTAGATGAAATGAAATTGAATTCAACTAATAACTTTACAAAATCCAATAAATAAAAAATAATTTAAAGGAATGTGTGTGGTTGCGATGGATCGTGAAGGGGGGGTAGGTGTGAGGCCTTTCTTGGAGGTTTGGAGATAAATTAAAATGCCTGAAAATTTTAGGTTCTTTTGTGATCTTTGTCAGTTTGATCCCTTGTCATCTAGTCATGGTGCGTGGCCATCTCCCATTTGGCTTACCTCTGCCAATGCTGCCCACCTTCAGGATTTATTTTGCAAATTTTGAGTCCATCTACTATAGGTACTTTTTTAAGGAAATGTTTGATGCGTGATTTTCTGGTTGAAATGGATCTGCTGCGTGTGTGGAGATTGATGTATTCATGGATCTAAGGATCAAAAATCATTCTTGTCATGGATTTTTCCTTCCATATTAGGAGAATCGTGTTTAATTTGATATGTTTTTGATTCTATGCATCATGGTTTAATTTTGAAGATCTTCAAGTGAGAATGTAGCATGTTACCTCCACTTTCATTGGGTCTTTGCGAGTGTTTCTTTCGAGATTATCACACCATGATTATCTGAAGAAATTTTGAGTTTGCAAGTAATCTCAAAGAATTTGATGTTGTCATCAAATCGATAAGTTGGGTAAGTTTTATTTCATTACGGTAGATGCCTTTGAGCCGGGCAAGTGATGTTCATTTGTTTGTCCATTTGAATCATGGGGTCATTGCATCCTCAATTCAAGATTCTCCTTGAAGGTATTTTTATCAAAATCAACTATGTGCACTGAAGAGTTACTACGGAGAATTCGATGAAATTTATTGCTAAGATTCTCTATTGAGAGCCTTAATTGTTTATGATGTAACTCATGGAAGAGAATCTCATATATGATGTGGATAAACCATTTTTTATTTTTGGTATTCATGAAGCCATCAAAATTTCTTATTAAAGAATACCTAAGTATGCCTGGATAATGGATTTTGGTGACAGTGATCACGCCATTTATTGGTTACAATAGGCATGTTGAGATGGAGGTTTTGAAATGGGTGGATTAGGCTATGAAAAGTTATATGTTTGGATACTTTGTTTAAATATCAATTTTGCATTATCTTTTTTGGTTGTACGATCATCTTTTATCAATATGTTTGTTAATTCCATAATGTACCTTTCAAGTTGGATTAATTATTCTTGAAGAATGCCACAAATAATGTAAAAGGACCTTATCATTTGGCTGTGCGATGAGGATTTTTCAATTTGATAGTTGTGGAGAAATGGAATTTCATGATGTCTATAGAAGAGCTAGATTGATTGAAATCTGCTTCTCTTCATCAAACATGCAATCATGAAGTCCTTTTTGAGTTGTTGGGTTTTGTGGGCGATCTTACATGGTGGTTGTGATCTTTCATCAGAGTGCTTCTATCTTCTCCGGAGTTGCTCCCGAGGATTCCAAAGGCATGTTTCAATCACCCCCTTTCTATGCCAAGCATGGCCGTTTTATGAAGTCAAGAGGGCATTAACATATGGATCTTCAGGAGGTGAGGAAGAGAGAAGTTGCGCGAGGTTGTGTTCTTTGTTGCTCGAGCCACAGTCGACGTGCTTGTTGGTTGGAAGAATTCTAATCAGGCATGTTAAATCTACTCCTTGTAATAGTTTTCTACTTTGTTTCAGTATCTTGAAATGAGTATTCTTTCCTCTTGAATGGCGCCTAGACAAAATGTTTTCGTGGTTGTTTATATCGCTTTGCTGATTGTGTTGGTTGTTCCTTTAAATCTCGTTCTCCAATTTCGCTTGGTTTTGCTTGGAATGTTCTTTCCTCTCTTATAGCTTACTCTATTTATATTTGTCTAAATGGGCTACTGCAATTTTGAGTGATGCAATCTAGTTCGTAGGGAAGGAAACATTATAGAGTTTTGTTTGCTTATATGACTCTCTTTTAAAAGAATTTTGTGATGGTATTTATAATTGAAGGCTTACTATATGGAAGGTTAAGCCTTCATATCTCTATTTGGTTGAATAAATACGTATTTCCTGTTTAGGGCTCTCCTGTTTTGCTAAAGGTACATTAATAGTGACATTGTGTTCTAAAACTTGTTTAAGCCTGTGGGCATTCCTTACTTTTGTTTAATTAGAAAATGGCATTAGGGTTTTGTTTTAGAACTGTACATGGTTGACTTTTGTACCCAGTTCTAGAGGATGAATAACCTGACATCTATTTTGGCCTCTACGTGTTGAGAGAATTACTATACCTACTTCCTGGTTCAAACTCTTGTTTGATTAAAGTAAGGGGGAAACATTGTAAGTTTTATTGAATGAAATCTCTACAATTTTATTAAGGGTCGCAAGCAAGCTATTAATAGTTGGACTGAAACAAAAGTTGTAGGTGAATCCATGGTATTGGACTCGTGAACTCGTTTCCTGTTAGATGACAGCTGATTTCAGTGATAATATAATAGGTGGCTGTTATATTCATCTGTTTGATATTTCTTTAGACATTTTCCTTGATAAGCCCACATGGATCGGGTAAAATTTCCATCTTCTATACCATTGGCAAGGAGCTCATAGAACTTCTAGGCCTGACTACACTACGTAACCTTCCTGATGGATATGTGTGTTGGTTCTTATTTTTGTGCTTGCACTCGTGGTAGGGTCTTTTGTGCAGGGGCATCGTTGGTGTATTACCCACCGTGTATCGAATCCCTTTGTTTTCGAACTCGAATATCTTATACTTCAAACTTGGTTACTAAAAGTCCCATTTTGTGGCTTTGTTAAGGAAATCAATTTTTATTTTAATACTTATTGACATTGTCGGAAATATATAAAAATTATTAACGACTTTTGGGTTTAGCCTTCCCTTATATTATGTAGAGAAGTTGACGATTAGGATAAGGTTTGTTGGTAGAATAATGGCCCTTTTGTGTCTCATTTGTATGCTTTTGGAAGAGTGGATTTGTTTTGTTAACTAGTACTACGTTTAAGAAATCCTATAAGGAGGTAGTGGTAAACTCCTTGGTTAAAACTGAAACTATAGTTGTTTTCTTTTAAGGGCGTCGAACCCATATTACTATGAAGCCTTCCCCTGGGAGAATTGGATAACGTCGTTTTGCTTCGCGCCTATGATCATAATTAGTATGTTTTGTCTTCTCTTGGACCCCTTTAGTTGGATGGAGTAAGTTTTGGATTCCAATCACGTAATCCATAGGATTACATGAAGGAGATATCAACACTCTTGACCTTCTTGTTCCTAACCCATAAGGTCTTGCCTTGATTTATGTGATTTTGTTCTTACTGGTATTTTGACTTTCTCCTTGTTGGATGGTTTAGATTTCTTTCTCATGCGAATAATTTTGGAGTTGTGGGTTGTGTTTTAATCCATTTTTGAATTAGAACATTCCTTTCTTGATATTGTTAAATGTTAGCTTACTGTTGCAATGTGTAGCCTTAACATGCTCAGTTCTCGTGAACTGATTCTAGCTAGTATTTGTGCAGATGGATTATGCGAGTAGATTAAAGGAAAGAGTTGTAAAGGTTTCATCAGTGCAATTTATGAGTTCCTTGTAAAAATGTCCTATGTGAGGTAAATTTTGTAATAGTGCTTGCAAAGGAGTTTAGAAGACCTCTTGCCTTGGGTTGTTCAGAAATTTCGTGATGATGTTGTCTTGTCCTTTTGTAGGTAAACTGGTAACTTACCTTTGTGAGAAATGGTATTCAATCTTTACATTGATATGAGTATTGTAAAACTTTGATCTTGAGAATAAATTGTTAAGTTAAATCTTTCTAAGACTTTGTGATTATTTTATAAGTAAAGTAAATGGGTGGTTAACCCTTAAAGAAGCTAAACAAAAATAATAATTTTATATTCAACAAATAAATGTAGAGGTGATCTACTTGAAATCAAATAATTCCATGAGTGATCAAAATGAAACCATCCTTTGTGAAGTAAAAATTTTATAACTTGATATCCCTAGCTACACTAGTAACATTATCCTTTTTATGGTGAATTCTTAGAATGATCCTAAGGTGAAACAAATTGTTAGTTGATTGATAAGATAATAAGATTTAATAAGTAGGAGGAATCGGTTTGAAACCACTGTAATCTATCTCTCAACCATTTGAAAGGTAAATTGTTTTCTTTTATAAAATCATCCAGGTGAAGCCTAAGTAAAATATTTAATAATTTTCGATAAATCCTCAAGCTCAATTAAAACTCGGTTAATAACTAATGAGGTCATAAAGATGAATTCAACTCGACCTTCTTCCTCTAACCTTTATCAAGGTGCTTGTAATTTTCTCTTAAGTTGTTGAACGTGAACCCATGTTGTCATATGGGCATGAACAAGTTCTAGTAGCGTAAGTGTTAATAGATGGCCTTGTGAAATTAAATTACCCCTTTCTCTAAATAAATGAATTAAGCAAATAAATGTCATAATAGAGAAGATTTAAAGATGATTACTCAGTGTAAAAAGAATAAACTTAGCTTGGTAAGATGAATTGTATGAATCATATCTTGAGCCTCCTTGAAAACGTAAGCTAAGAATTGCAAGATGTCTTTTTAAAATAAATAACCCTCAAGAATATCTCATTGTGGTTGGCCCTAACTGTAAGTGTGTTTTGTGGTTGGACTTCTATGTTGTCATGTCAAAAAAAAAAAAAGTAAATTGTCCTTGAAAGGTGTGAATGTTTCCGTGCTGCCTTTATGGCCATCCTTGTATCAAGTTGTTCACAGAGTTAGTTGTATCCTTGGTGACGACATGTTGCGTCATGTTATGTGTCAAGCAAGTCAAAAAAAAATTATTATCTGTCTTTTATTGTGTTGTTTGTGTGTGTGTGAATTTTTGGGTCGTTACACTTGGTATCAGAGCGTAGGTTCATGCTCTCGAACCTATGGGCCGGATTGGTGTTGTATGGTGATGTTACATGGTGGTGGTGGTGTTACATGATGATACTGCATGATGATGATGATGTTGCATGATGGTGGTAGATATTGGAAGAGTAATGTGCTTTAAGCGTGATGTGATTATTGTCGTAATTGTGATATTGTGAACGCACGTGATGTGTATGTCACTTTGTGCGTGTTTGTGATCATGTTGATATGTTGGGGATGGGAGTATTCTCTCTCCTTCTTGTGGATTCTATGAAGAGTTCACGTGTGAATTATTGTTTGTGATGTGTGAAAAGAATTCTAATGTGGATGACGTAGTGTTGGAACATTGTGGCATATTGTGATATGTAGGTGTATCAATGTGTTGTATGACTAGATTGATGTTAAAAGAAATGAGTTGTATCATGATGTTTTTACCATGTTTTGAAGAAATGTGTGTACCACCTTGTTATGTAGCAATGGATGTTATGTTGTGATGTACTATGTTCATCGTATGTATGATTTGTGCAAATATGTAATGCTTCATGTTGTGATTTTGGGTCATACGGTGAGTGTATGAACCCTATCGTATGGTGATTGCACTTTGGGTGCAGAATGTGGTAAAGTGATGTATTACACTCGTGATGTATGATTGTGATCTACCACATATACATACCATACGTGAGACGTTATGGTAGTTATGTGTGTGCCACCATTATGTTAGTGATGTAGTTATATGTTATGTTGTGAACCTTACGCTAACCGATCACGAGGGAAATCGGTAGAAGTGTATGTTGAGAGTGAGGAATGGTGTACCATGGGTCAATAACTTTACGAGCTAAAACTTGGTTTAGTAGATAACATGTGATTCTTTCCTCTCTCCTATGTGGTTGTATGTATGCAACCTTTTCTCTCTCTCCCGATAGTGCAACTATGACTATGTTTAGCCTTGTCGAAGTGGTGGCGGGATGATTCGGATGGGTGATGATAGTTGTATTATTGATATGTATTTTACGAGTGAGGCTCGATGTTCCGAGTCTTGTGAACTCGTTGAGTACCCCTTTGGTGGCTAGATAAGGCCACACAGTTATCGTAATGTGACATTATTATAAGTTGATTTTATTCGTAAATTGAGCTTTTTACTTTATTTTGTAAGGACCAACAGACTTTTCTTGATTGCCATGCTTTACAATTTTGGGCATTTCCTTGGTTTGTGGCACTAACATGGGGATTTTGATACTAACTATGGCTATTTGGCCATTTATTTTGCTTGATTTTGGGTCTTCTTTTAAATTTGGAATTTTTACCACCTTGCCCAAGGCTTGTACTTTGCCACTTGGCACTTTGATTGGATTGTTGTGTTGGTTCTATTGTCGTGATGTGTGGAATAGGGTCATGGGATGCACCATGGAATGGTTGGACCTATGGACCCGCTTCGTTGTATGGGGTACGCCCCAAGGAGTTACATATAACTAGCGGGTTGTTGAACCACGCGTTATTATGTCACTTGGGTTAGGAGTGTTCGAACTCTATGTGTCTTGGACCATAGGGTCAACCGGCCTCCTTGAGGGAGGCATAAGAGTTTGAGGGAGGCATAAGAGTTTGAGGGAGGCATAAGAGACTTGAGGGAGGCATAAGAGTTTGAGGAGGCATAAGAGTTTGAGGGAGGCATAAGAGTTTGAGGGAGGCATAAGAGTTTGAGGGAGGCATAAGAGACTTGAGGGAGGCATAAGAGTTTGAGGGAGGCTATGATATTTGTGTGTATGGTTGATGTTTTGGGATATATGTTGAGTTATTGTGATGTTTTGGTAGTGGTCTTTTGATGTATGTGTTACTCATGTCAGATGGATATGTGTTGTGATGTTGTGGATATGTCATTGATTCCCTTGTGGACACTATGTACCTGTAGCATTTGTTTGGTGTTATGTGAATTTTTCATTGATGCAAATTGAGGAAATGTCTGGTGGATTGTAGTACTCTTTTGTTTGAGTATTTTGTATGTCAGTCATTGATGTGTGACGAGTACTATGTTATGTGGACTGTGCCTATTCTATTCCGTATTTGAGTAACCTTTTGTGGTGTAATACAATCTTGAAGTATATACTTGTGTGCTTGTGAATCTGTAGTGTCTTTGAACCTGATAGGGTGTTGTGTTAGCAGTTCATGTTGGGCACCCACAATAAGGAATAAACAAAACTCTTGATGATGAAATTTTAAAAGAAATTAAACTAAGAATAATGCTAATGGAAAGAGACTAATGAAATAATAAATAAGAAAGAACTGCAATCTTCACAGAACATTGAAAGTTAAAATTTCTACCAAATGTTCCTAAGGCTACCTTGTGGCCGTGCTTTAATCAACTAAAATTTTAAACCATAGGGTGTACTTTCTCCTTTACCTGTTCTTGGTTGCGAACCATTTCTTTTCCTCTGTGTATATGTCGCATCGAGGACGATGCTTTCTTAAGGGGAGGAGAATGTAATGCCCATTCATTCGTTTACTTTGCACTTCATTCATCCTTGTGGCGTTGATTCTTTAAATTGGAGTGTTTTTGATTTTGCCTTCCGGTTTATCGTTGTGACCTGTAATTTAATATTTGTCTTACAAAAAACTGATCATTAATAATTTAATAATCCCCTTCCTTTTGCAAATTCATTGTATTTCATGCGTTTTGGTGCATATGACACTTCCTCTTTTTAATGTTTAATGTCTACATGCATTTCCTTTTAAATTGCTTATTCTTGTTGTTCATTATTAAATTTCAATTTGTGAGTGCGGTATTTTGTTCCTAGTTATTATTATTATTATGGTTGGTAAATGATGTTATTTTATTATTTATTGTTGATCACAATTTACTCTTTATTTTTGTTTTTATTTTTGTTAATTTCGATCATATTCGGTGGGAATATTAAACTTTCTATTAGCAAGTTCTTGAATTATTGTTTTGTTGTCGGTGGGTAGAATGAAACTTTATTTTCCACTAGCCCTTGTTTTTGCCTCTTGCCTTGTAGTCTTTGCTCCAGTGTTTCTTTTTTGGAGATGTAACTTGTAATTGGTGTTTTCCCCCCTTTCGTTGAAAATGTTGCTACAATTTTCATTTATTATTTCCGCAGTTTTGCAAATGTTGCAGTGTGCAGAAATGTCCAATTTGTTGTAAGTACTTTACTGTGAGCCATTTTGTGTTCCTAGTGTGTGTTGAAAGATGTTTTTATTTTTCTTTAAAATTTTTATTTTTCTTGTTGCCATGTGTTGTTAATGCCTTGACGTGACCTTGGAATAAAAAAATAAATAATTTTTTTGCTTCTTTTCAAAATGCATTCTTTTTTTTTGCGTGGCTTAGTCCACTGATTTCTTGTGTGGTATCGGTGTGTTCTTGGTGTGGAGTGCATTATGACAAAATTTTATTGTCCTTTTGGCTGATAGGTGGGTGTTGGGTCATCACTTGGCCGTTTTGGTGTTGGAAGATTTTTGTTTGAATGTCTTTGGCCTTCAGCAAGGTGAAAGAGTTATCATTTAGACTTGTTGTTATGAATTTACTTCCTTCGGTAGATGCATTTTTCCTTCAAATTTGAAATTTTTAGATTCTCTGTTTTTTTGTCAAAATCTTTAAGTGAAAGTTGAGAGTGTTTCTGGAGACTCGCTGATGAAGCTATTATTTTTTCCATTTGAGAGAAATTGCAATGTTTGCTTTTCATGTACCTCAGAAAGGCCATGAAAAATCTTTCATGGGATACATTTCATTTTCATCATGCATTTTGTCATTCAAATCAATTCTCTGGATTTTATGAAGTTTTTTGAAGAAAGTCAGCTGTGGTTTGCTTAGCAAGCATTGCGAAATCTCTTTGAATTGTGGCAATGCTGAGAGGTCTATCTGCTTTCGTGAGATGAACGCTGCCGTAAAAGAATTCATGCACGAGGTTTCATAGCATTGATTTTAAAATATTGGATGAAGTGCTTTATTATCTGACAAGCGGTGTTCATAGGCTTGATCGTATTGAAGATTTTTGTTTAGATTATGAAATCCTTGAGGGATTGGATTCTAGATGTTTTCAGATTTTTTATCAAAATTGATATGCGCATGAATGCTGAATACTAGTTTGATTTCTTGAAAAGGATGAAATTTATTGCATGATTCTCTATTGATTTCTTACTGAGCTTGTTTACTGATGTAACTCATGGAAGAGAATCTCTAGTAGCGTGATAGATCTTATAAACTATTTATATGATATTCATGAAGCAAATTTTTGCATCGATGAGATCTTTTGGATATTAAGCCATTTTTTTTTTTTGGAGATTTTGGTAGGTGTTCCTAATATGAGAGCACCATGGTTTTGAGTGAGGGGAGCTTATATCTGAAAATTTATGATTTGTTTTGAGTCATTTTTGAGTTGATTTTGTCTTGAATCGGGGGCTTAAAATTTGATTTTAATACATTATGTTTGGAATAATAGTTCATCTTCATTTGATTTTATTTATTTGTTTTTTGTACCTTTGGTTATATTGTTGATGAATTGTTAACATTTTTGATCAAATGACGCTTATAAATTTGTTTGGGTGGCATCCTTGGTTGGGAAATTTAGAAAAGCGTATGCCTTATTCTTGTGGTGACAATAGACATTCAATTTAAAATTGATGAAAACATGAGGATTTGATTTGAAATAGTTGGGTTGGGTTTGGAAAAGTGGGTCATAGACGAGAAACATGCTACAGATCTTCTTTGATATGGCTTCATCAAAGTCGATGGTTGTGTGGGTTTCTCAATCACATTTGATGCTCTAAAAACAGCAGTGCTTCTATCTTCCCGTTGCTCCCAGAGGATTCCAAGAAGGCATGTTTCATCACCCCCTTTCTATGCCAAGCATGGCCGTTAACAATTGATATGGATCTTCATGGTGGGTGAGGAGTTTGACCTTGTCTGAGAGAAGAGAAGTTGCGCAGGTTGTGTTGCTGTTGCTCGAGCCTTGGTCGACGTGCTTGTTGGTTGGAAGAATTATAATCAGGCATGTTAAATCTACTCCTTGTAATAGTTTTCTACCTTCTTTCAATATCTTGAAATGAATATTCTTTCCTCTTGAATGGCGCCTAGACAAAATGTTTTCGTGGTTGTTTATATCGCTGCCTGATTGTGTTGGTTGTTCCTTTAAATCTCGTTCCAATTTCATTGGTTTTGCTTGGAATGTTCTTTCCTCTCTTATAGCTTACTCTATTTCATATTTGTCTAAATGGGTTACTGCAATTTGAGTGATGCAATCTAGTTCGTAGGGAAGGAAACATTATTGAGTTTCGTTTGCTTATATGACTCTCTTTTAAAAGAATTCTGTGATGGTATTTATAATTGAAGGCTTACTATATGGAAGGTTAAGCCTTCATATCTCTATTTGGTTGAATAAATACGTATTTCCTGTTTAGGGCTCTCCTGTTTTGCTAAAAGGTACATTAATAGTGACATTGTGTTCTAAAACTTGTTTAAGCTTGGGGCATTCCTTACTTTTTGTTTAATTAGAAAATGGCATTAGGGTTTTGTTTTAGAAGCGTACATGGTTGACTTTTGTACCCGAGTTCTAGAGGATGAATAACTTTGACATCTATTTTGGCCTCTACGTGTTGAGAAATTACTATACCTACTTCTTCTGGTTCAAACTCTTGTTTGATTAAAGTAAGGGGAAACATTGTAAGTTTTATTGAATGAAATCTCTACAATTTTATTAAGGGTCGCAGCAAGCTATATTAATAGTTGGACCGAAACAAAAAAGTTGTAGGTGAATCCATGGTATTGGACTCGTGAACTCGTTTCTGTTAGATGACAGTGATTACGGTGATAATATAATAGGTGGCTATTATATTCATCTGTTTGATATTTGCTAGACATTTCCTTGATAAGCCCACATGGATCGGGTAAAATTTCCATCTTCTATACCATTGGCAAGGAGCTCATAGAACTTCTAGGCACACCGCACTACGCGTAACCTTCTGATGGATATGTGTGTTGGTTCTTATTTTGTGCTTGCACTCGTGGTAAGGTCTTTTGAGTCAGGGCATCGTTGGTGTATTACCCACCGTGTATCGAATCCCTTTGTTTTCGAACTCGAATATCTTATACTTCAACTTGGTTACTAAAAGGTCCCATTTTGTGGCTTTGTTAAGGAAATCAATTTTTATTTTTATTTTAATACTTATTGACATTGTCGGAAATATATAAAAAAATTATTAACGACTTTTGGGTTAAGCCTTCCCTTATATTATGTAGAGAAGTTGACGATTAGGATAAGGTTTGTTGGTAGAATAATGGCCCTTTTTTGTGTCTCTTTTGTATGCTTTTGGGAAGAGTGGATTTGTTTTGTTAGCTAGTATTACGTTTAAGAAATCCTATAAGGAAGTAGTGGTAAACTCCTTGGTTAAAACTGAAACTATAGTTGTTTTTTTTAAGGGCGTCGAACCCATATTACTATGAAGCCTCCTTGGGAGAATTGGATAACGTCGTTTTGTTTCGCCTACGATCATAATTAGTATGTTTTGTCTTCTCTTGGACCCCTTTAGTTGGATGGAGTAAGTTTTGGATTCCAATCACGTAATCCATAGGATTACATGAAGGAGATATCAACACTCTTGACCTTCTTGTTCCTAACCCATAAGGTCTTGCCTTGATTTATGTGATTTTGTTCTTACTGGTATTTTGACTTTCTCCTTGTTGGATGGTTTAGATTTCTTTCTCATGCGAATAATTTTGGAGTTGTGGGTTGTGTTTTAATCCATTTTTGAATTAGAACATTCCTTTCTTGATATTGTTAAATGTTAGCTTATTGTTGCAATGTGTAGCCTTAACATGCTCAGTTCTCGCGAACTGATTCTAGCTAGTATTTGTGCAGATGGATTATGCGAGTAGATTAAAGGAAAGAGTTGTAAAGGTTTCATCAGTGCAATTTATGAAGTTCCTTGTAAAAATGTCCAATGTGAGGTAAATTTTGTAATAGTGCTTGCAAAGGAGTTTAGAAGACCTCTTGCCTTGGGTTGTTCAAAAATTTCGTGATGATGTTGTCTTGTCATACTTTTTAGGTAATTTGGTAACTTACCTTTGTGAGAAATGGTATTCAATCTTTACATTGATATGAGTATTGTAAAACTTTGATCTTGAGAATAAATTGTTAAGTTAAATCTTTCTAAGACTTTGTGATTGATGATTTTATAAGTAAAGTAAAATGGGTGGTTAACCCTTAAAGACTAAACAAAAATAATAATTTTATATTCAACAAATAAATGTAGAGGTGATCTACTTTTGAAATCAAATAATTCCATGAGTGATCAAAATGAAACCATCTTGTGAAGTAAAAATTTTATAACTTGATATCCCTAGCTACACTAGTAACATTATCCTTTTTTGGTGAATTCTTAAATGATCCTAAGGTGAAACAAATTGTTAGTTGATATAAGATAATAAGATTTAATAAGTAGGAGGAATCGGTTTGAAACCACTCAATCTTATCTCTCAACCATTTGAAAGGTAAATTGTTTTCTTTTGTAAAAAACTCATCGGTGAAGCCTAAGTAAAATATTTAATAATTTTCGATAAATCCTCAAGCTTCATTAAACCTCGGTTAATAACTAATGAGGTCTAAAGATGAATTCAATTGACCTTCTTCCTCTAACTTTTCCAAAGTGCTTGTAATTTTCTCTTAAGTTGTTGAACGTGAACCCATGTTGTCATATGGGCATGAACAAGTTCTAGTAGCGTAAGTGTTAATAGATGGCCTTGTGAAATTAAATTACCCCTTTCTCTAAATAAATGAATTAAGCAAATGAATGTCTTAATAGAGAAGATTAAAGATGATTACTCAGTGTAAAAAGAATAAACTTGGCTTGGCAAGTTGAATTATATGAATCATATCTTGAGCCTCCTTGAAAACGTAAGCTAAGAATTGCAAGATGTCCTTTTAAAATAAATAACCCCCAAGAATATCTCATTGTGGTTGGCCCTAACTGTAAGTGTGTTTTGTGGTTGGACTTCTATGTTGTCATGTCTAAAAGAAAAGTAAATTGTCCTTGAAAGGTGTGAATGTTTCCGTGCTAGCCTTTATGGCCATCCTTGTATCAAGTTGTTCACAGTGTTAGTTGTACCCTTGGTGACGACATGTTGCGTCATGTTATGTGTCAAAGCAAGTTCAAAAAAAAAAAAAAATCCTATCCTTCTGTCTTTTCTTGTGTTGTTTGTGTGTGTGATTTTTGGGTCGTTACACTTGGTATCGAGCGTAGGTTCATGCTCTCGAACCTATGGGCCGGATTGGTGTTATATGGTGATGTTACATGGTGGTGGTGGTTGATGATGTTTCATGATGATGATGATGTTGCATGATGATGGTAGATATTGGAAGAGTAATGTGCTTTAAGCGTGATGTGATTATTGTCGTAATTGTGATATTGTGAACGCACATGATGTGTATGTCACTTTGTGCGTGTTTGTGATCATGTTGATATGTTGGGGATGGGAGTATTCTCTCTCCTTCTTGTGGATTCTATGAAGAGTTCACGTGTGAATTATTGTTTGTGATGTGTGAAAAGAATTCTAATGTGGATGACGTAGTGTTGGAGCATTGTGACATATTGTGATATGTAGGTGTATCAATGTGTTGTATGACTAGATTGATGTTAAAAGAAATGAGTTGTATCATGATGTTTTACCATGTTTTGAAGAAATGTGTATCCACCTTGTTATGTAGCAATGGATGTTATGTTGTGATGTACTATGTTCATCGTATGTATGATTTGTGTAAATATGTAATGCTTCATGTTGTGATTTAGGGTCATACGGTGAGTGTATGAACCCTATCGTATAGTGATTGCACTTTGGGTGCAGAATGTGGTAAAGTGATGTATTACACCCAGTGAATGTATGATTGTGATCTACCCTGTATATGTACCATACGTAAGACGTTATGGTAGTTATGTGTGTACCACCATTATGTTAGTGATGTAGTTACATGTTATGTTGTGAACCTTACGCTAACCGACCCTGAGGGAAATCGGTAGAAGTGTATGTTGAGAGTGAGGAATGGTGTACCATGGGCCAATAACTTACATAGCTGAAAACTTGGTTTAGTAGATAACATGTGATTCTTTCCTCTCTCCTCTATGTGGTGACTGTATGTATCTCAACCTAAGTGTATCTATGACTATGTTTAGCCTTGTCGAAGTGGTGGCGGGATGATTCGATGAGGTGATGATGAGTTGTATTATTGATATGTATTTTACGAGCTGAGGCTCGATGTTCCGAAATGCTAGCAACTCGTTGAGTACCCCTTGGTGGCTAGATAAGGCCACACAGTTATCGTAATGTGACATTATTATAAGTTGATTTTATTTGTAAATTGAGCTTTTTTTTTTTTTTACTTTATTTTGTAAGGACCAGCAACTTTTCTTGATTGCAATGCTTTACAATTTTGGGCATTTCCTTGGTTTGTGGCACTAACATGGGGATTTTGATACTAACTATGGCTATTTGGCCATTTATTTTAGCTTGATTTTGGGTCTTCTTTTAAATTTGGAATTTTACCGCCTTGCCCAAGGCTTGTACTTTGCCACTTGGCACTTTGATTGGATTGTTGTGCTTGGTTCTATTGTCGTGATGTGTGGAATAGGGTCATGGGATGCACCATGGAATGGTTGGACCTATGGACCCGCTTCGTTGTATAGGGGTACGCCCCAAGGAGTACAGATAACTAGCGGGTTGTTGAACCACGCGTTATTATGTCACTTGGGTTAGGAGTGTTCGAACTCTATGTGTCTTGGACCATAGGGTTAACCGGCCTCCTTGAGGGAGGCATAAGAGTTTGAGGAGGCAGGCATAAGAGTTGAGGAGGCATAAGAGGAGGGAGGCATAAGAGTTTGAGGGAGGCATAAGAGGAGGGAGGCATAAGAGACTTGAGGGAGGCATAAGAGTTTGAGGAGGCATAAGGCTTAGGCATATGATATTTGTGTGTATGGTTGATGTTTCGGGATATATGTTGAGTTATTGTGATGTTTGGTAGTGGTCTTTTGATGTATGTGTTACTCATGTCAGATGGATATGTGTTGTGATGTTGTGGATATGTCATTGATTCCCTTGTGGACACTATGTACCTGTAGCATTTGTTTGGTGTTATGTGAATTTTTCATTGATGCAAATTGAGGAAATGTCTGGTGGATTGTAGTACTCTTTTGTTTGAGTATTTTGTATGTCAGTCATTGATGTGTGTCGAGTACTATGTTATGTGGACTGTGCCTATTCCATTCCGTATTTGAGTAACCTTTTGTGGTGTAATACAATCATGAAGTATATACTTGTGTGCTTGTGAATCTGTAGTGTCTTGTGAACTGATAGGGTGTTGTGTTAGCAGTTCATGTTGGGCACCCACAATAAGGAATAAACCAAAACTCTTCAATGATGAAATTTTAAAAAAAGAAATTAAACTAAGAATAATGCTAATGGAAAGAGACTAATGAAATAATAAATAAGAGGGAACTACCAATCTTCACAGAACCTTGAAAGTTAAAATTTCTACCAAATGTTCCTAAGGCTACCTTGTGACCATGCTTTAATCAACTAAAATTTTAAACCATAGGGTGTACTTTCTCCTTTACATGTTATTGGTTATACCATTTCCATTTCTTTCCTCTGTGTTATGTCGCATCGAGGACGATGCTTTCTTAAGGGGAGGAGAATGTAATGCCCCCAAACATTGTAAAGCTTTTCTTTTTTATGACCATTTTTTGTTGTTGGCTCGAAGCTACTATGTGTAATTTAATTTGTCTTAGACCATGTCTCCTTGATGTTTTATGCACAAATTTTGATTGGACTTTTTGGTTCGAGTCGATATGATGGATTTGTTGTTATGTGATTGTAATGTTTCCTGTTTTTCCTTTACAAATTTGATCTTTTAGTCATTATTTTCTTCAATGGAGTTGGTCGATATTAGTGTGTGTAGAAATTATATATATTTATAATATGTAAGGTAAAATGATGTTATTTTAATTTAATGCCATTTCGGCCTTATTTTCATAAGTATTATTATTTTACCTTAATTTCATCATCATGATGGTATTTTGTGGGGTTGTCATCTATAGCATTTCTTTAGTTGTTTTGTGTCTAAAACGATGGGTTCCTTTGGATTTTAGAATGGGTTGCCCAAGTGGGGATTTTGATTGAAATATGGTGATGGCCTCCGTATTTCTTCTTGAGTGTAACCTCTAATTTGTTCCCTTTTGTAACCTTCCGTTGCCCAGGTTCTTGTTGTTGCCATTGGAAGGAAACGAACATTATTTTTTGATCTTAAATTTGCATGAATTTGCCATTACTTTTTATTTAATGGAAATTGTGCGTGTTGGAAGCTCCCTTATTTTTCTTTATATATATATTTGATATATGTACACATGTATAGATATTGTGTGAATTAGATGAAATGAAATAAAATATAAGTAAAAAAATAAAAATAAATAAAGAATGATGTGGTTGTGTGGAAAGAAGGGGGGTAGGTGTTCATTGGTGTCGGAGGAGTGCTTTCCATTCAATCAAAATTTTAACCTGATTCCATGCAGAGGCTCACCACCCTTGTTGGAGTCATCTAGGGTTGGTGCGTGGCCATCTCCCAGTGGCTTTTTACCTCGCCAAATGGTCGCCCCATTCATTTAATTCTGGTACATTTGGAAATCTCTTGCATCCTCAAAATACTTATCCTTCTTTGATGCGTATTTTTATCAAAATTTGGTTGTTGGACTGCGTGCAGTAATGGAGCGTGAGAGCGTTTCTTCGGAGTTGCGTGGGTATCTCAAAAGGCCTTTAGCAAAATCTTTTGTCATGGTCTTTTTCCTTCTTGCCCTCCTGATGCGTATGTTTTTTCAGATGAAGCTTGAAGCTAGTGAGTTGTGTTACCTCCATTTTCATTGGGTGCTTGCGAGGTTGTTCTTGTCGGAGATCCAAAATATAAGACATACCCTAAGGCCTGAGTTTGCTAGCCGGAAAAGGCACGTTGTAGTAAGGTAGAAGGATTTTTAGCGCTGTCTAACAAGCGAGGTCGTCCAACTATGTTGTTATACTCAGTTCAGAAATTGATTTAGTGCATCCTCAATTCGGGATTCTCCTTCAAGGATTTTTATCAAAATCGACTATGTGATAGTGAGATGTACTACTCGAGACACTTTGAAATTTATTGCTAAGATTCTCTATTGATTTCTTACTTGTCTTACTATGATGTAACTCATGGAAGAGAATCTCATAGGTGTGGATCTGCTTTCTTATCAAATATTCATGAAGCACAATTTTCTTATTAAATGTATGCCCTGTTTTCTTTTTTGGTGACTGAGTTTGTTTGAGGTGCTAATTATCAATATTTGATGCTATGCTTTAGAGATTTTTCAGTTTTTTAGGCTTATGAACCTTGCAAGTGTTTAAAGAATTTCATCCCTTTTTTCACTGTCATTGTTAATTCCATGTACCTACTGATTAATTTTCTTGAAGAATGCCACAAATATGTAAAAGGACCTTATAAACCTATTTGTTATAATGAGGATTCCTTTCTAATCATTGTATACTGCATGTAATTCAGAGTGTCCTTGAAGTGGCTAGATTGATTAAGAAAACCCTTCTCTCTCGAACAATCTTTTCACCACCCTTTTTCTTTTGGAAAAGTCAATTTCCTCAAATAATGAGTTTATCATCCCGATTCTTTGGATTGGAAGTTTCTGAAAATGGTTGTGTCACGGCATTCCATGATATTGTTGTGATGCTCTTCATACATTTACCTTCTATCTTCCCGAGAGTTGCTCATCACGGATTCCAAGAAGGCATGTTTCAATCACCCCTTTCCTATGCCAAGCATGGCCGTTAACAGAGTATGGACCTTTAGCAGGCTGAGGAAGAGAAGTTGCGCAGGTTGTGTTCTTTGTTGCTCGAGCCACTGAGTCGGTCGACGTGCTTGTTGGTTGGAAGAATTCTAATCAGGCATGTTAAATCTACTCCTTGTAATAGTTTTCTACCTTCTTTCAGTATCTTGAAATGAATATTCTTTCCTCTTGAATGGCGCCTAGACAAAATGTTTTCGTGGTTGTTTATATCGCTGCCTGATTGTGTTGGTTGTTCCTTTAAATCTCGTTCCAATTTCGCTGGTTTTGCTTGGAATGTTCTTTCCTCTCTTATAGCTTACTCTATTTATATTTGTCTAAATGGGCTACTGCAATTTTGAGTGATGCAATCTAGTTCGTAGGGAAGGAAACATTATAGAGTTTCGTTTGCTTATATGACTCTCTTTTAAAAGAATTTTGTGATGGTATTTATAATTGAAGGCTTACTATATGGAAGGTTAAGCCTTCATATCTCTATTTGGTTGAATAAATACGTATTTCCTATTTAGGGCTCTCCTGTTTTGCTAAAAGGTACATTAATAGTGACGTTGTGTTCTAAAACTTGTTTAAGCCTGTGGGCATTCCTTACTTTTTGTTTAATTAGAAAATGGCATTAGGGTTTTGTTTTAGAACTGTACATGGTTGACTTTTGTACCTAGTTCTAGAGGATGAATAACCTGACATCTATTTTGGCCTCTACGTGTTGAGAAAATTACTATACCTACTTCCTGGTTCAAACTCTTGTTTGATTAAAGTAAGGGGGAAACATTGTAAGTTTATTGAATGAAATCTCTACAATTTTTATTAAGGGTCGCAAGCAAGCTATTAATAGCTGGACTGAAACAAAAGTTGTAGGTGAATCCATGGTATTGGACTCGTGAACTCGTTTCCTGTTAGATGACAGCTGATTTCAGTGATAATATAATAGGTGGCTGTTATATTCATCTGTTTGATATTTGCTAGACTTTTCCTTGATAAGCCCACATGGATCGGGTAAAATTTCCATCTTCTATACCATTGGCAAGGAGCTCATAGAACTTCTAGGCCTGGCTGCACTGCGTAACCTTCCTGATGGATATGTGTGTTGGTTCTTATTTTGTGCTTGTACTCGTGGTAAGGTCTTTTGAGTCTGGGGCATCGCTGGTGTATTACCCACCGTGTATCGAATCCCTTTGTTTTCGAACTCGAATATCTTATACTTCAAACTTGGTTACTAAAAGTCCCATTTTGTGGCTTTGTTAAGGAAATCAATTTTTATTTTTATTTTAAAATACTTATTGACATTGTCGGAAATATATAAAAATTATTAACGACTTTTGGGTTTAGCCTTCCCTTATATTATGTAGAGAAGTTGACGATTAGGATAAGGTTTGTTGGTAGAATAATGGCCCTTTTTGTGTCTCTTTTGTATGCTTTTGGAAGAGTGGATTTGTTTTGTTAACTAGTACTACGTTTAAGAAATCCTATAAGGAGGTAGTGGTAAACTCCTTGGTTAAAACTGAAACTATAGTTGTTTTCTTTTAAGGGCGTCGAACCCATATTACTATGAAGCCTCCCCCAGGAGAATTGGATAACGTCGTTTTGTTTCGCGCCTACGATCATAATTAGTATGTTTTGTCTTCTCTTGGACCCCTTTAGTTGGATGGATTGAGTTTTGGATTCCAATCACGTAATCCATAGGATTACATGAAGGAGATATCAACACTCTTGACCTTCTTGTTCCTAACCCATAAGGTCTTGCCTTGTTTTATGTGATTTTGTTCTTACTGGTATTTTGACTTTCTCCTTGTTGGTTGGTTTAGATTTCTCTCTCATGCGAATAATTTTTGGAGTTGTGGGTTGTGCTTTAATCCATTTTTGAATTAGAACATTCCTTTCTTGATATTGTTAAATGTTAGCTTACTGTTGCAATGTGTAGCCTTAACATGCTCAGTTCTCGCGAACTGATTCTAGCTAGTATTTGTGCAGATGGATTATGCGAGTAGATTAAAGGAAAGAGTTGTAAAGGTTTCATCAGTGCAATTTATGAAGTTCCTTGTAAAAGTGTCCAATGTGAGGTAAATTTTGTAATAGTGCTTGCAAAGGAGTTTAGAAGACCTCTTGCCTTGGGTTGTTCAGAAATTGCGTGATGATGTTGTCTTGTCCTTCTGTAGGTAAACTGGTAACTTATCTTTGTGAGAAATGGTATTCAATCTTTACATTGATATGAGTATTGTAAAACTTTGATCTTGAGAATAAATTGTTAAGTTAAATCTTTCTAAGACTTAGTGACAATATTTTATAAGTAAAGTAAAATGGGTCGGTTAACCCTTAAAGAAGCTAAACAAAAATAATAATTTTATATTCAACAAATAAATGTAGAGGTGATCTACTTGAAATCAAATAATTCCATGAGTGATCAAAATGAAACCATCCTTGTGAAGTAAAAATTTTATAACTTGATATCCCTAGCTACACTAGCGAACATTATCCTTTTTATGGTGAATTCTTAGAATGATCCTAAGGTGAAACAAATTGTTAGTTGATATAAGATAATAAGATTTAATAAGTAGGAGGAATCGGTTTCGAAACCATGCAATCTGTCTCTCAACCATTTGAAAGGTAAATTGTTTTCTTTTGTAAAAATCATCCAGTGAAGCCTAAGTAAAATATTTAATAATTTTCGATAAATCCTCAAGCTTTAATAAAAACCGAGTTAATAACTAATGAGGTCATAAAGATGAATTCAACTCGACCTTCTTCCTCTAACCTTTTTTTTTTTCAGGTGCTTGGTAATCTTTCTCTTGAGTATGTTGAAAGCGAATCCATATTGTAATAAGGTTATGAGCGAGTTTTAGTAGCATAAGTGAGGATAGATGGCCTTGTGGAATTAAATTACCTCCTTTATTAAATAATTGAATTAAACAAATAAATGTCATAATAGAGAAGATTTAAAGTTAATTACTCAGTGAAAAAGGAATAAACTTAGCTTGGTAAGATGAATTGTATGAATCATATCTTGAGTCTCCTTGAAAACGTAAGCTAAGAATTGCAAGATGTCTTATTAAAATAAATAACCCTCAAGAATATCTCATTGTGGTTGGCCCTAACTGTAAGTGTGTTTTTGTGGTTGGACTTTTATGTTGTCATGTCTAAAAGAAAAGTAAATTGTCCTTGAAAGGTGTGAACGTTTCCGTGTTGCCTTTATGGCCATCCTTGTATCAAGTTGTTCACAGTGTTAGTTGTATCCTTGGTGATGACATGTTGCGTCATGTTATGTGTCAAGCAAGTCAAAAAAAAAAAAAAATCCTGTCTTTTCTTGTGTTGTTCGTGTGTGTGCATTAATGGGTTGGTATTGTACAATAAAGATTCGTTTACAAGCATGGATGTACGCATCAAAATTTTACATATAGCATATTAAAATGAATTCTAAACATCAACAATTGGGAGTTTCAATACACATATGCATATCGTATATATTGAATATCTCTGAACATTTTCAGAACAAAAAAGTATATACATAGACATAAAAACATGGTGTTATATCATGCATGATCTCCCTCACCACTGTCACCTACATCGTAGGGAATTTCAATGCTTAGAATACTTCTAACAGAATGTAGCGAATTTCAATGCTTACAACGAATGTCAGGGATCATCGGCATTTGCATAAACAAGTGGCAAGAAGTATAAACATACAGGTGCATGTTCAAACTAATTTTAACAAGTGAGTATTTGGGATTTCAATATCCACAGGCATATGCATATGCTACGGTACATCTACCATTTCTAGAACAAAGAAAGCATGCATGCATATTTATACACGTCATCAGAATTTGAACAACTAAGAAGTTAATACACACAGAGGCATGCCTAAACTACTTCTCAGAAGGGGCTCTTTGGGAATTCAATATAGAGACATGCATATAGAGATTGTATATCTATCATCTTAGAACAGATAACTATACATACATAAATATCAGTCACCAGGAGACACTGCAGGAAAAATAACTCTACATATATAAATATCAGCCAGGAGACACTGGAGGGTAAGGATACAGGTATGGCTATGCATATATATATCATGGTCCCCCCGAATAAGGTCATGGCTATTTTATATATAAATACAGTCACCAGAAAATGGAGGTATAGAGCCGGGAGCATGTCAGGACGCCATTCCTAATCAGGGTACAGAAGTAAATGAATAAGGGCACTGCAATATTATATATAAATTCGTACTGCAGTCACCACCAAAAGATGTAGATACAGTTACGGCGACAGGGAAGTATGACTGAAATCTCCTGGTAACTATGATAAATATATATACCAGTACATATACACGTAGATGCATGTTTAAACTACTTTTAACAAGTGTACATATATACATATGATATCTACAGTTTCCAGAACAGCGAAAATTTTAAAACAAATTGACTCAAGAATCTTAGATATTGAAGACCTGAAATCGGGTTTCATTGTGAGGACTGAACCAATATGCCGCCTTATCTTTTCTAAACATTGTTAACGTTTCATTGATGGAATAGGTAACAACACATTATGTTGTTACCTTTTCCATCAATGAAACATCTATCTAGTCAAGGTGGCCAATGTTGATACCTTGTCAACTATGATAAGTATGTTTGGTCTATATTGGCTGGCTTAACTTGCCTTTGGTTGTGTCCATGATTTGTTCTCCTGGTTATATTGGCTTGTATGAGAGCCAGGATCTTTTGACTTGTAATTTTACTTCGTCTGCTGGCAATTTTTCTCTCTTGGTGCCTTGGAAGACATTATTCAGAATCTATAAATGCTAATTTTCCCTGGTTCGCAATCTCTGTTGTGCTTTCCAAGATATTATTCGTAAAAGGCTGTAGATTCCTAGGTAGTTTGTTTATAAGTTCATCAGACCATTACATGATCTATGCTCCAGTTTCCTCATTTGGATGCTTCTGGCTTCTCTAATAAATCAACTCAACTGTGTTCAGCACTTCTTGAACATCTATGTAAACTGCAACTTTTACGCAAATCCATAATTTCATCTATAATGGTCAAGGGTCCATAATAGCTTGCAGCAATTTGATGCTTCTTTTAATGGTTAAGGAACTGTTGGGCTCTTATTCTTCTCTTGTTAACTTGTTTTCAGTACTGAGATTCTCTTTTTCCAATTGAGGTATGGCTGTGAGTTTGTAATTCAAAATATAAAACAGGTACAGTTTTAGTAGTAAGTGACACCAAAGTATGGTTGTGTAAGAGTCTGTTTTGATGGTATTATATTGGTGGGTTGTCTCACCAGTGAAGCCGTTGAATCAGATCTGACCTTGCTTTTCATACTTCTATGTCTCTAAAGAATTAAGTTGTATTACAACAGTCCCTTTGAGAGGCCTTTTATCTGTTAAGAAAATATGCCTGCCTCTTTTGAATCTCTTTTGTTACATTTGTAGGACCCGTGGCTTGTTATTGACATCATGTGGGGGTTCCTTAAGAATACACACCTATCTACTTCCTGAGTACCTGAATCTTGTAACGTTCCTGTGATTTGAATCTGAATCTGAATCATATTTATAGGAAAGTGAAAATGTTGAGAAGACTTTAATTGAGTTGTTATGAGTAAGAAAAGTCTAGGAATTCAGAATCCCCTGCTTAATCAGCATGCGCCTCACCTCCAATCTCACACAAAATTCTAAGAGATTCCATCCACTAGAGCAGGTTTAGAAGTTAGGTTAAGCAGAGAACCTAGGGGTTGCAAATTTTGACTATCATCTACGCTACCAGATACTCCACGGCACCCAAATAATAGAGTAAATTCCAATAAGAAAGGAAATAGCAAGAAAACAGAAAAGGAAAAGGAAATTACCCATATGTTGAAAACGACAGGACCATGCAGTAAACACAGCAGACAGTAGGAGGAAAACCCTTGTATGTTCTGAACACCGCCTTCTACAACAAGCTCCTGCATGGAGGAAGGCAGCTGGACACAACAGAAGCAGCCGCTGCAGCAACCAATGGGGGAAAACAGGTAATACCTCCACCTTGAAAAGGCACAAAACTTTACGGAAACCGGGCATATCTGCTGCGTGCACAATACAATCGGACAATGAGGGCACAAAGCTCACCCAATCATCTGCCACGGATTATAAACATTAACATTAGACTAGCAATAGTTCAAGTAAATATTTAGCCAAACATTACGATATCTATATTCAACCTGAGTCCCGTGTCAATTAATAGCTTCATTCGATAACAATAGTACCCTGCGCGGCAGGTACTAATAAGAAAAATTACATAGTTTTGCATGAGCCTTTCCCATCCAAAAATATCCAATCATAATGCATGCTTTGGAAAGTAAAGGATAAAACAAGTTGTTATTTTTACTTTTTCCTTCAAAGGAGTCCCTTACACATCCAAGGTTTGTTTGATTTAAATAGGGAGGCTATTATTATCCTTTTATTATTTTAAAATTGTATCTTTGCAAAGGCTAAATTATGCATGTACAAAAATGAGCTATTGTTAGCACAACTATTATTGGAGGGGGTGAATATCTCTTACTATATATTGTGTTACTGTTTGTTCGAAGCCAAAGGGGGAGTTTTTACTTTGCAAAGTTATGCTGTAAATTTCTACTTGGAAGTCGTGATAAATACAAAATACTTATTTATTCCTCCATCTTTGAAGAATATTTTTGCTTTGTGTGTTACAATCAATTAAATTCATGAAACCATGAATA
Organism: Taxus wallichiana var. yunnanensis; assembly: GCA_018340775.1. Lineage (NCBI taxonomy): Eukaryota > Viridiplantae > Streptophyta > Pinopsida > Cupressales > Taxaceae > Taxus > Taxus wallichiana. The sequence continues at coordinate 649,891,997 of CM031238.1, forward strand.
TTCTTAATTCCTCTTGCATGTTATAGTTCTCAACACTTGTATGCGTTGGTTTAGATGTTTTACAAACACATAAGCGTATTTAGGTGCATTATGGATGCGGAATTAATTAGATAGAGTATGAAGTGAATTTTTCGGTTCTTGCATATTTTATCAAGTGTTTGGTAAATAATAAATCTCCCACAAATTTTTGTGTATCACCTTTATATTTTTTTCATTTTTACCTTTTTCTTTAAACTCTTAACGCCATCAAAATATTTTTTTCAATGATATAGCAAAGGGAGCTAGTCATTCTAGAGTTTTCCCTCATTCCGAGATGGCCACAGTCGGAGGGAATCCGATCGTTTCGGTCCACTTTAGAATTCAGATTGCTATCTATAACAAGGAGCACTTTGGACTGATAATAGTAGGTTTCTACCACAATAACAATGATCTCCTTGATAACGGCACATAGATATCTAATCATCCATAGTTGGGGGCATAACATCTCACACATCCCCCTTGTATCGTCACATTTGATAACGGCACATAGATGTCTAATCATCCATAGTTGGGGGCATAACATCTCACACATCCCCCTTGTATCATCACATTAGAATTAACACATTTTTCATATTTTGACTATCACACATCACTCTCACAAGTATACATACATTCATATACACACTATTTGATCACTACCTAATGACACACTCTTGTGCTTTGATTTACACTTGACTATTTATGGAGTACCACACATGAACCCCACATGGTTAACAATAGGAATTACACACAACAATTATACACACATCTCGCATCATATTTCCTACATCTTACATCATAAAACATCTACATCTTAGTCTACATCATTACACATATACACCATACTAGTTGTCATTAAACATGTATCACACTCTTAGGACTCCATTATATGATTCTCATCTTGCTCACCACCAAAATTAACCTTTTATTCTACATACACATCTTGCATTGTGCATCCATACATCATACATACTCTACACATCATACTATGTGTCACACTACTATCGTTTGATTCTAACAACATATACTACTAACGTTACATACTACATAACATGCATCTTCACACTTGTGAGTCTATCGTCACACATTGCATTGCATACTATGCATCATGCATTACACGTCTTACACATCATATGGTCATGTATCTTCATCACACATACCACATCGTATCAAACATGCTTTGCACTCATTACTCGATGACACACTCTAGTCTCGTGGTCTATAGTAGGCCAGGCTTGAGGGTATATAACACAAATGGACCTTCTTATACACACAAATTCATCATTTGACATTCTATCATGTAACATTACTATGTTAGTGCCATATAATTTAGGCTAAATGTGATGGATTAGCGAGAATTGTAGAAATGTCGACACATATTATTCAATGTGAGGAGTGAATAAATACAAGAGAGATGCGGTTAGGAGGGTAACCTTCTTTTTATAACTTAAAAGGATAAACAATGTATTAAATAACTAAAATAATGTGCCAACATTCCCCCTTAATACATTTCTCTTACAAATGTACCCCCATAAGCAAATCAAACTTCACTTTGCCGAGAGGCTTCGTGAGAATATCTCGCAACCCGAAAATTAGTAGGCGATTATTTAGAGCTGAATTTTGTGGTTCAAGACCTTTTCACGAATGTAGTGACATTCCACCTCAATATGCTTTGTACGTTCATGAAAAATAGGATTCTTCTTGAAGCTTCAACACACCTTGATCGTTGCAGTGAATGATGGGAGGTTTCTCTTCGAGAATCCCTATATCTGCGCAAGAATGTGATGTAACCAAATCACTTCACACATAGCTCCTCGTGTGACACGGTATTCAGCCTCAGTGGATGAGAGATCAACAACAATTTGCTTCTTGCTAATCCATGAGATAGGTCTAGATCCGAGATGAAAACATACCTCAAGTGGATTTCCGTCATCAATGGATCTGCATAGTCCGAGTGTGTATATCCCTATAAGAAGAATTGAGTGTTCTTCTAATACTCTAGACCAAATTCAACTGTACCTCAGACATATCTCAACACATGCTTTGCTGCTATCCAATGACATTTCTTTGGCTCCTGCATAAATCTAGCAAGATAGCTCACTACAAAGCAAAGATCTAGGCCATGGTATAAGTCAAGTAAATGAGACTCCCCACAAGCTACCTGTAGTGAGTGCCATCTACCTATGGTGAATCCTAGAATCTAGATAATTGCAAACATTTTTTCATAGGTGTGGACATTGGTTTACAATTTGACATTCCATACTTTTCTAGGAGTGTCTTGGCATATTTCATCTGGGAGATGAAGATATTATTCTTCTTCTACCATATCTCTAAGCCAAGACAGTGTGAGTGAAGTAGCCCCAAATCGGTCATGTTGAAGGATTTCTTCATATCATTCTTTACATCATCCACAAGATTGTCAGAACTTCCTGTGATCACAAGATCATCTACGGATACAAAACCAGAATGACAATCTTTGTTCCTACCTTCTTGATATACAATTTTTTATCCGAGGGGCTGCGAGGGAATCCTTCTTTATAATAGGTGATCATCAATTTTATACACCATACCCTAGGTGCTTGTTTGAGACCATAAAGTGACTTTATCGAGATGAAATACCTTGTGTGGTTGATTCTCATCTATAAACCCTTCAGGTTGGGCCATGTATACTTCTTCTTTTAGATCACCATTCAAAAAAGCACTCTTGACATCCATCTGCTAAAGTTTCCATCCATTTTGTGCTACCAGTGCATAGACAACTCTGATGGTTTTGATCTTCGCAGTGGGTGAAAAGGTCTTGTCATAGTCAATTCCTTCTTCTTGAGCATAACCCTTTAACAAGTCATGCTTTGTGTTTGTCGATTGAACCATCTTTTTATATTTTGTTTTGAAAATCCATCTGCAGCTAATGGCTTTCTTACCTAGAGGCAGATCGACAAGTTCCCACGTCCGATTCGAATTAGGGAATCATATTCGATCCATAGCGTGTTTCCACTGTGGTTGGTCTAATGCCTCACAAACAAAGTGTCGTTTCCAGGTGCTTATTATCAACCGAACTCATGAGTGCAAAATTTACCTCATGTCCGGCTTGACTTTGTGTTATGACTCCCATAGAAGTACCTAGAAGTGAGTTCAACTAGTGCATCCCTAATAGTATTCTGGACCCATTTCAGACGTTGGTGGTGTTGCTACTAATGTGAAGATGTGTTTTCCAGTGTGCCTAGATCAACGAAAAAGTCTCCACTCTGCTCTTCTTCTCTCTGAGAAGAATCATCTTGCCCATCATCTGGATGTGTGAGCAATGTATGTGACGAAGGTCGATCTTGGATCTCCATTGTGTGGCAAGGAGTCGAAGGATGACTCATCACACACCACATCTCAACTCTTGTAGATCTTCTTTATCAAAGGATCCATGAGATGATATGCCTTTGACATGTAGTACTATACCCCAAGAAAAGACATGGCAGTGTCTTTGGATCGATCTTCTTCCTTTTCTCATCTGGAACATGCATATATGCAGTACAACCAAGAACTCTCAAATGATGAATAGAAGGTTTACGACCAGTCCATACCTCTTATGGTGTCCTGTTATGCAAGATATTCATGGGTGCCTGGTTGAGTAGATACACCGTTATCAGGATCGCTTTTTCCAAAACCGATCCTCCAACTTGGTAGTAGAGAGCATACAATGAGCCATCTCCATGATAGTCTGTTGTGTTGGTCGGAAATCCCATTCATTGGGGAGTATAGGGTGCGATCGGATGTTCTTTGAATGCCATGTTGCTTTAGGTATGCTAAGACCTTATTTGATACAATTCCCCCTCGAGTAGAGGAGAAGGAGAGGTTTCTAGACTACCCGGTGGCGTCTTTGGTAAAAGGTTTGGAAATTGACAAATGCCTCACTCTTCTTCCGGAGAAAATATACCCACATTTTCCATGAGTAATCATCAATGATGAGCTAGAAGTACTCAAAACCTTGGAAGCTAGCTAGCAGGGGTCCACACAGATCAGTGTGTATGACCCGAATATGCTCCATAGAATGATAAGAGATCTATTTGAATGGACCTCTATGTTGTTTGCCCACAAAACATCTCGAGGAAACAAGGAAGGAATGGGAGAGTGGAGGAAGCCCTCTTACCATTTCCTTGGCATTGGTGATGCAGAGCCCCAGCAGAAAGATGACCATATCGAAAGTGCCATAATGCATTGGACTCGCCGTTGAAGCAAAGATAGCAATGCTTAGATGAAGTGACCGCATCCAGGTGCAAATAGATGGCCCTTCGAGATATACTTGAGCAATTATTGATTCTCCTGGAAAATGATGTAGGACTTGACCCCTTTCTCAACAAATAATTCAACTTTGCATTCGATGGTTAAGAAGTTAACTCACAAACAAGAGATTTGAGGTCAAACCTGGAACATATAGCACCTTCGTGAGTGTACATCTTCATGTTCTAAGAGGAATGATGACATCACCAATCCCCACCGCAATAAACTCCCGATTATCTATGATGGTGATCCCCATCTCCAGGGCGTCACTCGTGGGTATGGAACATCTTGTTATTTCCAGTCATGTGTTTGCGGCACCCCGAATCAATCAACCAGACACTTTCTGATGGCTGCAAAGTCTGTGAGACTAGGAAAATGTCCGGATGAGTTGTGTTTAGAACCTCTTCATCGGAGGTGGCATCCTGCTAAGCAACAATGTGACCCTTCTACCTCTGATTATGAGCACACCATCGGGATTTCTTGGAATATCCTTAGCCAAAAGTTCTCTCTTCACCAAATTTCCATACTTGTGACTATTGTAATAACATTTTGCAGTCGTGTGCATATCCGTGGAGCAAATATGGCACCATTGATCTGCCTTTTATTCTGTTTGGGTGGGTGGCCACTTGTGGTGGCCACTAAGAAGATTGCTGTTGAGGATGTTGCTTCTGATTCTGGGGGGCTGACTACCCTTTCCGAGGCTTATGCTTTTTCCTTGTGATGAGAGCCTTGTCTTCAAAGGCTTCTTGAACATTCTGCATGGCTTCTTCCTAGCTGGAGATAATTCACCAGTGTGGCAAAACTCACCTCCTGTTGAGTGATGGTCAACATGGTGATCAGTGTCTGAAACCGGGAAGGAAGAGCTCGCAAGGTGAGCGGGACTAGCAACTTGTCATCCACTAGTTCACCGAGAGCAGAGAGTTCTACACGTAACTCGGCCACACGCCATAAGAAGGCTTCTACTGATTCGCCATCATGCATACTCATCATGTGAAGCTTAGTCTGAAGATGCAACTTTGTCGTCAGATTCTTGGCTTCATAGATGGTACACAACACGGTCCATGCCTGAGAGGAAGTGGTTGCTTCCCGAATGTAAGGTTGAACCTCATCAAAAAGGCTCAGGGTGATAAGCATTAGTGCTTTTACATCGGCCTTTTCATGCTTAGCCAACAGATCGGTGTGTCGTGGGAGGGGCGTCTTTAGAGATCGATCCCCCAAAGATCTTCAAATAAGAATCAAATCTGCATCTTGGTTTTCCATGCGGCGAAATTTGGCCTTTTCAAGAGTTGGGCATCGGATAGCAATATTTTTTGGAGCAGACATTTTCAAAAAATCAAAATTATATTTTATTTATTTATTTTTCAAAAATGGTTACAATGCTTCTTCGAGGAATTTGTCCCAAAGATGGGCTCTATAGGCTCATGCGGTGAGAGCGTGGATGCTCTTGTGGGTGTTCTACTTCACGTTCATCATCTGCATCATAACAACGTTCAAGTTCTACACAAATCCTTCATGCTTGACATCGAACGTTAAACCAAAAATACTCCAATAGTCCTCGGCGCACAATCTCATCAAAGAGAATATTCCTAGTATTGCGGAGCTCGTTGACCCAAGGAAAAGAACAGTCCAGTGGTGTCTTCATTGTTGCTTAGTGCCCAAATATTTGGTTCATTGCTCACAAGGTTTTACTGCATCCAAAATTTGTGACATATACGTGGTGAGGATGTCTAGATTAGCCTCTCATGCTAAGCTCTTCACTCTACATGTTCCACATGATCTCCACCTCCTTGTTTGGTTTGTTTACACGTGTAGAGTCTCGTAATGCTTTTTGACACTTCTCTAGATGCCACACTAAGATGTGATGGACAGAGTGAATGGCCTTGATTCCCACATTTGTATGCGTCCCAAGATCTGCAGTAGCTACGTTTAGGGGATGAATCTTCTAAGGGTGAATTTCAACCTCGTAGAGAGCTTGCATAGGTTTCGCCCTTTTGTGTCCACACATATCAGAAATTTCATGCTTAGCCAACTAATCGGCATCTTTGGGAGGGGCGTCTTTGTCGAATATGATCCCCCAAAGATCTTCAAACTGAAGAATCATCTGCATCTTGGTTTTCCATGCGGCGAAATTTGGCCCTTTCAAGAGTTGGGCATCGGATAGCAATATTTTTGGAGCAGAAATTTTCAAAAACTCAAAATTGTATTTTATTTATTTATTTTTCAAAAATGGCTACAATGCTTACTGAAGGAATCTATCCCAAAGATGGGCTCTATAGGCTCATGCAGTGAGACGTGGATGCTCTTGTGGGCGTTCTACTTCGCGTTCATCATCTGCATCATAACCACGTTCAAGTTCTACACAAATCCACCATGCTTGACATCGAACGTCGAACCAAAAATACTCCAATAGTCCTCGGCGCAAAATCTCATCAAAGAGAATATTCCCAGTGTTGCGGAGCTCGTTGACCAAGAAAAGAATAGTCCAGTGGTGTCTTCGTTGTTGCTCAATGCCCAAATATTTGGTGCATTGCTCATGGTGCTTTCTGCATCCAAAATTTGTGACATATACATGTTGAGGATGTCTGGATTAGCCTCTCATGCCAAGCTCTTCACGCTACATGTTCCACACGATCTCCAGCCTCCTTGTTGCTGGTTTGTTTACACGTGTAGGTCTCGCAATGCTTGTTGACACTTCTCTAGATGCCATTCTAAGATGTGATGGACAGAGAGAATGGCCTTCAGATTCCCACATTTGTTGTATGCGTCCAAGATCTATAGCTACGCTCTGGGGATGAATCTTCTAAGGGTGAATTTCAACCTCGGAGAGCTTGCGCGAGTTCCCCCTTTATTGTCCACACATCATCATGTACTTTATTAACCGCCACATTTTTCCTTTGATAAATAATTTCAGTGCTCCAAGCTTGTTGGTGAAGGTTTCTTCTGTGCTCACTACTAGTGAGACGTGCTTGTCTTCCTCCATGCAGGGATTCTAGAAAAGACAACAAAACAAAAATCCAAAGCGCTAAAAATAAAGGAACACACCAGACACCAGATCATGGCTCCACGCTGCTCTGTTGTGCCAATGATAAATGCTAAACAATAGGTCATTTCTTTCTCACACGTTGATTGGACATATCTCCACATTTACTGGTCATTGCTTGCTTGAATCAGGTCATTGCAGTTGGTATTTGATCAGGAAAACTCCAAATAAATCTGTAATGAAAGTCTAAATTCTTCACAAGCAACAAAACCCAAAGCAAAACTAAATGCTTCCTCCTATAGATTCTCCACAAACAAAAATTCTTCTCCTACTCTATTACCAATGATGGCTCAATGAGAATTGTAGAAATGTCTGACACATATTATTCAATGTGAGGAGCGAATAAATACAAGAGAGATGCGGTTAGGAGGGTAACCGCCCGACCATCCAGAATGAAAGGGCTAAACAATGTATTAAACAACTAAACTAATGCACTAACAAAATGGTCACCTATCCCTTCATCTTGTAGTTGCATATGTTTTAGGCTACATTACCTCTCCCTCTATTCATCTAGTAGTGATATATGCTTACACTACATCATCACTCTTTTGATCATTTTGTCGTCATATACATTTCAGTTATATGGTTGACACATCATTTCTAGGTAGCATACCATCACACATACACATTCAACATTTGACATTTTCAATCATTTCCGTGTTATTATGGTTCATTCTTGATTGGTAAGGGGAAAACAAAATTAACCTCACTACATACATTTCCATCCACTCGGGATGCACATAGATCCTATCATCCATCTTACATTCCATTCCATCCATCCATGTCATGTTGCATATCTTTGTTTCTTTTATTCTTGTTTACATTTACTTGTATATGGTAACTTTATTACACATGCTAAATAGATCTCTTGTATATCATTTATCTATACCATCCACACATCGTCGTGTTCAAGCCTTTTCTTAGTGGTGAACAAAGAAAAAGATCTTTTACATGTAACATGGATGCTCACCTTCTACCCATCCTACATTGGTCATTAGGGGCATCCACATTCATATCTTATAGGTGGTATTGTATCATTTTATACTTAGCACTCTAAATTTCATGGTTATACATGCTTTTGACATATTGGATATCTTTCTAACATGCTAATGGGTGTTTAATGTGCAACATATATTTGCATAATTATTTTCTTCCATGGTTATCTCATTGTTTGTATTTGTAAATATGTTATTTTCTATTGTATTTGGGCCTTGCCTTTCTTTAGTGTGCACACTTTTTGTTGTATGCATCCATGATGGCCTTGCATTTCTTGAGACATCATGAGTGATGTTCCATGTCTATAGTCCACTTTGTGTGGCTTTCTTTATCTTCTCTCGGTGTGTTTACATTACTAAATTTCTTGGTAACTTATACACTATTTTTGTGTAGCTTACACATTACTTTATTCATGCATGCTTGTTCATACTAACACTTGTCTTTGGCTAGCCTCTTGTTTCGTGCACCTTGGTTTCTACCAAGTGATTTCCCTCCTCCCTTTAGCAAAAAGTTTGAGAGTTCATGTAGTTCTTCCTCTTTTGGGGAAACATTCTCATATCAATGACATCGCATGTGCCCCCAAAGAGGGGGAATAGTTTTGGGTTTACATACTATACAACGAGTTGTACATTGGTTTAGTTCGATTCAGTTTCCACCCTTTGCATTGTGTGTTATACAATGAGTGGGTGCACTCCATTATATGAACCACATACACATCAGATTTTACAAGACATGGTTGTCCTTAGTATTATGGGGAGAATTTAAAGGTTAGAGGATACATCAGACTTCCTCTCTATAGTACTTTATCCAATGACATCGGATCACCCTAAAAACTAGGAATGATAGAGATTTCTTCATATAACTTCAGGGAAGTAATTACAGTTGGAGAATAAGTTAGCTTTCTCCTTACAATTCTTTGGCCTATGGCATCGGATCACCAAAAAACCTAGGACATGATGTCCTCTTTCTATAATTTTCTCTTGACATAGAACAGGTGTACATGTTCCATTTTTCATTTATGTACTTTACATTTACATTCTTTCACATACATATACATGTGCCTTTTACATGTGTCTTTACATATACATGTCTATTTGACTACTTGATTGATTTCTCCTTACACGTTTGTCTATATGAGAAAAAAGAAGTCAACAACAACTTATACAACAATAGGGACAACAATAACTATAATAGTTTGTGGCAACACACACACACACACATACTAACTATGTAGGTACATCACACACATCGATAACTACACATGTGTTTCCACCCTAGGTTCACTCTCATGAGTTTTTTACACTTTTACATATTTAGTTTCCACACTCCATCTTTTTGACACTCCACACTTTGTCTAGTACTTCAGCATATTTCTACATAACTCAACCCCGATTATTAGGTACACATCTCTATCTAATTTATGTTACCGAGATTTTCTCTCATCAACATAAAGTGGGGGAAAATGTTGTCACATAATCACACACTTTAGACATTATTTAGTCCCGATATCATACTACTATTCATATGGTTTTTGAGTGAAGAAAGTACTAATTAACCCTTTTATGTTGGCCATTTTACTTTAGTTTATGTCATCACTGTTGACCTCACACACATGCATTCCCAGTCTATTTTTGTTGTTCGATGCTATTTTTCATCTGACTGGGGCACTTGAGCTAGTATTGGGGTGTTGAAAGGTGCCTTGGTCCTAGTCGAGGTGCCCTGATCCTTTTTCCAATTTATTGCCACTTTTTGGACACTTTCTAGCCATTTGAACATTAAATATTTCTTATGGATGGTGTTTTTCAAGTAAATTATGAAATCGAACAAGAGATTAATATAGATATAAAGTTATGTGACCATAATTAGGAAACAAGAAGTAAGCACTACTATCATCTCCTATGGTTGCATCCAACAAAAAGGCTACACTTGCATCCATCTAGCTCCATTACAAAGGCAAAGGCCTGGTTCATTTTCATAGGAGGATAGTCTATTATTTTCATGCACACATTCCATTACATTTTCTACATGTAGTTATTGCTTGCTACTAATTTCACAATATGTGAATAAAACAAGAGCATCTTAGGGAATGATTACACACACTTGCACATATAACTAGATTAGGTATAAGATGTAGTGAAACAATTAGTTAGTAATTCCACCAATGTGGCATCGAGAGACAATCATCCCTTCATTTTCTTTTTACTTTTTAAGGTTTGATGCTTTTCTTGGGGTTTTACAGGTCTTATCTTAATCTCTTATTGGTAGCAAAATTCAATGTAATTCAGGGAAATAAGTGTGATAGGGAGCGAATGCTTCAGATAATATAATGAATCTATAAATTTGGGTTTTGGACAACATATACCAAGGCACCTGGAATTCGAGTAAGGAAACCACATGAATAACCACATGGTTATTATCCACCTTGATCTCTCCCAAGGAAATAAAAGAGATTTATTAAACTTTTTGTCATGAATTTTTGGTAATAACCATGTTGTTATCGAATTTTTCTCATCGGGAAAAATTGACCAATAAAGGCCTTGCATAGTAAAACAATGGAGCCCCATGCCCAAAATTTAAGAGTTTCAACATTTGGCATTTCGGATAAAAAGGCAAAAAGGAATCAATAAAGGAAAAATTGAAATTCTAAAGTATGAAATTCAAAATTTCGGACTTTTAGAGTCTAAGAGATCTTAATGAGCGCGGGCGGGAAAATTTTGAAAGGAAAAATTATCCAAAAGGAAAAGTTCTAAAATTTTGTATGAAATTTTAGACTTTCGGGTTTCATAGTTTTAAATATCTAAGTGGGATCAAGGGATGAATAGTGAAAACATTCTGAAAAGGAAATGTTTCAAAATTCCAAAAGTCTGAAATTTTGGACTTTTGGGTTTTGAAATTTTGGATATCTCAAGTGTGATCAAGGATGAACAGTGAAAAACTTCAAAAGAGGAAAAGTTTTGAAATTTTGAAAGTCTGAAATTTCAGATTTTCAGGTTTCAAAGATATCAAGGGGATCAAGGGATGAAAAGTAACAAAACCTTTGAAGTCAAAATGTCTGAAATTCTAAATTTTTGGGATTTCGGAGGTTGCATGCATTTCAAAACTTTAGAGAAATAGATCCAACCACTCACCATTAATGTAGTATGGCACCCCGATCTTCAGATGGCCATAAATTTTGATTGAGAGCTCGATTTTCCAGGTTTTCTAGGTTTTCGCACCTACCACAATGATGAAGTATGGGCTTCCTTTCTTTCCTACAAGATATATAACATGGAGGAATTGGTTTTGCAAGTAGAACCCATCACTGTTGGAGGTGAATTCAATGCATTCTAGGGTGGTCTAAGTAGGATATTCAAATTCTTCTCTCCGTTTTCTCTCATTCTTCCTATATATTGTAAGGAGGGGAGTTTTTCTAATGTTGGACAATTTGGCTTTGCACCCTCCTTCTTCTCTTGTCTGTAATTGATCTTGTGGAGTTCAAACCTCCCATCTAAACTGTAAATGCAATCTTTCCTCTTGGCCATTGTAATGCACTATATCAAATATTTGGAGAAATAATAAAAGTCTATGGATGATTTTTAACCCTTTCTTATGTTCATTACATCTTCTTGATCTCTCATTACAATCTTGGTTATCTGTGTATGATGGTTGTATTATATTTTAAATGGTTTGTGTTTAATGGAAAATCGGTGTTCAACATTCCTTTTGGTGCATCATCTCGATAGATTAGATTTAGTTTCTGTAATCTTCTTAACCCTATCTCCTTGGAATGTTAGAGTAGGTTTTAAAGTAGATCCTCTACAATTTTTATGTGTGCATAAGAATAAAGTAATAAGAACTAACCTTCATCCGAGAGCTTGCCCAATTTCAAATTCCCATACTTTGGGAAAAGCTCCATGTTATGTAATAACACCGATCACCCATCGAGTTGCAGAGACATTCGGGCGTGTTGTGATCACGCATCAACACATGTGTTATTATATATTGTACTTATCACTCCTTTCATGAATGTAGAATTTAAACAAGAAAGGTTTGTTATTGTAGATAAAATAAATCACATCTTTTTCATAGGTTTTCCTAACTTAAAAATACCGAAGAACATAATAAAACAACAATAATCCATACAAATCAAACAATCCCGTAAAAGAAAATGTAGAATATAAAATCTTACAAACATATTAAGAAAAAAATTTCATCACCCATGTATTCATCGTCATCACTAACTTACATTTAATATCATTCAAATCTACCTACTCATTCATGCTTTCTACACACTATATATATTTATGATCTCTCAATAGATGAAAATTAAACCCATATGTGTCACTATATTATATGCACTCAAAATTTAAAATAAAACTCAACCCTCTCATTCCAATCCCCGAATCTTTGTGCATTTGAGGTCAACAAAATATGTTTTTCTTCTATGATCTCATTTTTTGTATTGTAGGTTATTTGAGAGGAGAACGTGGATCTCAAATAATTCTTTCAACATGCAAAACTATTATTTTATTAAAATTCCAACACAAGTATCTGTCACATTTGCAATTGACTTATGAAATCCTTCTTAATAATCATGGTTTTCAATTTGTTTTAATTCATTTTTTTTTTCAATTTTACTAATTTAAATTTTCTTTTATCACCTTAAAATGGTTATGGATCTAATAGAGGCATATACCTTAACCACCGTGTTCTCACTTTTCCAATTTTTTAAAGTTTTTGATTTTTTTGAAATTTTGTTCAAGGTGACTATTTCGGACCTTTGTTTTCCCTTGTGACGTATTTTGAAGTGGAAAACATGTCACTACATAGTAATTTTTCAGCATTTGATAGCCTTTGAGGTCAAATTATTCATATTGTGGTAATTAGGGGTCTTGGAGGAACAAGTGGTACTTGTTCTCTCAGGTCTTCCAATCCTGCCTCCCCAATTTTTCCCAGGTCACTTAGTCCTTTTTTTTATGGGTTTTTTTGTTCTCCAAAGCACTCTTCCACCCACACTTTAGTTATCTGCAAGTGAATGTTCCCATACTAGTACAAACTCTGCACTTCCCTTGCATTGCAGAGATTTTGGGATTTTCAGGGAAACCTAGCCCTGTTCCTCCCAATATTGTGTTCCCCGTTTTTGTTTCCTGTACAATCTCTTGGCCAACAAGACATGCCCTAAATTTCTATAAATGCCTTATGTATTGTGGAGCTGCGGACATTTGGTGACCTGCGACCCTTTTTCCTTTGGGCCATCATTTCTCCAAATGCCCGATCCATCCGCACTATAAAGGATTTCAATGTACTATTAATAAGTCAAAAAAATTTATCCCTCATGACCATATTCCCGTAGGCTTCCAGTTCTCCACAACATCACCATATCTGCAATGCAAAGAAATAATATTCCACAAGCTACCCTATACCTCGCAATGCATTAAAAGCCTCATTTATTACAATCAACTGACTCATTTCTAAATAAACAACTATAAAATTTAAATGGGGTTCTCACTTTCACCTTATAGTTAAAGTATTTTACTGATCTCTATATTTCCCTCATTCCATTAACCTGTTTTTAGCCGTAGTTTGTGAATTCTTGGTTCAAATTCAAAAACTCAAGGTGCACTATGATCGTGTGGGCAGCATCATTATTCCCAAAAATAAGGTAGGCTATTTTGAGCATCTCTAGACTATAATAGTTTCATATTTCATCATAGTTCCCTACCATTCGAATCTGATCGATAATTGATGAAATCCATTATTCCCCGAGCCTCTATGTTTTTCTAGTCACCATTAAGTACCATTATGGTGGATACAAGAATTTTTCTTCCCTTGAAATCTCAGTTCCCAACATTGGAGACAACAATGTTAGGCATATACACTTGAATGACTTTTGGGTTCATATTTTCACAAAAATCCCATTCTCCTAGCTCAATGCATTAAGGATAGTGGTCTAGCACATGTAGTTGGTTTTCCCCTCTCTTGTACAATGTGCAGAAAAATTCTTAACTTGTGCTTCTTTATTTTACCAAGACACCAAAGAGATCTAGGGATCCTCAGGGTCAGGTGATAGCTAAGCTAGATATAAGCTACCTAATGATTTCCTTCACAATTCTAGTGGTGAGGATGCTAACATTCTAATCCGGCACAAGCTCAAGGTCCCTGTGACTAGGATAAGAGAGGTACAAAACAATGATAGCTAAGTCATGGCTCAAGACATAGAAGAGAGGAGCCACAAGGTTACCCAAAATCATGTTTATGTTAGATTTTAATGAAGATTTGTATGAAATCTTCACTTTGTTATCTAGATTGATGAGCTCGCATATCACAAATTAATTTTTGTTTTGGATGTGACCCTATATATATTATTTATGAAGGGAAACATATTTTGAACCGAGAGAGAAATAATCTCGACAACCTCAGTGAGTTATTTGTCAATGTGTAGTAGAGAAAATATTTCTACATGACCTCCTATCTGATGTACAAAATTGCCACATATAGGGTCTGGCTAGGGCTTTCTCCTATGGATGATAAGAATAATGGACCAACATATGAGTACTACCCTCAATTGGTTTTTGAAAATAAAAAACACCATTTTAGAAGGGTAAATGATGCCTTCATAATGTATATTGTCAGACTTTTGGAAGGAAACACAACCGAGAGGATATCCTCTAAGGCCAAATAGTTGATTGTAACATATGGAAGTTGGTTCATTCAATTCACAAGATTCACATATATTACAACAATGGATTTGAGGGTGGACCTAACAAACTCCCCATGTGTTGGAATGACCATTTAGTTCTAGTGGAGTTTTGTAGGCAAGTTGATATGTTACAAAGGACCTTTAGAGATAATAAAATTAGATTTATTCAATTCCAAATCACTTTGGGAAATTTACACTTGTAGGATAGCATTAGATGCACAAAATGTAGAGAGGATCATTACGAGCGTTAAATTTCTATACATTTCAGAAAGGTCTTGTTTTGAAATCAAATGATTCATCTCTAATAACCTTATAATGGTATTTCATTGCTCATCTTCCTTAGAGGACTATTGGGTAGATTATTTAGATGATTATGAAGTGAGAAGAAGATACTATGGCTGGATTTCCTTACAATAGATAAAATATTTCAGGATTTTCAAAGTAACCGAGGACTTTTATGATGATGATAGAGACTTGTATTCTCTCAAATACACTAATACTATTTGGAATAAACCACTTTCCATCATCAATTGGTTATGATGTTCAAGAGATCATAAACTTAGTTATGGTGATAACCAAGGTTTGGTTTGATAGGAAAATGAATGCATATAGGGAAGCAATGACTCAATCTTCTTCTCAAGGGGCATCATCATCTCAAAAGGAAATTTCAGCCACACATACAAAAGTACCGAGATCATAACAATTTCCCCTCTGCATGTGGAGTCTTCAACTAAAGTATATTCAAAGGGAGAAGGATGAAAGAACAAACAAGAAAAAAAGGTATAATTGAGGAAGGGGGTAAATAGTCTTTGAATCCAGGAGCCACAAGGAATGTTGAATTTATTGAACAATTTTTGTGAAGGGTATAAATCTGAATATCCAAATGTTGAAAGAATAAGTACTCGTAAGCATTAATCACCACCTAAGGAAGTGTCTTCTTTAAGAACTGGTACACCTACTTTAGAAGTTTCTGCTGCCAAAACCCTTGGTTCCTTGAATGTGCTTTCTCTGGGCCCCGGTTTATGCTCGACCATCAGTGAGTTGTTCACATGGGTATAACCCATTAGTGAGAGAAAAAAAGGAAAAATCTTCTTAGATCACTATCTAAGAATTTTATGATCTTACTTCTCTCCTTGGCATAACTCTTGCTTCAAAGAAGGCCAAGACTACTTCAAGGTTAGTATTTGACTCAAAGGGACAACCATCTAGAAGTTTCCAAAACAAAGACAGAAATGGATGAGAAATATTTGAATTTTGATGACACGGAGCTAACAAGAATTACACTAGGTGAATCCACTCCTAGAGTGAAGTTCATAAATGGAAAGAAACAATATCTAAAGTTCATCTCTATGGAAAAGGTAATTGATCCTGCTCCTTTGAATTCATTTCCCCCTCCCATTGTCTTATTTGATGAAGAACTACAATCTATAAAGGACCTTCATAAGCATGTTTCTTATGGGAAATATTTTGAAGCCATGGTGGAAGGAAAATGCTATTTGGATTGAATTTCATAGAATAAGTTTCTCCTTAGCCTAAAATGAAAAAGTGATGACATGAGTTGAAAAAGAGTTAATTTTTGGCTAGAGTGTGCCTACTATCTTAGGATCATGAGTTCAATAGATGATAATATCCTCCTTACAATACATAAAGTTTTTGATGATCCAAGAACAACCTTTCTTGGAAATGGGTCTTTCTAATTGAATGGAAATTCAAGGTTCTTGAAGAGGTAATTATAGATCTCAAGAGAAAGTCAAAAAAATTAGAGGATTTAAAATAAGAGAATATAAAAACATGATTTATCTTAAGTGCCACACGATCAAAGATAATTCAATAGAGAGGTTGAATGGAAGAATTTAAGGAAAATTTCAAAGCATTGATCAAAGAGGAGCAGCTCAAGGTTGAATTTTTATCCAAAGAAAAGATGGAAGAAATCATTGAGCTACACAATGTGGTCATGGAAGTCACCGTAAAATATTATACGAGAATGGGGACATTGGTAAAGAGATGGAGAAAACTTTGGATAGCTAGAAGAATGTAATTGCAAACAAAACCATTCCCATGGGCACAAAGATCACTGGAGCTCTCATGAAATTCTAGAATAATATTCTCAAAGTGAAGAATCTAGTAGAATCAAATTCAAATGTTCCTCCATCTAGTTTATAGGTCGTTTCTTTTAATTAATATATTTCAAATATGGCCTTATTATTGATAAAAATAATTTGTAATTAAGGCCAATTAAATGTTGTAATACATTTGACTAAGTTATAATTCTTAATTAAAAGAAAGGGAAACTAAGGGACTTCACTTGTAACCACCCTTGTGGTTATATAAGGCATTTTTGTATCATTGGATGTTGTTAGATTTTATTGCTTGAATGTAGATGCACAAAACTATTTGATCAATATAGAAGAAGTTATTACCTCTTATTTCTTGTGTTCTTCTTGTTCTATTCTTTAATCTACATATGTGTCTTTGATATATTCAAATAGGAAACTTTGTGTTTAATTCATTGGATTTAGTGTAAATAACTTTGTGTCCTGGAACGCCTATGTCTTATGAGTTATTTGAGTATATGAAAATTCATATGATTCTTGAAACCTCATGTAAGCATAAGTAAGATGTCATTCTATATCTATAGAACCAAATGTGTAGCTTTCTTTCTTGAATAATATTGTAGAAGAAAAAGGAATATATATTCTCAATGTTCCCATTTTCTAGCATTACTTATTAAAACTATTGTTCTTCTAAAATTTTTTCCTTTCTCTCTTCGTATTAAAATTAATCTATCATTGAGACATTTAATGAATAAAAAAACCCATTAAAATATTTATAGTATGTATATTTGTGAATAAGTAGTTTTTTCTTGTGTGTTTGTGTGTGTTGAATAAGAGAACCTCTCTAATAAAGAGGAGGGTCCGATGTCCCCTGAATGTTTATCGATTTTATATACAAGTTTTCAAACCAAGAGGTTTTTTGTGCCCACCATGGGGGATGTATTGTGATTCCCACAAAAATATATTTCAAGAAAACCAATGATCATAATACTAGCGGAGAGAAGATACACACAAGGAGAAGAGCCTAAGGTATCGAGGATCTTGATTTTTAGTTACTAGAAAAAAATGGATTTTGACCAACTAAAGAAATAAGACACGATGGCTAGAGATCTACCAAAGCACTCCTCCTACGAGGAATAGATTTAGTTCATCTTCCCAAGAAGATGTCAAACCCTATCCTCAAAGAAGTCCTAGCATTCACGCTTTGGTTATAGTAGGTGTCACATGGTCCGTTGCAAACCATTTTTCCTAGTATGGTTGTTCCTCTTCCATGGAGTTAATGAGTTGGGCCATTGGCTCTTCCTAAACCATTATATGATTTTACAAAGGGATATTGAAATAAATTTCTTAAATTTAAGGGTGAATGATAATTGCATCCTAACAAGCACATTGTTTCCTTCATTGTTTCATGTGGATTACTAGGACTTGAGCATGAGGACGTCTTAGTCAGGCTATTTATTGAAACTTTGTAAGAAAATATTGCTAACTTGTTTTATCACCTTCCAACAGTTTCATTACCAATTGGGATACTATGAAAACTCAATTTAAAAATAGATTTAAGCTTTATTGATGACGCACATGCTCTCTTGAAACAAATTTCCCATACCAGTAAGGAGCCATATGAAGCTATGAGGGATTTTGTGGAAATAATTAATAAATTTTTAAATAAAATACCTATAGCCATTTGACAAATTGATCAAATTCAAAAATATTTTTTCTTGAATTCTCAATTTCCCGAGGTAAGTTATGAACTACATAGACTCAATCTTGCAAATGTGGACATTGATCATTTCTTAGCCATAAGTTTATAAGATCACCTAATCATGTGAGGGAAATTAAAAGGCAGCCACCCAAAGCATGGGCCTCTACTTCTTGAACAACTAAATCTGATCGATTTAGTTCAAAATCTAGCTAATGATTTGATTTCCATAAAAATAAATTGGCTCAAAATGCACCTTATAAATATATCCCGAGAAGGAACTTATAACCTCGAAACCTTATTTTTCCCACCTATCCTAAGCTAAAAATTAAATCTCATGTTTTCAAAGTCCTTATCAATGCAACTTGTGAAGTTCAGGAGCTTGATGATGAAGTGGTGGAATATTTTGTGGAGGAACCTGAAGAATTTTAGGAAAATGTAGATGATTCCCAAGTGAATTTTCTTACCACTGAAGGAGTTGATGATGATTATGACTATGATGAAGTAGTAGCTGATATGAATAGTGAGTCATATTTTGTCATGACAAGAGGTTAGTTTATCAAGAAGAAAGAGGTGGCACAACTAGCAACAAAATAAAAAACCAAAGAAGCTCTAGTCACCATTCCACTAATGCAAAGAGATCATCTCCTATTCCTATAAGTGCTACTTAAAGCTAAGTAAACATTCTACATCTAATGCTACATCTACCTCATCCTTTGTTTCTATGAAAAATACTCCTTCTAACCCTTTATCCAAAACACCCTCGACTACAAAGCTAGAAAATCCCAAGCATTTTTATGTGTCAAACCCTTAACCTCTATCTACCTCTGGATCCTTTGATATTATTGAAAACCTCTAAAATATCAACATTTAAATGTCGAGGCTAAGTTCTATCAAAAACATAACAAATATTTTGCCCAAGTGATCAAAGTTGTCGAATCCCAACCTAATAAATCCTCTGTAGCTTTAGAAGGACTTCTACCTACTCCTAACTCTTCTTCCCCAAAAATTTAATGACCTCCACACCCTCCACCTCTAAAAAAATTCAGCCGTTTTACTTATACTTATAGTAGGACACAAGCTCAATAATTGTTTCATTAACTTAGGGGCATCTTATAATGTAATTCCTGCCAAATTTTCCCATGCCCTTGGTCTCAAACTAACCTAAAGCTTTTTCTCATACTATTCCATGGAATCTATGGAGTTGCCTCTCATTTGAAAGATCAAGTATGCCTAAGTAGATTTTGCTACTTTTCCAAAGAATATATTCAAAGCCACAATTTTAGTTGCAGACACTCCACCATCATATGGCATGGTCTTGGTAGGAATTTCTGTAGAGAAGTGGGAGGAGAAATTCAAATTGAATTATGTCATGCCCTCATCTTAGTCAAGAGATAGATGAAGAAGTTGTTTCTCTGAGAGATAAGAAGAATATATTGTGTAGGAGGACCTGATGATCCTAAAACACAAATCCTATATGAAGATACTGGTGATGGAAATTACATGGTCATGTCTTGAGATGAGGCTAAGTTCCTAAGGTAGTGTTTGATGATCCCAATTGTGTTTGGATTCTAAAATTTTATGGAATTTGTTCTTCAACTGGTTCTCGGGGATGGTGTTGTTATGACTTCTCTTGAAGGTAAGTCTTGCCATTTCTCTTACAAGCTTCAATTTTAAAACACAAATAATATTGCTGAATATGAGTTCCTCCTTCTTGCCTATCGATAACAAGAGGAAATGGGGATCAAGAATTTGTTTTCTTCTAGGGATGCCGAGATCATTATTAAATAGGTCAAAGGGGCCTTCCAAGTAAAAAAAAACACTTAAGTACTATAGAAACTTGGTTTGATATTCAGTTGAATTGTTGGATGCATTTTCTATCAACATTGTACTAAGAGAAGAAAATATAAGGGCATATGCTCTAGTGAGTCTCCAAGTCATTTCTTATTCCTCATCCACAATTTTTAAAGAAAAAAATCATAATTTAAATGACACATAGGCCTAACATTCTAGATAAAGTAAACAATTGACAAGTTTTTAATGATGATCGAACCTGATATCTTTCCTATAACTAAAATAAAATTTCAATCAACTGTATTTCAAGGAAGTTAGGTAGGATATCATGCCTTTGTTTCACCCTCCATGACTGAAGAAGGAGTTAAAGAGGAATCTGATAAAGATGTTTACATAAATCTAAAAGGAAATAAGATACCTAAAGATCTAGTGAGCTTAGAAGATTTGTTTGACAAGCACGACTGGTATATCATCAAAGGAAAAGTATCATAGGAGGCACATCAATCAACTAAACAAGAATATATTATATTAATATATTAAGTGAAGAGGATCCCAAATTTGTCAACACTTTGGTAAATATTGTATTGAGGAAGAAAGAAAGAAATAGATGAGTTAATAAGAAATATACAAATGTACTAGCCTATTCATATGATGATCTGAAAACCTTTAAGCCAAGAGAAATGTAACACTATATTCCCTTGATGCTAGGTATCAAGCCATTCTTAGAAAAATAGAGACGTTATAATCCTAAGATTATAGGTATAATTCCTTAGGAAATTCGAAGATGTTGAATGCTCTAATAATTTTTCCCATTCATCATTTAGCCTTGGTAGCCAATATTTTACCTGTGAGAAAGAAGAGTGGTGAAATTCGCATCTGTGTATACTTCTCAATCAGGATTCTCTCAAAGATAACTATCCTCTCCCCATGATGGATCAAATCTTGTAGGTTATCAACGTATCATAAATGATATCCATGCTTGATGAATTCTCGTGCTCTAACTGATTGAGGTGGATGTTCAATATATACACAAAAAACCTTCACAACCCTCTAGGGTAGATTTACCTAAAAAAGGATTTTATTTGGTCTTGTAAATGTAGTTGTCACTTTCCAAAGTGAAATGGATATGGATTTCAGTGAATTGAAACGGAAGTGCATAGTGATCTATCTTGATGACTTGATTGTTTTCTCCAAGAAAAGGGATGATCATTTTTAGCACCTAGAAGCAACACTTCAAAGATGTAGAGACCATGGAATATCATAATTTGACATGAATATTCCAACACCGAGTTAAGTTGAATGTCTTGGGGCTCTATTCAAGACAATGAGAAGACAAAGACCTCAAGAGTGGAATGCAAATAAAGTTGACAAAATAAGCTCTTTTCTCGTTAAAAGTATGGGTAGGTTGAAAGTATGTCTATTAAGTGTGGGCAAAGTATCTTCAATGTCCTTGAGAATTTAAAATACAAACAAAGATATTTGGAAATGGCCTTATATGGACTGACTTATCTTCTAGAAACAAAATTTGAGAAATGCATGCAACCAAGTGTTGATAGCAAAGAAAAACACGAGTCTATTCTCCACAAAGCTTAATCAAAATGAGAGAAATAGATCATAAGTGTTGAAAGGTAGAAAAAGTTGGGAGCTTATAGAAGAAGAGCAATCTGAGTATTAGATAAAATTTTAGTATTCCTCGAGTGGCTGCAGAGAAGGTTTTTTTTTGTGTGTGTGCAGCTAAGTTGTTGGATTTTCTTGCCTAAATTGAACAACATCACATTGACTCAAAACTAGATGAAAGAATAAGATAAAATGGTATATTTTCTGGTGTTTAATAATTGTGGCATGGGTTGAAAAATTCGGTTAATGTCATATGAGTAGCATGTAGTTGAGGTAATATTGTAAATAAACAATTTATAGTTCTATGTGTAAGGTTGTGAATCAAGCATGAAATAAAAAAGTGTAGATATCCCTATAAGATTAGAAAGAACATGCGAGAATAGTGTGACTTGTAGATTTGGAAGAATTGATGAGAATAATGCAAGTTGGCTTGAAATATTAAAAATTCGTGAATGTAGAGGAGTTACATGAATGATTATGCAAGAAATGATACTCGATGAATGAAGAGCAAAATTAATTTATATTTATGGTTAGCACAAGATTGTCATTAAGGATTAAGTGACTTATTATAAAGATTCTACAATAAAGAGAGTTACTTATGTGGGTGTTGTGATTGGAGACTTTGTAAGGTAGCGTAACCAAATTTACTGGTAATGGAAATAGGTGTCTTAATTCAATTGTGTTGATCACAACAGTAGCACGAAGAGACATACTAATCATACACTATTTGGTGTAATCCAAACTACAAACAAGAATTAGCAAGCAACAAAGTACATAGTGATTTGATCACAACAAAGTAGCATGAAGACACATATTAATTTTACACTATTTGGTGTAATCCAAACTACAAACAAGAATGAGTAAGCATCAAACTACAGTTGTGTTGGTCCAAAATCTGTTGCAGCCTCTGGACAGATCTGGGATAGACGAGTCAGCGATTAATGCGGGGCATAGCCCCTCTTTGAGTCAACAAAGCAAAATCGGTTTATTGCTATTCTACCAGCGGGAATCTTATGTAAATCTCACAAAGATTCTGCCTTCGAGGGTTGGGATCTCATCCCAGGTAGATTTATTTCTGGCTGCGAAGAGAAAGGAATGAAAGAGAGGAGAGAGAAGGAGCAGTGCGAAGGAAGAAAAGAAATGAATTCCAAAGCGAAAGGTCGGGAAGTTTATGTTTTGGGATCGGTAGTAAACAGATCCAAACCTACTTGCATAAACAAACAAAGCAATCTTGATGAGCAAATGACAAAAATTAGATATGAATCTAACAGAATAAACACATACGAGATCTAACATAAGAAAGGTCTGATGCATAACATAGGTATTCAACACAAAGTCTCAATATTTGTATTACTGTTTTCTTCTGTTACAAGAAAGCTCAAAGTCTTTCTCTCCTCACCTCTATTTTCATCTAAAAAATGTTCACCCTTGAATACAACAAGTATTCCAATATATATAGAAGAGGAGAAGGAAAGAAGGCAAAAAGGAGCCAACCACCTATTTACAAAGATATTTACAAAATATCTAAAAGTCATGTTGACTTTTGACAACTTGATGGATGACATCATCCCATGGTGCAACATGGATGATGTCATCATTTGTGCCAACATACTTTAGACATTTCCAACAAGAAAGTCGGAGAAGAGAGAGAAGAAGAAGAAGAAGAAGAAGAAGAAGAAGAAGAAGAAGCTACTCGTCGTCATCATCCTGCGGCCGAAAGGGGGTAGCCTGCTTTTGTTGCTACTCAGGTGACGAAATATGGAACTGAGCGCGGTATTCCAAAAACTTGTTGATCATTGGCCCAAATTGATCCTGGGAAGGATCCTTGTGCCGCTCGCTGATCGCTTCACAAGTCTCCCGCTCGTCTATGAGCTTTTCGGGAGTTTGGAATAATCCTTTTCTACCTCAATGAGGAACCCGATGAAGTCCCTACAGTGTCGAGTTGTTGATAGATTCTCGTGTCAAATGTGACCTCCGGCCCGTTCCTTGAGAAGCGATCTCTTTGAAGATCCGGATGGTTTCGCTCGGCTTTCCTTAAAGTGAAGGAAGGATTAAGTAGCCACTGTGACATATTAAGAACAATCCATTCCATTTGATGCATTGCATCCGGGGCCTCTTCCTTTACTTTATCAATCTTTTCCGAATCAATTCTAGCTGATCCACCCGGTAGTCCAAAGTGGACATGGTTTTGTTGAGGGCCCTTGGATGGCCGAAGACGCCAAACTTGACTAGATCTTCGACTCGAAGTCAAACATTTGTTGAAAGGTCTCGTGCTTTGCCTGCAGCGTGTTCCAACTCTTCTGATATGGGCCCCGCTAACGCTTGGAGCTCCTTGTTCGTCTTTCCAATATTCAAGTACAAGTCGGAGAACTCGACGATCACTTTTTTGCTGTCTTTGAGGATTTGGCTCCTCCAGCGGAAACGGCCATTCCTGCTCACCGATCTTTGCATATTCGTTGATTTTCTCCTAGTTTGAGAAGCTCGAAGTCTCGGCGGCGGTCGTGGGAGCGCACTACCCATATTCCAGTAAGGCTTGGAGTATATTTGTTTTGCTCCTTCAGTTGCCTTTTCTCTTCTTTGGTCTCTTGAAGCTTTTTGCAGAGGGCATCAACTGCGGAAAGAGCCTCCCCATGAAGACTTTCAGAAGATGTCCCCATTGTGACTTGGGTCACGGTAAAATATGTCGGAGATAGATCCTTTTTCTCTTTGAGGATCGGGGTATGCAATTTCCATGACTCTCTCTCCCGCAACACTTTTAGAGAAGCGTGTAACAGCCTTCGTTTCTTCGCCCCTTTAGATGGGATCACTGAAAAGTCCATCGGAGCGATGGGAACTTTCCTCTTTACCGGCTTAGTGCTTTGAGAGATCCAGTGGACCTATGGAAGAAGGACCAGAGATGAGAGGAGGAGGCGGCTACGGTAGAAGAGGGGAAAACATGGAGACACGTGGCGGCGGCATTGAGAGAATAGCCGAAGAAGTGTCCACGGGAGGAAGGGAAGGCTGCAGTGCGAAAGACAAAGGAAGGGAAGGGAGCTCGAGAGATGAGGGAAGAAATGGAGGAGGATAGATCAGCGAGGGAAGAGAAGATAAACGAAGAAGCGGGGAAAGAATAGAAGAAGGACGAGAAGACACGACCAAAGGGATGGTCACTTAAGTCACTCGAGGAGGGGAAGGAAGAGAAGAAGAAGGGATAGAAGGGACCTCTGTTGTTGTAACAATGCCGACATCCTGAGTGGATGGGCCTATGGGACTATCCTCTGTTATTTCTTCCTCCAGAGTTATGACTTGTTCTGGCGCCGTGGAAGGAGGACTTTCAGGGGCTTCTTCCTGAATGGTGCTGGATTCACCTTCTACACCTTTGCCTTTAAGCTACTTTTTGGATCGTGGAGGTGCGTTGCCCAATGGGGAGGTTGTGAAATCTACCCCGAGGTAGATTAGCCCGTTCATTCGGCACCAATGCTCTGTCCTGCGCAGAGTTTCCTTGACCCTCTCCTCAATTGTCTGAGGAGCTTTTGTTCGATCAATGGCGGGAAGGGCCAATTGTCCCCATCTGTGTCATTATATACTTTGTCTACTTCATCTTCCGTAGTTTGGAAGCCTTTGGGGACAATGGCTATCCCGTATTGAATGATTTCTGCCAATGCTAGGCGAGAATGATCCTTCCTTCTGAGCTCCACCTCATGGAGGACGTCAATATAAATATCCTCAATTTGAGGGACATGGATGCGATCAAGCTTTTCCTTGCGGGCTTAACAACCCCAGGGGTCGAAGGTAGGCCTGGCTGGGAAGTCATGCTTCAAATTGAGTAACTCCAGCTCTGCGAACATTTCCTTTGCCTTGTGGTGGGTAGAGCATGTATATCGCCCACCGTGAGGGGAAAGGAGTTCCACCTTCTTTCTCTTAAGGCATTTTTCGTGGTATGTGACCAGTGCCTTGATGACTCAGGCTCAAAAGAGATCAATTTAGGCCCAGCATACCTCGGTAGCCTGGTTGGCTCTCCCAAAAAGTTGACAGCCCTTAGATAGGTAAATGTGGGAAACTGGGTGAACAGGGCCCCCCATTTCTCCGTGGCTGCCACTATGCTTTTGGTCGTACGACCATAAGTCATATTCGGCCTCAACAGGCAGATGACATGGTAAAAGAATGCATCGTTGATTTTGGTGAATTGGGCGATGCTATTCTCCAGCCTCAATTCTAGATAATACTCATATATTTTGACCTGAGGCCAAACTCCACTCCGCGTCAGGCCTGGATAATCCCTCTCTGATGCTGCAGCGTAGACCACGTAGGAGTTCATATGGAATACCCCCGTTGTGTTGAATTCTTGTGCTTTGCTCGGAGATGCCCAAAGAAAAAGCGTTGTTCGAGGCATATTCTTGTTCATGGTTTCCAAATACCTCAGCATCCATTTATGGAAGTAATGGGCGTCAGAAAGCCCGAAGACCCTGCTCAGGAAGGTAATGGTATCGCTGAGCTCTTCTGAGAAGTCACTGCGGTGGATGATTTGGGGCCACCGGGTTACTACCTTTTTGTTCTTTAGATAGACCTCGTTCATTAGTTGCATACATTGATCCTCATTGTCATCCCAGGCCTTGATGCACTCTGCTTGACTGACGGCCACAAAGTGCCGGTGGTGAGGGATGCCGAGTATTATCTCGAAGTGACGGGTAGTGAGGTTGATGACTACCTCGCCCTTGCTGTTTTCGACACACCTTGTGTCCTTATTGTAAGACTGGGCAATCACCATCAAGAATTCATTATGGCCAGCGCGACGGGATTCCTTCGGCGAAGTGCGGGGCACTTGCTATTAGTTTGTCCATCCATGGACTCCTTGTAACTTTACGAGTTCGCCGCCCGAGAATTCCTCCATGTCGATATGCCCACCCCGAGTCTCAGAGTCTCGACATCCATGCTACACTCGGCCTGGGACTCGGGCATTCTGACCCTCTGATATTTGTATTTCATTTCTTCCTCTGTAGGCTTAGCCTTTCCTTTTGATTTGATAGGTCTCTTGCTGGATGTTGACATATGTTCTTCCAAGTTTATTTGCTGATCTGCATGAAGAAGAAGTGAAACCCAACGTAGAAAGGTTGTATCAGTCATTTGATTTCCCATTGAAGTGCTAACAGAAGAAAGAGTTAGTAATTTTCAGGCTCAGGGTGCAGGGTGCACGAAAATTGCAGCTTACGGGAGGCTAAATGGGTAAGGCACACAGGAAGAGGGTGTTGCGAGGGTAAAGCGGCGCCTAAAGGCGCATGGCACATGCATCTTTGCAGATTGCATTTTATAAAGGGCACATGAAAACTTCATGTTACATAGTGACAGGGTGCGCCCTTTGGCACACAGATTTTTCATGTTGCATTGGGATTTGGTGCGCCCTTTGGTGCATAGATGGTTCATGTAGCATGAACTTTTCGTGTGCCAAAAGGAACATGGCGCGTCGCTCGAAGGGTTTACACAACATGATGTTGTTGTAAGGAGGGATGCGCCTGCGCCTTTATAACTTCATACTTGGTGCAAATAAAGCCAGTGTTGCATGGATCTTGGGGCATGCCATTGGCGCATGGAAATGTGATGCAGCAAGGAAGGTTGGTGCGCCAAAGGGGCGGTAGGACCCTTCCCTTTCTCTTCCTCCGATGAAGAACATGGAAGATTTAAATCTTCCAATTTTGGTTCCAAAGGGCTGCTATAAGATGCAGGCTCCTGCAAATGTGTGCTCTCCTTCATGGCAGCAGGCTCTGGTGTTTGGAATGTGGATGTTGAAAGAGAGAAAGGTGAAAGCTCAACCGGCTCTTCTCCATCAAAAAAGTCCTCCAAATCGGCAGGAGTAAAGCCGCATTGCTGTCCTGCTGCTGCTCGTTTTCAACTTCCTCCATGGTGTCCTCTTGATCTGCAACTTGACCACCATGGTTTCCTTCACTCTCCAATATTGAGTTTGAGAGATCAAACTCCTTTTCGATCTTTAGAACTTGAGAGAGATGAAGTGGAAAGAAGAAGCTGAAGGTTCTTCGTAACTTTGCTTTGCTTTGTGCTCAAAGCCCTTGGATCTGCGTTTTTCTCCTCCACAGCTAGATTGTGCTCCTCTTCTTTTGGATTTGGAGCAGCTTCTCCTTCCTCCAATGTTTGAAGGCAATCTTGCTCTTGATTGAACTCCTTCTCCAGCATGAAGTTTGTCAAGTCAAACTCTTCAATCTGCTGCTCTAGAGGACAAGTTGGGGCTGCAAGATCTTCTTCTTCTGCTGCAACAAAATCAGTCCTGACCACCATTTGTTCTCCAACCCTAGCTTCTTCTGTAGGCTTGACCATCAAGGGGATCTTTGTCATCCCAAATTTGGCAGCCCAAACCTTCAAGCTGTCTGTCATTTCTTTTCTGTTTGGCTCTTCCTCTTGCTGTCCTTGATGACTGATTTTTACAATTTCTTCTTTCCCACATGGAATTGGGAATGCAAGAGGAGGGATGGGTTGTAACTCAGCTGATTTTACAATTTTTTGTGGTGGTGGAGGCAGTGAAACCTCTTGTTTCTTTGGAGGAGGGGGTATTTCTTTTAGCTCTTGTGGAGGGGGTGACTGTTTGGAAGGGAAAAGGAAAGAAGAATCGAGATGGGGTGGAAGACTAGGGGGTGGAGAAATGGATTCAATATTTGGGACAGCAGATGAGGAGTTTAAATGAGATGATGCTGCTTGAGTAATGGAAAGAGAAAAACCAGATGATGGTGTAGAACTTACCCATTGACAAGGTTGTTCAACAACAAGTCTGTAGGCCTCTATTTCTGCTGTCCATTGTGCAAGCAAAGGCAGCATTGCAATCATGAAGTCAAGCTTCTCCTGAGGGCTGTAATGCCTTGGAAAAGGTCCCACCCATGGACAGGGTGCTCCATAACCGATTCCAAAAGCTTTCATTTGTGCTTGAGCCCTGGACTGCACCATCCCCTCCTCCATCTTTTGGATTTTCTCCAACAGACCAGCATCTTGGATCTGATTGTCTTCATTGTCTGCATACTCTTGCTCTTGGAAAGCTCCATAGCCAAACTGACTTTGGCACTGCTGCTCATATGGGTATGCATACTGATCTTGAATCTGCTCAAAATGCTGATTTGGAGGATTTGCAAAATGTGTTGGAGGTGTGATATACTGCTGTTGTTGATGTGAATACCATGATGGAAATGAAGTCATGATTGCACAACTTCATAGAATGACAGAATGATGGAAGAGATGGAAGGAAGAATGGATGAAAATGGATGGAAAGGAAGGTTTGCAGCTTGACAGATGGGTTGTTGACCGGATGGAGTCGCGGATGTGTTTGCAAGTGCCTCCAAAGGCTGAAAACTTCACGGGAACACACCAACCTACAAAGATGAAGTGAAAGACCTCTAAGGTCCCACCGGCGTGCAAGCTGTTCATGCAAAATCACAGCACCCATGGACGCACATCGGGCTTCTAGGTTGATGTTCGGGCATCGAGTGTGATTGCACAACATGGAAACCTCTCTCCAGCGTGGGACTTGTGAAACCGAGAGAGGAATCTCCGAGAGAAGGGTGGTTCTGCTCCTAAACTACCTGCCACAAGCTATTCCGGTGCGGGCAAGCTAATCTAATCCTAATCTAACCATGCCAAGGAGACAGAGAGAGAGAGAGAAGGAAAAACAAAAGCAAAAGCCTACACTAAAACGGTGATACACCGAGAGAAGGAGAATGTTGAACATCTATCAAAGCGCCATGGGACAAAGAGAGGTGAGCAATGGGAAGGATGGACGGATGCATCACGAGGCCCAGGATAGATTTCACACGAAAATGTCCCAAAACTCCATGAACACGGCTCCCAGATCTGCAGTGAACATTCAAACATGCACAAATACCTGCAATGAAGAGAGGCGAAGAAAACAAGCAAAAATGAGAAAGGATGGACGGATGCATCACAAAACACGTTTTGTTGCTCCAGTTTACCTGAGAACATCATTCCATTAGTAAAAGGCAAAAAACGCCATTACAGAGCAGGGAGGAGGTTCGAACTCCATTTTCAACCCTAGAGAAGAAAAGAAGGGAGGGCAGAGCAGAAAGAATGAACAACTTTTTTTTTTTTTCCAAATGAGCCAAATCTGGCTTTTACATTGCATGGGTCGAACCCAGGGGACAGAAACGTAGGAAAACGTGCAAGCCCATTCCTCATTGACTGCAGATGCATTAACTCAGCATGGAGGAATCTTACCAACCCATACCCTGTCACTTTGAGTGATTTTGGAGGAGAATGCGACCCATTTGTATTAATTTGGCCGCTAAAATGTCACTTCTGGCCGTGCAGAAGAAGAATGCGACCCATTAGCATAAAAACGGGTTGTTGAAAGGTCGCTTCTGGCCATTACCACACGTCAGAGCCGTTTCTCGATTTTCTCTCTTCATACTGCACCAAAACTTGAGATTGATCCCAGAATCATGTAGAGCATCTCAACAGCTTTCCGTTGATATAAAGAACGTGGAAATCCGAGCTCTGGATCAAAAGATATGGCGATCTGAAGATTTAGGGCACGAAGCAGACCAAAACGGATTTTGGAATTTTTCCCGCGCTCTGCCACTTGGATGACACGTGACATGTTCTGATTGGTCGCGTGATTCTCTCTCCTCTACCTTTCGGCGGGCTGTCTTTTGAATTTTCCTTGTGGGCCCTAGCTGGGACACGTGGCACTATCCCATTGGTTCGGATCGGTGCTCGAAAACTCGCCCATTGACTTTTTGACTTTTCTCTTGTGAGGACACGTGGCAGCTTCTGATTGGTCCTCGGCTGATTCGGCTCCTACGCGTACTTCGCCTCCATTTGTCCCGGATGTCCCATTTGATTTTGGGCCCTTTGTGCTCATTTCGGCCGGTTCGGGCATTTCGCGTCCATTTGTCCCAGACGTCCCATTTGATTTTGGACCCTCTGGACTCATTTCGGCCGGTTCGGGCGGTTCGGGCATTTTTGGCCCGCTTGTCCCACTTTGCTTCGGACTGACTTGACTCTTTTCGGCCGGTCCGGCCGGTTCGCGCCTTTTTAGCCCGATTGTCCCACAGGCGTCTCTCTCAGCAGTTGGCCAATTTTTTCCTCTCGGTCGAACCGGCATTTCGCGTCCACCGCGTACTTTTGTCCCAGATGTCCCTGTTGCTTTGCGGGCTGTTTGTGCTTACTTCGGCCGAGCCGGCCGGTTCGGGCCTTTTTGTCCCAAATGTCCCGACTGCCCCTAGGGCTAGGACTTAGTCATTTTTATGATTTTTTCCTGGATCAACCTACTTGCCTTCTGCAACCTTTTTTCACATTTTCTCAGAGCTTGCTCTTTTCCTCTCAGACAGGGGACTTAGAAAATATTTGAGGGGACTCTAGCAACATGATTTTTGGCCCCGAATCAATCAATCTGCCTGGGACTTGAATACTCTGATGCATGTTATCGAAATTTACCACAGGGGTGAAATTTTGACAACGATTTAGCGACTTCAATGGGTCATCTGCACTGTCTAGATGAAAAGACCGATTACTGAAGCAATCCATTGGGCATGGAGTCATAAGCAAGCTTTGGCCGAGTCGAACCTTGAAAATCTCCCTCGAGCCACTTGAAACCCATTGACATGGAGTTGTTCTCACCAAAACCACTTTGAAAAGAAGCGTGCAAGAGCAAAACCAGCAACACCAAAACTATGTACAGGCTGAAAATCATACATGCCCCAAATGGAACATGCGAGTGTGCACAAGCACTTCTTCTGCAAAAGCAAACCTAGCTACTCTACTCTAGCTGGAAGCAAAGGCAAGCTAAACAAACCCTACTGTTTGGTTGTGAGAAATAGCTTCCTTTCTTCAAAATTGGCAACCATGCAATTGATTTGCAGTTGATCATGGCTGTTTGGATGGATGGAAAATCAACAGAAGTGGTCTTCTATCCAAATCATCAAGGTATCAATTTGAAAAATCCAATACCTCTTTTAGTTGCTCTGCATTTGGATTGGAGAGGTATGGCAGCTGATCCTTGGTACTTTGTAGCTCATCCTCATGTTCAGAAGCAAGCATGGCTAGTTGTGGCTTCTCCTTTGGCTCCAATGAAGCCAAATACCTGATTGGGCAAGGTCTGATCCGTTTGACATGCCCATAGCTCTGATTTTCAATTCCAAGAATGGAGTCTTCTTGTAGACCCACCTGAATGGATGTCGTGGAAGAAATGGTAGGACCCTTCTGCCCTTTCTCTTCCTCCGATGAAGAACATGGAAGATTTAAATCTTCCAATTTTGGTTCCAAAGGGCTGCTATAAGATGCAGGCTCCTGCAAATGTGTGCTCTCCTTCATGGCAGCAGGCTCTGGTGTTTGGAATGTGGATGTTGAAAGAGAGAAAGGTGAAAGCTCAACCGGCTCTTCTCCATCAAAACAGTCCTCCAAATCGGCGGGTAAACGCCTCATTCTTTGTCCTGCTTTGCTCGTTTTCAACTTCCTCCATGGTGTCCTCTTGATACGCAACTTGACCACCATGGTTTCCTTCACTCTCAATATTGAGTTTGAGAGATCAAACTCCTTTTCGATCTTTAGAACTTGAGAGAGATGAAGTGGAAAGAAGAAGCGAAGGTTCTTACGTAACTGCTTTGTGCTCAAAGCCCTTGGATCTGCGTTTTCTCCTCCACGACTAGATTGTGCTCCTCTTCTTTTGGATTTGGAGCAGCTTCTCCTTCCTCCAATGTTTGAAGGCAATCTTGCTCTTGATTGAACTCCTTCTCCCGGCATGAAGTTTGTCAAGTCAAACTCTTGAATCTGCTGCTCTAGAGGACAAGTTGGGGCTGCAGAAGATTTCTTCTTACTGCTGCTGACAAAATCAGTCCTGACCACCATTTGTTCTCAACCCTAGCTTCTTCATGTAGGCTTGACCATCAGGGGATCTTTGTCATCCCAAATTTGGCAGCCCAAACCTTGGTATCTGTCATTTCTTTTCTGTTTGGCTCTTCCTCTTGCTGTCCTTGATGACTGATTTTTACAATTTCTTCTTTCCCACATGGAATTGGGAATGCAAGAGGAGGGATGGGTTGTAACTCAGCTGATTTTACAATTTTTTGTGGTGGTGGAGGCAGTGAAACCTCTTGTTTCTTTGGAGGAGGGGGTATTTCTTTTAGCTCTTGTGGAGGGGGTGACTGTTTGGAAGGGAAAAGGAAAGAAGAATCGAGATGGGGTGGAAGACTAGGGGGTGGAGAAATGGATTCAATATTTGGGACAGCAGATGAGGAGTTTAAATGAGATGATGCTGCTTGAGTAATGGAAAGAGAAAAACCAGATGATGGTGTAGAACTTACCCATTGACAAGGTTGTTCAACAACAAGTCTGTAGGCCTCTATTTCTGCTGTCCATTGTGCAAGCAAAGGCAGCATTGCAATCATGAAGTCAAGCTTCTCCTGAGGGCTGTAATGCCTTGGAAAAGGTCCCACCCATGGACAGGGTGCTCCATAACCGATTCCAAAAGCTTTCATTTGTGCTTGAGCCCCTGGTGCACCATCCCCTCCTCCATCTTTTGGATTTTCTCCAACAGAACCCAGCATCTTGGATCGATGGTCTTCATTGTCTGCATACTCTTGCTCTTGGAAAGCTCCATAGCCAAACTGACTTTGGCACTGCTGCTCATATGGGTATGCATACTGATCTTGAATCTGCTCAAAATGCTGATTTGGAGGATTTGCAAAATGTGTTGGAGGTGTGATATACTGCTGTTGTTGATGTGAATACCATGATGGAAATGAAGTCATGATTGCACAACTTCATAGAATGACAGAATGATGGAAGAGATGGAAGGAAGAATGGATGAAAATGGATGGAAAGGAAGGTGCGGCTTGACGATGGGTTGTTGACCGGATGGAGTCGCGGATGTGTTTGCAAGTGCCTCCAAAGGCTGAAAACTTCACAGGAACACACCAACCTGCAAAAGATGAAGTGAAAGACCTCTAAGGTCCCACCGGCGTGCCAAAAACTGTTGATGCAAAATCACGGCACCCACAGGACGCATATCGGCTTCTAGGTTGATGTTCGGGCATCCAGTGTGATTGCACAACATGGAAACCTCTCTCAGCGTGGGACTTGTAAAACCGAGAGAGGAATCTCCAGAGAAGGCTGGTTCCTGCTCCTAAACTACCCTTCTGAAGCTATTCCAGTGCGAGCAAAGCTAATCTAATCCTAATCTAACCATGCCAAGGAGACAGAGAGAGAGAGAGAAGGGAAAAACAGCAAAAGCCTACACTAAAACGGTGATACACCAGAGAAGGAGAATGTTGAACATCTATCAAAACTGCCATGGGACAAAGAGAGGTGAGCGATGGGAAGGATGGACGAGATGCATCACGAGGCCCAGGATAGATTTCACACGAGAAAATGTCCCAAAACTCCATGAACACACGGCTCCAGGACTGCAGTGAACATTCAAACATGCACAAATACCTGCAATGAAGAGAGGCAAGAAGAACAAGCAAAAACGAGAAAGGATGGACGGATGCATCACAAAACACGTTTTGTTGCTCAGTTTTGCCGAGAACATCATTCCATTAGTAAAAGGCAAAAACGCCATTACGAGCAAGGGAGGAGGTTCGAACTCCATTTTCAACCTAGAGAAGAAAAGAAGGGAGGCGGAGCGAAAAGAATGAACAACTTTTTTTTTTTTTCCAAATGAGCCAAATCGGCTTTTACATTGCATGGGTCGAACCCGGGGGAGAAAGCGTAGGAAAAGCGTGCAAGCCCATTCCTCATTGGCTGCGGATGCATTAACTCGGCATGGAGGAATCTTACCAACCCATACCTGTCACTTTGAGTGATTTTGGAGGAGAATGTGACCCATTTGTATTAATTTGGCCGCTAAAATGTCACTTCTGGCCGTGCGAGAGAAGAAATCGACCCATTAGCATTAAAACGGGTTGTTGAAAGG
Source organism: Taxus wallichiana var. yunnanensis (assembly GCA_018340775.1). Taxonomy (NCBI): domain Eukaryota; kingdom Viridiplantae; phylum Streptophyta; class Pinopsida; order Cupressales; family Taxaceae; genus Taxus; species Taxus wallichiana. The sequence continues at coordinate 649,927,067 of CM031238.1, forward strand.
TCACTTCTGGCCATTACCACACGTCAGAGCCGTTTCTCGATTTTCTCTCTTCAGACTGCACCAAAACTTGAGATTGATCCCAGAATCATGTAGAGCATCTCAACAGCTTTCCGTTGATATAAAGAACATGGAAATCCGAGCTCTGGATCAAAAGATATGGCGATCTGAAGATTTAGGGCACGGAGCAGACCAAAACGGATTTTGGAATTTTTCCCGCGCTCTGCCACTTGGATGACACGTGACATGTTCTGATTGGTCGCGTGATTCTCTCTCCTCTACCTTTCGGCGGGCTGTCTTTTGAATTTTCCTTGTGGGCCCTAGCTGGGACACGTGGCACTATCCCATTGGTTCGGATCGGTGCTCAAAACTCGCCCATTGACTTTTTGACTTTTCTCTTGTGAGGACACGTGGCGGCTTCGATTGGTCCTCGGCTGATTCGGCTCCTACGCGTGCCTTCGCCTCCATTTGTCCCGGATGTCCCATTTGATTTTGGGCCCTTTGTGCTCATTTCGGCGGTTCGGGCATTTCGCGTCCATTTGTCCCAGGGCGTCCCATTTGATTTTGGACCCTCTGGACTCATTTCGGCCCAGTTCGGGCGATTCGGGCATTTTGGCCGCTTGTCCCACTTTGCTTCGATGACTTGACTCTTTTCGGCGGTCCGGCCGGTTCGCGCCTTTTTTAGCCCGATTGTCCCACGAGCGTCTCTCTCGGCCAGATTGGCAATTTTTCCTCTCGGTCGAACCGGCATTTCGCGTCCACCGCGTACTTTTGTCCCGGATGTCCTGTTGCTTTGCGGGCTGTTTTGTGCTTACTTCGGCCGAGGCAGGCACCAGGTTCGAGCCTTTTTGTCCCAAATGTCCCGATTGCCCTAGGGCTAGGACTTAGTCATTTTATGATTTTTTCTGGATCAACCTACTTGCCTTCTGACCTTTTTCACATTTTCTCGAGCTTGCTCTTTTCCTCTCGAGCAGGGGGACTTAGAAAATATTTGAGGGGACTCTAGCAACATGATTTTTGGCCCCGAATCAATCAATCTTCACGGGACTTGAATACTTTCGATGCATGTTATCGAAATTTACACTGAAGAAGTCGGGAGTTCAATTGTATGAGTTCATGAAGACAACTGAATGGCATATTCCAAAGTAGAGGAGAAAGGACTCAATCTTCATCTACAAAGAATTATGCAAACATGAAATGTGTAGAGCATAATAGTAAAAGAATTTTCTGGAGTAATCATACTAGTAGGGGGTGCATAAAACAACTTTTAGGAGCAGTAGTTTGAAAATGAGAATTACATTAGCAGTAGCAAGTTTTGCAAGTGTTAAAGCATTAGAAAAGTATAAGGCTGATTTGAAAATACGTTTGCTATCGATTTACCTTAACTTTGTTGTATCCAAGTAGTTTTAGGTGTTCCAGAGATCTTTTTGATTTTACAATGGTCACGAAGGTGGATTGCGTGCTCTGCAAGCTCTTGTCTATGCTTTCGCTCCACTTTGCCAGGTTTTTGAAAAGGTATATTGTTGGTTCTTTCCTTCATATTTTTTTCAATCATATGGAATTTTGCTGCAAGTGTCTGAAAAATATATACCTGCCATCCATTAAGTGAAATAACAATTGATTTATTTTGTAATGAGAATGGTATTAAATAATTGTTATAGAGAGTGTGAGGCTTACCCGAGCTTTGTCATTGGGTGAGTTACCATCTGTAATGTCAATGATGAATTGGTTTCCTATTTTTTGGCATGATGTACAAATGGCAGCTATGGTTGCAGTTGCATAATGGTCAGTAGTGGACAATAGCTGATGGATGCTTGAATTTGGGATAAACATATGCTGAGGGAAAATAGAATCAATAGATTCTATGGTTGTGGTTTCATTGATTAGCAATATGAAGTCACAATTGCACAGTGGTCATAGTCACTTTTTGGAGCTATGGTAAAGTTTGTTATGCGGATGGATTTTTGCAGGATTATTCTATGTTCATGGGTTTTGATAAAAGGTGCCATAATGTTGGCAGTTATTGTCATCTCACCTTTTTTGTCCTGTAAGGTCCACTCACAAAAGGTAGCTTCTTTTCCTCATTGTTTTTCGAGGACTATTTTATATGCAACCATGATGTCACCCTCAAAAATTTCTCTCGAATTTGTAGTTATTTATATCATCAATAGATATTAGTGTTGGGCTTTCATTCCTTGGCTGCACATTATTAGAAGAAGGAAATCAATTAGAAGTGGATATAAAAATGTCAATAAAGAATGAATTGTGTAAGCAAAGATACCTCTTTGGTGGTTGTTGTGATGGGAGATCAACTCAGGCGGTTGAAGTTGCATCTAACATGGTGTCTGCAATAACAAAAGTTACATAATAAGTAGCAGCTATGGAAAATAGGCTATGGTTTTAGTTGTATACATAGTACAACTACAACTAACAAATACCTTTTTGTAATGTATTTTTACATGTAATTGCTATTTGCAATTACTTTTTTTGTAGTATGTATTTTGCTTTGTTACAAAACTGGGAATGAAATTAAAAGTGCATTATGGTCAGTCCAATATGCATGGCTAACTTCAATGGTAATTTTTGTAATATTCATATTCATACAACATTGGTCTATTTGTGTGTTGTTATCGGTTGTTGCAATGGTTGGTACAAGGAAGAGGTTTTGTTGCTGCATTTCATTGTGAAGTTGGGCTTGTTTGGTTTTGGCCTTTGACATGTCAATGTTGAAGTCACCAACTATTATGAGTTGCATATCCATTGGTAAAGTAGAGGTGATGACTTCTAAGAATCTTGTAATGTTTATTAGTGGGCTTAATGGCTTCAAATATATGTTTGCTATTCGTATATGCGTATTCAAATAGCAAATATCAATTGTAGTACTTTCAATGTGGGGTGTACTAAATGTTTTAATGTTGTGTCCATTGATTTTTTTATTGCAGCACGTAAGAAGCCCGTGGATATTCATGGTAGGAACAACATTGAATATTTGCAAGAGAGTTGTATCGGTTGGCATTTTGGCAGTTTGTGTTTCTTGTAAACAAACTATGTCTGATTGCATTATTGCAAAATCATGTGTTATGTGTTGAATGTGTAGTGCTAAACTTCTGGTATTGAGTGAGAAAATGCACAAGTGTTTGGGGCTTTCTGTGTGAAATTGTGTAATGGTGCCCATTTAGAAGAATGTAGAAGCCTATGCATTTCAGCTTCTACGTCAGTGGATAGTACGAAGTTGGTTTGTTGTAGTTTATGTATAAGATACAATGATTCAATATTTTTAACATGCAAAAAGTGCTATGTATACAAGGCCATGGGAATTTACTTTGTGAGGGTCGAAAGCCAGTGCATTCATTGTCAAGCCTTGGGCTCTATGTATGGTTCTGGCACATGCTATTTATACAGGGAATTGATGGCGGGTAATAGTTTGTTTGCTAATTCGTATTTGTTTTATAATTCTTGTTATAGGAGTCAAGTGTTTACTGATTTTTTTTGTGTACATGGTTTTCATTTTGGTACGTTTGCATTTACCAATGTCAATATTGCTAAATTCTATCCAAATTAAACTTGGTGTTCCAGTTGTAAAAGCTTTGAATATTCCATCTGCGCCATTCACTAAGCCATCGTTTATGTTGTAGTTTCCGCCAATCAATTCTATTCGAATGTCTTGTTTTAGCATTATAGTTTTTGGTAGCACTAGTTTTTTGGTAGTTACTAAGTCATTGTCAATGAGGTTAGCTTCTATGTAGTCAATTGCATTTAGTGTGCACATTTCTCCTGGTAGAAGCATAAGCATGTTCTTGTTGTGGTGGTCAACATCGATGTTTTTTTGGAATAAGTATGGGAAACTTGGATCTAGTGGCGGGGGTCTATAGCAGTGGTGGTTTAAGTATTGAATATCTGCATTTGTTTGTGTGCAAGTTCTAATATGGTTAAGGATTGATATGAACATGCAATTTTGTTGCCGCATTATGTGGTCCAATTGAAAGCATTTGACATAGTCTTGCCAAAATGTATATTGTATTGTTTCATTGTGCATGATTGGTTTTTTGAATAACCATGAATCTAGAATCAGTGGGCTTGGTATAAGTCCCCACAGAAAATAGTGTTTACATTTCCAAAGGGTTTGGTTGGCTTATGCATAATTTCACATAGACGTTTGTCTATGTTAAATAACATGTGGCTTCCAATTAATGATACTTCATCAATTAGTAGTATTTGTAACTCGCTATAGCGTTTGGTCATTGTATCTAGAGTATTTTCCTTTAATGGCAACAATTGTGACATTCATGAAGGTAACTGGAAAAGACAATGAGCAATTTCACCATTGACATTATGCACGCTACTTTTCCAAAGATATGCTACGATAATGCCTTTCACTTTTAGAGGGTCGCTATTTAATTGCCTATTGTAAACCGACAAATTGCTTGGTATATTACTTTTGTAGTGTACGTTTTGCCTGTGCCTGCGCCTCCTATTAAGAATAAATGGAATGGATCATTTGGAGCTAACTTTTTAATGCTAATATCCTTTACTATAATTTGTTGTTCTTCGTTTAATTGTTGTTGTAGAGCAAAGTACTCTTCAGTATCTATTAAGAAAGGAATTTTTCTTATGTTGAATCTGTTGTTTGGTTGGTTATGAACTATTATTTTTTTGGTGGCATATTGAAGGTCATTTCCAATGTCATATTGCTCAAAGTGCTTAGGACCATTAGGTTCATTTACATTTTCATAGTCGAATGTCAAGTTGGGTTCATTTTCAATGTTGTAAGCAGATTGTCTATGTTTCCCCATTGAGAATCTACTTTTGCAGTGAATTGGTTTTCATTCTCTTCCACCAATGTTCGATTGGCAGTAAATGCTGAGCACCATGTGTCAAAATTATTTTTCAATGATTCTTCTCGTTCAAAAATGGCATAAACAACATCAATTTTTCTCTGTAATAGTTTTCTGCATCGACATGTTTATTGTATCTTACGTAACGTATGATTTTGGGTTTTTTACGATGTTTCATATTTTTTGTTGTTTTTGTATAGTATGCAGCAAATTCTACTAGGAAAATGTTCTCTAATGATATAGGCCTTGCATTGTATTTGTCACTAATTGAAGCACATAAAATGTTTTCAGAATTTTCATGTTCTTTAGCAAGCAACTTAGGATGTTTTAAAATGAATTTCCTATTTGTAATTGGAGATGTGTTTATGAAAATAGTTTTCCTAGATCCATAATGCAATGGAAATGAAAGCACAATGTGCACCGCTTTCGTGTCGACATTTTTTAGGTACTTAAGTAAAATACTTCCTAGACGGCGTATGAATTACATTTCACTTTCATTATTTTGTGTTGCTTGTTCACGGATTTTGTGAAAAGTAGTTGTTAATTTCCGGTCTAATTTAGTCATGTATGATGTATAGTAAGTTGCAGCTGAATAAGCATCTAAAATGAATTGTGCATTTGTATTTGCATACCATATGCTTGGTACTTTATTGGAAAATGCATTTGTCCACATATCATGTGGATGCCTCTTTAATATTATGGTAGGACGAGTGAGAAGAGATTGTAATAGTGTAAGATATGTTTGCCTACTTAAGTTATGAGCTTCAAGAAATGTAGTAAATGTTATGCAGTGGCTATATTTCTTTGTTTGTAGGCTTTGGAAAAATTGTTTTGCTATGTTTCTAGTTATGGCATCTGTATTTTCTAAAGGTTCTAGTATTGTGGTCTTATCCATAGGCGGTAATGGGAAATTAAATCTGCAATGTGAGTTTGTGTGTTTTGTACATGTTTCTGTATGATGGTGGGTTTGCATTTTTGCCAAATTTGTGTCAAGTAGTGATGAATTTGTAGAGATATATTTGTCTATAAATGTTTTTATTTCTTCATGTGAACTTTTTCCATAAATAGGAGCATCCTTTATCCAAAGCATAAAATGCACATGCTCATTTCCATGGTTTTGGAATTATCATCATTTTTAAATGCATTTATCTTATGATTAAAGTAACGGCTACAAATTACTGGGTTTTTTATTATAATTGCATCGATTTTATCATCGTAAATGTTTTTGCTATGCCTTTTGTTTTTAGCAGATAGAGTGTATAGTGCGTTGCATAGTGGTTTCCATAGGTGATCAGCGCTTACTAGCATAATAAAAAAAGTTGGTGGGCCTAGTTGTCTTATCATTGCAAATATGTTCTTCTTGGTCTTTGTTAAATAATCAAGTGAAGTTTGGATGGTTTTTAAACTTGTGGATCCTATTGATGATTTAAGGATGTTGGACACTCCTGATTTGCATTTAAGATTTTTGGCATATATTTTTTCCCCTTGCAATTGGCCTTTGCATATGCATATCCATACACAACTTGAGACTTTTTGCAAAATAACTTTAATTACTTTGAAGAAAATATTGGTAGTGTGAGTTTCAAAATCATTTCTCAATGTAGTAACTCCCATTTTGCTATTTTTTAGTAATGGAATCTTTTTTAATGTCATTGTCACGGTGCATTCCATAGTATAAAGTAGGGAAACTCATTTCTTCAAAAATTTGTCCTCAAAAAGGTCTAAGGGTTTGAATCCTTCGATGTTTCAATTGCAAGAACATTTTCCTAAACGTCTTTTATTGAATGAGCATTTTCACAAGCATGTACAAATGATTCGTGATGGGTTCACCTTAAGTTCATTAGGATTGTAATCTATTTCTTTGATATTTTCAATGTTGTCTACTTCGGATTTGCAACTTGCATTTCAAAGCTACTTTTCCAATCATTATTAATGACTACGTGATTGTCAATATACATGGGACATTTACATAGTTCCATTAATTCTGCATGACATAGTTAAGCCTAACATTTCCTATTAGATATGCAAATTTGTATTCCAATTTTCTTTTTATTTGAATTACAATTGTTTCAGTTTCATTTATTTTCTTTGGTAATGCCTCTTGTGCCTGGTTGAAATCAACAGGCACATTAATAAGTGCTCCACTAAGACCAAATTGTAGTTTCTTGTATCCAAGTTGCCTTATTTGTGCAAATGGCATACGTAAAGCAACAAGTCTTTCTTCTAAAAGGCTTAATCTATGAACTAGAGTTATTTTTCCATTTCTTCTTATGTTGAAAGTAGTAGCAAATTTAGGAAGCAATTGATGTTGAATGGCATTATTGCATTGCTTACATATGTTTTCACCTAATGTAAGCTTTTTCATTGATATGTAAGTAGATATATCCAAAAAGCTTTGATAGTATTGTCGGTAATCGTGGTTATGTCTTTTTAAAAATGGAAACATTCACAAATGGCACGAGGCATGTGTTGGCATATTCTTTATAGCATAGAGGTATAGTGTTATTGTTTTATCCGTTTGTTTGTTTTTTGTTGCATTACATGCTCTTGGCCTTTCGTTTTCCTTATGTGGGCTTTTAAATGCTACAATTTTATAGCAGCACCTACATTTGCATTTACAATAGGAAATGGTAATGTTGTATGTTGACTACACTTGTTTGACCCATTTCCATTGCTTGTGGTCAGCTTGCATTTGATTGGTCATTGCATTTTCTATTTTGTTTTCTTGTTGAGTTACTTGTTCCTTTCCTTTTGTTTTCCTTATTTGGGCTTTAAAATGGTGCAATCTTGTACTGACGCCTACATTTTCCTTTGCAGTAGGAAATGGTAATGTTGAATGTTGCTTAAACTTGTTTGGCCCACTTTCATTGTTTCTTGGCAATTGCATTTCATTGGTCATTGTATTTTCTATTGTTCTATGCATTGTATTTTCTATTGTTCTATGCAAATGACTTAATGGCTCATAATGAATATGCACTGTATCTATTTCATATGATATGACATTAAAGGTTCTTTGTGGTTGCAGGCAAAATTCATATACATGAATAATTATTTTAGTTGTTTCTAACCGTTTTTCAGATTTTTTGCTTGCAAATATGGGAAAGCCATAACAAGCATAAATCGCTACTTTCAATACCACTTGTTTCATATGGTAGTCCAACTAAAGAAAGATATATTTGTGGGTCGAAAACTTGATTTTCTGTTGGCTGGCCAAAGTTTGGGCTGCATAGCTGTAAGCATTTGATTGTGTATGTATCTTTTCCTAAAATTACATTAGTTAAAGATTGTGCCATATACCGGTGAAGAGCTATTGCATTAAAATTTTCTATTGTCAAAAGACTAATTGTAGTAAACATGCTCTTGCCACAGTCATTACTAAATGCATGTGTTTTTAAAAGGCCATAGCTTTCTATTTCAAGAGCAATGACATTCCATTAGTAAGTAGATCATTACAAGTATGCGATAACTTTGTATGGATATCTACAATTTGTCGTGGGATTATTATAGGTACAAAAAAAAGGTTCATAGTGGCCACAAGTTGGGTTTCTATCGTGAAATAATATTGAATATGGTGGTGTCAATGATTCTTTGTTAAAGTGAAGGTATTTTCTTTTGTGGGTAACTAACCATATACAAATTGAAATGTTTAGCCATTTAGACAGCCAATGGATATAAAATGTATCACCCCATAGACCTATTTCAATGCCATCTCTATTTTCATTTGTAGAAAGCCGCATCCTACACAAGTAAGTGTCTTTTTCATATATTCTATGCAAATCAAAAAGCATGTCAACATGTAATTCATTTTCATATGACAATATTGTTGTTGGGTCCCTATTGTTTAAGCATGATCTAAAATAGTCTATTATACCCATACACAATTCAATTGACGTATACTGAAAATGCAACAATACTTGAATTGTGTCAAAAAGACAATCACCTGCATTGTAGTTGAATGATGTACTTTGAAATAGATGATCATGTTGCAATGCACTTTCAATGTCAGCAAATGGTGGCATATTTTGCGGTATATATGTTTCAGCATTAATTACTTCCTTTTCGATTGCGTCTTTATTTACGGAAGTCCTATTACTATTGTGGAAACCAAAGTGGGTTCACAAGTTTTGGTCTCGTATTTTTGTAATGTGTTTTTCTATATTATTGTGACTTTGTTTTGTTCTCGCTATTTTTTTTGAATACATGCAAATTATTAAACTTTATTCATATATGGTTCGTAAGTTTACCCATTTTTGTAACAACTTACGTAACCTTAAGTTGAATAGCTATATTAAGTAATGTAATTTTTTATAAAATTCAAATGTGCATGTATTATACAAAGCTACATCAAATTAAAAAGATATTGTACGCATTGTTACATACCTTCGAGAAATGTAACCGTAAAAGGAATGTGAGTTTCTTACATTTTTGTTGGGGTGTTATTAGAATTTGATACACATTACCAAATATATTTCATAGAATATAAGAAAAGATGTTGCTTAGGGATTTCCATGATTAGACATGTGGAGGCCACTTTTCTTCTTTAAGTAACAGTGATAAGATTCTCCAAGTAGGGTATTATTGACCAACCTCTTGAAAGATGCCACAAAATGGGTATGAAATGTTAAGCATGTCAAACCTTTTTGGGCAGACCCAAACTGGCCACCTTGCCTCTCAAACAAGTGGTAATTGAATATCCCTTTCAATAATGGGGCTAGATTTTATAGGTACTTGCAACCCTACTTCAATCAGAGCGCATTCACATGTTATTACAACTACTGACTACTTCACAAAATGGGTGGAAGTCATCCTAGTTAAAAGGACCATTTAAAGTAGTGTGTGATTTCTTCAAAGAAAAATTATCATCGGGTTTGGAGTTCCTAACAAGATTGTCATAGAATATGCCCCAAACATTTCCTCTACTTGAAGTTGATTTATTTTTTTTATGGCTATGGAATCTCCCTTGCACATTATTCTAATTATTATTCACAAAGGAATGGGAAAGCTGAATCAACTAATAAAAATTTAGTGACAATTATTAGAAATCTTGTTGGTGATGTACATAGGAATTTCCACAAAAATATTTATGATGTTATTTGGGCATACATGATCACACCAAAGATACCAATTAGAATGTCCCCAATTCAATTGGTATATGGGATAGATGCTTAGATGCCATTCATAGTGGAATTGAATTTAGTACAGTTGATGAAATTCATTGAAGATGAGAACTTCATGAGTTCCATGGAGAAGAGAGTAATGTAATTGCATGAATTGGATGAGGAAACATTGCACATGCTTGATAAGATTACTACACACCAAAAAAAGGTGAAGAAAATATTTGATAAGAAATCTAGATCTAGGGACTTCAAAGTTAGAGATATTGTCCTCCTCTCGGACAAATGAAGAGAATCTCGAGGAAGCCATGGTAAGTTTGATTCACTTTGGCTTGGTCCTTTAAAAATGAGACACTTTTTGTGTGAGAACTCATACTACTTAAACTATATGGATGGGACTTCAGTTCCATTTCCATATAGTGGGAAGTATTAAAATTGTTCCAATCTTGAAGTAAGCGGTAGTCTCTTGTAAATATTCTTGTAAATATTTTTGTGTTGTTATTTTTTTTGGCTTGTCTTCTATCTTGTGTGTCTACCTTTTTGTCTATTGTGTTGTCTTCTTCTTTGTATGTTGCCCAATGGATAAGGAACTTATCCCTTAAACCAAAAATTTTAGTGTTCTTTATCTGTCCTTGTCTTCGTGGAAGTGTCCAGGTCAATCCAATCCTCGAAAAAGAGCTAGCTCTTGCCACGTATCAAAAAAAATCAAATTTTTGATTTTTTTGAAATTTTTGTCAAGGTGACTATTTCATACCTTTTTTTTCCTTTGAGAAGTCTTTTAAAATGGAAAAACTATCCATAATTAGTCATTTTTGATCATTTTATAGTCTTTGAGGTCAAATCCTTTGTATTGCGGTAATTGCGCATCCCAGGGAATAATTGGTACTTGTTCTCTCGGGCCTTCTGTTCCATGTATCCCATATTTTTCCGTGAGTCATTTAGTCCTTTGTTTTGCTGGTTTTTAGTTCTCTTCAAGTGCTATTCCACTCATGCTTCAGTCCTCTCTACAGGGCATGTTCCCGCACTTTGGTATGACATTCACACTTCCTTTGGATTGTGGAGATTTTGGGTTTTTTTGAACACTGACCATGTTCCTCCCAAACTTGTGTTCCCCATAGCCTTGTGTTCCCCATATAATCCCTTGACCCACATGGCTTGTCTAAAACGTTTCTAAATTCCTTTGTATTGTGTAGTTGTGGACATCGATGACCCTGTGACCATCATGATTTTGGTCCCTCAATTCTCCGGATGCCTAATCCATCCGCACTCCAAAGGATTTTAATGTACTGAAGGTAATTCAAATCTTCATGTCCCTCATGAACCTGTTCCTACAAGCATCCAGATTCTTTACACCCTCATTACCTCATTCCAAGTAATGCATTAAAATCCTCATTTATTGCACTCAACCGACTCATTTATAAACAATAAACTATAAAAGTTAAAGGATTTTCTCACTTTCACCTTACAAGATTAAATTATTTTAGTGAGATATGTATCTCCCTCATTCCATAAACTTATTTTATCCATAGCTTTGGAATTTCTAGTTTAAATTCAAAAATTCAAGGTGCACTGTGATCATTTGGGTACGCCATTATTCCAAAAACTAAGGTAGGCTATTATGAGCATCTCTAGACTATAATAGTTTCATATTTCATCCTAGTTCTCTATCATTTGAGTCATCTCGATAATCCATTTAATCCCTTCTTCCCGGAGCCTCTATGTTTTTCTAGTCATGATGAAGTACCATTATGGGGAAACGAGCCTTTGTCTTCCCTTGAAACCTCAACATCCAACATTGGAGACATCGATGTTAGAAATGTAGACTTGAATGAATTTTGGGCCCATATTTTAACCCAAACTCCCATTCCCTAGTCCAATGCATTAAGGAAAATTTTCTAGCACACGTACCTAGTTTTCCCCTCTTTATATAATGTGCATACATAGTCTTAGCTTGTGATTCTTGCTTTTACCCACACACCAAAGATATTAGAGATCCTCGGGGTTAGGTGATAGCTAAGATGAATATAATTTGCATAAATTTTGACTTAAAGATTCAAGTGGTTGAAGATGATAACACTTTAACCCGGGCATAAGATCAAGGTCTCTACGAGTAGGATAAAGAGAGGTACAAAACAATGATAGCCAATTCATGGATCAAGAAATAGAAGAGAATCCTGAAAAATTACCAAAAATCATGTGCGGAGTCGATTTCAATGAAGATTCATTTGACATTGTCACTTTTTTATCCAAATTGATGGGTCTCCCTATCACAAATGAATTTCAGTTTTGGATGTGGTCCTATATAAATATTATTTTTTTGAGGGAAAAATTTGTGACAACCTCGGTGAGCAATTTTCCAATGTGCACTAGAGAAAATATTTTTACTTGATCTCCTATCCGTGAATTCAATTACCACATACAAGCTATACCTAGGGCTTTCTCCGGTAGATGATAAGAAGAATGGACCAGCATATGAGTACTACCCTCAATTGGTTTTAAAAATAATAAACACAATTTCATAAGGGTGAATGAGGCCTTCATGATGTATATTGTCATATTTATGGAAGGAAACACAACTAAGACAATAACTTTTGAGGAAAAACAATTGAATGCAACATATGGAAGCTAGTTTATTCAATTCACAATATTCACATATATCATACTTGGAGCCAAATTTTAGTAGTGCACCTAATAAATTTCCCATGTTATGCAATAAAAATTTGTTCTAGTGGAGGTTTGTAGGAAACTTGACATGTTTCACGAGACTGTAGAGATAAAAAATTATAGGTATTCAATTCCCAATCACTTTGGGAAATTACACCTGTAGGATTACTTTAGATGCACAAAATGTAGAGAGAACCATTGCAAAGCATTCAATTTCTATACTTTTAACAAAAGGTCATGTTTTGACATCAAAGGATTCATCTCTAATAACCTTAGAATGGGTTTCCATCACTCACCTTCCCTAGAGAACTATTGGGAAAATTTTCTAGATGATTATGAAGTGAGAAGAAGATATTATGACCAGATTTTCTTTGTAACCAATCAAATATTTTGGGATTTTCAAAGTACCTAAGGACTTTCCAAATGATGATGAAGACTTGTATTCTCTTGAATTCACTAATAATATTATACACACACCCGTTGACACTATAAATTGGTTTTAGAAAGAAAAGGATAATTTTTAAGAGAACATAAACCTAGTTTTTGTGTGAACCAAGGTTTGGTTTGATGATAAAATGAAGGAATAAAGGGGAAGAATGACTCAATATTCTTCTCAAGGGACATCATCATCTCAAAAGGAACTTTATGCCGCACATATAGAAGTACCACTTAGCCAACATTTTCCCTCTCTATGTGGAGTCTTCAACTAAATTATATTTAAAGAAAAAGAAGGATGAAACAAATGAGAAGACATAAGTTATAATTGAGGAAGGAGGTAAACAATATTTGACTCTAGTTGCCACAGGGGAAAGTTAAAGTGATTTAATATATTGTTGATCTCTAACCTGGAAGAAATGAAAACTAATAAGAACACGAGGTGATAAATATGAAGGTGATAACACTAAAAAGGAAGAGGGTTAAGGGGATAAAGCTTAAAATCCAAATGTTGAGATGGTAAGTACTCTTACACCTCGGTCTCGACCTATGGAAGTGTTTTCTTTAAGAACTATTACAACTACTTTGGAATTTTCTCCTACCCAAACCCTTGGTTCCTTGAATGTGCTTTCTCTAGGCCTATTTTCTCCTCCACCATCGAGTGACTCTTTCACATAGGTAAAACCCATGATTGAGATCAATAAGATGAAAACATTTTCTCATATCATTTTCCCAAGATTTGATGTTATGTTTTGTCTCCTTGGCACAACTCCTGCTTCCAAGAAGGTCAAGACTACTTCAAGGTAAGTATCTGACTCAAAGGGCCAATAGTATTAGGAAGTTTCCAAACCAAAGACATAAAAGGATGAGAAAGATTTGACTTTACCTAACCTGGAGCTGACAAAAATTCCACTAAGTGAATCCAATCCCGAGAGTGAAGTTCATAATATGAAATAATTAGTATCCAAAGTCATTGAAAGATTTGATAAGGGGAAAGAAACATAAGAAAAACTTTAGGAACAACTAAAGCCCCTCTCAAAATTCATCAAATCATTCATCTCTAGTGAAAATTACTTTATCTTGCTCCTTGGATTTCATTAGCCCCTCCCATTGTCCTATTAGATGAAGAAGTAAATATTATAAATGAATTTCATAAGAATAATGCTTATTGGAAATATTTTATTGTGGTGAGAGGCACATTTCTATCTGGATTGAATTTCATAGAAGTATCGTACAAATTATATGATAACATATCCTTAGCCCAAAGCCAATTTGACACAATGATCATATGATCGAATATGAGTTAAAAATTTAGCTAGATTTTGTCAAAGATCAAAGGATCATAAGTTCAACAGATGAGAATATCCTCTTTTCTCATAATTTTTTTGATGATCCTAAGAACAACCTTTCTAGTAAATGGGTCTTTATAGTTGAATGGAAATTCAAGGTTATTGAAGAGGAAATTAAAGAACTCAAGATCAAGTCTCATATGGGAGAGGCATTCAAATAAGATATTATATCACACATGCTTGCTCTCAAATGCCACCCGATCCAATATAATTCAACATAAAAGGTTCCAATGTAAGAAGTTAAGGAAAATTTCCAAGAAGTGATCAAAGAGGACCTTCTCAAGGATGAAACCATAGCCAAAGAAAATATGGAGGAGATCACTAAGATGCACAATGTGGTCATGAAAGTAACCAAAAGTATGATACATAATGTGAACATTTATAAAGAGATGGAGAACACTTCGGATATCTAGAAGAATGTAATTGAAAAATGAACCATTCCAAAGGGCATGAAGATTACTAGAGCACTTGTGAAATTAAGGAATCAGATTTTCAAAGTGAAGAACTCAATAGCATCAATTTCAAATGTTCCTCCATCTATTTCATAGACTTTTTCTTTTAATTAATATATTTCAAATATGGCCTTATTATTGATAAAAAATTATGGTTATAATTAAGGCCAATTAAATGTTATAATACATTTGATTATGTCATAATACTTAATTAAAAGAAAGGGAAACTGAAGCAATATCGGTTGTAACCACCCTTCTTCAGGCTATATAAGGCATTTTTGTATCATTGGAGGTTTTTGGATTTTGGTGCTTGGAATGTAGATGAACATAACTATTTTATTAATACAAAAGAATTTATTCCCTCTTCTTTCTTGTGTTCTTCCTATTTTATTATTTAATTTGCATATGTGTCTTTGATATATTCACATAGGAAAGTTTGAGTTCAATTAATTGGATGTAGTGTGAACAAAATTTGTGTCTGAAACATCCATGTCTTATTATTTATTTTAGTCTATGAAAATTAGTATGATTATTGAAACCTCATGCAAGGATTAGTAAGGTTTCATTCTATAATCTATACACCCAATCCTTGTTGCTTTCTTTTAGCTTAATCTTACGGAAGAAAAAATAATATATATATTCTTGATAGGTTAATAGGGATTACTTGTGTTCCCATTTTCCATTCTTATTCATTAAAACTATTGTTCTTTTTAAAAATCAATTTCCTTTCCCTCTTCTATATTGAAATTAATGGATCATGGAGACATTGAATGCATCAAAATCTTCCTTCAAATATTGATAGTTTGTATATTTTTGAATAAATTCTTTTTCTTGTGTTTGTGTGTGTTGAATAAGGAAATATTTCCCATAAAGAGAAGGCGGTGTTCTCCCTAAACTATTGTTTGATTTGATATACAAATTTGCTAACCAACACACCCAAAATAACTATATTTTAATAATTTTATACATTTAGATTTAGTTTAAGATATTTAAAAATTTATCCCTCTTTATTCAACACAAAACCTATAATTGTGTTCTACACATTCAATTACAACAACATAAGGACAATTTAATTTTGTATCATTCACTTGATATTTGAGATAATGCCATCTAACACATCTTGCACAACAATCCAAAACTAGGAATACACTTATATCAAGAGTAATCTACTTGCATTTAATAGAATGAGATATACATTTTCTTATTTGGAGTGCATGTTCCCCCTTTCATTCTCTCTTTCTAAATTCTATATTATTTTCCTTGCATTGCATGTTTTATATACCTCTCCTAGGAGTACAATCCTACCCATGTTATTTAGTTGGTGAAAATAGTATAAATTTTCCTTTTTGGTTGTTTTGGATTTCAATAAAGGAACCTCCCCTAACAATATAGGAAGAGATTTGTCCTTGATAATGTGATACAATATTTTACCAGCAATTTTACAAATAGATTACACTTATGCCAACTTACATATTTCCAATGAAACTTTCTCATAACTTGTCACATTTCCAATACTTAATTTTAGTTGAAGGAAGAGATCGAGAGAGAGAGAGAGAGAGAGAGAGAGAGAGAGAGAGAGAGGATCAATCTTACTATAATTGTACCAGTTCTTATAATTTTTATGAGTTCTCATTGAAAATAAAATATCTTTTCTTGTTTTATAAATTTTCCCTCGAAACGGTATACATTTCACCTTTCCGAGAGACTTGGTGAGTATATCACCTACTTGAGAATCTATTGGGCATTAATAGAGATGGATTTAGTGCTCAAAACATGTTCTCAAATGTAATGAAACTTGAACTTAATTTTATTTTTTCATTCTTGGAAAACTAGATTCTTCACAAGATTCAACACACCTTGATTTTCATAATGAATGATACGTGGCTTTTCTTCCAGAATTTACATATCATCTAGAATGTGATTTAAAAACATTCTTCACACACGACCCCTTGTCCAGTGTGAAAGTATTCTAAAAGTGGATGAGAGATCAAAAATATTTTTCTTCTTTCAAATCTATTGGTGCTCAAATTGATCTTGCCCCGTTTATCCTTAAAGTTCTTCAGTTTACGGCTCTATGTCGTCTTCTCTATCTCCTGTATTGATGCATAAAAACTTTATCCCCCATTTGGTTGCCATGATTAGTCCCTTCCTTGGTCGAGGATCACTTAAAATTCCAGAATTTGTTTTTCGTTCCTCTGTCCATGAGAAAGAATCTGTAACTTGGGTGAAAACTTAGGTTTTTCCCTTCCTTCCATTTTCTACAGTCACGTTTTGTTGTCCTTGTCATTTTTGTCCCAAATATCTATGGAAACATGATTGGATATGGCTCATAGGATCATATTTGGGCCTTATATCATTTCCAAATTATCTGTCCTTTAAGAAGGATTCATTTCTAGGTGCAAATGGTGATTTGCCTACATTTTACGGTTTGTGGGTGTATTTTTCTTGGTCAAATTTACATCTTAGTATCTATGGAAATGTGGCCCTTTACTGGTTGGATTTGTCTTGGTGAGGTACTTTGAAAAAATCTAAGGCCCACTTCAAATCAACATTTTCCATGTGGAGGGTGGCGCTCATCTAAAAATTCACCTTTTGGTTTGGCCTTGGAATTGCGCCAGGGAGACATGTGGAGGTTTCCGCTACCTTTCCTAGACTTAGAAAAATTTTTCATGCTTCCGTGCAGCTTTAGTAGACCATGGACATGTGGAGGGCTGGTGCTCATTTTAGGATTTACCTTAGGGTCCCACCTTAACAATTGCGATAGGGAGACACATGGAGCTTTCCATCGGTTCCGCTCTATACTTAAACTTTTCAAAGCAATTTTCTAAGGCACAGGACGTGGAGGGACCGCGCCTATTTGGGGACCCGACCCCTAATTTTATTTTGAAGAAGCACTAGTAGAAAACTTGGAGGCTTCTATCAATCTTCCTTTACTTGGACATTTCAATGGTTAAGGAAAAATGTCGCGAGCCTAGACACATGGAACCTTCCACCGATCATTCAATTTTTAACAACTCTACATCGTGAAACACATGGTGATACCACATGTTTCGGGTCTCCGCTCGAGGACCATACCAAAGGTGTGCCAAGGTGACACGTGGAGGATTTCGCTAGCTCCTTTTTGTTGAGACTTTTTCAAAGGCCAAAATTTGTTTTTCTTGGGCCCAGGGCACGTGGAAGGCCACGCTTGTTTGAAACTTTCCCTATAGTCCTCCTTTGCAAATGTGCCAAGGAAACACGTGGATGAATATAACATAAGGTAAAGAAGGGGCAAAATCAATGGTTACTATGCATTTTACTTATTTTTCAAGCCATTTTTCTCCAAGACTCCTGGGGATGCGAATATGCATTGTTATTCATCATTTTTGATGAAATTCCTTGTTGTCTCTATTTGTAAAGAGGCATTGAATGGATTAAGAACTTAATTTGTGAGTCCAAGGATTATTAAGGTCAATATTTTGAAGTTGGAATTGCTCGGGCACTTGCAAAAATGGGAATTACCAGGGAAGATAGATGCGGGGTAGAATTGCAAAGGAAAGAAAGGGAAAAGGATGAAATGATGAAATTTATAGGCGCAAAAGATGTTTCCTCGAGAGTGAAAAGGATTACCTATCATATCTAGCTGTGCAGATTCTCGAAAAATGATTAAAAAGGGGATTTCTTGCATGACAAAATTATAATGATTAGAAGGATTGCCAAAATTTTTTGGCATGGAATCCTCATCTTTAGGCCGAGGCCCAAGCGTTATCGATTCACAATTGGTCCACACCTAGCTTTCGGATGTGAATTTGTTAAATGTCTCTTTCTGAGGAAAATTGGTAATAAGAAAAGGTTCCTCAAATATTCTTCTCTTTTGGGGGGAAAATTGAGTGAGAAAAATTTATAATCCAATGAGAATACTCTTGCAATGGGTCGGGATTAAATTTCATAAGAAAATTTTGAGAAAATCCTTATTTTGAGAAACCCGTCTCGAGATACCTAGTTAATTTCCTTTGTGTTAGATTTTCTATCATGTCATGTTGGTTACATATGTATAGCCATTGACGAGCACTGAGATTACTCTAGAAGATTTCTCCTGTTGATGAATTTAATCAATTTCAAAATTAATTTGTGTCAATCTTGGAGCAGGAATTAGTGTACTGCTTTTTTTTCGAGAATGTATGCAAGTAGTTTTTCTTGTTCCTATTGCAATCTTACATTGAAATATTTGTGAAATCACATGGGATCTCATCCCTGTGACAATTTAGTGTCATTTACAATTTCATTTCTGGAAGATCCTTTATCATATGATGAGATAAACAAATTTAAAATCATTCCACTATCATTTGTTGATAAATATTGTTTGTAAGTGTTTGGGTGTACCTTAGGTGTTATTGATTGAAGATTTTGGTGTTTAATGGAGTCTTTTAACTCAATATTTCATGTTAGATTCTCAAATATTGTGTGAAAAATTTCTAACCTAGGCCTCCATTAAAGCACACCTTCTTGTTGAAGGAACGTCTTAACTATTCTAAAGTTTCCTATTGTTGAGTTGTCCATTGTTGTGAACTTTCTTAGAGTTCTAGTATAATCACCTTTATCGGCTTAATCTCCCACAAAACTTATTCAAGAACCATGAGTCCATCCTAAATTACCCTTGTTTTCTTTGTATATCAGCAAAGGAACAAAATCCATTCACTAAAATATGTAGAACAATCGGGATCCTATAGTATCATTTGGTCCTCATCTTGATCTCACACCATTTGCCCTGATTTTCCTTTGATCTGTGTGTTATGAAATGTTGTATCTCTTGATGTGGATGTTTTGAAGCTTTTACCTCCATTTGGATGCCTTGAATTGTTTGCAAAATCCATTATCATGCCCTTTTTTGAAGAAGTCTCCGAGCTTGCCCTATTTTTTTCCCTAATTTCTTCAAGTCCACGGACTCTATTGTTTTCCCATTTTTCCCCGACCATGGAAGCTCGAGAATGATCAATTTATATTTGTATGCCTTTAAAAATAAAAATCAATGGTCAAAATATGCTTGCAGACATGTTTCACTTGGTTTTGTTTCAAAATTTCTCATCCTTAGTGAAATATTGAATTATGGGCATGAATGGCGAGTTTTATGTTTTTGATGGTCTAGTGGGTGTCTTTTTCCTATCAAAATTATTCCTCAGCATTCGGTAGTCACGTGGTTTCTTTTGGTTGGTCAGGGGACGCGGGTAGATGTTTTAACTTGTCACCTTTTTCTTTTTTGGAAAAACAAAAAATTTTGTCCTTTAGCTCATTCAATTCGATTGGTTCTTTTGGTACTTACGTGGCTTCTTCTAATTGGATGGGGCACAAGGTTTTTTTAACATGTTCTTTTTGGCTACTTTGGAAAAAGTTTGAACTCACCCAATACCCCACAAGCTCGATTAAAGAAAAATGTTATGCGGGGAAAAGTCTAACTTTGACCCCTGCGAGAAGGACAGTGGCAAAGTTAAAAGTAGAGATATACGAGCCTTCGGAAGCAAGTTGGATATTTTGACATTTTTAAAAAATGGAGTAAAGATTCTAAAATGGAAGCGCGCCTGCCAAATCATATTGAAGCCTATAAGGTTCTTGAAGTTGCGCCATAAAGACACGTGGAGGTTTCCACCGGGTTTTCTTTCCGTAGACTTTTAAGCAACTTCCTAAAGGGACCAAGACACATGGTGAGCCCACACTCATTTAGGGTCTCTACTTTTGGGGACCATCCCAAGATGCACCATTGAGACACATGGTGGTTTGAAAAGTCAAGAGGCGGGGAGGCGGGCCATCGGGGCAACTTGGATTTTTTTCCCCTTGTTATTCAAAAGATTAAAATCATCAAAATGACCCACGGGCCTGATAGAGAATAGTCAAAATTTTCTCTAGTCAACTGGCGAGGTGCGGACTTTCGGGAAAATTGGGAAATTTTCCTTTTGTGGGAAAAGGAGTTAAAAGTGTAAAAAGAAGTGTGGTTCCATTGGGACCCACATTAGAAACTAGAAGTGGAAGGGTGGAGCTGCGGGGAAAACTTGGAAAATTTCCCTTTTGCAAAAAGGAGGTGAAATAGTAGAATTTAGCTACGGTTCCTTTAAGACCCACATTGGGACTTGTGGTCAGGCCTATTTTTCAAAGATAGAGGGGTAGAGAAAATTGAGAAATTTTGCATTTTTCCAAAAGGAGTAAAAGGTAAAAAGGAACCCCGGGCCCATCTTAACTTGGATCTCCCACGTGGACGGTCCAGATTCAAAAGAGAGATCAATGGCAAATTGTGCATCTATATCTGATTTTCCACCATTTCTGCTCTAAAGCTCTAGGGGATGCAAATTTTTAGGTTTTTATTATTTCTTATAGTCTCCTACACGTAAAATGAAGAGGAAAATTAATTTAGAATCGTGGTTGGGTGGGAAAAGTATTAAAACGTCTTGTGCAATCAAGATGTGATCTGATCATTAGCTTTGATCTTATTTTAAGTTTTTTTTTCTTTGGCACACAAAGAACTAGATTTGATAGATTGGAGGAGGAAGTAGTTGGTGTGCAAGATGTAGAACAACCTACTAGGTAAAGAATTAAATGCTTGAAATATTTGGAGAGATTTTCCCTCTGCACACCTGACAACTATTTTGCAAATCTGATTCTGGGAGTCTTAACACGCAATGGTGCTTTGAATGTCTCTAGTTTTGGGGGAAACTCTGTTGTAAATGAAGTATTATAAATGACATGAATTTTTCGTTAAAATGGTTGGAGTGTTAGAGGTCGGGACTGATTTTCCTAAGAGAAAAGCTTAATAGAACTCGTCCTTCTAAGAAACCATCTGAAGAAACTTGTTTATCTCGTTTGTATTAAATTTGATCGTGTCAAGGTGGTTGTGAGTTTACAACCATTGAGAAGCTCTAGATCTTTTGTTCTAAAAAAATTTCCCCGATGATAAATTTAATCAAACTCAGTTATTCTATGTTATTTTTGGGAATTTTTTTGTTTTCTTACTTCATGAATGTCTAGCAAGTAGTTTTCTTTTTCCCATTGCAATCTTACATTGAAATCTTTGTGAATCACTCAAAATCTTATCCTTGTGATATTTTGGTGGAATTTGCAATTTTATTTATCGAGAAGAGTTTTCATTTGATAGTGAAATAAACAAATTTAAAATCACTATGACTCTTAGCATCTCTATAAGATTGTTTGTTAGCCTTTGAGGGTATCTTAGGCATAATGAATCAAGGGTTATAATGTTTAGTTAAGTTTTCAATTTGAGCCTTCATTTTGGATCCTTGAAGTTTTGTGAAAAGTGCTGATCTCGTCCTCCATTGAAGCACATATTTTTGTTAAAGGAACATCTTATCTACCTCGAAGCTATATGTTCTTCAAGCTCTCCATTTTTAAAATTTCTCAATAATCTGGTGAATCAAGTTCATTTCTACATCACCTCCCACAAAAAGTTCATTTAAAAACAACCAATCATACCCATAATACCCATGTTTTCATGTGTGTATACAAATGCATAATTTTTACTACCAAAACATGCAGAAACAATCAGGTTTTCATTGTCTTTAGTGGCCTAAACCTTGCTTAGAAAATATCTCCATTATCTAGAGTGACAACTCATGAGAGTTAGGTTTTTGCATTGATCATATTTTCTTCAAGGTCTTCTTAATAATTTCACAAGGAAGGATATCTCTATCTCCTCCACAAACAACAGGCTACAAAAAGGGTCCTCTCACCCTGGTTGAAAAGGAACAACCATAAAGTGGTGAGGATAGGTCAAATCCTCTTTAGGGTGCTACCCATTTATCTACATCTCGAGTGAAAAAGAGCAAGATGCATTTCATCCCCAGCTATAAAACACCACACTACATGCTCTACTTTTCTCTAAGCTTCCTGCCAAACCTATGATGTGCTCAGCTTTTGAGGGAGAATCAATTTGGGTACCAACACCGATTGGCACCGTTGTTGGGGACATAGTGGTTGCAGTTCATATTCAGACCCTAGTAAACACTTCTTATATGCTCTAAGTGCTAATACATTTTTTCAAACATCATCTTGTGTTTGGGCCTATAAGAAGTATTCAAAGTTGCAAGTGTTGTGTGTAATTATTTTAGTTTCCACACCTAGTGCACTAGCTTTCATTGATAAATCTAGGTAAAGAAAAGTTAGATCTTTCCATTTCCAGTTTCTAGTATTGACATACATTTGATAGATCATATTTTAGTGCATTTTCACAACTAAGGTGGAAATCCTTAGTGGTGACTCCTTGTTGATCTAATTCTTAATGAGTACCAGTGTCTTAACCTCTGTCAAGTGAGATTTGTTACTAATCTTTGCAAAGCTGGAAGGAAGAAGATATTTCTTTGCTAGGGATCCTGCTAGGACATTATTTCTAGAGCTAGGAAAAACAAATTTAGAAGGAAGAAAAGCCTAGAGAGTTGTTGGAGATCAGCAGACAAGAAAAGGGATCTCCATTGATGAAAGTGATTGGCCTATCATTAAAGAATGCCATTCAAGTGCTTCTAAATCAAGTAGCCTCTTTGTGGAATTGAATTCTCCAACTGGAGAGGGGCCTTCATTTGATTTTGAAAATTTTGCTTCTCATTCTACCCCTGTCTTTTCAAAAGTTGATAGGGTTTTCCAAGAAACAAGGCCTTTAGGGGATATCCATTTTGAAATTATACTCCTGTGTTTCAAAGACCCTCTGCCCCTTATCAATTTGTCTCCCCTCTAAGGTCACCTCCTCAAAACAACATGGCCCAGCCCCCACCCAGACCTCCATTTGTTGTAAACACCTTTGGTCCTATAAATTTTACAGGATGGCTAGGTTATCCAAATGTAGTTCCCTAGGATGTAAGAAATAGATTACCAAAGTTCCAAGGAAACAACACTATAACTGGTGATCAACATTTAAATCTTTTTATCAATATGATGGAAGACTTTGAGATTGAACATGAAGATATGTATATATCAAATTGTTTATCCATACTTTGGAAGAGGATGCAAGGGACTGCTATAAAGCTTTTCCAGATAATTCCATTGATTCTTGGATAGAGATGAATAATGCATTTAGATTGTAGTATGGTGATAGAACTGACCCTAGGTTTCTTCTATCAAAATTTGAAAACATCAAGAATAATCCTAACGAATCGATAGATGATTTCAACACAAGGTTCAAAAAGAACTTGAGGAGTTTTCCTTTTAGCTTAAGGCCATGTGATGAATCATGTTTGATCAAATATTCATTGCATTTGATAAAAAGATGCCTACTACTTGAGGAAAAAAATCCCTACTAATTTGAGGTAGTCCTTCACCATGGCTCTGCAAATTGATAACAACATCAAGGAAATTTGGAAAGTCTCCAAAAGGGAGGGTGTAAAACTAATTAACCTAGAAAAGCCTCAAACAAGTAAGGCTGCTGATTTGGAGGAAGTTGTGAAAACTTTGGTAGGGGCTATCAAAGAAATATCATACAAATTATCCCAGGGAAGAAAAAGGAATTGGGTAGAGTTCACAAGGTCAGCACAAGTAACAAGGCCAAGACAGGTTTACAAATCATCATATAAATGATCGGATATCTAATGACGAGAGGCAAGGGACACATTGGATTTGGAAATAAACAATTTTGGGCCGAGGAGAAAATAGAATGGTACCTAATCCTTTGGCTATCATAGAGTTGTTGTTGTGGAGGAGACAAATGTCATTGATTGGTGTGATAGATGTTTCATGCCCCATGCTCCATGTGAGGAAGATAAGAGAGAATAAGAAGAGGCTAATGATAACACTGATGATGATGCATGCATGGTGGATTCATCTATGAGTTCACAATAGGGTTAACCTCAACTAAGTGATGAGTACGAGAAGTGCTAAAGATTTTGGGATTGCATTCACTAGGTATTATCTCTTCCCCCACTCATACTTATGAAATTGATATGGTAAAGCTTTTGAACTTCATAATAATGATTTTGAGACCTAAGAGCCAAAATTTAAGAAGTATGATGGAGGATCCCAAACGATAGAAATCCAAAGAATGTTGTGGTTGCCCATGATACATCTAATACAAAGGCCTAGGGTTGTCAAGTGGAAATTGTGTCCTTCCTTAACTCCGGTGCTTACCGAGTATCCCAGATTGTAAAAATCATGTGCCATCGGGCCTTGTTGTCTCAAGTGGAAACCTCTCCTCCTATGCCCTAAAAAGTCATTGCCATTAGATGATGTAACCTCTCTCTAACACTACATTATCCAAGACATGTTCCTTGTCACAAATCTTCTTGAGTCGAGATCAAGATTTTTGTTCCTATTGTTGAATTTCTTAGAATCCCGAGCATAGGAACAGAGCATTCAAATATTTGGGGTTTAGAGAAGAAAAGGTCACCCAAGGCAGAAATGTTGAGACTCCTACCATTTCAAAGTTGAAAAACCTCAAGTACTAGAGGAAACAGGTGAACCACCTTGAAGTTTACTTGGGAACATCTTTGGTTGAGTCTCAATTGAGTGTTGATCCATTTTTTACAACACTGATCATTAAAGATAGACTGCTTTGCACAACTATATGTTTGATTCGGGGCATCATGCAATGTTATGCCCTTAGAAGTCATGAATGAGCTAGATCTCAAAGTAACAACAACATATGGGAAGTGCACTGCCATGGACTCTAGAGAGGTGCCCATTGTTGGATGTGTGAAAGGTTTGGTGGTACAACTTACAGCTTACCCAGGTAAAAACTTGAAGCTTGATGTTGTTATTGTTGATTTCCCAGCCAAGTGGGGTATGTTGTTATCTAGAAAATGGGCTGCAAGTGTTGGTGGGAGTGTTCAAATGGATATGTCCTATGCCACTATTCCAATTGAGGGCAGCCTTGTGAAGTTACCTGGTGAGAAGAAAATGTTATATCTTGTTGAGGACCCCAACAATGCTTCTTACGAAGTATTGCATGCAGATATTGATGTTGATAACTTTGTGAGCTATGATGTCTTTAGGGAATATGAAATTGACCAATGTAGGTGTCATGAGTAGGATGATTTTCCTGGGACTTTGATGTTTGATGTAGTCTCTAAGGATATTAAAAAACTTGGCCCAGGAATGAGGGGTAAGCCTAAAAAGTATGGTTAGTTAGCCACTTGGATGGAAAAGAAAAACAACCATATGAATAGTTGTTAAAGACATATTAGAACTGCTTAGCATGGTCATATCTAGAATGGCAGGAACTTGAGGTTTTTCCTTGATTATTTTCCTTTCTTGAATCAGGATGCTCGCCATTATACAGTATTTAGTTCTTTGGTTTGGTTCTACTTTTGTGTTTTTGTTCATTTTTGTCCTTGGTGACTTGGTTTTTCTGGTTTCTTCATTTGGTTTTTTATAGGATGGTTTTGGTTGTTCCGCTATTCTAGATTTCTCTTTTACTCTCGTTCCCAATGGCCTATTCTTAGAACTTGGTCTACTAGTTGTTCTTGTGGCACTTGCGAGAGAGTGCCCATCCCCGAGTCAGAGCCGATGTTGCTGCTTGTGTTGATCTCTCACCATTTGCCCTGATTTTCCTTTGATCTACATGTTATGAAACATTTTATCTCTCGATGTGGATGTTCTGAAGATTTTACCTCCATTTGGATGCCTTAAATTGTTTGCAGAATCCATTACCATGCCCTTTTTTGAAGAAGTCTCTAAGCTTTCCCTATTTTTTGCCCTAATTTCTTCAAATACGCGGGTCTGCCATTTTTCCCAACCGTGGAAGCTTGAGAATGATCAATTTATATTTGTATGCCTTTGAAAATCCAAATTAATGGTCGAAAGATGCTTGGAGCCATGTTTCACTTGATTTTGTTTCACAATTTCTCATCCTTAGTGAAAGATCGGATTTTGGGCATGAATATTGAGTTTCTATGTTTTTGATGGTCAGTAGGTGTCTTTTTCTTGTCAAAATTATTCCTTAGCATTCGGTGGTCATGTGGTTTCTTTTGGTTGGTTAGGGGATGGCGGGAAAAGGTTTTAAATTATCACTTTTTGCTTTTTGGAAAAAAGGCAAATTTGGTCCCGTAGCTTCACTCAATTCTAATTGGTCCTTTTGGTACTTACGTGGCTTCTTCTAATTGAATGGGGCATGATGGGTTTGTTTTATGAACTTTTTTTTTTTTTACTACTTTTTGAAAAAGGTTTGAACTTGCCCATGGCCTGCCAGATCTTTTAAAGAAAAATTTAAGTGACAGGAAAAATTCTTACATTGACCTTGCAAAAGGACATGTGGCAAAGTTAAAAGTGGAGATGCGGGCCTTTGGAAGCAAGTTGGATATTTTTCCCTTTTGGAAAAATGGAGTAAATATTCTAAAATGGAAGCGCGCCCCTGCCAAATCATATTGAAGCTATAAGGTTCTTGAAATTGCGTCATAAAGACACGTGGAGGTTTCTATCGGGTTTTCTTTCCTTATACTTTTCAAATGAAACTTCCTTAAGGGCTTGAGACACATGTTGAGCCCGTGCTCATTTAGGGTCTCTACTTTTGAGGACTATCTCAAGATGTGCCATTGAGATGCGTGGTAGTTTGAAAAGTCAAAAGGCGGGCCATCGGGGGTAACTTGGATTTTCACCCCTTGTTTTCAAAAGATTAAAAGCATAAAAATGACTGCGAGCCCATAGAGAATAGTCAAAAATTTCTCCAGTCAATGGCGGAGGTGTGGACTTTTAGGGGAAAATTGGAAAATTTTCCTTTTGTGGGAAAAGGAGTTAAAAGTGTAAAAGGAAGTGTGGTTCCATTGGGACCCACATCAGAAACTAGAAGTGGAAGGGCGGAGTTGCGAAAACTTGGAAAATTTTCCCTTTTCCAAAAAGGAGGTGAAATAGTAAAATTTAGCTGTGGTTCCTTTGGGACCCACATTGGGACACGTGTCAGGCCCATTTTTCAAAGGTGGAGAGTGGAGCAAATTGAGAAATTTTGATTTTTTTCCAAAAGGTGTAAAAGGTAAAAAGGAACCCCCGGGCCCATCTTAACTTGGATCTCCCATGTGGATGGTCCAGATTCAAAAGAGATATCAATGGAAACTATGCATCTGTATTTGATTTTCTGCCATTTATGCTCCAAAGCTCTTGGGGATGTGAATTTTTATGGTTTTAATCATTTCTTAGAGTCTCCTACACGTAAAATGAAGAGGAACATTAATTTGGTATCCTGGTTAGGTGGGAAAAATCTTGAAGATGTCTTTTGTAATCAAGACATGATCTGATCATTGGCTTCGATCTGATTTTCAGTTTTTCTTTCCTTGGCATGTAAAGAACCAGATTTGACATATTGGAGGAGGAAGTAGTTGGCACGTAAGATGAAGAACAACCTACCAGTTGAAAAATTGAATGCTGGAAATATTTGGAGAGATTTTCCCTCTGCACACCTGAAATTTTTTTCACAAATTTGATTCTAGGAGTCTCAACACGCAATGGTGCTTTGAATGTCTCTAGTTTTGGGGGGAAAACTCTGTTGTAAATGAAGTATTATAAATTGCATGAATTTGTTGTGTAAATGGTTGGAGTGTTAGAGGTCGGGACTGATTTTTTTAAGAGAAAATCTTGATAGAACTACCGTCCTTCTGAGAAACCATCTAAGAAACTTTTTTATCTCCTTTGTGTTAAATTTGATTGTGTCAAGGTGGTTGCGAGTGTACAACCATTGAAAAGCTTTGAGATTGTTCTAGAAACTTTCCCCTGCTGATAAATTTAATCAAACTTGAGTTAATCTGCATTATTTTGGGAAAAAATTGTGTTTGCTTCATTCTAAATGTTTGCAAGTAGTTTTCTTGTTCCCGTTGCAATCTTACATTGAAATATTTATGAATCACACAAGATCTTATCCTTGTGATAGTTTGGTGGCATTTGCAATTTCATTTATCAGAAGAGCTTTCATTTGATAGTGAAATAAAAAAATTTAAAATCACTATGACTCCTAGCATGATTATAAGATTGTTTGTTAGCCTTTGAGGGTATCTTAGGCATGATGAAACAGAGGTTGATAATGTTTAGTTAAGTTTTCCAATTTGAGCCTTCATTTTGGATCCTTGAAGTTTATGTGAAAAGTGTTGATCTGGGCCTCCATTGAAGCACATATTCTGGTTAAAGGAACATCCTAGCTATCCCGAAGCATTATGTTGTTCAAGCTCTCCATTTTTAAAAAATTATCAAGAATCTGGTGAATCAAGTTCATTTCTACCTCACCTCCCACCAAAAATTCATTTAAAAACAACCAATCATACCCATACTACCCATGTTTGTCATGTGTGTATACAAATGCATAATTTTTACTACCAAAACATGCAAAAACAATCAAGTTTTCATTGTCTTTAGTGGCCTAAACCTTGCTTAGAAAATATCTCCATTATCTAGAGTGACAACTCGTGAGAGTTAGGTTTTTTTGCATTGATCATATTTTCTTCAAGGTCTTCTTAATAATTTCACAAGGAAGGATATCTCCATCTCCTCCACAAATAGTAGGCTACAAAAAGGGTCCTCTCACCATGGTTGAAAAGGCACACCATAAAGTAGTGAGGATAGGTCAAATCCTCTTGAGGGTGCTACCTATTTCTCCACATCCCGAGTGATAAAAGCAAGCTGCATTTCATCCCGCTGCACCAAACGAAACACTACATGCTCTGCTTGTCTCTAAGATTCCTTCAAAACCTATCATGCTTCTCAACTTTTGAGGAGAATCAATTTGGGTACCAATAGTGTCTTGATAACCTTAGCCTTGTTTTGAAAGTATCTCCATCTTTTAGAAGTGACAACTCGTGAGAGTAAATTATGGACTATTGATCATACTTTCCCAAGGTTTTCTTCATAAAATTTGTGCAAAAGAAGGATATCTCCATCTCTTTCATCAAACAGAGGTTACACTACGAATCCTCTCACCCTAGTTTAAAGGCATGACCTAAATCGTAGTGAGGATAGGTCAAATCCTCTTGAAGGTGATATACATATCTCCAAAAATCTGTGTTTGATAAAGGGCCGCTTAGATATCATCCCCAACAAAAATGACATACATCATCATCTATCTTTCACTAAGCTCCATGCCAAATGCAGCGATGCTACTCAGACTTGAAAGGGAAAAAAATATTTGGATACAAACATAATCCACAAGATAAGTCTATATCTGAGATGAAAGACATATATTGAGCGTATTTCTGTCATCAACAATCCAACAAAGTCTAGAGTCGGTATATCCCAGTAAGAAGAACAAATATTTCTTATTATATTCTATACCATAATTAATTGTACCTCGGACATATCTCCAAAACATGCTTGGTATTATATAGTGACATTTCTTTAACTCATGCATGAATTTGGAAAGATAGATGAAAACAATGTATAGGTATTTTCTTGCATAAGTCAAGTAAATGAGTCTCCCAACAAGATTCCTATAATGAGTAGCGTCTACTTGAAAATGCCAAAATTTTGAAATTTGTAAACCATTCTTTATTTGAGTGCATATGGGATTACAATAAAAATTCCATACTTTTCTTTTATTGTCTTGGCATATTTCATTTAAGAGATGAAAATTTGATTCTTATTCTATCATATTTATAAGCCAAGACAAAGATCTTGAGTAGCCCTAAATCTATCATGTCAAAGTATTTCTTCAAATCATTCTTTACATCTTCAAAAATATTATGTAATGCCCACTCCTCTTCGGCACTTATTTTACTATGATCTTTATTTTTGTTGATTAGAGACATGGACATTTTGATTATTGATATGTTGTGACTCACCTTGTGGATTGTATGGAATCCTAACGAACATAGATAGATCTTTCAGTACTTGATGATGACCTAGTATTATTTTGTTTTATGCTAACATTTTGGGATGCTTGATAATGACAATTGTACTTGGATTACTGGACTAACCATGTGATTTCTTTGATATCATAAATTGTTAATAATGTGATGATATTAGGGATTAATAATATGCTATTGAGTGTATCTAGTAGGAATGAGTTACATTAAATATAGGGAATTGCATGGTTGTCATAGAATGTGAATTGGATAATTGTAAATTATTGATTATAGTAGAATTGAAATGTTAAGAAATTGTAAACAATTGATAGAATTTCCTAACTTTGGTGATGATTTAGTTACGAATATGATGATGTCAATTGATAGATATGTATATGTGTGTATATTTCTTGATGTATGCTGAGGATTGTATGATGTATGCTTTATATGTGTTTTATTTCCATGATGTATTGATATTGCATGGAGGATGAAGAGGTATTCCTTTGATTTTTGTAGGAAATTATAACACAAAAATAAAAGGGGATAGGAGACCAAAGTGAAATATTTTGGTATGGAAAGCTGGTCATCTTGGCAACTTGTGTTTTTGTATGTTTTTGGTTGTTGATAAATTCGTTAGGAAGTCCGCATTGGGAGGTTGCCTCAAATGTGACCATGGGTAGATGTGTTGTTTTCTCTTTCCATTTTAATTATTTTGTGAGTATGTGATTTATTATTGTAATTTGATTCACTTTATTATTATTAGTTAATATTCTCTTATTTATGGTTATTAATCATGTTAATTAAAGTAATTTGGGATGTTACCAAGGGGTATTTAATTAATTTAGATTTTCCTTGATTTTATTATGGATTTGAAAGGATTTTATTGTTTTGGTGATGTGTACTTAACTTTAAACATCAAACTCATATTCTATCTTAAAGGCTATTTTAGGAGGCTTATCCTTGTTCCACACCTATTAAATTCATCTACGCACTTTACGTATGGGGTAAGGGGTAAAAATTAGGCCCCATTATGTGATTTGGAAGCTAAAAGGGTGAAATTATTGCACCTTCTTACATGAGCTTTTAATATTTTGCTTTAGAGTATGGCTATTGGTTTGTGTGTGGAAGGAAAACTTGTCACATTCTCACCCACAAATTTATGAAATTTTGTTTTATGTTTGACCTTGTGATGTGGATTTGAGGTGAAGTGATGTGGAATTCTACGTGGAGCCACCTCATGCTCTTCTTCTCTTTTCTATTTATTCAAGTTTATTTGATAGTTTTGGGGTAACATGTTTTATTTTCACTTTTGAAATTTTAGAGTTCTTGTTTGAAGATTGGAAGATTGTTTTGCTTGTTTTGGACTTGGAAAAACTTGAGCTTGTGCTTGTAGACTAAATACTCTTACAATGGAAAGGTAGGGACTTCACCCATGCATTTTATTTCTATTTTGTTGTGTAAATGGTTGTAAATGAATGAATGTTATGTATATTTTGGTTTTGGGGATAGAATGGCCTTAAGGTTGTGTAGGAGAAAGAAAATGGGGATTTATTGAGGGAGGGATAAGAGTTTATATTATGCATTTGGAGGGATTTTTGGGTTGGGTGTCCCACCTTGTGATAATAAGAAATATTTCTTATTTATCTTGATATGTTTATTGAGGGAGGGATAAGAGTTGAGGGAGACATAAGAGAAATTGAGGGAGGGATAAGAGTTTGGTTGTGGTTGTGTGAATGAAGTTTTTGGAGGCTTTTAAGGTGGACACCTACACCCATTGGGAGGCATAAGTGATTCCCCATATTTCTTCTCTCCCTTGGATTGGATTATAAGCCTTTGCGCTTGGGGAAATTGTATGTTTTTTCTATTATTGTATTGTGCTTGTTATGTGGAAAGTTTTGTGTGAATGTTGGTTGTTAAACCTTGTAAAATTTATCATGGTTGATTGATACCTCTTATTGATTCATTATTGGGGCTCGAGGGCCAATGAGGAGGATGACTTATCCTTATCATTGGATTATAGGTTAGTGGAGAGAATTTCCTACTCTCTTTTCCTAGTTGTTGTGATTGGACTTTTGAAGATCATGGAGGAGCTAAAAGTGTCATCATGGAAGGAGTTGTTTAATGAAGATTAAGAAAAAGATTATTTTTTTTTTCTAAATTTTGCCATGTTGGTTTCACATTGAGAAGAGGAAGGCTTGTATACTATTGTATTTTAAGAGAAGTTTCTTATAAATTTTACTATCAAGTGATGTATTAGAAGTGACAAAATAAATAACTTTTGAAAGTTGTAATTTATTGAAAATGTATTTCTTTCAAATCTGGAAATAAAATCATAGTTTTTTGTGCTTTCCTTTGGAGAAATGGTTGTGTTTGTATTGTAAGAATGTATCAAATTTATACTTGACTTTCCTTATTGAAATGGATATCATTCTTGTTGTGAAAAGAAAAGAGATACATTCTCATTTTGATAGTAAGAGTTAATATATTGATAGGTTGGAAATAGATTTGCATGGCACTACCCTTGTATGAAAAATATGAAGATGTTGAAATGCAATATGTTTAAACTAAATTAGGAAACAATGAACCTTACTTCAATATAATTGGGATGGTGTATATTTAATTAATAATCTTAAATTTGGTTTAAAATGAATAAATGACATCAACCTATCAATTATTGATTTTAGGCACCATAATTAAATTTAATATTACCATAAAAACCAACCCAGGTATAAAACATGTTTGAAAATACAAAAAAATGAGATTATATTTTTGGGAAAAAGAACCACCACCCTATCTGCAAAGTGGCAGGTTTCAGAACCACCACCCCAAAAAGAGTGGTGGTTAAAAAATTTCCACCCCAGATAGGGCGACAGTTATAGGACCGTCGGCCTGCTCAGGGCGGAGGTTTCATAACTTTTGACAAAGAAATAAAATTCATGACTGTGTAAAATCTGGGATGAATTCAATTAAAACCAAAGCTCTAAAACTATAAACTGGGCTACTACCACTAAGAAAATTGAAAATGAATAAATTCATTTGTTGGAGCATATAAATCCTTTATCGGCACCCGAATGTGTTTAATAGAGAAATATTTGAAAATGGAATAAAACATGTGGGTTGAGATCTATAACATATAGCCATTAAAAATTAAAGGTTCTTGATTAATAAACTATGAGTACAAATTTTGTGAGTATAAATACAATGGTGCACTAAATGCAACCATATTCAAATGCAAATCCATATTTTACACTCCAAATCAAAGGATACAATGCCAAAAAAACTAAGCAATACATTGGAACCCTCATGGAATTAACCCTAGATCCACAAGGGGTTGTTCCTACCATGTTCAACAAACTAAACTAATGAAATGAAACAAAATATGAACAATGAACTCCATGGGAACCTTCCCAAAGTTTCCATGGCTTCCATGGCCTCCATGTTCCCAAAACCTACAAAACAAAAATGAGATAAAATTAGGTCAAATAATACGAAAAGAAGTCTTAAGGATTTTAGGGCATTTTTAATCCAAGGGCCCAAAATGACTTAATCTAATGGATGAGATTTCACCCTACAACTTTAAGTGGTGGGGATTTTTGTGGGAGTGGAATTTATTAAATGTTATGGGTAAATAGGTGGAATGGGGCCACTTAATGGATAGGGTAGGTTGAGAATTTAGCCTTAGAATGTTAAGTGAATAAATGACTTTGGAATTTGTAAGGGTTCATTAAATTAAATAATTATGAAAAGGATAACTTGGTTAATGATTTTTACAAGGGTTATTATTGAAATTTAAAATGTATAGTTAAATGACCCATGAGGGGCATTGTTAAGTTTTTGAGAAGTAAGAATTAAACTAACTTAGGAAATATTGACCTAGATGATATTTTTAAATAAGGTGAATTAACGGAAACCCTAGAAGGATATTTAAATGTGATGTGTTTGGAATGAAGTAATAATAATTAATTGTTAATTTAATTATGGTGACCTTATGAATGTGTGGAATTTATTAAACAAGAAATATTTAATCCTAGTTGATGGTATCTTGTTGCAACCCCTTTAAACAAACAAAATAGTTATGTATTTTCCTAATTAAGTATTGAGTTTTGTTTTGGGTTTGGAAAAAATGTGGGTGTTACACTTGTCTAAGCTCCCATGGGTTTACAAGATCATCCATATACAATAAAATAATTATTGGTAAAGAAAGAGTAGAAATGATTGAATTTATGCACCTAAAATTCTAAATTTAAAATAAATATATACAAGTACATACAAATAGTTTTAGGGGAACTGCTTCATCAGTTAGATTCCACGAAGGCATAATGAACCAACTAAATTTTACAAAAAAAAATTAATTAAATTTTTTTAACATTCTCCTCTTAATACATTGTTTATTACAAACATCCTATTTCCAAATAGTGAAACCCCCTTATTTCAAACATAGTAAAATTTTTTACACTCTTTGTGGTGTTTGCTTCCTTTGAGGTGGCATGCAATCTTTATGACCTCATGGTCTTGATGACACCATGGTTTTTCATTGGAAGATTACCAAAAACCTACAAGTGACATGATTACATTTGTATTAAAACCTTCCGTGGTTTCTCATATTACCACAAACCCCTATGCTTTTTTGTCTATAGGTTTACCACGAACTTGGAGATGACAGAGGTCTCAACTATATACTTTGGTGGTTTCTCATATTTCTAAAAACCCTTTTACATGAACCATGTGTTACTTTAGTTCTTTGGTTCTCACACCCTTCATCAAGAGGTACTAAACTATAAAATAATGCTCAGATGTTTTTATTGAAACAACTACAGTTCTTTTATCAATAAAACCAAACCACACACAATAAATCAAACACACTAACAAAAATATCACCAAAGAAATGATGCGACCCTATCATAGGTGATTGATGAGAGGAAGTAAATTTTCCTACAACCTCTATCTATCCTTGAGCCTCTTGTAAATGTAATAAATTGATTGGTGCTTTTCTCTTACATTGTGCTGAATATTCTCCTCAACTATTGTAAATGCATCTACGAGTATATCTGTACTCTATTTTAAATCATCCATATGTAAAGGGTCCCATTTCGTGATGCGTGTTATCTCTTCTAGCACGTCACATAGATGAAGTTTAGGTGATTGATTAGGGGAACGTGCAATTTTAGACTCAAATGGCATTCTAGGCTTAACTTCTTGTATCTCCTCCCATTCTTAACAAGAAAGCATTCTTATAGTTCCCTGAGAAGATTTTTATTTTCTCATCATAATAGATATGTTATTCACTATGGATTTATTGATCATATAATGATAAGTAATTTTATAAATAATGTAATGACTATAGCTTTGAGGACCATGGGTATTGTTGTAGTGTCCAGAAAAGCTTTGGATTCTGGTATTTTCATAAAATGGTTGCGTAAATTAAAGCCGCTGGCTTTTCTCGTTGGAAATTTCCGTAGTCTCTGCGTAAGCACCAAATTTCGAAGGAATGATCATTTATCAGGTCAATCTCCACGTATAAAAATAATCTCGTAGCTCTGCAGTCTTTGGTAGAGGATTCTTCATGTCAGAACAACGATTTGTTGATGCGAAGGAAAAAGAAAATTAGGTCGTCATGCTTCTTCAACAAGATCGCTTGCATCCTATGTGAAATGTAGGTTTATCTCCACACCAAAACTGTCAAACATGTCTTAATCAAAACAAGTTTCCAAAAAGCCACGCCTCTACATAATGTCTTTTATTGAACTCTATGTACCTTTCACTCGTCACTTCTTCAAAATGTCAAAGGAAAGAGAGACTCAGCATTCAAAAGGCAAAAATAGCTACACAAGTTTCATGCAAAATGTAAAAAACTTGTCTAAGCAATATGTTCCCCCTTACACACGACTATCTTTGATTAGGTAAAATCCATATAAATTTGCATGCAAGCTCTAATGTATAGGTATCCAGATTTATTCCACGTCTCCAATGCTCCACGCCAACAACGAAATAATCTATAAAAAGTTGTGATAACACTGTTGGAAAAGACCAAAGCACAAATGATTAAATTTAGTGCACTTAAAATTCATTATTAAAATAAAATATATACAAGTAGGAATGGAAGGGAACTGATTTATCACTTATATGCCACGAAGGCATAACCAACCAAGACAGTTTTGTAACAATCCATTAAATTTTTTTGGCTAATGACAATCTATGTGCCTACCTTCTTAACAAAAAAATTAAATCTGAGGGGCATTGAGTGAATCCATGTAGCAATAGGTGGTCATCTATTTTAATGTAACATGCCGTAGGTTCTTATTTAAGTTCATAAAGAGACTTAATCGGATGATATATGTTATTAAGTTGTTTTTATAAAAAATCCTTCTAGCTAGGTTATGTATACTTCATATTTGTGACCACCATTAAAGTAAGCCCATTTTATGTTCATCTAGAAGTAAGTTTCCATCTTTTTGTGCTTTAGTGCAAAAAATCTTTGTTAGTCTTGATTGGTGTAGTTGGTGAAACGTTATCCTCATAGTCAACACCTTCTTGAGCATATCCATTTCTAATTACTTGTGCTTTGTAACTTATCGATAGCTCCATTTGCCTTTTATTTTGGTTTGAAAATCAAATTGCATCCAATGGATTACTTTCCTACAAGAAGATTGACAAGATCCCATGTTGAATTATGAATCACTAAGTCATATTATACATAGATAGCTTTCTTCCACTCTAGTTGAATGAGAGTAGCTATCTTGAGTGCCCACTCCTCTTCGACATTGATCTTCTTTTGATTTTTATTACTTTGGATTACATCCATAAACATTGGATATTTTATCTTTAGACATTGAAGATGGAGCGTTAAATATTTGATTAGCCTATTTGATGGTAATATGTATGTTTTAGACTTTTGACATGATGTGACTTATATGATGGATTACATCATGTGGATTGACATATCAATATTTTTTGATGATCTAGAGTTACTAATTTATATATGTAAAGTGACTCATTGGATTATACCTTCCTTTTGATATACATATTTTGTTAGATGATTTATTAACATTGTCATCTTATTGATGAATTGATAGAATCGAAATATTTGAGATTTTTCTTAGAATTATGCTTAAGAAATTACTTCATTTTAGTGATGATTTAACTATGATATAATGATTTTGATGATGTGAATTGATATGTATATGTGTGTTTTATTGTCTCGATGTCGTTAATATGGCCACGAGGCCAAAAGGTATTGTTTTGATTTTTGCAGGAAATTGTAACACAACAAACAAAAGGGGATAAGAGACCAACAATGAAGGAATTTTGGGTATTGGCAACATGTCACCTTGGAAACTTGTGTATTTGTATGTTGTTTGTTATTGATAGATTGTTAGGAGGTCCCCAGATTGAGGGTGGCATAATATGTGATCTTGGGTAAATGTTGTGTTTTCCATTTTGTTTTAATTATTTTGTGAGTATGTGAATTATTTTAGTAATGTGATTCACCTTTATTATTGTTAGTTAATGTGATCCATATAAGTTGATTGATATTGATTGATTATTGTAATTGGATGTGACCAAAGGGGTATTTAATGTTGGTATATTGTCCTTGATTTTATGTTGGATTTGAAAGGATTTTATTTGTTTTAAGTGGTTTACTCAACCTTGCATGTCAAACTCAGATTTGGGCTTAAGGGCCATTTTTTAGGCTTGTGGGACAAGTTAAACTTGTCTCACACCTCTTAATTTAACCTATCAACTATACCTCTGGGTTAAGGAAAAAAGGTGATATATATTGCACTTTCTTACATAAATTTTTAATTGTTTCCTTTGGAGGTGTGGGTAAGATTTGTGTGTGTAAGAGGTTTGTCATTTCCTCACCACCCTTATTGAGCTTTGGGTTTGGGGTTTGACCATGTGATGTGGAGTGGAGGAGAAGTGATGTGGCATCCTACATGGAGCCACATCATCCTCTTTTTCTCTTTTTCTATTTATTCAAGTTTGTTTGATGATTTTGGGGTTAGATGTTTTATTTGGACTCTTGCATTTTTGGAGGAGCTTTCTTTTAGAGTGCTTGTTTGAAGCTTTGGAGTTGGCTTGTTCTTGCTTTGGACTTGGAAAGGCTTGGATCTTGTGCTTGTGGATTGAATACTCTTGCAATGGAAAGGTAGGGACTTCACCCATGTATTCTTATTGTTATTTTGTTGTGCAAATTATTGTATATAGGTAAATGTTGTATGTTTTTGTTTTGGGAATAGAATGGCCTTTAGGTTGTGTAGGAGAAAAAAGAAATGTGAATATTTTGTAGAGAGAGGAATAATAGTATTATCATGTAACTTAGGAGGGATTTGGGTTGGGGTGTCCCACCTTTGTAGATAAGTGAAATTTTATCTTATCTTGTATGTTTTATTGAGGGAGGAATAAGAGTTGAGGGAGACATAAGAGTTTTTGTAGGGAGGCATAAGAGTTTTGTGGGTATGTGATTTGAGTTTCTTGGAGGCTTTAAGGTGGGCACTCAACCCCTTTGGGAGGCATAAGTGAATCCCCATGTTTATTTCTCTCTCTTGGTTTGAGTATTGAGCCTTTGTTCTTGGGAAACTTGCATGTTTGTTGTGATTTTGGTATTGTGCTTATTGTGTTGAATTTTTTTAATTTTGATTATAGATTCCATGTAAAGTTGACTTGGTTGACTTATAACTCTTATTGTTTCATTTTTGGGGCTTGGGGCCAATGAGGAAGAAGGCTTCTCCTCCTCATTGGATTATTTGTTGGGTGGAGAGTGTTTCCTACTCCCCTATTTTGTTGTTGTGATAGGTATTGGAGAAGATGGTTGAGCTCAAGTGAAGTTTTGGACATAGTTGCACTTTGAAGAAAACAAGGGGAGAGTGTACTTTTGTAAAATATTTTTCATGTTGCTTCTCCACTTATGTGGATTGATTTTGTAACTTGTACTTTAAATCTTCCTCTTGTAAAAGTATTTTGTAAATTTAACTTGTATTGGATATTCATGAAGTACTCATGTTGGAAGGGAGGCATGCTAACTTGCATCTTGTTGTTATTATACCTCCTTCAACTTGTATATTTTACAAAGAGTGTATTGGATGTAGTCTTATATTTGAATGAGTTAGTCTTGTGAAATGAAATTATTTAGACTTGTATTATTTTAGTTGAAATAAGAACCTTGAGATGACCTTGTAATGAAAATGACGCTCTCTCAATCTAACCTTATATGTAGGGGTTGTATTGTGTAGTGCCCACATTTTACATGTGTGCATGTATACTTTGCTTAATGCTAAATCAAATGAAGCAAGAACTACCACCTAAAATAGTTCTACAATTTAGCTAAAACAAAGCATAAACACCATCATGATAAGAATTAAACAAGGGTTAGATGTTAGCATTCATCAATACAAACTTTGAAACTAACAATGCTAAATATCTAAACTCCTCTATTATCTAACAACAAATAAATGAATGGACCTAAGTAAGCTCCATGGCTATCAAAATAATTATCCTTAATGTTCCAAGAACCTAGGAATGGGGGCTAATCAAAGTTGGGCTACAAGACCCTTTTGACACCTCCCATATGACCCAAGCACTTTAACAAAGAGGCTTAACTCTTCAAGATGATGAACTCTCAAGAAAACAAGGTGCAAGCTCTTAGTCTCTTTGCTATATGCTTTGCATTTTCTCTCTA
The DNA here is from genome assembly GCA_018340775.1 of Taxus wallichiana var. yunnanensis. Lineage (NCBI taxonomy): Eukaryota > Viridiplantae > Streptophyta > Pinopsida > Cupressales > Taxaceae > Taxus > Taxus wallichiana. Next base: position 649,967,311 of record CM031238.1, read on the forward strand.
AGGAGTTTAGGTGTAAGTAAAAAGGTAGGTGGAGGGCTCTTTATATAGCCCAAAGGATAAAGATTCAACACATTCTCATGAATGTGGGATAAAGGTAAAACATGATTAGGAATGGATAAGGTTGCTTTATTAAAGGTAACCTTACTTTAGAAGGGTTTAATACATGTTTAGCAAGTCATGGGAGTTGGGGGTATTTTAATTAATCAAAGGTGATTAATTAATAGGTAGGTGTAAGCTTATAGAAGCCAATTAGAGGAATATTAGTGCGATTTAGGCTATTATAAGGGGATTAAATCAATTAAATATTGATTTATTGGTTAAATGGAAGGGAAAGCTAATTAATTAGTCTAGGTAGAAGGGGTGATTTATTAACGGAAGGTCGTTAATTAGGGTATTTGTTGGATAGGAAACTTAATTAATTAGCTTAGTGTAATTAATTAATGATGATATGAGGGAAAATGAGTGCTTTTGATGATATTTCATTGATTTGCGAGAAAGGGGATAATTAGCACAATTTAAGTATTTAAATTGCTTGGGCGTAATTATAGGTGTCTACATTTGCCCCTCTTTGGGGTGGCGTAAGTGATGCCACTTCAAAGATAGTAGACAGAAGAGATTTTGAAGGGATAGAAGAAAAATTAGTAGGAGGGAGAGATGCCCCCTCGAGTGTCGATGGGGTGATGAAGGAAGCCGATCGACGATCGAAAAATATGAGAAGTAGGCAGAAGAATGGGGACGAGGCAGGATGCCCCAAGGAGAGGGAGAATTAGGGGTGAAAGGGAAGTGGTGTAGAAGAAATATGGATGAGGGGAGAGAAGAGCTTAACCTCTAGCTACTTATTTGTTTGGAACAAATTTGATGTCATCATATTGCCATAGGAACTACATCATCGGTCCTTATGAAAAATATAAGCATACGAAAAAGGTAGAATGACATGAAAAGCCATACTACGAACAATTATCCATTGCTGAAAGTACCAAATCCACGCAACATACAATAATGCAATGCAATATGAGAAGGAAACAAGCTCATATAACAGGGAAAACAAGTACGAACGCACATATCCAACCCAACAACGGTCAAGATAGTTGGACAAATATTTTGTTATCAGTGCTGAAGAGAACCACAAGTTTGTGATTGATGACAAGGGTTAAAAATGATGCCCCAAGCAAGGATACATGCAAGGGGAAATGAAAATGGACACGGGGTCCATGAAAAGCGTTTTTGCACAACGAAAACTGAAAGACCAGGCAACCAAAAGTGCCCCAGAGTATAGACGAAGCAAGCAACTAGATTTTGTGAATGGTTGTGAATTCAATGATTCGCGAGTCATATTAATCAAGGAAGATGTGAGAAAAACCAACGGATATGGAGAAAATACCATGCACATGCAAGACACAAGTTTCAGCCGTAAGAAGCAAGTTACCATTTTGTAGGGTGTGTTACTTTTTAGGAATTTTTGAAAATTTTACCTTGGTTTATATATATATATATATATATATATATATATATTGTTTTTGTTGTTTTCTCGAAACAATGTTCTATTGTTTTTGTGTTTTTCTTGAAACAATTTTCTATTGTTTTTGTGTTGTCTGAAACAATTTTCTATTGTTTTTGTGTTTTGTGAAACAATTTTCTATTGTTTTTGTGTTTTGTGAAACAATTTTCTATTGTTTTTGTGTTTTCTCAAAACAATGTTTCTATTGTTTTTGTGTTTTGTGAAACAATTTTCTATTGTTTTTGTGTTTTGTGAAACAATTTTCTATTGTTTTTGTGTTTTCTCAAAACAATGTTTCTATTATTTTTGTGTTTTTAACAGTTTTCCAAAGCTATGTGCAGGTAACCAAGAAAGCATGGATGCCCCCAGCGTTAGGTGGGGAATATACAAGGGCAGAAGCCATGCGCTTATGAACAAGAAGGTGAAGTCATTGAGTTGCCCCAACATAAGATGGGAAATAACAAAAGACCACGTCCCTTACAGCATTTAATAAAGAAGGCAAAGGCTGGATCAAGGCTGGACTAGATAGTGCGCACAAGGAAACTCGAAGGTAGAACCAGGTCTAGGAAAAAAGACAACTACCCTTCTAATACAAAATGCTTATGAACAATGAATCCTCCCAAAGCGCCGAAATGGGTTTTCACCCAAGGACTTGTCCAAAGTACCACAATTGCGTGGTTTTCACTAGTGGACAACCCGTTTTCTCCTTTTCTTTTTTTGATTTTTGTTTTTATTTATTTTTAATATTTTTTTGATTTTTATGACTTTCTTATGCACACCATTATTAGGCATAAAACCTCTTAAGATGCATGGAATTCATGGGCTCCTGAGCTCATCACCATTGGGGTGAGCCAACTTGTATGCCCCCCCGTGCCATACTTGGAAACTATGACATAGGGTCCTAACCAAAGTGTGGTTCGAACTTCCCTTTCTTTTCTCGCTCTACTCTGGTGTTGAACTGGTTCTCCTTCATAACTAAATCACCCACCTCAAACTGGCGAGGGATGATTCTCTTGTTGTAGTTGTGGGGGATTACGTGTTGATATACCTTCAGTGATTAAGAGCGCAAATGCGCCTCTCATCCAGGATCTCTAACTCAGCCAATCTTGCCACTCGGTAATCTTCATCCTTATCCAAATAGTCCCGAAGAGAAATTCACAGGGATGGGAGTTCAATCTCTAAAGGGATGATAGATTCTGTCCCGAACACTAGGGAATATGGCGTCGCACCCGTAGGAGTGCGAATTGATGTTCGGTAGGCCTAGAGGGCTGGGTGGATTTATAGGTGCCAGTTTCGACCAATTTTGCTAACCATCTTCTCCATTATCCTTACCAAAGTCTTGTTTGTTGCCTCACTTGTCCATTACCCCTGAGGGTAATATGGCGTGGACCATTTCAATCTGATTTGAAAACCGTTGGCAAATACCTTTCACGCTTTTGTTCTTAAATGACTTCCCATTATCTGTGACAATGGCTGCAAGGATACCATATCGGCAAATAATGTGATTCATGATGAATTTAGAAATCAGGCTCTGTGACATAGGTTAAAGGGACAGACCTCCACCCATTTTGTAAAGTATTCATGTAGTGTGATGATATGTGTATGACCACCGGATGAGGTAGGAGTAAGCTTCCTATTAGATCAAGTGCCCACTTGGAGAATGGCCACGGGGGTAGTGATTGGTTGAAATGGTTGCGATGGAGCATGGATGAAATTTCCATACTTTTGGAAAAGTACACATTTTCTAATATAATTACAACAATCAGTTTCCATGGTGGGCCAATAGTAACCTACTCTTAACGGTTTCTTAGCCAAGACCATTCCATTTGTATGTGCTCCGCATACTCCTTCGTGTACTTCTTTAATTGTCTGGATTTAATCTGTCACATCCGAACAATGTAACATATTCCAAATGTGTGCATGTATACTTTTCTTAATGCTAAATCAAATGAAGCAATAACTACCACCTAAAATAGTTCTATAATTTAGCTAAAACAAAGCATAAACACCATCATGATAAGAATTAAACAAGGGTTAGATGTTAGCATTCATCAATACAAACTTTGAAACTAACAATGCTAAATATCTAAACTCCTTTATTCTCTAACAACAAATAAATGAATGGACCTAAGTAAGCTCCATGGCTATCAAAATAGTTGTCCTTATTGTTCCAAGAACCTAGGAATGGGGCTAATCAAATTTGGGCTACAAGACCCTTTTGACACCTCCCATATGACCCAAGCACTTTAAGAAAGAGGCTTAACTCTTCAAGATGATGAACTCTCAAGAAAACAAGGTGCAAGCTCTTAGTCTCTTTGCTATATGCTTTGCATTTTCTCTCTAAGGAGTTTAGGTGTAAGTAAAAAGGTAGGTGGAGGGCTCTTTATATAGCCCAAAGGATAAAGGATTCAACACATTCTCATGAATGTGGGATAAAGGTAAAACATGATTAGGAATGGATAAGGTTGCTTTATTAAAGGTAACCTTACTTTAGAAGGGTTTAATACATGTTTAGCAAGTCATGGGAGTTGGGGGGTATTTTAATTAATCAAAGGTGATTAATTAATAGGTAGGTGTAAGCTTATAGAAGCCAATTAGAGGAATATTAGTGCGATTTAGGCTATTATAAGGGGATTAAATCAATTAAATATTGATTTATTGGTTAAATGGAAGGAAAGCTAATTAATTAATAATAATTAATTAGTCTAGGTAAAAGGGTGATTTATTAACTAAAAGGTCGTTAATAGGTATTTGTTGGATAGGAAACTCAATTAATTAGCTTAGTGTAATTAATTAATGATGATATAAGGAAAATGAGTTCTTTTGACGATATGTCATTGATTTTCGAGAAAGGGGATAATTAGCACAATTTAAGTATTTAAATTGCTTGGGCGTAATTATAGGTTTCTACATTACACACCCAATTACAACAAGAAATACCATGGGATAATTTTTTTGACTTACATTGCTCACTACACACAACACAACAAGGGCTCCAAGTACAAAACTCAACTCGCATTTTTCGACAATCACATAAGTCATTGACTCGAGATAGGCACATGAAAACAAAATAGGCATGTCGATGCCAAACTTTTCCAAATGAATGGTTACTAGAAATGACCCAACCACAAGAAAAATGACTTTAAGAATGGCGAACCCACAACACATCATTTCTTTAATTGTATTTTAGTTAATATTAACATTCCAAGGACATTATAGTGCAAGGATAAATTTCGCGATTGTCCACCTACAGATTCTTAAGTGCTTTCCACGGTTGAATTATTGTTCGACCCTTTTAAGTTGGCTTCTTATTATTTAAAAAAATCCTCCATAACTTGCATGTTTATTTGGCATAATTTGAATGCATATAAAATACTTAATCATCTTGTTCTTATGTTAAAAATATTCTTCTCAAACATACATTCAACGTCAAAACTTTTTACTCTTACAACTCAAGTGAATGTGACTTGGTGTCCATATAGCGATATTAGGATTTGACGGATATTTAGATACAAGATTGTTTTTAACCGAAAAACATACCTTGATCACTGCAGTATAGTTATTTTCCTACCATAGTTATTCTAAATCAATGACTTGTGAAATTCCATTTTGTTTTATATATGTATTTTGTTTCTCAAAGGTTGAATACATTAAGGCAATTCACATTCCTTGAAGCAAAAGCATATATTTAATTGAGTTATATGGTCTTGAAGGGTTGCATTATTCGAACCTCAAATCTCTTTTTTTACTCTTATATACTTTAGTTTCTACGTCACAAAATGGTCTATTATTAGCATTATCTTGTAAAAGGAGTTATAAAATGTGTGTTTAACCTCTTGAAGACATAAATGATTAGAAGCCTTGAAAGCTACACACGAACCCTAACTTAACATCCAAATCAACCGAGGTTTATATTAATTCCAACTTCACCGAGGGTCTACCCCTCAACTATATAGGAGTTTTAAGCAAGAGGACATATTTATACTAAACCACCTTCAGAAGGGACAAAGTGTAATGTTGGGAGAAACACGTTTAGCTGAGCAGAGCCGAGGGTTCATTAGCAAGAGTTTAAGACCTAGAAAAACTAAGTCACACCTCCATCTATGTCATCCGGATCCAACAAGGATTTCACTTCGGATGACAAGGTAGATCTCATTTAGGCTACGAAGGAGTAGTTACCTCTACACACTCCAAGAAAAGTTTGACTATGTCACTCCTATCAAACGGGTTTATGAAAATGTCACTAAACATTCCACGACTAAGACGATAAGCACATTTTTGAGCTCTGATTTTCCTAAATTAGGACGTTCCATCGAGATCAAATATTAAGTTCATCATACGGTTTTTAATGTCTTCCATGGTAAAAGTAACACACATGAAGACAAGTTATGCTCCACTATTGAAGAAGGGTAGGGTGTTGCGATTTAATTCTCTTTGTTACATTTACAATGTATGAATGCACAAGATGACTCATTAATCATTTATCATTGAGCACTAAATATGCACTACAAGATATTACTTCAAATTCATTTACCTTATATAAGTATCGACAAACTTACATTTTACCCTGTACTATGAATCAAAATTGAACCTAAGATTAAATGCACATTTCCTAGATGTCCTTGAAACGAGCATCTCATACATATCAAAAAATTATCAAATATAACTTCATGCGTAACATGAGACAATATTATACATTGATTCATTTATTCATTTAACAATGAACTATATAAATTACAAAGATAAATAAATGAATTAGACATCGCCTTTTTCATCTTCATTCTTTCATCCCAAAACCACGTGAGCATGATATCTGCGATAATTCTCTCGGCATGGCATCCACCTAATCTAACATAATTATCATTTGTCAGTTTCCCATTTACATATGATAATAATTTCAATTTGCAATCGAAATAAAAAGGTTTAGAGACATGTATTCATTACATTTCATTTTGTAACCCAAGAGAGAGAAAAGAACAAATATGGAATCCTCGGGAAGAGAGAAAAACACCATTTTGTCAAAAGTTCTATTTCACACAAGAATTTACACTATAGATTTTTAAACAGCTTATTTACATGTGTCAAAAGAATCTACGTGGTTTGGTAACCCATTGGGGTCCCGCAGCCTTCCTATTTATATATTTTCTTAGTAGCTACAAAATTTCAAAATGAGCTCGAGGCTAAGAAACCACTTCAGTTGTCTTCCAAAGAGAATGCACACCACCATTAAATTTCCATGTGTCCCCGAGATAAACCAAGAGTTCATGGGTAAGTGCACGAAGTTGGTGGACAATTCCGTGGACATAAAAGCTGAAATAAAGGTACCGCGATCGCGTTTATTGAATTCTAGGTCGGTAATTACCGAACCTAGTTATGCGATCATGGTTTATAACCACGAGCACGGTTATAAACCGCGATCGTGGAACTCTGAGACAAAATTTAACAGTCCCACGACTCATTATTTTCCTAATTTTCATTTCGAACCGTGACTTTTCCTAAACGTTTTTCACTCGCACTTTCAATACTATCTCAAAATTGCTCATCGAGACTTCTGGATAGCGATAGATTCAACCATGCCGCCAAGATGAGGAGGTAAGTCCCCGATTGTAATCATTTTTTTGCATTTTAGGTTGTTTTTTTTGCATTTTAGGTTTTTTTTGGCATTTTCATGGGTTTTGTGAATTGTTTGTTTATGTATACAATTTTATTGTTTTATCAGTTGGTCGGCAAGCTCGGGCTCGTGCAAACCGTCAAAACATTCCTCAAAACCCACCGAACATTCCTCAAAACCCTCCGAACATTCCTCAAAACCCTCCTCCAAACATAGATCCGCCCCCTGTGGCTCCTTCTGTCCCCACTGAGCCAACAGGAACGCAAGATAATATCATTGGAAGAATCCAAGAAAATAAAATTTTCATTGAGAACCTAATTCAAATTATAAGACAAAATCATGCTACAAATCCATCCCGTATGACTTTAGCCAATACATTGCAAACATTGATTGCGAAGTCGAGTCTACCAACCAACCAAATACATAGATGGAACACCTTTAGAAGTGATCAGTAGGCGGTGGTATGCGGATAAACTATCTCATGCGGCCACAAAGACAAAAAATTGGAAAAGACCTCATTTGTGCATTATTTACCGACCCTAGAACCAATGCCCCCTGCAGCTTACTTGCAAACGGTTCCCAATCCATCGGTGCCATGATGATAGAATCAAAACAATTTTTGGGACCGATGGTGGATGGTTTTGATTATCCACCATGCAACAACAATGAGGTTCCTCTTTATTTTTGAAGAAATTATATTGTGAGTTTGTGCTCAATGAGGTCCCGAATTATTTTGACTTTTCGACTTTTTTGGTCGAGGAGGTGGCTCGCATGAGAAAGCGGACCTAGTGCACGCGTAGGTCAGCCTAGGATCCCCATGCCCCAAAACCCCACTCGCCTTGAGCTTATCCCTCCTACAAAGGAAGGAGGTTGTGGAGATTGATATCATTGCATGCATTGAGGGAGTTCACCGACACTCTCACCCAAAGATAGCACCCAGATTGCATCCGGTGATGTTGGTGGAGGTGCAGGTTCTAGTGCACCACACCACCGTTTATCATGTGGTGCCGTATGCACCGCAAAGTAGACATCATTTGCTGGTTCACAGGATTTTTTTCTATAGATGAGATGCTAGGAATGTTTTCGAACTGGAGCCACCGATATTGGTCTTTCACAGTGTAAATTTTAAATAAATTTAAATAATATATATATATGTACAATAGTTTAATTCACATGTTTGAGATATTAATATATATATGATTGTACGTCATGTACATACATGTAAAAACTAATTTTTTATTTTATTTTAAATAGCAAGAGCCGGTGAAGGAAACATCCGGTGTTGACATGCTAGCTATCATGGTTGGGCGTGTTTCAAATGTAAGTTTCAAGTTGTACAAACTTACATTTTTAATAAATCATTTAATTACACTAGATTATTATTATAATTTGTTTCACGTGTATGTTGTACATGTATTAATATTTTTCTTTTATACACGAGGAGCCCAGGCGGGTCATCATCTGCTCGAGTGAACTCAAGCTACTACCGGCACGCCTCGCATGAATTTTACGCAGTTAGTTACAAATCTCTTTAAACACTTTGTTTCTAATTCTTGACCTCTGTACATGAGTTTCACTTTCTTATACTCAACGTACATATAAAATACATACAACAGCTACCATATATAAAGTTGTAATTTGCTTAGAATACCATAGTATCTCACACTTGTACACATGCTCTGCTGCATTTTCAATACCTCTAAAATTTTTGTAATTGGAGATACATGTCATAATAGACTTGAGGTGCTTACTTTAGGTGAAGAGGATTATTAAGTGATTATTATGGATGTGGACCCTATCCTCTAGATCCAGAAATAGAAATCTCATAAGTATTTTTTCTAGGTGTTTACTGACCCAATCCTCTTGATCTTCTTGATCCTCTCGGGCCAGTTGATAAATTCCCTTATGTCTCGTTTGTAGTACTAAACTGGATACACATCGTCTACATGTTCCCAACATCCAAAATAATGACATGTACTGCACTGTCATAGGTATATTATTTGTACATGATGAACTTCTCAATCCAATGTAAAATGATATCTTCCCATATCTACTTATTTACCTAGACTATATCTTGATTCTCAATAACTACCTCTAGATATGTAACACCATGAGTCACGAAGGAAAAGATACTTGACAAGGTGGAAGCGATCAACTCGTAATCAAAATGAATGATAAGAGTGATGAAGAAATGTAAAAAGGTTATTAAATCCTCTTGCACTTTTTATCTAAAAAAATCTATGCGTCCTTTCCATATGATTATAAGTTTTATATGGATTGGTGTACTGAGATTTAAGAATTTACAACATCATTATATGATCAAGAAGTGAGGTTTGTATTTACTTGTTTCTTATCTATTAATCCAACATTTATCAATACTATATTGAATGGGGGTAATTTGTAGTACCTAAATGTATTCCCAACACTTGGAAACATGACGTGTGTTACAACTATAATGATATATATCTCATTCACACATAACTTGAACAACTTAAGGAAATGTCTCACTCTATATCCACTTCACTTCTACTAGATAACAAGTAATCTCCATCCCAACCCCTCACAAATCACTTGCATGTTATCAACATATGCATAATCCTCCATGTGTCTCAGACCTAATTTATTAGACATCATGGACATGTTTGTAGGTTTAGGATAAGTTAAACTCCAACCTATCCACCCCCTATGAACCTATCCCATACACTTCTAATATTAACTTTTTCAAAAGGGTTACTTGGCTTAGTCAACCTAGGTAGTACTTTTAGGTTTGTTGAGTAAGAAATCTAACGATTGGTCATATATAAATATTCATTCACTAAAACCTAGTAGGGTGACCTTGGAAAATTCAAGGATCCTCTATTCTCACTCTAATAAAATTAAGAAGAAACATTGGACCATTTGATTCCTTAAGAGTACCCATAACAACAACAAACTACCAGTTTGAAGTTATCCATGTTTCTTCCCATAGATCAAACATGAGCTAAATTTGTGCATGTTTCCATGTGTGAGGGATGAATCAAGGGCTTGTATTCTATTATATATTATGCCACACCTCATAATGGGTTTGAGGAGCTATAATGTATTGGTCATATTTATACCCTTATTTAAAATTTCTACTGAAAAAGGTACAAGGATTATAAACAGGTAGACAATTATTATCTAATTAACTTCCAACATCAATTAAGCATGACAAAAATAATTCATTCCAACTTGAAATGGACTAAGTGATAAACAATAACTTTATCAATATACAAGAGGGGAGAGAAACTTAGCTTGTTTAGGAAGATTCTGGGATGAGCTAGATGTGACAGGTAGCGGAGCAGGAGAAGATAAGACTTTAGATTCTACAAAGAAGATTATAGAACTGGAAAACATGTAGGTTCAAGACCATACATGATATGTATGGTCTATGTAGTAGTTGTACAGTCTAATACAAGGAATTTACAGTCTTAGATCATAAGGTAGTTGAGCTCTCAACTTTCTAGTGCTTTGCTTGTTTAGAAATTGTGTGATCATTGTGTTGCTCTTTTTCACACAACATCGAGATGACCTGTAATGATCAACAGTAAAGTAGAAACCCTAATAACTTACAAAACCCTTCATCAAAGCATTAAAAAACCAAAGGAGAAAAATATGTGTGTGTTTGATGCTAGACCACCCTGGGTAGTCAGACTCCCAACCGCTTGACAGGGTAAGTGCACGAAGTTGGTGGACAATTCCGTGGACATAAAAACCTGAAATAAAGATCTCTAAGCCAGCAAGGTGGAAGGAGGTTATGTTCTTTATTTCCAAAGGGATAACACACAAGTAAGATCCTCTAGGCTCGTGCACCAAAACTCAAACTCAGCTACCTTTGGACACAAATACATATAAATAGTGCATTATAATCTATATATTTGCAACACACTTGCCCACCAAGGATATACAACTCTAGTCTACTCTTCGTCTGATCTATATGTTTGGTCTGGTGATGTTAGATTTAAAAGTTCTTCAAATTTGAATGATGCTCTAATTGTCATAGAAGATGACTATGGGTTACCTAGATTAAATACAAAAGTTTGTCGAAATCTTATGAAGATATATGGCCTTCATGCTAACATTTATAGATCCTATGTATTTAGCCTAAATAGAAGATAAAATTTAATAATGTATTTTTATTCTTTCTTGAGTAACTAAATATTGATTTGTACATGTTTTTTGTATAGCTCTTAAGTAGATTTTAATAAATTGATTTGTACATGTTTTTTGTATAGCTTATGACTGCTACAGAGACTCCTCCACATATGCAGACTGTGGAGGCTGCTATAGATCGCCATAGATCTCGCAAATCCACTAACCGAGGTACACAATTTTTTAAATTTGTTAATTTTTGAGGTTCATTATTTCTTATTAAACTTAAATCTACAATATCAAATTTTGTAGGTATATATATGTGTGAAATATTTAATTTGAAAATTAATTATTTGTATGTAGCTTACCCCTCGTGAGTCTATTGTTGTCCCTGCGACGTGTCAACAACAAATCGATAGGGATCATGACATCATGCGGTAAGATCGCACATGAATTTTAACTAAATTGTACAAGTTTCTAAATTTTGAAGGTATTTTAAAATTTTGGGTGTTAAAAACTTGTTGTTTATGAATGTGCAGGTTAGGTTGCAGGCATGCTTGGAGACACCTAGGACCACATGGATGAAATCCGTAGTGGCATCTCTCTCCACTACATCCCTGTGTCGTCGGACGTGCTACTTCTAGCAGGCGAAGAGAGGGAAGATGTTTCATGAGTAGATTTATAGTCCACTTGGATGCCACATATATGTGGTCATGAGTACATCTATTCACAGTCCATCAGTATATATATCTAGCCTTTTTGCGACCGCATGTGGTCCCATATGTACATTATGACACGTGCTTAGTTCGAGATGTATACATACATTATGAACTCATACATGTACATATATATTTTCGTAGACGTGCGCGTCTCTGGAGCACACTTTATTTGATTCTTATATATATATATATATATCCATGTGTGTTGGTTAAATAAGGCTATAAATTTGGTTATTTTGGTATTATTGCTAACTCTGAGAAAGTGGGTTTTGATCTCTGTTCGGTGGATTTAGTGTATTACTTCTAGTTATATATTTTCTAGTATCTTTCTGATTATTATTTGTGGTATATTTCGTGCCATGGGCATTTTGAATTTTTATTTTTCAAACTAAAACAATATTGTTAGCTCTATATCAAGCCAACTTAAGTATTAGTAACTAGAGATGTGCTATGTATAACGTGCATTGATTCTTGAGGTACCAATTTACATGAAGAAAAAGTAATGAAATGGCGGACTTAGAATTTGGGAGTGAGAAAGATGCTTTAAGCATAGTCAATAAATGTGTAGTTTTACATGTTGGATATTTTTTAAATGTGAGAAATATTGCTTCTCTCCCTCTCTTCAATCATTTGTAGTTTTACATGTTGGATATTTTTTGTAGGTTGATTACTTTTTATTTTTCTCATTATTTTTCTCTAGTTTTTTATTTTGTTTACATGTCACTTCTAAAAATATGAATTATTATATTGATTCCATAACTTCCACACCTTATTTATAATATTGGATGCTCAATTCAAACCAATTATATTACTATGTTAACAAAAAAGTGGTGTTGATGTAAGGCTATAAATTTGATCTGATAAACAAATATGAGAGAAACAATTTACTTAGGATATAACACCATGCCATGCCATATAGAACACCATGCTGGATATAATGTGTATTTGTGTCAATTTTTAGGATATCTTTAATATATAAAATTCACTAAAATATTCTGATCAAAAGGGTTGTAATTTAATTGGTGCACATGTGCAATAGTAAAAGTGTCATGTAGTGTTGAATTCATTAAGATATAAATGTTTAGTACCCAAAATTTGGTTTGGGAACTTGGAAATATAGAATTTTGTACTTATTTTGATATACACTTCATTTATGCATTGTTTTAACAACCATAGGCGCCTTCTTGATCTATCTCGCACCGTATATCCACTAGATAAAAATACTCATACCTAATTTTTGTCATACTCTAGACACACATCTGAATACAACTAACCACATCCTAGATCACACTCATAGCCCTGGATGTATATCATCCTACCAAGGACAAGATGACAACAACAGATAACATAACAACCAAGTCATTGTAATTTAATTTAAATAAATAAGGAAACACTGTATTTTGCAAACGGTGGGTCGTGGCACCGAACCGCCTGTGCCGGCACGTCCAGTGGCTGTGTGAATGCTAGAGGAGGTGGTGTTTCGGTGCACGAAAGGGTCGCTTGCTTCTCGGCTACTTCGCTCGGCGTAGTCCCTTAAGAGCCCCGAGACCAAAATATCGCTCAAATTCGACAGTGACTACTCGGACTCCATGGCACCGAGGGCTTGTCCGATCCGGCACCTCAAATACGGACCCTCTACAATAGCCTCTCTCATTTTTTTCTTTCTCATTTTGGTGCTCTCGCTGTCCTAATGTTTGCAAACGCGCAAAATAGTGCAATGGAGCCAAGGTTGGTCACAAAACGCCGATTTTGCAAACGGTGGGCCGTGGCACCGAACCACCTATGCCAAGCACGTCCGGGTGGGCAGGTGAATGCTAGAGGAGGTGGTGTTTCGCGCGCAAAAGGCGTCGTTGCTTCCGGCTACTTCGTCGGCTTAGTCCCTTAAGAGCCCCGAGACCAAAATATCGCTCAAGTTCGACGAGTGACTACTCGGACTCCGTGGCACCTAGAGAGGCCTCGTCTGATCTAACACCTTGGCATACGGACCCTCTATAATAGCCTCTCTCATGGTTTTTTCCTTCTCATTTCGGTGTTCTCGCTGTCCTAATGTTTGCAAATGCGTGAAATAGTGTAGTTGGAGCCAGTAAGGTCACAAACGTCGTATTTTGCAAACGGTGGGCAGGGCACCAGAACCACCCACGCGGCACATCCAGGTGGGCAGGTGATTGCTCGAGGAGGAGGTGTTTCAAAGGCGCGAAAGGGTCATTGCTTCCGGCTATTTCGTTCGGCGTAGTCCCTTAAGAGCCCCGAGACCAAAATATCGCTCAAATTCGACAGTGACTACTCTGGACTCAAGTGGCACCTAGAGAGGCCTCATCTAATCTAGCACCTCGGCATATGGACCCTCTACAATAGCCTCTCTCATTTTTTTCCTTCTCATTTCGGTGCTCTCGATGTCCTAATGTTTGCAAACGCGCGAAATAGTGCAGTTGGAGCCAGCTGTAAGGTTGTCAAACACTTGTATTTTGTAAACGGTGGGCCGTGGCACCGAACCGCCTACGCTGGCATGTATGGGTGGGTAGGTGAATGCTAGAGGAGGCGGTGTTTCGGTGCGTGAAAGGGGTCGTTGTTTCCGGCTACTTCCGGCGTAGTCCCTTAAGAGCACCGAGACCAAAATATCGCTCAAATTCGGCGGTGACTACTCGGACTCCGTGGCACCTAGAGAGGACTCGTCTCGATCCAGCACCTCGGCATATGGACCCTCTACAATAGCCTCTCTCATTTTTTTCCTTCTCATTTCGGTGCTCTCGCTGCCCTAATGTTTGCAAACGCGTGAAATAGTGTAGTTGGAGCCAGTGTAAGGTTGTCAAACGCTGTATTTTGCAAACGGTGGGCCGTGGCACCGAACCACATGCACCGGCATGTCCGGGTGGGTAGGTAAATGCTAGAGGAGGTGGTGTTTTGGTGCGCGAAAGGGTCGTTGCTTCCGGCTACTTCGTTCGGGCTTAGTCCTTAAGAGAACCGAGACCAAAATATTGTTCAAATTCGACGGTGACTACTCGGACTCATGGCACCTAGAGAGGCCTCATCTGATCCAAAACCTCGGCATACTGAGACCCTCTACAATAGCCTCTCTCATTTTTTTCCTTCTCATTTCGGTGCTCTCACTGTCCTAATGTTTGCAAACGCACGAAATAGTGTAGTTGGAGCCAAAGCAGTAAGGTTGTCAAACGCCGTATTTTGCAACGGTGGGCCGTGGCACCCAATCGCCTACGCCGGCACGTCCGGGTGGCCAAGTGAACACTAGAGAAGGTGGTGTTTCGGCTGCGCGAAAAGGGTCGTTGCTTCCGGGCTACTTCGTTCGGGCTTAGTCCCTTAAGAGCCCTGAGACCAAAATATCGTTCAAATTTGACGGGTGACTACTCGGACTCCGTGGCACCTAGAGAGGCCTCGTCTGATCCAAAACCTCAGCATACGGACCCTCTACAATAGCCTCTCTCATTTTTTTCTTTCTCATTTCGGTGCTCTCGCTGTCCTAATGTTTGCAAACGCGCGAAATAGTGTAGTTGGAGCCAGTGTAAGGTTGTCAAACGCTGTATTTTGCAAACGGTGGGCCGTGGCACCAAACCGCCTACACTGGCATGTCCGGGTGGCCAGGTGAATGCTAGAGGAGGTGGTGTTTTGGTGCGCGAAAGGGTCGTTGCTTCCGGCTACTTCGTTCGGGCTTAGTCCCTTAAGAGCCCTGAGACCAAAATATCGTTCAAATTCGACGAGTGACTACTCGGACTCCGTGGCACCTAGAGAGGCCTCTGTCTGATCCGACACCTCGGCATATGGACCCTCTACAATAGCCTCTCTCATTTTTTTCTTCTCATTTTGGTGCTCTCGCTGTCCTAATGTTTGCAAATGCGCGAAATAGTGCAGTTGGAGCCAAAGCAGTGTAAGGTTGTCAAAACGTCGTATTTTGCAAATGGTGGGCCGTGGCACCGAACCGCCTACGCCGACACGTCCGGGTGGCTAGGTGAACACTAGAGGAGGTGGTGTTTCGGTGCGCGAAAGGGTCGTTGCTTCCGGGCTACTTCGTTCGGGCTTAGTCCCTTAAGAGCCCTGAGACCAAAATATCGTTCAAATTCGACGAGTGACTACTCGGACTCCGTGGCACCTAGAGGAGTCATTTTCAAAATTTACAACTTTTTCAAAATTTACAACATTTTCAAAATTTACAATATTTTCAAAATTTACAAACTTGACTTTTCAAAATTTACAAATTTTTCAAACAATGTTCAAGCTTCTCTTAGCTTCGAGAATTTAAAATTCTCTACTAACGATACCAACCACGTGAAGGTGGAAGCTTTTCTGGCACCACTAACCTAAACATAAAATTGTTAGTCAAAGAAATTTAAGTTTCAAATCAAAACCATATACTAGATCTATATACATGACATACAAAATACACAAATTTAAAATAAAATATATTCAAACTTAAATCTAGATCTTTAAACTAAAAAAATTATATATATATATATATATATACGCTATATAAATTGAAACTTGAAATTAAATATATACCAGACATGAGCATTGTAAATTCATTCCAATGAACCATCAGGATCGGATCTACTCTGAATAGCAGACAAGATTGCTTCATGATCTGACTCTCGAACCTTCCAAAGAATCTTGTTATTAGGTCTTCCTCGATATCTATACAACTGAATATTTGTCGCTAGAACTAGATGTGAATATAAGAGTATTTTCCTGTGTGTCTCAAAGTCTTCAAACACCCAAACAGAGGAGTTTTTTAATGGATACCGTCAAAGCCAAGTTCCAGTAACTACCACTGACCCTGTAGGATACTCAATCTCTTCGCCATCTATAATAGGAGAAGTCAACTTCTTTCTTTCCTCGATGCAACGACATAAGAAATAGTCTGCTCCTTCTTCATTGTCTTCTCATGCAATCACCAAAACACATGTCCTACAAAAAAATAACCAAGGTTGAAAAACTCAAATTTAAATTACATATTAAAATTTCAATGGACATAACTCAATACAAAAATTAAATAAATAACGGATAAATACCTTGTCGCACCAAAATCGAAATTTCACAAAGTCCTTGGATGTTGTAACTTCATCTGCGTAACAAGTTGTAATGCTTGTGGAGGTTGATAACTAGGAAGCGGAGTTAGAGGCCTACAAATCCATCCTTCCACCCATTCTTGTGAATCACACTCAAGCGGTGACAAATTCGATACAAGATGCACAAAAACATGTCAACTTTCTTGTCCATACGGCCCACAAAGTAGCGTGCTCGAGCTACAAATGAGTGCATATCACCTCGACCCAAATGAGTGTCATACAATCCTCGTAGTTAGCAATATGTTTTTCCTCTATCAACCAAAAAATCTACAAACCGTAGAATTTTCTTGAGAACCTCGGGCCATGTTGTTAGTACACCATTCCACTATGCTTTTTGCATCTTTTAATTCAGCACCATCTTTGTACTTCAACTCTTCTCTTGCAAGAGCTCTTTTCACACATGCCCCTGCACCGTCATGCTCTCCTTTTCCATGTCCAGCCTCAATGAAACTCCAAATATGTTGCACACCCATCTTGACATGCATTCTGCTCATCCAATAAAACATTCGTGCATTCTTAAACTGAGACGTGCAATTATCTGACCATATATAATGTTGTTTGAAGTGGATGTCCCTATCACACAAGTTTCCATAAAATAACTGGAAACACCCTTGCACAAATTCAGTAGAATGAGTACGATCATCACTGATATAAAAGTGGTACTCTCTTAAAAATTTTCGATCATTCTCTGTACTGTCAGGAGAATGTAGAAATGCTATATGCACAAAAATGGCAACTTGTACTGAGTTGTAATATTGCGATTGAACCTCCATTTGTGGTTGCAATGTGTAATTCTCTGCAAAATCGACCACTGAAACAATAGTACCAATAGGAAATGTGTCTTTTCATAGCTTGAATTGTTCATCCAACCATCGAGCTCTATGTGTATGCCTCGCATACTCATAAACAATTTCATCCTTAAATTTTGTCATAAATTGAAAAATGGGCATTTGTTTTGTAACTAGCTCACACCGTTTCGACTCTTTTCCATCTTTCAACTAGTATGCAACTGATTTATATTTATCAAATTCAACTAAATTATGTCCTATTGTACCTTCAATTTGTTCATGGATGCAACTTTCCAATTTAGGTAATCCGCCGCATGTACTACAACTTCCATCTAAACAATCCTGACTATAAAAAAAATTGTCCAACTTCTTTTTCACAAAATATAGTAGGAATGAAATCCCTAGAAGATATTGGTGGAACTTGAACACCACATTCAGATAACATAGTTTCAGAATGAAAAATAGAACAAATACGTAAAAATTTAGCATAATGCATCGCAAATTCAACATGTTGCCTACAACAACAAGTGGTGCGAGCATGGTTGATTTTCACATAGAATGGTTTCAACATTTCAAAAAAACGTTGACTAATTTTAATTTCCAGATTCTCTTGTTCAAACTTACGAAAAAATTGAGTTTGAGTCATATCTAAGAAATGCTTTGGATGTGGTTCACGATTAGTAGAACCAACTCTCCGTTTTATAACATCTCTTGTATTAGGTGAAACTCTAGTGTTATCATGCCAAAATTTAGTAACAAATTCTCTTATAATTTTTGTCCTTAGAAAATGCCCAAAATCGACATTATTGAGTGATCAAGGATATTACGTCTTTCAATTGCTTTCATTAGAGTTTTTCGATTAACTTGTAACATTCGACTTGTTTGCGTAATCAAACGTTGTTTTTTATTGATTCACTTACAACACTAGTAGCAAGTACACAACGCACAATATTACTATCCCTAGTGCGTCTCTTGACACCAACAAAGGTGATATGCATCATGAAGGTTTTCAACAATTGTAGAGGTTTGACCATGTATATTAGATGTTGTCAATCCTAAGGTGTTTAATGTAGGTCTCATTTTAATCAATTTCATCAAACTAACCAACAAATGACATCTTTGGGAATCATTTAAAATTTCAAAATGATTATCCCAAATTTCAAAGGGCTTTTCTTCCGATTTGTCGCTTCGTAAAGTTTGTCGACATTGGTTTCAAAATGTTTTCATCAATTTCAATCAAAAAATTAGGTTTCTTATGTAAAATCCTAGGAGGTGTTTTTGTCAAATTTTGCTTGTCTATAGTTTCAACATGAATTTCCTTATTCACATTTTCATTGTCTCCTTCAATTTCAACATTTGCTACATCATGAGTATTTAATTCTTCTTCAACATCGACAAAAAAACTTCTTCATCACGAGTATTTAATTCAACTTCAACATTGACAAGAGAAGCATTACCTAGTTCTTCATTGCTTACAAAGAGTTGGGATTGAAGATGAACCTCTTCTAGATTCACAAAGTTTCCGCATTCGCTCAAAGATTTTCAATTTTGTTGGCCTCTAATTGTCGTGTTTTTTTTACTTAATGACTTCCTTTTTTGACTTCGTTTTTGTCTCCCATGATGTTTTTACTTTCGTGATAAAAAATGTGCCTGAAAAAGACATAATTTCGTAGTAATTCGTGCACGGTAAGGTCAGAGAGTAAAAATCACATGGTAATTCAGACATTGGGATGTGTGTAAATATGATTTATAAAGCTGCGCGAGCACGCTTTTATAAACCACGTTCATGTGTATTTTTACAAAAAACCGCGATCGCGAGCTATTTGCCGAACCTTAGCCTCGGAAAATCTTTGTTTTCCCCAACCAAAGCTATGGAAGGTCATTATGAAGTGCAAAAGGTCAAAAACCTCAAATCTTCTTCTTCCAAAGACTTGAACCATGCTAAAAACTGAAAACATTTCACAAAAATAGTGCCATCACGTAGGGTAGACTCTTAGATTTGTAAAAATATTGTTTTTAAAGTGAATAGAATAAGATAAATATCATTTTATAATTTATTACTAACAATAGGTCCTTAAGACATTTTTTCCCGTGAATGTTCATGTCTACGTTTAAGACTCAGAATTTTGTTTCGCTTATCAAAATATGATAAAAATTATATCATCCCAAGCGTGGACAAATTCTATACACCTTAAAAAAAAAAAAAATTGATTTCGATATTTTTGATATAGTTATGGTGGGCAAACGGAAAGTGCTCCATTTTCTAAATATTTTCAGACCACTTTCACGGAAAAATCATAAAAAAATATTGCTAAAAAAATACAAAATAAAATCCATCCCAAGATAGACAACTACATCTAACGTTTCACCAAAGGAAAAAAAAAAAAAAAGATTTGGTCATCCAAAATGTGGGCAAACGGACTACAATCTTATAAGTTTTTTTCAAAAAAAAACTAAGTCATATAATTTTAAGTGTTTAATATAGCTAAACTTGTCCATTTTTAAAAAAATTAGTATTTTAGAAACTAGATTCCGAATTCTACGATTCATATTTATATAATTTTTTTCTAATTTAGAGTGCGTGTATAGCTAATAATCCCTACAAGTTGAGATTTCACTATTTTTGCAATATGACGTCCACGGATGACCCTATATTTGTCCATCAACTTCTTGCACTTACCCTCATAAGAATCGAGCGGAATTGGGAAAAACAAACGGTCTGTGTTTGGAGGCTAGTTTTTCGGGGCCACTTGTCGTAGTTGACCTAGTTACAAATGAATAAAAGTTAGGTGGAGGGCTAAGAAAACCACGTCAAAACTAATGTTTGATGGATGAGCATGCAACGAGACACTTCCTACAAGTTCACCTATATACGAAGAATTCATTAGAGTCGACAGGATCGAGAACTAGAGAACCATTTTCAAACGGTGACAAGTTTTCTTGAGCGACAAGTCGAAATTGGTCCAATTTGACCTTGTCAAACTACGACCAGAGGCCTACATAATAGCTTTTGCAAATAATCCATAATAGTGTTTTTCCTATATCAAAGTTCCCTGCAATTTTCTAGTAAGAACACTAGAGGTTTGCATAAATGGATAATAATTTCTCTATCCAGGTTTCAAATGGTGGTTCAAAATGAAAGCCAACTTTATAGTTTTTAACAAATTTCTACTACTGTAAAATAGTGTAACAGGGCTCCTATAAGAGTGTCAAAATATCACATATGTTCATTCGGGGTCGATCCAAAGGTCAAGGTGACTCCTCGCATACCAAGGTACATGAATGAAGCTTAACATCTCATTTTCAGAGTTACAAAGGGTACTTAATGAGCCTCGAAAAATGCAAAAATTAACTATTTAAACAGGGAGAAGGTCAACATTATTACTAGAAAGTCAATTTCATCTGGTCGATAAAACAATGTTGTAGCGATTCGGTTGGGTAGGAAGTTTTCTAAATCACCTCAGAATGAGGGTGGAAGTTCATGTTTTAATGCAAATGAGTTATTTTGACTTCATGAGTTATGACACGACATTTCATTATTTTTACAACGAGTTGAAATAAACATTTAACGGTACTAAAATCCTAATATTTTAAAATTCTTTTAAGTTGCAAAAGAGAATTAAAGCACGAGAATTATGAGAGGTCATGCAAGATGAACCATGCCTCGAAGGAACGAAGTCGGTCCAAACTCGTAGGCTTCGGGTCCAACATCTTGATTGGGCACTAAGTCAACCAGCTTCACGAGCCTTGATCTAACCTCCACAACGTCAAACAAAGTTCCCAATCACTTGAAGTTTTTCCAATAATAAGTTTCCAATTATGTTCTAACAATTTTCTAAGGCTTGCACAAGGCTCCATTCTTACACATGGGCTAAGAGAATGTTGGCAATGGACAGGAGGCTCTACACCTGTGAGTGTAGTTTCTTGAAAGTTTCTAAAGCCTTTTGAACAAATCCATTATGTGCATATCCTACAATCATGGCATTCCATGAGACAACACTTCTTTGAGGCATTCTATCAAATAGTTCACACGCCTTTTCAACAAATCCATTTTGCGCATATCCTGTAATTATGGCACTCCATGAGACCACATTTCTTTGAGGAATTCTAACAAACAGTTCACGTGCCTTCTCAACAAAGGAGTAGACGCGGTATTTGTGGTTGTGAATTACCACTCTTTTCCATAAATTGAGCAGCAAAGGAACTCATCGCAGTGAACATTGATTTGGAATTGTTTCTGCCGCTTTGTAGTATCATAGAACGGAAGTATTGTTAAAATTTTATAGGAGTCATGGTGTCCTCATTACAGAGAGGCCACAAAGTCACTGGCAATGTCAAGAAGCTTAGTTTGGAGCTTCCACCCATTATTTTATTTTCCCTCGCAATTCTGGCATCCACAGTGGAAAATTACTTGCACACATCTACGACTGTATTCTCTCCATTATGCTTTGATGGATATCATACCCTGCTCCAAAGCTTCCACCATTTATAATTTCAACTTCCATGAGCTCGTGTTCGGTGACTTTCCTGTTAGCAAAAGACTCCTCCACGACTACAGAAGGCTTCGCTCCTGCCTCTGACATCTCTCTCACAGTCTGCTACTCTGTCACACCTACGTCCTGGGCTCGAATCTCCAACTAAGAATAACCTTTCTCAATCTATAACTCTTAAGTGTTCCACAAAACAACATTATCAGTAAAACATCCTCCTCCGCCTACGTATTTTGAGCCATCTAATGGTGCTTTTTTTATAGCCCTATCAAACTATCGTAATCATATTCCATGAGGCACTGTCTCGTTCTTTCATTTGGTCAAACCCTGTAACAACGCCCATGTTCTGGGAGGTGCCACGTAGTTTCCAAGTTTTTCCCATTTTTAAACAAGCTGGGAGGATGCTGGCACAGTTCAGGAGTGCGTTGGAAAGGCCGCAAATATGCAAGGAAGGAACAACGATCCAAACAAAATAGTGGACAGTGCATTAGAAATGTGTTCCAGCCTAGCACAAAAGAAGGCACCAATCCAAATGTGCACATCCTCCCAAAGTAGATAGAATTGCAGTCTCATTAATACACGCCTTCTCCTGATAGAAATTAATGGAAATGTAGGTTCCCATCCTCCAACGCACTTCCACAACTGACCAGAATTAAATAAAACTAACGTGTACAACTCACAAGGAAGAAAAGATGGTGGGGGGGTTTGTGTGGTGCCTCCATACCAAACAAAGTCTAAAATAATAATACGCATTTCCATGAAATGGTGGGACGCCAACAAAAGTGGCCAACATGGGTGAAAGCATCCAAAATTCTCATTAATTTAGATATATATATATATATATATATATATATATATATAATACGAGTGGAGACTTGGTCGGCTCAGGTGGTAGCAATATCATTTCACCTTTAAAATGACAAATAAAACAAGTACGCAAGCAAGCCTAGTCAACCAAGGAGGGACTAGAGATAGCAGTTTCAAAAATGAACACAAGACAAGGACCAACCACAATGTCGCAACAAGATACCCTCCTCTTTGTGTGAATCGAGGATCGATCCGCAAAGTGACCAATCTAACAATAAAATCACTTATCGATAGTTAACAACAAAGTTTATAACAAATCGACGATCAGATAATGAAGTTATCATCGATCGATAATTAAAATAATAATATTATTACTATTTTTATTACTATTATTATTACAACTTAATACTACTTATTAATCACATTGACAAGGACCAACATACAAGCTTGACCAAAATAATAATAGCAAGAATCGACAATTCAAAAGAATAATTATTATTATGTAGATGTTCCCTCTAGCTGGTCATGCCCTAACAACATCAAGTCATCATTCAAACCACCTATCGAATTCGAGAAAGAGATTTTTCCTTAACAGGGTAATCGAAAAGGTGAAGCCAACAAGGATCAGCAGGAGCACAACAACGTTAAATGCTTAGCAACATGGTCGTCAAAGAAGAAAAAGAAGAACAAGGAACAGGGCATTACATCCTCCTCCCCTTAAGAAAGCATCGTCCTCGATGCGACATACAATGAAGAAGGAGAAATGGTAAGCAACAAGGAACAAATATGGCGAAGGCATGCTCTAAGGTTAAGATTTCAGACACAAAAAGCATGGTCATAGGGTGGCCCTAGGAACAATTGGTAGAAATTTTAACTTTCAAGGTTCTATGAAGATTGGTAGTTCCCTCTTATTCGTTATTTCATTAATCTCTTTCTATTAACATTATTCTTAATTCAAGTCCTTTAGAATTTAATTTTTGTAGAATTTTAGTTTATTCATTCCTATGGGTTCCCATCATGAACTACAGTCACAACACCCTACCAGGGTCATACACAACACTAAAATTTCACAAGCATACTTTTACATACTTTCACGATCATATCACATCACAAGGGTTTCACCAAACCATGGATGGAACATACACATTCCACATAACATAGTATTAGTCACACATATATGACTGACACACAGAATGATCATGCCGATGCATATACAACGGGTATTACATGACCCAAAATCCATGACTGTACCAACATAGTGCCAAGACAATATCCAATAGTCCATACCAACCAAGGGGAGAGTCAACCCTCAATCATAACAATGTCTAACGAGACTCACAAGAGTACACATAACTCATTATACCAACTCCTCACATAACAAGACATCACGAAACAATCCCTAGATATCACCAAAGCAAAAAATAAAACTCCATATACCTTCCCAAAGCATCACCAAATAATCTCCATATATCTCAAACAACTCCATATACCTCCCAAAGAGAAAGAAACATAGTGCCAAAACCAAGCCGGGTCACTCAACCATAGAGCCCCATCAAGAATAATAGGTCACTCAACCATAGAGTGCCATAAGAATAACAGGTCACTCAACCATAGAGGCCTGTCTCCTTTCTCCTTTTAATGAGGTCGGGTCACCCTATGGCCTTGGGCACATAGAGCCCCGTCACCCCCAACCCAAGTGACATAATAACTTGTGGTTCAACAACCCGCTAGTTATCTCAGTAATTTCTTGGGGCTTACCCCCCATACAACAAAGCGGGTCCATAGGTTCAACCACTCCATGGTTAATCCCATGACCCTATCCCAACACATTACAACATTAGAACCAGCATAACAATCCATTCAAATGCCAAGTGGCAAAATCAAAATCCTTGGGCTAGGCTACAAAACTTTTAAATATGAAAAGAAAGTTTTAAAACTAAGAAAAAAAACAAGTGGCTAATTAGCCATGGTTAGTGCAAAATCCAAATGTTAATGCAACAATCAAATAAATTCCCAAAATACAAGAACATGTCAATCAAGAAAATGGTTGGTTCTAGCTAAAAGAGATAAGGATTATTTTAAAATAAAATACGTATAGAGAAATAGCACATTACAATCACAATATGGCCTCATATCGCCACCAAAGGGGTACTCATCAAGTTGTTGGCACTGGACATCGAGCCTTAGCTTGTAAAAATATACATGTAACCAGAAATGAGTAAATCAAATAATGTAACTGTCATCATCTCTGCCTGAATCATCCCTCCAAACTCCCACAAGGATCAACATAGTCAAAATTACATAGGATTTTCCAATGAAAAATCCAATAAGAAAGAGCAGGGAACTCTAGTTGCATAAGTTGAGCCTAAGGTGGTGTGCACCCACAATATATTGAGCAAGCTTGAAGTATACTAAATAGATAGAAGTGGGTTTTCAGTCTATATAAGACTCCACTTCCTCACTCATACTCAGCTCAAGATTATGAAAACTCCTGGTCCACACCTCCTCTCTCCACACATACACTCTTGACAGTTTATCCTTAGGGTCATCTATCAGTAAGGTCCACAACATACACATAACTACATCACTAACACAATGGTGATTCATGCACAATAAACATAACATCTTACGCATGGTATATATATATACAAGGTATAACACAATCATTACTTTCACGGGTTACGATACATCACATTACCACACCCTACACCAAAAATGCAATCACTATACACTGGGGTCATACTCACCATATACCCCTAAATCATGACATGAACCATCACATATTACATGAATTTTATGTATGAGGAACACAATGTCTAACCTTACAACATATAGTAAATTGTAATACAACACGACAAGGCACACAACTAATCACAATACTATGATGACATCATGATAAACTATGATTCACTTTACATCAATTTGGTCATGCAATACATCAATACATCTTCACATCACATAAGGTCAAAATGTTCTAACCCTCAGCAATCCACAATAACATTTCGTTCACAAACAACAAGGCAATACATTACACCCGAATCCCCCATTGAATCAACAACATAGAGAGTGAATACTCTCATCACAAGCACATCAATAAGATAACAAATATGCACTAAGTGACATACACAACATGTGTGTTCAAAATTTCACAATTACGACATAGTTCACATAACAACATATATCACATTACTCTTCCAATATCCACCACCATCATGCAGAATCATCACAACTCCAATCCATCCCAGAGGTTTGAGAGCATGAACCTCTGCTCTGATACCATATGTAGTGCCCACATTTTACACACCCAATTACAATAATAAAATACCAGGATAATTTTTTTTTTTGACTTACATTGCTCACTACACACAACACAGCAAGGGCTCTAAGTACAGAAACTCGACTCGCATACGACAATCACATAAGTCATCAACTCACATAGACACATGAAAACAACATAGGCATGTCGATGCCACACTTTTCCAAATGAATGGTTACTAGAATGACCCAACCACAAGAAAAATGACTTCAGAATGGAAATCCCACAACACATAATTTCTGTAATTGTATTTTAGTTAAGATTAACATTCCAAGGACATTATAGTGCAAGGATAAATTTCCTGATTTTCCACCTACAGATTCTTAAGTTCTTTCATGTTGAATTACCATTTGACCCTTTTAAGTTGGCTTCTTATTCTTTACAAAATCCTCCATAACTTGCATGCTTATTTGGCATAATTTGAATGCATATAAAATACTTAATCATCTTGTTCTTATGTTAAAAATCTTCTTCTCGAACATACATTCAACCTCAGACTTTTTACTCTTACAACTCAAGTGAATGTGACTTGGTGTCCATATAGGGATATTCCTAGGATTTAATAGAGATTTAGATACAAGATAGCTTTTTTACCAAAAACATTCCTTGATCACGGTATAGTTATTTTCCTACCATAGTTATTCTAAATCAATGACTTGTGAAATTCCATTTTGTTTTATATATGTATTTTGTTTCTCGAAGGTTGAATACACCAAGGCAATTCACATTCCTTGAAGCAAAAGAATATATTTAATTGATTTATAAGGTATTCAAGGGTCACATTATTCAACCTAAAATCTTTTTTTTTACTCTTATATACTTTAGTTTCTATGTCCCAAAATGGTCTTATTGTTAGCATTGTCTTGTAAAAGGAGTTACAAAGTGTGTGTTCAACCTCTTGATGACATAAATGATTAGAATCCTTGAAGCTACACATAAATCCTAAGTTAACATCCAAATCAACTGAGGTTTAGATTAATTCCAACTTCACCGAGGGTCTACCCTCAACTATATATGATTTTTAAGCAAGAGGACATATTTATACTAAACCACCTTCGAAAGGACCAAGGTGTTTAGCTAAGCGGAGCTAAGGGGTTCATTAGCAAGAGTTTAATACCTAGAAAAACTAAGTCACACCTCCATCTATGTCATCCGGATCCAACAGATATTTCACTTCATGAAGAACTTTAATTTTAAATCTATCTTCGATGACAAGGTAGTCCGCTAGGCTACAAATGAGGAGTTAGCTCTACACACTCCAAGAAAATTTTGACTGTGTCACTCCTATCAAACGGGTTTATGATAATGTCACTAAACATTCTGACTAAGACGATAAGCCCATTCTTGAGCTCTGATTTGCCTAAATTAGGATGTTCCATCGAGAGCAAAGATTAAGTTCATCCTATAGTTTTCAATGTCTTCCACGGTAAAAGTAACACACATGAAGACAAGTTATGCTCTGATATTGAACAAGGGTAGGGTGTTGCGATTTAATTCTCTTTATTACATTTACAAAGTATGAATGCACAAGATGACTCATTAATCATTTATTGAGCACTAAATATGCACTACAAGATATTACTTCAAATTCATTTACCTTATATAAGTATCGACCTTTTTACCTGGTATACTATGAATCAATATTGAACCTAAGATTAAATGCACATTTCCTAGATGTCCTCAAACGAGCATCTCATAGATATCAACAAATTATCAAATATAACATTATGTAACATGAGACAACATTATACATTTATTCATTTAACAATGAACTATCTAAATTACAAAGATAAATAAATGAATTACACATCGTCGCTTTTGTCGCCATTCTTTCATCCTACAAAACCACGTGAGCATGATATCGCTGATAATTCGCTAGCATGGCATCCACCCTAATCTAACATAATAACCATTTTTAGTTTCCCATTTACATATGATAATACTTTCAATTTGCAATCGCAATAAAAATGTTTATAGACATGTATTCATTACATTTCATTTTATTTCATTTGTAACCCAGAGAGAGAAAAGAAGGGAAGAGAGAGAAAACACCATTTTGTCAAAAGTTCTATTTCACACAACAATTTACACTATAGAGTTTTAAACAATTATTTACATGTGTTAAAAGTATCTATGGTGGCTTGGCAACTAGACTGGGTCCCGCAGCTTCCTATTTATACATTTTCTTACTAGCTACAAAGCGTTCAAAACGGGATCGATCTATGAAATTACTTCCAAAAGTTGTCTTCTCATGAGAATGCACAACACGATTAACTTTCCATATGTCCCTAGATAAACCAAGAGTTCATAGCAACCGACGGAATATGGAAAAAGTTAATGGTTTACGTTTGGCGGCTAGTTTTCGACGCCACTTTGGTCGTAGTTGACCCGGGCTTGCAAATGAACAAATGTTAGCTCGAGGGCTAAGAAACCCATGTCCAAAACTGACGTTTGATGGATGAGCACACAACGAGACACTTCCTATAAGTTCCCCTATATAAGGAGAATTCATCGAGTTGACGGACGGAGAACTAGAGAACCATTTTCAAAAGGTGAAAAGTTGTCCGGAGTGACAAGTCGAATTGGTCCAGCTTTGACCTTGTCAAACTACGACCGAAGGCCTACAAAATGGCTTTGCAAAACTATCCGTAAAAGTGTTGTTCCCTAAATGAAAGTTCCATGCAATTGCCTAGTAAGAACACTAGAAGTTTGCGAAAAATAGATAATAATCTCTCTATCTATGTTTCAAATGACGGTTCAAAACAAAATCCAACTTTATAGTTTTTAACAGACTTTCTACTACTATAAAACAAAGCAACAGACTCGTATAAGAGTGTCAAAAAGATCAAATATGTTCATTTGGGGTCGATCACAAGGTCAAGGTGGCTCCTCACATACCAAGGTACACGAATGAAGCTTAATATCTCGTTTTTGGAGTTACGAAGGGTACTTAATGAGCCTCTCGAAAATGCAAAAATTAACTATTTAAATAGGATAAGGTCAACATTATTACTAGAAAGTCAATTTCATTTGGTCGATAAAACAATGTTGTAGCAATTCAGTTGGGTAGGAAGTTTTCTAAATCACCTTAGAATGAGGGTGGAAGTTCATGTTTTAATGCAAACGAGTTATTTTGACTTCGTGAGTTACGACACGACATTTCATTGTTTTTGCAATGAGTTGAAATAAACATTTAACGGTACTAAAATCCTAATATTTTAAAATTCTATTAAGTTGCAAAAGAGAACTAAAGCATGAGAATTATGAGAGGTTAGGGAAGATGAACCATGCCTGGAAGGAAAAAAGTTGGTCGAACCTAGAGGGTTCTGGTCCAGCATCTCGCTTGGGCACTTCACAACTAGTTCACGAGCCTCGATCTAACCACCACAATGTCACACAAAATTCCCAATCACTTGAAGTTTTTCCAACATAATAAGTTGCCCATTGTGTTCTGACAATTTTCTAGGACCTACACAAGTCTCCATTCTTGCACACGAGCTGAGAGAATGTTGGCAATGGATAGGAGGCTCTACACCTGTGAGTATAGTTTCTTGAAATTTTCTAAAGCCTTTTGAACAAAACCCTTATGTGCATATCCTGCAATCATGGCATTCCATGAGACAACACTACTTTGAGATATTCTTTCAAACAATTCGCATGCCTTTCAAAAATCCATTTTGCGCATATCCTGAAATTATGGCACTCCATGAGACCGCATTTCTTTGAGGCATTCTATCAAACAATTCATGCGCCTTCTCAACAAAGGAATAGATGCGGTATTCGTGGTTGTGAATCACCACTCTTTTCCATAAACTGAGCAGCAAAGGAACTCATCGCGGTGAACATTGATTTGGAATTGTTTCGCCGCTTTGTAATATCAGAGAAGGGAAGTATTGTTCAAATTTTATAGGAGTCATGGTGCCCTCATTACAGAGAGGCCACAAAGTCACTGGTAATGTCAAGAAGCTCATTTTGGAGCTTCCACCCATTATTTTATTTTCCCTCGCAATTCTGGCATCCACAAAGGGAAATTTCTTTGCACACATCTATGATTGTATTCTCTCCATTATGCTTTGATGGATATCATACCCTACTCCAAAGCTTCCACCATTTATAATTTCAACTTCCATGAGCTCGTGTTCGGTGACTTTCTTGTTAGCAAAAGACTCGTCCATCGACTACAAAAGGCTTCACTTCGCCTCTGACATCTCTCTCACAGCTACTACTCTATCACACCTACGTCCTGGGCTCGAATCTCCAACTAAGAATAACCCTTCTCAATCTATAACTCTTAAGTGTTCCACAAAACAACATTATCAGTAAAACATCCTCCTCCACCTACGTATTTCGAGCCATCTAATGGTGCTTTTTTTAATAGCCCTATCAAACTGCCGTAATCATATTCCATGAGGCGTTGTCTCGTTCTTTCATTTGGTCAAACCCTATAACAACACCGATGTTCGGAGGTGCCCATATATACTTTTATTTTTCAAACCCACCCAATGTTAAGTTAAGCTAATTGTATGTTTTCTTACGTAAATTATGAAACAAAGTGATAATAGAAGTAAAATCTTTCATTCAATCTTATGATTTTAACTACTATTTCTTCAACTAGTTTAGTAATATATCTATAGTTAAAAATTTTCAACTTACTTTCTTTGAAGGGAAAAAAATATTCATTCCATTTCACAAATCAAGTGCAACCCAACAAGATACTTATTTCTTTTAAAATGAATCCTATCAAACTTTCACAATATTTTTAGAAATGAAAGTATCTCACATTTGAAAATAAAAATAACAAATGAAACTACTTGAATTAAAAAGGATACGTACCCATTTCAACTCTATTAAAATTTTCCTTTCACCAAGACAGAGGTAGAAATTGATAATTTATTTTCACAAAACTAACACATTTGAAATTATAAATCTCTTAAACAAGAACTCTTAAAGGGAGTTTACAAGATCAATGGCTTTCCAAGTATAACAACTTTCTAACAAACTTACAATTTTACTATACATCAGCTCAAAGTCGATAGTATAGATTTGAATGATACACAACGAAAGGGCTTGCCACAAGGCCAATTTCAAGTTTTTAATAAGCATGTCTTCATTCCAATGGTAGCTCCAAATTGCCTTCTTCAACTTCACAATGGGATCAAAAACAAGGAAGGAGGAGTATCCAACACTCGTTACCCAGCCTTAAATCCATTAAGAGGAGAATATATACCCTTAATGGCCCCCGAGGCCCAACAAAAAAACCATGAGTGGTATTGAGCAACATTGAAAAGTATCATCAAAGTGGCGTCACAACAAATGCACATATAAGACTTTCAACTCAACCAAGACAACACATCCAACAAGATTACAATTTCACAACACACAAAGGTTTGAGGAGCAAACGAAATAGAGCAAGGGATATGGGATACCACCTCCTTATGCCTCCCAAGTGAAGTGCGAGTCTTCTTTGTAAGCCTCCAAGTGCACAAAATATCACACAAAATCCTTATTTCTCCTTGGAAGCATGAAATAAATCCATGAATTTCTTCTTATTCCCCATAGGTAAGACTCCAATTCACACTCCCACGAGAATTCATTCCTCACAAAAATCCCTTTTCCTCCCTAATGGTTCCATGATCTCTTCTCCCACACCCAACTTAAGGTATACTAACCAACCAACACAAAAACACATTCATAAGACAAAATGACAATTTTAACAAGCACAAAATTCCAAACAAAAAGAAAAATAGCATAATAACAAGGTTGGAGAGCCTACCTCTCCATCAAGATCCAATAAAATTCACACTTCTCTTTATATTCTAAGCCAAGAAATCCCAAAATCACTCCAACAAGCTCAAAAATCCAAAAGTACATAAGAAGTAAAATGAGCAAGTAACCCCATTCCAACCAAAAATCACCAATAAATAGAAATGGAATGTGAGGATGATGAGGTGGCTCCATGTAGGATGTCACTTCATCATTCCTCAATCCCCATACTCAATTCAACACACCAAGACCAAGAAAATCAATGCACATGTAAGGACTATGAGAACCCACATGGCTCAAAACTTGCACACCATGCTTTCAATGTACAGAATAAATTGGGGTAGAAAGAAAGTGCAATAATTTTCCTTCTTTTACATTAAAAATGGAAATCAAAAGTAAAAATAAGCTTCCTAACCCATAGGAAGGGTCGTTGGGTAAAGTTAAGAGGCATGGGAAAAGCCTTTCTTGTCCCACAAGCCTCAAATAATCCCCCAACCAAGTAAAAATTAGAATTTTGAAGTTGGCGGCGAGTAAAATACTTACAAATAATCATAAATTTTACTTACAACAATGACCACCAAATCTCATCTTAAGTATATGTCACATCCCTAATTTAGTTAACTAAAAATAAAAAGTGTTAAGATTAATGAAAACACATTTACAACATGCTAATAAGGTGAAAAAAAAAAATACACAAAAAATAAATAAGCACATACGAAACTAAAGAAAGGGACACAATTCACCCCATGGCCACATATGTGAAGTCACCCCCCATGGGAGACCTCCAAACTAGACAACAAAAAAACCACACTACACAACTTACACAAGTTGAAAAATTGCCTCATTGTTCAACACCCAACATCCTTAGTGGTTGGTCCCCTATCCCCTTTGATGCACGTGATAAAACTCCTGCACAAAAAAAATACCTCTCTGACCTTTCGACCGTATTAATAACATCGAGACAATGTACAAATAAAATCAATAATCATCATTTGACATTAGCAATTCTATTATCCATCAATATATCAAAATCTAACCCTAACATCCATGAGATTACAATTCTACTCAAAACATCCCAAAACATTATGAAATCCATATCATGAAAATCAACATATATCAAACTGTCTAACTTCACTATCTAGTGCATCATAATAAAATGTAACATCATAATGTCAATAGTCCAAATATCAATATAATCTATCATCTAATAATAAATGTATCAAACTCAAAATGTCTTAACATTAGTGCAATAGTATCAATATCAAGATGAAATAGTGTGGAAGAAGAGTGAGCACTACATCCCCCTCCCCTTAGACTTAACTTCCTCTTGGAAGTCACTGGAATAGATGAGGAAACTGAGATCACAAAATAGTGGCATCCTCCTAAGTGGTTGTAGTCTCGTCGTACCTATCCCACTGGACCCGCACCTGGTCAATCTTGTGGCCTCGAAGGCCATAGGTTCTTGCGCTCTATGATGCGCATGAGCTCCAATGATACATGGGCCTACTTTTGCACCTACAATGCAATTCAATAAAAAAATGAGAGGGATATGGAATATATCTCCTAAGTACATAAACATGAAATACATCATGCACGCAAAGACAATATGGGTGGTAATGCTAGACGATAGGCCAACGACCGATACGCTTCAAGATCTCGAAGGGACCCAAAATCTTGGAGCTAACTTAGAGCCTTTTCCATAACGGATAGGACTCTTATGAGGCCTGACATGAAGAAATACCTTCGTTCCCACCTCAAAACTATGATCTATCCTCCTCATATTTGCATACTTCTTCTGCCTATCATGAGCCTCCCAAGCCTCCGACAAATCAAGACAACCTCTTCCGCTCCATATCCTGTACTAATGTTGGCCCAAGAGAAACCTTATCCTCTAACCTATCCCAACTCAATGGTGTCCTATACTCTCTACCATAAAATTCCTGAAAATGAGTCATGCCAATCAAACTCTGAAAACTATTGTTGTAGGAAAACTCCACCAAATATAAGTACTCCTCCCACCTAGATTGATGGTCCATGACATACATCTGCAACATATCCTCCAAGATCTGATTCACTCACTCTATCTGCCCATCTATCTCTAGATGATAAGTTATACCGGGAGTTGATGATTGTCCCAAGAACCTTCGTATGGTAGTGTAGAAGTGAGAAGTGTACAAAGGATCGCAGATTGCAAATGATCTTCCATAGAATCTCATGCAGTCTAAAAATATCATCAAGGTATACCCACACTACTACACTAGCTGTATATGTGGTCTTCATCAGAGAAAAATGAGCCACTTTAATCAATTCACCCACCATGACCATGATGGGGTCTTGGTGGTATCTCAACATCGGTATCCCTCTAATGAAATCCATGGAAATGGTGTCCCATTTCCACTCTGCATGGCATGTGAGTAGAGAATGACACTTAGATGTTGACGCTTAGCCTTCACCCTCGACACTCTAAACAACGTGACAAAACCGAGCTACATCTCTCTCAAGACCTCTCGTATGATAAATATATCTCAACGTGGCATGCATCTTCTTCACCCCCGGATGGTCTCGAATAAGGTGCATAATGAGCCTCTACCAAGATATTCTATCTCAAGCCTCCATCTCTTTGTACATATATCCAACCTATGTGTCTAAGAATACCATTTTTCTCTAATGTGAATCCATTAAAATTCCCCTCAAGAGGTCTTTGAGACTCAATCTCTGATTTGGCTACAAGGTAAAAGCTATCATGAGGAATTTCATGCAAAATCCTGCTTTGTAAATTTATAATCACTAAGGTATGCATAGTCACATGTCTCTTTCGACTCGTGGCATCTGTAATCACATTCTCTTTCCCCTTGACATGCTCTATCTCCATGTCGTACTCACAAAAAATACATCCAACATTGCTGATCAACGTTGAGATTAGGTGTGAAGAGGTGGGGAAGACGCAAGTGATCAATCTGAGTATAAATCTCGATCAAGAAGAAAGTGTCTCAATCAAACCAAAGCATGCAAAAATTCTACAAACTCAAGGTCATGAGTTGGATAATTGAGCACATAATCCTTGAGTTTGTGAGACTCAAAGGATACTACATGGTCCTCCTACATCAATACACCACCTAACCCTACCAAAGAAACATTTGTGAAAACAAATAAGTCACTCGAGGATCTCGACATTGCAAGAATAGGTGTTGTCATATGGCATTCCTTCACTATCCCGAGGCCTACTCACATCTATTAGACCAGATTAACTTGTTCCCTTTCTCGTTAAAGGGAAGTTATGGGGTGCACAACCCGAGAGAATTCTGAAAAATATCCTATAGTATCCTACTAACCCCATGAAACCGTGTGCACCTTGGTCACACTAGTAGGTCTTGGAAAATCCATAATGGCTATAATCTTGGTAGGATCGACCGCAATACTTTCCCATAAATTATGTGACCCAAATACTACACATCTTATTGAAAGAATGCACACTTCTATAAGTTCCCGTAAATTTTTTTCTCACGAAGATAGTGCAAAACCTAGCGAAGGTGTTCCTCGTGCTCCTTATGCGTGTGAGAATAGATCAAAATGTTATAAAAAAAAATGAGAAAAAAATTGTCTAAAATTTCCTTGAACACCCCGTTCATCAAACTCATGAACGTTGCAGGGGCGTTCGTTAGACCGTATGGCACCACTGTGAACTCATTATGGCCATATCTCATGTAGAAAGTTGACTTGTGGATATCTTCCTATGTGGTCCTCAACAGATGGTATCCTAACTTCAAATATATCTTAGGAAATATTTATCGCCCCTTAATCTGATCAAACTAATCATCAATGGGAGGAAGGTGGTAATGATTCTTGATTGTTGCTTTGTTCAATTGATGATAGTCCACACATAACCACAAGTATCCATCCTTCTTCTTCACAAAATTCTCAAGTGCACCCCAAGAGGATACACTAGGATGAATTAGGCCTTTCTCAACAAGGCCCTCAAGCTACAACTTGAGCTCACATAGCTCAGGTGTGGTCATCCTATAAAGAGTGTGTGAGATAGGTTCTGCTCCTTGAACCAATTCAAAATTGAAGTCTATCTCACGTGGGCAAGGCATCTGTGATAGCTCACTAGGAAACACATCTAAAAACTCCTACAAAATGGGGTGATCATCAAGTGAAGGTCCACTAGACTCATCCTTTGACCTATCACTAACTGTAATAACATACAATTGACAACCTCGCCTCGCACACCGCTTCAACTACATAGTAGAAATAGTGTGAATAGAGATGGATCTCCTGACTCCTACTATCACTGACTCCACACCCAAATCATCTGCACAAGATATAATCTTACTGTAGTAATCAACTTTGGCTCTGTGTGTAGACAACCAGTCCATGCCAAAAATCACTCCATAAGAACCCAAGGGAAGGATACGAAGATCTGAAGTATTGGTAAAGGGTCCTAGGTCCACTACATAGTCCTTGACTAAGGATTCAACTGAGATATTTGCTCCAAAATCCATCCCGACCTCCCAACTAAGGCCCTTCCTAACTTCCACCAACCTGCAACACTCTACTAAAGATGGTGAAATGAAAGAATCTAATGAGCCTAAGTCAAATAAAATAGGGATATAAATACCACCAATGCTACATGTGGTCTCTATCACCATGTCCCGATGGTCGTCCTAGTAGTTTTCAATCATTGCATATATCCTATGACGCCTAGCCATGTCGCCAACAATGGGCTCAGAAGCAGGTGACTTAACCTGATTAACAGGGTTTGGATGGCACTCTCTCCAGTGATGTCCATGTATGATGAAAGCATAAAAGTGCTTGGTCTTATCCATCTCAGTAGATAGTCCTCCAAGTGGCCCATTGGTATGTGTTGAAGGACCTAATGACCCTTCCATAGACCTTTGTTGGTGCTGCGGTGGACGTACTCCTACCAACTGCACTTGAGGTGGACCTTGTGTTCTATTCATCCCCTAGCTAGAGGTTCCATATCATGACCTCTCTAAGCATCATGGCGCTATGGAGGTCGAATGGGTGGTCGAGTTTTTGCTACTAATTTTGAGGAGGTGGTGGAGGTTGTGCCTTTAAAACACATAGTCTTTGTTTTACTAAATCGATGCTTTAAAAAACACAAGGTTTATTTTGTTTTTGCATTGATAACATTTAAAAATTGTAGTACAAATTATTGTGGGGGAGTTCACCGACCTCATCCCCATCCCAAATTCTATGGGGTGGGAGTGGGGTTGGTGACTCCCCCCCCACGCCCCCACCCTTTTCCCGTTTTTAAAACTATTAAACCCTAACCACTTTCACGGCCCTAAGGGCACTTCAACACTTTTTTTTTTATAATTTTTTTAAAGAAAAATTATTAATAACAATAATTGTTATTATTATTATTAATATTTATTATTAATAATTATAATAATAAAAGTAATAAATATAAATGTATTTATATATATTTGTATTATTAGTATTATATCAATTTCACTAATAATTTATTAAAAGGAAACAATATTAATCTAATAATTATATTAATATACTAATAATATTGAGATAGTCAAACCTATTTGAATTTCTTCCTTTTTGGGTTTAATAGAGTTTAATATTTGTCTAATATCTAAATATGGAAGATTTCCAAAATATACTTATAAAGTTAACTTGACCAATGTTATATTTTAATATAAATATGGATATATATATATACTTTTCTTATTCGAACCCACCCAATGTTAAGTTAAGCTAATTGTATGTTTTCTTACACAACTTCTGAAAAAAGTGATAATAGAAGTAAAATCTTTCATTCAATATTATGATTTTAACTATTTTTTCTTCAACTAGTTTAGTAATACATTTCTAGTTTAAAAGCTTCAACTTACTTTCTTTGAAGGGAAAAAAATATCCATTCCATTCCACAAATCAAGTGCAACCCAACAATATACTTATTTCTTGTAAAATGAAGTCTATCAAACTTTTACAATATGTTTAGAAATGAAAATATCTCACATTTGAAAAAAATGAAACTACTTGAATTAAAAAGGATACGTACCCATTTCAACTATATTCAAATCTTCCTTTCACCAAGACAAGGTAGAACTTGATAATTTCTTTTCACAAAACTCACACATTTGAAATTATAAATCTCTTAAACAAACACTCTTAAAGGGAGTTTACAAGATCAATGGCTTTCCAAGTATAACAAATTTCTCATAAACTTACAATTTTACTATGCATCACCTCAAAGCGGAAAGTATAGATTTGAATGATATACAACAAAAGGGCTTTCCACATAGCCAAGTTTCAAGTTTTTAATAAGCATGTCTTCATTCCAATGGTAGCTCCAACTTTCCTTCTTCAACATCACAATGGGATCAAAAACAAGGAAGGGGGAGTAGGCAATGCTCTCTACCAATCCTTAAATCCATTAAGAGGATAATCCATTCCCTTAATGGCCCCCGAGCCCCAACCAAGGAACCATGATGGTTATTGAGAAAAAATGAAAAGTTTCATGAAAGTGGCTTCACAACAAACACACATACAAGACTTTCAATTGAACCAAGACAACATATCCAATAAGATTATGATTTCACAACACATAAACGTTTTAGGATCAAACCAAATAGAGAAGGGGCTATGGTAGACCACCTCCTTATGCCTTCCAAGTGAATTGCAAGTCTTACCCTAAGCCTCTAAGTGCACAAAATATCACAAAAATCCTTATCTATCCTCTTGTAAGCATGAAACAAAACCATGAATTCCTTTTCACTCCCCATAGGTAATACTCCCATTCACACTCTAACAAAATTCATTCCTCATAAAAATCCATTTTCCCTCCCTAATGGTTCCATGATCCCTTCTCCCACACCCAACTTAAGGTCTACTACCCAACCAACACACAAACACATTCACAAGACAAAACAATAATTTTAACAAGCACAACATTGCAAAAAAACAAGAAAAATAACATAATAAAAAGTGTGGAAATCCTACCTCTACATCAAGATCCAAGAAAATTCACAATCCTATTTAAATTTCAAGCCAAGAAATCCCAAAAACACTTCAACAAGCTTCAAAATCCAAAAGTGCAAAAGAAGCAAAATGAGCAAGTAACCCCAATTCCAACAAAAAATTATAAATAAATAGAAATAGAATGTGAGGATGATGAGGTGGCTCCATGTAGGATGCCACTTCATCATTCCTCAATCCCCACATTCAAGCCAACGCAACAAGACCAAAAAAATAATGCACATGAAAGGACTATGACAACCCACATGGATCAAAACGTGCACACCATGCTTTCAATGTACATAATAAATTGGGGTAGATAGAAAGTGCAATAATTTTCCTTCTTTAACATTCAAAACTGGAAAAAAAACGTCAAAATAAGATTCCCAACCCATAGGAATGGTTGATGGGTAAATGTAAGAGGCATGGGACAGGCCTTGCTTGTCCCACAAGCCTCAAAAATGCCCCCAAGTGAAAATCATAATTTTTAAGTTGGCGGTGGAGTAAAATACCTACAAATAATCATAAATTTTATTTAAAACAATGACCACCAAATCTCATCTTAACTATATGTCACATCCCTAATTTAGTTAACTAAAAATAAGAAGTGTTAAACTTAATTAAAACACATTTACAACATGTTAATAAGCGTAGAAAAATTACAAAAATTTAAAATACACAAAACATAAATAAGCACATACATAAATTAAAGAAACAGATACAATTCACCCCATCACCACATATGTGAAGTCACCCCCCATGGGACACCTCAAAACTATACAAGAAAAAAACCACATTACACAATGTTACACAAGTTGAAAAATTTGGCCTCATTGTTCAACATCCAACATCATCCATGGTTGGTCCTGTATCATGGATAGATGAGCCAACAGTGTGCAGGGCATAGCCCCTCTTTGAGACAACAAAGCGAAACTAGTTTATTGCTATTCTACCGGCAGGAATCTATGCAAGTCTCACAATATTCTACCTTCGGGGGTTTGGGATCTCATCCCAGTAGGGGTGTTTCCAACTGCAAAAAGAAAGGAATGAAGGGAAAGACGAAGATAAGATAGATCCGAAGGGAGAAAAGAAATGAATTCCAAAGCAGAAAGGTCAGAGGGTTTATGTTTTGGGATTGGTAATAAATGGAGCCAAACCTACTTGCATAAACAAACAAAGCAATACTGATGAACAAATGACAAAAAAGTAGAGATAGATTCAACAAGAATAAACATACAGATCTAACATAAGAAAGTTCGATGCATAACACAAGTATTCAAAGACAAAGTCTCAATATTGTATTAATATTTTCTTCTATTACAAAAAGTACAAAGCCTTTTCTTCTCACTTCTATTTTTCATCTAAAAAGTGTCCACCCTTGAATACAACAAGTATCCAAGTATATATAGAAGAAGGAGAAGAGAGAAGGCAAAAAGAAACCAACAACTAATTACAAAAATATTTACAAAATATCTAAAAGTCAACTATTGACTTAGGGCAACTTGGTGGATGACAACATCCCATGGTGCAACATGGATGATGTCATCATTTATGCCAACATACTTTTAAATATTACAAAAAGAAAGCCAAGAGGAGGAAGGCTATTCATCATCATCCCATGGCTGGAAGGGAGTATCCTGCTTTTGCTCAGGAGAGGCAATGTGGAATTGAGTCCGATACTCCATGAATTTGCTGATCATCGGTTGGAGTAGATCCTGGCAGGACCCTTGGTGTGATCGCCGATGACTTCACAAGTCTCCCATTCATCTCTGAGTTTTTCTGGGAGCTTGAAGTATTCATTACCTGCCTCCATCAGGTACCCTATAAAATCACGGCAAGCCAGAAGGTTATTGATGGATTCAGTGTCAAAAGTGGCTTCTAGCCCTAGCCCTTGCGAGACGATCTCTTTGAAGATCCGAATGGTTTCATCTGCCTTCCTCAAGGCGTATGACGGAGTGAGCAAGCCCGAGAGACATCCTCAGGAAAATTTGCTCCATTTGATGCATAGCATCTAGGGCTTCCTCCTTGACCTTATCTATCTTCTCCAGAAAATTCCATCTGATCGACTCGGTAGTCC
Organism: Taxus wallichiana var. yunnanensis; assembly: GCA_018340775.1. Classification (NCBI taxonomy): domain Eukaryota; kingdom Viridiplantae; phylum Streptophyta; class Pinopsida; order Cupressales; family Taxaceae; genus Taxus; species Taxus wallichiana. The sequence goes on from CM031238.1 coordinate 650,008,558, forward strand.
AAAGCAACAAGGATTTTGTTGGGTGCTCTGGGGTGATCAAAGATGCCAATTTAACTAAATCTTCGACTGAACAGTCGAGCATCTTCTGGAATGTCTCATGTTGCAACCTAGCATGGTCTAACTCTTCGAGAGATAGGTCCTGCAATCGCTTGGAGTTCCTTGTTCACTGATCAATGTTTTGATATAGCTCGGTGAACTTAATGATTACTCCCTCACTTTCTTTGAGGATCTGGTCTCTCCAGGTGGATACTGCCATGCCTTGTTTTCCAATCTTGGCGTATTCGTTTATCTTATCCTGACTAAGGGCCTCAGGAGTTTCAGTGGCAGTTGTAGGAGGTGCACTTGCCCATTTTCTGCAGGGTGGAGAAGATGTTTATTCTGCTCTTTTAGTAGCCTCTTCTCTTCCTTTTCTTCTTGAAGCTTCTTGCAAAGGGCATCCACCGCAGATAGGGCCTCTCCTTGAAGGCTCTCGAATGATGTTCCCATTGTGACCTGCGTCACTATATAATCTATAGGGGACAGATCCTTTTTATCCTTTGTGGGATCGGGATACGCGATCTCCATTACTCTTTCTCCCGATGCACTCTGAGAGAAGCGGGTTATTGGTTTTGCTTCTTAGCCCCTTTTGTTGGGATGACGGAGAAGTCCATAGGTGCAATGGTGACTTTCCTCTTATGCTGGCTCAAGTGCTGGGAGATCCATGCTTTGGACTCAAGGAGTGGGACCAGAGGTGGAAGAGGAGCGGCTATAGTGGATGAGGGAAATGCGTCGAGACACTTGGTGGTGGCATTGAAAGAGAGGCCAACAAAGTGCTCACGGGAGGAGGAGATACTGCAGGGGAGGTAGTCGTGGGAGTGGAAGGGAGCTGAGAGATGAGAGAAGAAATGGTGGGGGACATACTCCGCAAGGGAGAGAAGATGGAGGAAGAGGAAGGGGGAACAATAGAAGATGGGGGAGAAGAAACAACCAAGGGAATGGTTGGTTGAGTCACGTGAGGAGGGGAAGGAGGAGAGGGAGAAGGGATGGAAGGAAACTCAATGGTTGTAGCAGTGGCAACATCCTGAGTGGATGTGCCCATTGGAACACTTTCTACGCCACTTCTTTCTCTGGAGATACCAGGCTTACAACCTATTCTTGTGCGGCGGAAGGAGGGCTCTCAGGAGCTTCTTCTTGAGCGGAGCTTGATTCTCCCTCTTTATCTTTACCTTTTCCCTTTTGCAAATGCTTCGACCTGGTACGTGCATTGCCCAAAGGGGATGTGGTGAAATCTACCCCAAGGTAGATGAGGCCGTTCATTCTCTGCACCAATGCTCTGTGCGCTGCAATGTGCCCTTAACCCTCACCTCAATGGTCTGAGGTGCCTTTGTTCTATCAATCTCAGCAAATGGCAATTGTCCCCATCCGTATCTAGATATACCTGATCAACTTCTTGATCGGTTGTTTGGAAACCTTTTGGAACAATGGCCATGCCATATTGAATAATTTCTGCTAGGGCCAGGGGAGTGATCCTTTCTCCTGAGTTCGACCTCGTGATACAGGTCGATGTAGATGTCCTCGATCTGTGGAACATGGATCGGATCGAGTTTTTCCTTTGGGAGGCAATTTCACGGATCAAAGGTGGGCCTCTTGAGAAATTGTGCTTTAGGTTAAGCAGTTCCAGCTCTGCGAACATTTCCCGGGCTTTGGTGTGAGAAGTGCAGGTGTACCTACCCACTGTGAGGGGGAAAGGAGTTCCACCCTTCTTCCTTTTCAGGCACTTCTCGTGATATGTTATGAGCTACCTGGACAACTCCAATAGGATCAACTTAGGGCCTTGCATACCTTGGTAACTTGGTGGGCTCCCCAAGAAGTTGGCTGCTCTGAGATAGGTGAAAGTGGGGAATTGCGTAAATAATTCCCCCACTTCTCGGTTGCAGTGACTATGCTCTTGGTCATCCGACCATGAGTCATATTGGGCCTCAATAGGCAGATGATGCCGTAGAAGAAGGCATCATTGATCTTGGTGAACTGTGGGATGTTGTTCTCCAGCTTCAATTCTAGGTAGTATTCATATTTTTACCTGGGGCCACACCCCACATCGGCTCAGCACTGGATAGTCTCTCTCTGAGGCTGCAGTGTAGACTACGTAGGAGTTCATGTAGAACCTCCCCATTGTGGTGAGTTGTTGGAGCTGCTCAGAGATGGTGTCTTCTTGATGATCTCTGCCCACTCAAAATACTAATCAGGCACGTTCTTATTCATTGTTTCCAGATACCTGAGCATCCATTTGTGGAAGTAATGGGCATCAAAAAGCCCAAATACCCTACTTAGGAAGGTGATGGTATCGCTCAGTTCCTCAGAGAAGTCACTTGCTGCGGTGAATAACCTGTGGCCACCTGGTTATTACCTTCTTATTTTTCAAATACACTTCGTTCATTAACTACATGCATTTGTCTTCATTTTCCTCCCATGCCTTGATGCAGTCTTCTTGGCTTATAGCCACAAAATGCCGGTGGTGGGGAATACCTAGCATGATCTCAAAGTGTTGGGTAGTGAGGTTGATTATGACCTCGCCCTTTTCGTTCTCGACACACCTTGTGTCTTTGTTATAACAGCGGGCCACCACCATCATAAACTCATTATTCACTACACTAACGGGGATTCCCCCGGTGAAATGCAGACCACTTCCCACCAGTTTTCCATCCAAGGACTACCTGTGACCCTTCAGTTCTAGCCCAAAAATCTTCCATGTCGATGTGGCCAAGTTCGGAATCTCTGATGTCTAAGTCACATTCTAGCATGGGACTCGGGCATCTTGACCCTTTGATATTTGTATTTCATCTCTTCCTCTGTGAGTTTGGCCTTACCCTTTGACTTGGTTGGCCTTTTTCTTGATGTAGACATATGTGAATCTGAGTTCAGTTGTTGATCTGCAGAAGAAGGAGCGAAGTCCAACGAAGAGCCATGTTAGCTGTTAGATTATCCATCAAGGCTTTACAGAATGAGGAGTTAGCAATTTAAAATCCTCTAGGGCAGGGGCACAGGGAATACTTGCAGGCTGCAGGGTCAATAAAGCAAGGCACACTGATGGAGTGTTGCAAGGAAGAAAACAATGCCAAAGGGCACAGGGCGCAGAAATTTACACATAACATCAATGTTGTTGTAGACAAATTTGCGCCTGTGCCATTATATAAGGTTTTAAACTAGGCACAAATAAGTTTGGTGTTGCATGGGAGCAGGATGCGCCAATGGCGTAGATATGGGACATGTTGCAGGGAATTTTGGTGCACCAAGGGCGCAACATTAAAGGGTGTATCACTAACTTTATGTGCGCCAAGGGGCCTTTGGCGCGGCGCAGGAAGAGATTGCATAACAAACTTTGTTGGTGTAAGCAGGATTGCGCCTGCACCTAGTAAGGATTTTCTTAGTTTTGTATGGCGCAGGAAGGATGCGTGCTGTAATCAGGGATAGTGCGCCCTCTTGGCGTGACTGTGTTTTATGTAACAAGGATGGCGATTGCACCAAGAGAAAATGCGGCCTAGAACTGATAACTTTAGGTTTTCTTTCTTCCTATTGGTTTGTGGTTTTAGGCCTCCTTCGACATGGATTTTGATAGTGAAGGGGGACAGAGTGAAGAAGATCTTGGGTTCGTTTTGAGACAAAGCCCTCCAGCTAGATCTGGAAGGAGGGTGAAACTGGCTTGGGAGGGAAGATTGTAAAACGGGCTGGAGGGGTTTATGGTTTCTTCAGATTCATTTTATCACTATCCCACAAACAACCAAACCAAAACAAAAAATAAAAAAAAGCAAGGACCACTTACCTGGAATATATAGAATGAGAGAAATGAAGTGGGGTCCACAGAACGTGACACGAGGATGAAAGGAGTCTTGATGGTGTGAGAATAATAAAGTTTTCACGTGTTTTTCAATCATGAAAATGACATGGCGGATGCGCCTATATATAGCCAAAAGTGTAATAAATGTGCCACCCACTTTTTAAAGGGCACACCAAAACATATGTCGACATGAAAATATTTGCGCCCTTTGGCGCGGTATGCTTTTTTGTCAGCAAGAAATTATCTGTGCCTTTAGCACAAATTTAGGACTGTCAACATGGGATTTTGAGCGCCTTGGCACACCGCTTAAGGGCACAACATTTTTGTTGACAGGTGGCGCATGCGCCTTGGCACAGGCAAGAAAGGTGCATCATGGGAGGTGCAACAATTGTTGTGTTAACACTCCAAAGGGTGCGCCAAAGGAATAAAAAGGGTGTAAATTCATCTTGTGTTGCATGAACAAAATCATGCCCAACCAAAAAGGACCAAAATGACTAAGTTCAAAAAACTAGATTTTCTCGGAAAGGGATTTTACGCCATTCCGAATGCTGAGGGACCTTGACGAGGAACCAGACAAAATTTTGGTATGGTTACCTACAAAATTTCCCTCATCAATTTTACAGGATAACAACTGGCTCTTTCTGGGGACTATCTTTGAGCGAAGCTTAAGGGTAGAGAACCCCAGATCAACATGTGCCTATCCATTGGGTTACAGAGTCAAAAACAAGGGTGACAACAAAAGAAAACACACGACAAAAGCAAACACACAACATAAAGCAAACTGTACAAAGAAAAGAGGAAGCTCTACTTCCTGAATATTTTGAGATGTTGCCCACTATAGGGAAGTGGGAGATCAGTTCCATCTAGATACGAGAGATAGAAGCTATTCTCTCTCATTGAGCTGTTGATCTTGAAAGGTCCTCTCCATAGAGAATCAAATTTCCCGTGCATGCCCTTTGGCTCTCTTCACTTGTCCCACAAAAGGATGAGATCTCCCACCTAAAATTCCTCAGCTTAGCCTTTTTATCAAATAGTCTCTTGACTTGATTCTGATGTTCGGTGATCCTGTCGACCACTCTTACTCTTTTTTCTTCGAGCTCTGCTAGATACATGATCCTCTTTTCAAGAGAATTTTGGAAAGTCTCATCTTCAATCGCTCGTGCCAAGCGCGAGCAGGGGGAAGTTCTATAGAAATGGGAAGCTCGGCATCGATTCCATATAACACTTGAAAAGGTGACATACCGAGAGACCTCTTGGGAGTAATGCGGTCCACCCACAAAGCGTCATACAATGACTTGTGCCACGTCCGCTGATTCTCATCAACTAGCTTCCGTATGATGGTCACTAAGTTTTTATTACTGGATTCTACCTGACCATTTCCTTGGGGGTAATAATCCGAGGCATGGGCCAAGGTTATCCCGTATTCATAGCAAAAACTGATAACTTCCCAGAGGAAAGATTGGAAGCATTATCAACAACAATCTTGTTTGGAACGCCAAACCTTACAATGATATTCTCTTTGATGAAATTACAAACAACTTCAGAGGTGGCATTCTTGACAGGTATGGCCTCCACCCATTTGGTGAAGTAATCTGTTGTTGTTAGGACATAACTATGTCCGGCACTTGATTGTGGGTGTAGTGCTCTGATAAAGTCGATTCCCCATTGCCTGAATGGTTCATCAATAACGACCAGCCTGAGGGGAAAAGCAGCCAATTTTGGTTTGCCAACAAATTGTTGGCAGAGCTCACATTTTGCTACCCAGGTGGCTGTATCCTGAAATAGCATTGGCCAATAGTACCTGGCCCTGGATGATCTTGTGTGCTATCACGGAAGAGGAGAAATGACCACCACAGGCTGAATCATGAAAACTCTCAAGTAACTTTACTGTTGTGGCTTGTCAACACATCGCAAGAAGATGCCATCAATTCCACGTTTGTATAAACCGTCATCCCAGATGACATATCTAGCTGCTCTGAGCTTTATAGTACACTTCTCCTTTGAAGTTAGATGAGTTGGGCACTCACCGTAAGTGAGAAAGAAAGTGATATCAGAATACCATTCATCACTAGTCGCGATAAATAGAACCATGGGTAGAGAATCAACTTTCTCCAGCTGGCCTTGTGTTCCATCGATGCAATCATCCTTTTCTCAGGGTCTTCTGAATCTTGGTTTTCAGCCATGAGCTGACATAGGCCCTTGCCTCTTACCAACTTGGTTGGTTTTATATCTAGATCATACTCCTGGACCTTTGCGATCCAATTCCCTCGCAAACTCCCTAACTCTGTTGAGTTAAGATTGACTTGACTGCCGTGTCAGGAACCAACACTACTTGTATGAGAGTTTAGAATATAATACCTGAAGTTCTTGACTGCTTTGACAACGGCGAAGGCATTTTTTCCAACTGAGACATCTTCAATTCATGAGGCTTGAGGGGAGAGCTCATGAACGTGATTGGGGATTCAACATCCTCAGAATTCTTTTGCATTAAGATGGCCGATACAGTATGCTCAGATGCATAGCTATACATGATAAAATCCTTGGAGAAATCGGGACATACCAGGATTGGTGCATGAGCGGCAACGAGAGGCTTTTATATCCTCAAATGATGTCTTTCCTTCTTCACTCCACCGGAAAAGTTTGTGACCCTTTCATCATGTTTGATATGTGGCGAGTCTTTTCAGCAAAGTCGGGAACAAAGCGCCTGAGAAAATTCACTTTTCGAAGAAGGAGTGAACGTCGGTCTTGCTTGTGGGTAAAGTAAGGCTCTGAATAGCCCTAACCCTTTCGGCATCTATCTTTGTCCCTTCTTTGCTAACCACGTGTCCCAACAACTTTCCTTCCGTGACCCCAAAAATAAACTTTTTTGGATTTAGGGAGATCCGTGTTCTCGGCATCTATTCAATACTTGCTCCAAATGATCACAATGATCATTTCATTGTTTAGAGAACACAGTTAAGTCATCTAAATAAACTACGATGACCTTTCCCATCATACCTTTGAATGCAAAGTCCATCGCCCGCTGGAAGGTGGCACCAGCGTTGGTCAAGCCAAAAGGCATCCTGTTGTAGGCTGAATGTACCCTAGGGGGTAGTGAATGTTGTTTTGAATTGGTCTTCAGTGAGACTTCAATCTGATTGTAGCCCAAAAAACCATCAAGCATGGATAGCATTTCTGATCCGGTTATTGCCTGCAGAACCTGATCCATTATAGGAAGCGGGTAGTTGTCCTTCAAGGACGCCTGATTCAGGTTGCGAAAATCTACGCAGATGCGTATTTCACCATTCTTTTTTCATACTGGCATGATATTTGCGACCCAGGTACTGTGATGGATAGGAAAAATGATTCTCGCATCCAACATTTTCTGTATTTCCACCTGGATGGTACCCGAGACCTTGGGATTATAGTGCCTTTGTTTTTGGCGAAAGGGTTTGACATCTCCCTTCAATGGGATGTCATGTGTTGGACATCCTTCGGCTTGAAAGACTTTAGATCGGCATAAGACCATGCCAATACGTCCATATATTTCTTCAGCAATTTGACAAACTTCCACTTTTCTTCGGTGTGCAACATTTTCCGATGTTCACAAACTGCGGATGTTCCATAGTACCTAGATTGACCAGGCTCGGTCTCTAGAGAGGAGTTAGGATTATCTTACCTTTTCTTCCTAAAAAAATGATCATGTCTGTCGAACAAACATTCTAGAGAGACCAAACCTTTTGGAATTTTATTTCCTTTGAGCTGACATATGCCATCACTTCCTTTTGATTCATCATCTTGATCAGTAATAGATTCACGGCATGCAGAAGTAGATCCTTCAAAATGAAGCTCACTGAAATTTTCTACCTTTTCCAGAAAGCAATAAGTTGATTGTCATCGTTGAATACCTATCAGTGCTGAGAATTGTCTGGCACGCTTGGGCGGAAAACTACCTCAATGGTATATGTGTCTGTTTTCAACCTGGGTGGGGGAGCATGAGGGATGCTGAGATGGCTAATGAATCGGCCATGTCATTCTGAGCTCTTGGAATGGATTTTATTGAAAAAGCATCAAATTCTTCAATGTTATCCCATACTGCATTGTGGTAATGCCTGAGCCTTTCATTTTTTACTTGGTATATCCTTTTTACTTGATTTACGACCAACTCTGCATCACCTTGTACTTTTAGGTTCTTGATTCCCCTTTCTTTTGTGGCTTGCATGCCAAGTAGAAAAGATTCATACTCAGCAGTATTATTCGTGTTGAAAAACTACAACTTGAAAGAGAGAGGAAAAATCTCCTCCTCGGGGATATTAACACAACTCCAGCACCGCATCCGCTAGTTGCACAACTGCCATCAAACTACAACGTCCATATCTTGTTAAGATCCTCTTCTTGGACGAGAATGTCCATTTTATCAGACTCTGTAGATAAGAAATAGTTCCCCATCCCTGATGATTCGAAGAGAATTTGGGCTTTGGGGTCATCGGAATTAGTAACCAAGTACTTCTTTTGTGATTCCGCTCCAATGTTTGCATTACACCTTTGATGGGGATTCTGGCCTTAGACCAATCCATATGAATCTCTCCACCAACTTCACTACAAAAGCTCCTTCCTAGTAGAATTCCATATGCTGCCGAATATCGGCAATGAGGATGGTCATCTTTACTCTTTTCTCTGGGAATGCCACAAACACGAATCTACGTCTTTGATTTGACCAATCAACGGAACCTGTTTGGTTTCCAAGGAGTAACATCTGCCAAAAGGCTTGGTAAGGGTGAGGCCCAGAGCATGGGTGACTTTTGCCGGCATGACATTATCGGAAGCCCCAGAATCAATTATGCAGTTGCTTAGCTTGTGACCATTGATTAGGAGGGAGAGATAGAAAGGTTCTATTTTTCCTGACGTGGAAGTCGAGGCAACATTTATGCGAGATGCAGGAGGAGTAGAAAGAATTCCTTTCGGGGAGGCCTGAGAAGTTATGACAGCTTGGCTTTGAATATATTCGGTCAACCTTACAAGTTGCTTAGGGGTTTGACTGAAGATACTCGGCTTCAGACATTTGGATCTTGGTCTTTTTAGCATGATCAATTATGTCAAATGCGGCCAAGGGTTGCGTTGATGAAGGAATGAGTCCCTCATTTCACGATGGTAGGGTAGGATTACCGGTCTTAATAGGAATATGAGAGGGCTGATTCGGAGGGGAGATAGGGGAAAAATATTTCTTGAAAAAGACTTAATAAGAGGTTGAGCAGGAAGGGGATTACCTCTTTTTGCAATGGTTGGAGGTGTGTTTGACACGGCCTTCTCTTTTTGTATCCTGGCAGCAACTTCTGCTTCTTTTCCTTGAGAGCGGGTGAAAACAACATAAGACTACCCGTTGCATATCCTTGGGTACCCTCTTCTTCATCAGATTCCTCCTCATCAAATTCCATATACCCGATAGTAGAGTCGCCAGTCGGTTCACCGACATCTTGATCATCTTCACCTTGGGATGAAGGTTCTTCATAATTCTGCTCCTCTTCCTCGATTTCGACTAAAGCATTGACCGGAGGAGCCTCAAGTGCCAACCATGGCAGCAGTTGTAGTAAATGCGGCCTTTGTGGGACGTTGTTTGGAAGTGAAATTTCTTCGTGGGATATCCCGGTACGAAGAGCTCAGGAAGCTTGAGCTAGCTGCTTCTTTAACGTGAGCAAGTCATTCGCCATCTTTTGAAATGCCGGATCAGATGAAGTGGCGGAGAAGGAGTTGAAGCTTTAGGCTTGGATGGTTCTCATTTTAATTTGCCAGATATTAGCAAGTTATCTTCAATCCGAATGGCAGCAGCTTGGGTGAGAACCAGAGTAGTGACTTGTTCTTGCAAGAGTAAGAAACTTACTTTTGAGCTCATGGCGTTTACGAAGAAACACTTCTGATTTTCTGGTGTTGGCAGCATGGCAGGCGGACACGGTTGATTAGTGAATTGAAACGGGTGATGAAATCATGCATGGTCTCATTGAATTCCTTCTTCAGGTGAGTGATCTTTGATAGTAACGTGAAACGCATCTTCGGAAGGCTTATACCTATCTTCAAATGTAGTTCGTAATGTGGCCCAACTAGTGATAGATCCGGCCGGCAAATGTTGAAACCACTCTGCTGCGGGTCCTTGCAAGGTCTCTAGAAAGGTGAACTGACACATCTTCATGGGTCACATCCAGGATGCTGCATGACATGATGAATGCAGATATGTGTGAATCTGTGCTTTGGTTTCCACTTCCATCAAATTTGGGAAAATTCTTTCGGTTTCCATGAGGGAGTGCGTGAATAGGATGTGGCAAAGCAAGAGGGCCCATAGCATTTCCCCATGGTACTACCATTTGAAAAGCTGGAAAAAGGATGCATGAGCCGGGAGGATGGTTCCACTGAGCAACAAAGCACTGCAAAGGGATGTGGATGCTCCTTGTAAAGAATGATTCCTTCGTGGAGGTGAGACACTTTTGGCTGACCGATCAACTAAACTCAGCGATGAGAAGCGTGCTGGTGTAACACTTGAAGTTGTGCCTTTGAAGTAGATCAAAGTAGGATCAAATTCTCCATGAGCTCTCCTGCTATGAGTAAATGGTTCACCCGCCAGTGTATCTTTCAGATCTGCAATATTTTGGAGCAGATTTAAAAACTCTTTTTTGTTGTACTTGCTGATTTTCTGATTTTTCTATAAAAATCAGCAGCATGCACTTTTTCTAAATATTTAAAATTATCCCCTTTTGAAAACTGATTGCGGTTTAATGACAAATGTTAGCGAGGATAAAATAATGGCTAACTTAGTAAGCTGATTTTCGATCTTAGAGTTGACTTTTTGCAAGGGTTTGAAATTTTGTAAAACAGTCAAAAACTCAGATCTACGAAAAATATATGGGTTTTTATAAAAACTCAGCGAACTAAAGATCTCTAACTAGCCCAGATCTATGGATCTCTAAAGAAAATTTTCAGTTTGGATCACTTTTGCAAAAAATTGGATTTTGAACAAAAGTTAAGATTTGCAAACAGGTAGTGATTTTTACAGTTTTATCAAATAGATCTATTCGTTCCCCAGTAGAGTCACCAAAAACTATTGGTCCAAAAATCTGTCACATGGGAAGATCTATGGATAGACATGCCAACAGTGTGCAGGGCATAGCCCCTCTTTGAGACAACGAAAGTGAAACTGGTTTATTGCTATTCTACCAGCAGGAATCTGTGCAAGTCTCACAATATTCCACCTTCGGGGTTTGGGATCTCATCCCAGTTGGGGTGTTTCCAACTATGAAAAGAAAGGAATGAAGGGAAAGATGAAGATAAGATAGATCCGAAGGGAGAAAAGAAATGAATTCCAAAGCAGAAAGGTCAGAGGGTTATGTTTTGGGATTGGTAATAAATGGAGCCAAACCTACTTGCATAAACAAACAAAGCAATACTTGATGAACAAATGACAAAAAGTAGAGATAGATTCAACAGAATAAACATACAGATCTAACATAAGAAAGTTCTGATGCATAACACAGGTATTCAACACAAAGTCTCAATATTGTATTAATATTTTCTTCTATTAAAAAGTACAAAGCCTTTTCTCCTTACTTCTATTTTTCATCTAAAAAGTGTCCACCCCCTGAATACAACAAGTATCCAAGTATATATAGAAGAAGGAGAAGAGAGAAGGAAAAAGAAACCAACAACTAATTACAAAAATATTTACAAAATATCTAAAAGTCAACTGTTGACTTAGGGCAACTTGGTGGATGACAACATCCCATGGTGCAACATGGATGATGTCATCATTTATGCCAACATACTTTTAAATATTACAAAAAGAAAGCCAAGAGGAGGAAGGCTATTCATCATCATCCCATGGCTGAGAAGGAGTATCCTCTTGTTGCTCGGGAGAGGCAATGTGGAATTGAGTCCGATACTCCATGAATTTGCTGATCATCGGTTGGAGTAGATCTGGGCGGGACCCTTGGTGTGATCGCCGATGACTTCACAAGTCTCCCGCTTCATCTCTCGAGTTTTTGGGAGCTTGAAGTATTCATTACTACTCCATCGGTACCCTATAAAATCACGACAAGCCAAGGTTATTGATGGATTCAAAGTGTCAAAAGTGGCTTCGCCCTAGCCCTTGCGAGACGATCTCTTTGAAGATCTAATGGTTTCATCTTCCTTCCTCAAGGTGTATGATGGAGTGAGCAAACTTGGAGACATCCTCAGGACAATTTTCTCCATTTGATGCATAACATCTAGGGCTTCCTCCTTGACCTTATCTATCTTCTCCAGGACAAATTCCATCTGATCGACCCGGTAGTCCAAAGTAGCAAGGATTTTGTTGGGTGCTCTGGGGTGATCAAGATGCCGAATTTAACTAAATCTTTGACTGAACAGTCGAGCATCTTCTGGAATGTCTCATGTTGCAACCTAGCATGGTCCAACTCTTCGGAGATAGGTCTTGCAATCACCTGAGTTCCTTGTTCACCTGATCAATGTTCTGATATAGCTTGGTGAACTTAACGATTACTCCTCACTTTCTTTGAGGATTTGGTCTCTCCAGGTGGATACTTGCCATGCCTTGTTCACCAATCTTGGCGTATTCATTTTTATCTTATCCTGACTAAGGGCCTCAGGAGTTTCAGTGGCAGTTGTAGGAGGTGCACTGCCCATTTTCTGCAGGGCGTGGAGAAGATGCTTATTCTACTCTTTTAGTAGCCTCTTCTCTTCCTTTGCTTCTTGAAGCTTCTTGCAAAGGGCATCCACCGCAGATAGGGCCTCTCCTTGAAGGCTCTCGATGATGTTCCCATTGTGACCTATGTCACTGTATAATCTGTAGGGGACATATCCTTTTTATCCTTTGTGGGATCGGGATACGCGATCTCCATTACTCTTTCTCCCGATGCACTCTAAGAGAAGTGGGTTATTGTTTTTTCTTCTTAGCCCCTTTTGTTGGGATGACGAAGAAGTCCATAGGTGCAATGGGGACTTTCCTCTTATGCTGGCTCAGGTGCTGGGAGATCCATGCTGGACTTAAGGGAGTGGGACCAGAGGTGGAAGAGGGAGCGGCTGCAGTGGATGAGGGGAAATGCGTCGAGACACTTGGTGGCGGCATTGAAAGAGAGGCCAACAAAGTGCTCATGGGAGGAGGAGACACTGCAGGGGAAGGTAGTCGTGGGAGTGGAAGGGAGCTGAGAGATGAGAGAAGAAATGGTGGGGGACAGCTCACGAGGGAAGAGAAGATGGAGGAAGAGGAAGGGGGAACAACAGAAGATGGGGGAGAAGAAACAACCAAAGGAATGGTTGGTTGAGTCACATGAGGAGGGGAAGGAGGAGAGGGAGAAGGGATGGAAGGAAACTCAATAGTTGTAGTAGTGGCAACATCCTGAGTGGATGTGCCCATCGGAACACTTTCTGCCACTTCTTTCTCTAGAGATACCAGGCTTACAACCTATTCCTGTGCGGCGGAAGGAGGGCTCTCAGGAGATTCTTCTTGAGTGGAGCTTGATTCTCCCTCTTTATCTTTACCTTTTCCCTTTGGAAATGCTTCGGCTTGCAGGTGCATTGCCCAAAGGGGACGTGGTGAAATCTACCCCAAGGTAGATGAGGCCATTCATTCTGCACCAATGCTCAGTGCACTGCAATGTGCCCTTAACCCTCTCCTCAATGGTCTGAGGTGCCTTTGTTCTGTCAATCTCAAAAAATGGCCAGTTGTCCCCATCCGTGTCTAGATATACCTGATCAACTTCTTGATCGGTTGTTTGGAAACCTTTTGGAACAATGGCCACGCCATATTGAATAATTTCTGCTAGGGCCAGGCAGGGAGTGATCCTTTCTTCTGAGTTTGACCTCGTGATACAGGTCGATGTAGATGTCCTCGATCTGTGGAACGTGGATCGGATCGAGTTTTTCCTTTGGGAGGCAATTTCATGGATCAAAGGTGGGCCTTGCATGAGAAATTGTGCTTTAGGTTAAGCAGCTTCTAGCTCTGCGAACATTTCCCAGGCTTTGGTGTGAGAAGTGTAGGTGTACCTACCCACTGTGAGGGGGAAAGGAGTTCCACCCTTCTTCCTTTTTAGGCACTTCTCGTGATATGTTATGAGCTTCTGGATAGCTCCAACAGGATCAACTTAGGGCCTACATACCTTGGTAACTTGGTGGGCTCCCCCAAGAAGTTGGCTGCTCGAGATAGGTGAAAGTGGGGAATTGCGTAAATAACCCCCCACTTCTCGGTTGCATAGTGACTATGCTCTTGGTCGTCCGACCATGAGTCATATTGGGCCTCAATAGGTAGATGATGCCATAGAAGAAGGCATCATTGATCTTAGTGAACTGTGGGATGTTGTTCTCCAGCTTCAACTCTAGGTAGTATTCATATATTTTTACCTGGGCCACACCCCACATCGGCTCAACGACTGGATAGTCTCTCTCTGAGGCTACAACGTAGACTACGTAGGAGTTCATGTAGAACCTCCCCATTGTGGTGAGTTGTTGGAGCTGCTCAGAGATGGTGCTGTTGATGATCTCTGCCCACTCAAAACACTGATCAGCACGTTCTTATTCATTGTTTCTAAATACCTTGAGCATCCATTTGTGGAAGTAATGGGCATCAGAAAGCCCAAATACCTACTTAGGAAGGTGATGGTATCGCTTAGTTCCTCGAGAAAGTCACTGCGTGAATAACCTGTGGCCACCTAGTTATTACCTTCTTATTTTTCAAATACACTTCGTTCATTAACTGCATGCATTTGTCTTCATTTTCCTCCCATGCCTTGATGCAGTCTTCTTGGCTTATAGCCACAAAATGCCAGTGGTGGGGAATACCTAGCATGATCTCAAAGTGCCGGGCAGTGAGGTTGATTATGACCTCGCCCTTTTCATTCTCGACACACCTTATGTCTTTGTTATAGCAGCGAGGCCACCACCATCATAAACTCATTATTCACTACACTAATGGGGATTCCCCAGGTGAAATGCAGACCACTGCCCACCAGTTTTCCATCCAAGGACTGCCTGTGACCCTTCTGGTTCTGCCCAAAATCTTCCATGTCGATGTGGCCAAGTTTGAATCTCTGATGTCTAAGTCACATTCTAGCATGGGACTCGGGCATCCTAACCCTTTGATATTTGTATTTCATCTCTTCCTCCGTGAGTTTGGCCTTACCCTTTGACTTGGTTGGCCTTTTGCTTGATGTAGACATATGTGAATCTGAGTTCAGTTGCTGATCTGCAAGAAGAAGGAGCGAAGTCCAACACAGAAGAGCCATGTTAGCTATTAGATTATCCATCAAGGCTTTACAGAGTGAGGACTTAGCAATTTAAAAGCTTGTCAGGTGCGGGCGTAGGAATACCGCAGGATGCGGGGTCAATAAAGCAAGGTGCACTGATGCGGAGTGTTGCAAGGAAGAAAACAACACCGAAGGGCATAGGGAAGAGGAAATTTACACATAACATCATGTTGTTTTGTACGAAAATTTGTGCTTGCGCCATTATATAAGGTTTTAAACTGGGTGCAAAATAAGTTTGGTGTTGCATGGGAGCAGGATGCGCCAATGGCGCAGATATGGGACATGTTGCAGGAATTTTTGTGCGCCAAGGGGCGCAACATTAAGGGGTGTATCACTAACTTTATGTGTGTCAAGGGCCTTTGGCGTGGCGCAGGAAGAGCTTGCATGACACCCTTTGTTGGTGTAAGAGGATTGCGCTGCGCTGCTTATGTAAGGATTTTCTTAGTTTTGTATGGCACAGGAAGGATGCATGCTGCAATTAGGGACAGTGCGCCCTCTTGGCATGACTGTGTTTTATGTAACAGGAATGGTGTTTGTGCCAAAGGAAAACCATGGGTGGAAATGTAACAACTTTACATTTTCTCTCTTCTTGGACAGGTTTGTGATTTTTTAGGCCTTATCGACATGATTTGACAGTGAGGGGAACAGAGCAAAGAGGTTTGTTGGGTTCATTTCTGAGACAAAGCCCTCTAAGCCAAAGATTCTGGAAGGAGGGTAAAACTAGTTTGGGGGAAGCCTCTTAGGTTTATTTATTCATTTTATATACTATCCCACAAACTACAACAAACCAAAAGCAAAAACACAAGAAAAGCAAGAACCACTTACCGGAGATATATAGAATGAGAAATGAAGTGGGGTCCACGAATGTGACACGAGGATGGCATGGGAGCACTGACAGGTGTAGAGGAATAAAGTTTTCACGTGTTTTTCAATCGTGAAAATGACAGGTGGATGTTCCTATATATAGCCAAAAGTGTAATAAATGCACCACCAACCTTTTTAAAGGGCGCACTAAAACATATGTCGACATGAAAATATTTATGCCATTTGCGCGGTATGCATCTTTGTCGCAAGAAATTATTCGTGCCTTTAACGTAAATTCAGGACTCCAACATGGGATTTTGAGTGCCTTGGCGCACCACTTAAAGGTTCAACATTTTTGCTATTGATAGTTGGCACATACACCTTGGCATGGGCAAGAAAGGTGCATCATGGGAGGCGCAACAATTTTTGTGTAACACTCCAAAGGGTGCACCAAAGGAATAAAAGGGGCATAAATTCATCCCGTGTTGCATGAACAAAATCAGCACCCAACCAAAAAGGACCAAATGACTAAGTTCGAAGACCCCGACGAGGAACCAGAAAAAATTTGGTATGGTTACTCGCAAAATTACCTCGTAAATTTTACAGATAACAAAATGTAACATCATAATGTCAATAGTCCAAATATCAGTATAATCTATCATTTACTGATAAATGTATCAAAATCAAAATGTCTAAACATCAGTCCAATAGTATCAATATCAAGATGAAACAGTGTCGAAGAGGAGTGGGCACTACATCCCCCCCTTAGACTCGAATTCCTCTTGGAAGTCACTAGAATAGATGAGGAAATTGAGCTCAAAAAATAATGGCATCCTCCTAAGTGGTTGTATTCTCATCCTACCGATCCCACTGGACCCGCACTTGGTAAATATTGCGGCCTCGAAGGCCATAGGGTCTTGTGCTCTATGATGTGCATGGGATCCACTAATACCTAGGCCTCGCTTCAGTACCTATAATGCATTCCATTTAAAAACATGAGAGGGATCTAGAATATATCTCCTAAGTACATATACATGAAATACATTGTGCACATGAGACAAGTTGGGTGGTAAAGCTAGACGATAGGCCAAGGGAGCGATACACTCCAATATCTCGAAGGGACCTAAAAATCTAGGAGCTAACTTAGAAATTTTCCATAACAGAGAGTAGTACTCTTATGAATCTAAACCTATAATTGTACTCATACTTATCTAAAACTGTATCTTTGACTATACCATGTATTATCTCCTTTCTATATTACTATTTGATTTATCTACAACTTTCAAGCATGTATTAGTTTGAAATAACATGATGGAAAGATGTAAAATGTCCATTTTACATGGTGAAGCCTTGTCAAATTTTTCTCAAATTCCTTTTCCATTCTGTTTCAGCTGTAATTTCTCTTATTCCAGTTGTTAGAAATTACAGCACTAAACTTGCATTTCTTTTATTAATTAGTACAAGCATATCTTTGTATACTTCATCCTTTAGTTTGAACTTAAATAGAGGTACTTTTTTAATTCAAGTTGTAGAATGCAACAATTATTTCTTATTACTCGTACATGCACATTTAGATAAAGTACTTAGAAAACATTAGGCTTTTTGGCCTCTCTTTTATTCCATTATTTTTTCTTTATTTCATTTTGAGTGAATGAGTCATGTATGTTGTTACAAAATAGTGCTTTTATCAGTTATGCCTTTGATTCCTGTAACTTATACCTCCTGATGCTAGGAGATCCACTTGCATGAAATTGGATATTATAGGAATATGAATCAACCCTGAGCTTGTGATTGACAATCTTTACTTTTCTTGTTTTCAAGAATAGTGTCATTTGCTAAGAAGCGAGGATGAAGATGGAGAAAATCTAGAGTTGGAATTGCATCAATCGAAACAAAAAAACCCAAGTGATGGGTTGTTTCATACTCATGTACTTTATTTTTATGCATATGTACCTCTTACTTTAGTAGTTATAATTTACTTTTGAGTTACATCCTGACACTTGTTTGGGAACATTTGAAATTCTTTATGAATAAAACATTAAATTCTTAAACCGAGTTGTGTATTTCTTTCTACATTTCATCTTTGTATATGTATTGTATAATGAATTAAAAAAATCAACAACATAATTGAATGTATTTAATCATGAAGGAAACAAATTTAAAATACATGTAACTTTAACAATGATCTTTGGCTACTGTAATATGCAACAATGATTGTTGTTCCAAAACTTAGCACTTCATCTATTATATATTTTAAGTCTCCATCAAGACTACACATATGTCCTTCGGGGCTTTGTGCTCTTTTGTTAAAGACAATCATGAAATTTTAGACTATGTGATCTTTTACATTTTGTAACAACACATATAGCTACAAAATACGTGTAGTCCTTAATTAACCCAACACAAAATCACACACAATCCTTATCTCTCCCTTGTAAGCATGAAACAAAACCATGAATTCCTATTCACTCCCATAGGTAAGACTCCCATTCACACTCCCACCATATTCATGCCTCAAAAAACTCCCTTTACCTCCCTAATGGTTCCATGAGCCCTTCTCCCACACCTAACTTAAGGTCTACTACCCAACCAACACATAAACAAATTCACAAGACAAAAAAAATATTTTAGCAAGCACAACATTGTATCACAAATAAGAAAAATAACTTAATAACAAGGGTGAGATCCTACCTCTCCATCAAGATCTAATAAATTTCACAATCCTCTTTAAATTTCAAGCCAAGTAATCCCAAAATCACTCCAACAAGCTCCAAAATCCAAAAGTGCACAAGATGAAAAATGAGCAAGTAACCCTAAGTCCAACTGAAAATCACCAATAAATAGAAATGGAATGTGAGGATGATGATGTGGCTCCATGTAGGATTCCACTTCATCATTCCTCAATCCCTACACTCAAGTCAACATAACAAGACCAAGAACATAAATGCCCATGAAAAGACTATGACAACCCACATGGCTCAAAACTTACACACCATGCTTTCAATGTACATAATAAAATTGGGGTAGAAAGAAATTCAATAAATTTCCTTTTTAACATTCAAAATGGAAAAAAAAAAAAATCAAAAATAAGCTTCCCAACCATAGGAAGGGTTTTGGGTAAATTTAAGAGGCATGGGACAAACTTGCTTGTCCCACAAGCCTCTATAAATATCCCCAAGTCAAAATCAAAATTTGAAGTTGGGGGTGGAGTAAAATAATTACAAATAATCATAAATTTTACTTATGACAATGACCACTAAATCTCATCTTAGCTATATGTCACATCCCTAATTTAGTTAACTAAAAATAAGATGAGTTAAGCTTAATTAACACACATTTACAACATGTTAATAACGTGACAAAATTCAAAAAAAAAAATACACAAAACATAAATAAGCACATACATAAATTAAAGAAAAGGATACAATTCACCCCATGGCCACATATGTGAAGTCACACCCCCATGGGAGACCTCGAAACTAGACAACAAAAACACCACACTACACACAATTACACAAGTTGACAATTTGGCCTCATTTTTCAACACCCAACATCCTCCGCGGTTGGTCCCCTATCCCCTTCGATGCATGTGATAAAAGTACTACACACAAAAAGTACCTCTCCGACCTTTCAACCGTATTAACAACATTGAGATAATGTACAAATAAAATGAATAATCATCATTTGACTTTAGCAA
This sequence comes from Taxus wallichiana var. yunnanensis, assembly GCA_018340775.1. NCBI lineage: Eukaryota > Viridiplantae > Streptophyta > Pinopsida > Cupressales > Taxaceae > Taxus > Taxus wallichiana. The sequence continues at coordinate 650,028,134 of CM031238.1, forward strand.
TTCTATTATCCATAAATATATCAATATCTAACCCTAACATCCATGAGATTACAATTCTACTCAAAACATCCCAAACCATAACATGTTAGTATGAAATCCATATCACGAAAATAAACATATATCAAACTCTCTAACTTCACTACCTAGAGCATCATAATAAAATGTAACATCATAATGTCAATTGTCCAAATATCAGTATAATCTATCATCTACTAATTAATGTATCAAACTCAAAATGTCTTAACATCAAACCAATAGTATCAATATTAAGATCAAACAAGGTCAAGAAAATTTGGCACCACATCCCCCTCCCCATGACTCAACTTCCTCTTGGAAGTCACCGGAGTAGATGGGGAAACTAAGCTTGTAAAATAGTGGCATCCTCCTAAGTGGCTTGTTTCTTATCCTACCTATCCCAATGGACCCACACCTGGTCAATCTTGTGGCCTCAAAGGCCATAAGTTCTTGTGCTCTATGATGCGCATGAGCTCCACCGATTTCTTGGCCTCGCTTCTACACCTGCAATGGTCCAATTTCAAACATGAGAGGGATCTGGAATATATCTCCTAAGTACAAATACATGAAATACATCATGCACATGATACAAGATGGGTGGAAATGCTAGACAATAGGCCAAGGGAGCGATACGCTCCAAGATCACGAAGGGATGCAAAAATCTAGGAGCTAACTTAGAGCCTTTTCCATAATAGAGCATACTCTTATGAGGCTTGACACAAAGAAATACCTTTATGCCCACCTCAAAACTATGATCTATCCTCCTCATATCTGCATACTTCTTCTTCCTATCCTGAGCCTCCTGAAGCCTCTGACGAATCAAGATAACTTGTTGCTCTATAACCCGAATTAATGCTGGCCCAAAATAAACCTTGTCCTACAATATATCCTAACTCAATGGTTTCCTGTACTTTCTACTATACAATGCGTTAAAATGAGCCATACTAATCAAACTCTGAAAACTATTGTTGTATGAAAACTCCACCAAATACAAGTACTCCACCCACCTAGATTGATGGTCCATGACATACATCTATAAAATATCCTCCAAGATCTGATTCACTCGCTCTGTCATGTCCATCTATCTCTACATGATAAGCTATTCTTAAATTGATGCTCACCCCGAGAACCTTCTATATGGTAGTGTAGAAGTGAGAAGTGTACAAGGGATTGCAATTACAAATGATCTTCCATGAAATCTCATGCAATCTAAAAATATCATCAAGATATACCGAAGAAAAATGAGCCACTTTAGTCAATTAACTAATCGTGACATGATGACATCATGGTGGTATTTCGACGCAATAGCCCTCCAATGAAATCCATGGAAATGGTGTCCCATTTCCACTCTGTATGGCATGTGAGTAGATAAGGAAACTTGGATGTTGATGCTCAACATTCACCCTCCGACACTCTAAACAATGTGACACAAACCGAGCTACATCTCTCCGAAGACCTCTTGTATGATAAAGCTATCTCAACATGGCGTGCATCTTCTTCACCCCTGGATGGTTTGAATAAGGTGCATAATGAGCCTCTTCCAAGATATTCTATCTCAAGCCTCCATCTCTTAGTACATATATACGACCTATCTATGTGTCTAAGAATACCATTTTCTCTAATGTGAATCCATCAAAATTCCCCTCAAGGGGTCTCTGAGACTCAATCTCTTATTTGGCTGCAAGGTAAAAGCTTTCGTGAGGAAGTTGCTACAAAATCCTACTCCACAAATATGTACTCACCGAGGTAGCCATAGCCACATGTATCTTTCAACTCGAGCGTCTGTAACCACATTCTATTTCCCCTTCACATGCTCTATATCCATGTCATACTCACAAAAACTCCATCGAATGCCTCCAATGAGCGTTGAGATTAGGTTGTGTCAAGAGGTGGGGAAGACGCAAGTGATCAATCCCGGTATAAATCTCCGATCAAGAAGAAAGTGTCTTAATGAACCAAAGCATGCACAACTACTGCAAGCTCAAGGTCATGAGCCAGATTATTGAGCTCATAATCCTTGAGTTTGCAAGACTCAAAGGATACTACATGGTCCTCCTACATCAATACACCACCTAACCCTACCAAAGAAACATTTGTGCAAACAAAGAAATCACCCTGAGGATATGACACTGCAAGAATAGGTGTTGTCATATGGCATTCCTTCAAAGTGTCTCGAAGGCCTAATAACATCTATCAAAATAGATGAGCTTCTTCCCTTTCATCAAGGAAGTGATGGGGTGTGCAACCTAAGAGAATTCCAGAAAAAATATCCTATAGTATCCTGCCAACCCCATGAAACTATGCACCTCGGTCACACTAGTAGGTGTTGGACAATCCATAATGGCTCTAATCTTGGAAGGATCAACTATGATACCTTCCCCAAATTATGTGATCCAAATACTGCACTTCTGACTGAAAGAATGCACACTTCTCTAGGTTCCCGTAAAGTTATTGCTCACAAAGACACTATAGAACCTGACGAAGGTTCTCCTTTTTCTCCTCATGCATGTGAGAATAGATCAAAATATCATCAAATAAAATGAGAAAAAAATTGTCTAAAATTTTCTTGAACACCCCATTCATCAAACTCATGAACATTGCAGGGGCATTCGTCAGACCATATGACACCACTATGAACTCATAGTGGCCATGTCTCGTGTATAAATTTGACTTATGGATATTTTCCTCTCGTGATCCTCATCGATGGTATCGTGACTTCAGATCTATCTTAGAAAATATTGTTTCCCATTAATCTGATCAAACTAATCATCAATGAGAGGAAGGGGGTAACGATTCTTGATCGTTACTTTGTTCAACTAACAATAGTCCACACACAACCACAAGGATCCATCATTCTTCTTTACAAAATCACCAATAGTGCACCCCAAGGGGATACATGAGGATGGTTTAGGCCTTTCTCAAGAAGGCCCTTAAGCTACAACTTGAGCTCACATAGCTCAAGTTGTGGTCATCCTATAAGGAGAGTGTGACATAGGTTCCGCTCCTGGAACCAAGTCAATGTGGAAGTCTATCTCACATGGGGATGCATCCCTAACATCTCACTAGGAAACACGTCTAAAAACTCATACAAAATTGGGTGATCATCAAGTGAAGGTCCACTAGCCTCATCCTCTCACCTATAACTAACTATAATAGCATATAATTGACAACCCCACCTCACACACCGCTTTAACTGCATAGCATAAATAGTGTGAATAAAGATGGGTCTCTTGACTCCTACTATCACTAACTCCACACCCAAATCATCTGCACAAGATATAATCTTACTATTAAATAAAATCGGGATATAAATACCAGGTAGTCTTTATCACCGTGCTGCACGAGGTACTTTCCCGTGATGCAGATTCTTAGCACTCAACTTTGGCTTTATGTGTAAACAACCAATCCATGCCCAAAATCACTCCATAAGAACCCAAGGGAAGGATACGAAGATCCAAAGTAGTGGTAAAGGGTCTTAGGTCCACTACACACTCCTTGACTAAGGATTCAACTAAGATCTTGGCTCCAAAAGCCATCTCGACCTCCCAACTAAGGCCCTATCTAATTGCCACCAGCCTCCAACACTCTACTAAAGATGGCAAAATGAAAGAATCGATGAGCCTATCGCTATATCGTGAGTCGAATAAAATTGGGATATAAATACCACCAATGTTACTCCACATAGTAGTCCCTATCACCATGCTCGGTGCTCTTGGATGAAAACCAGTAGTTCTTGACCATTGCATATATCTTGTGGATCCTAGTCATGTTGCCAACAATGGGGGATTACAAGCAGTGACTTAACCCGATTAATAGGGTTCGATGGCACTCTCTCCAATGATGTCCATGTACGCCGCAACCATAAAATTTCCTCGGTCCTCTCCACTTAAGGGCGGGTGTAACCCAGTATATCTCTAATGTGATCTATTGTGATGATGCATCCTAGACCCATTCTTTGCCCCATCTCTAACTTTGCTCCTCAGGAGGTGAATGATGCCTAACCAACTGCCACATGGGAGTTCTTTGCGAGATAGTCCTCCAATCGAGGTAGAATAACTACTACTACTTGTGGCCCATTGGTATGTATTTAAGGACCTAATGACCCTTCCATAGACCTTTATGGGTTCTACAAGGTTTGGACGACTCCTACTAACCGCACTTGAGCCGGAGCTTGGTCCTATTTCCCCCTAGTTAGAGGTCCCATATCATGCCATCTCCTAAATAAGCATCATGGCACCATGTTGAGGTTGAAAGGGCGGGGATGGTCTTGCTTTCAATCCAACTGATTAATCGATGAGGAGGTGGAGGAGGCTAGAAGAAAGACTTTACTAAATTTTTTCCACCACAAGGAGGAGGAGATGATCCCCTCAATCTATTGTCCTATAAAGTCGGTGTATGTGACTCGTCACTCCACTTGTATCACATACCTATTGATTTTACCCCTAGTTTCCTTTGTAATATAGGCCTTCTCCATGGCCTTTGATAATGTCTATGGACAATGAATGCATACTGCCCCACCCAAGTCTAAATTTAGGCAAATGATTAACCTATGCACTTGAACCTACTCATTCTGCATGTAGTCTACATACTGAAGTAGATCCAGAAACCATCCCTCATACTCTACTACCATCATGGATGCCTGATCACATATCATGAAACTCATCGATTCGTTGTTGAATGAACCTCCTAGAAATATATCTGCTCCTAAAATGCTCATTGAAGAGCTCCCAAGTAATTGTCTCTAAATCCACATAGAGTTTATGATCCTCGATCCTTCACCAAAATCCGGCTCCATCTCTAAGAAGGTTGATGACAACATGAGCTTTCATGTTGCTAGAACAAGGGCATAGCTTGAAGCATCCGATCAAGCTAACTAACCATTCCTCATCCTCAAATCCACCTGTCTCCCAAAATAGTGAGGTGGGTGTAACTTCAATATATCTCTAATGTGATCTATTATTGACAACTCCTGTCAACGTCTAGGTCTCTTTGCATGATCAGCTCTCGCGTAGGGATCCTATACCTATCTCTCGTGCCCCGTAGCTCTAACTTTGTGCTCCCTAGGAGGTGACTCATGCCTAACCAACTCCACATGGGAGTTCTTTGCCCCAGCCTCTACACTGTGATGCACAGGTGCACAAGCCTTTACTGATGGATCTCTATCATGTCTGGTAGGTCACCCTCCTAAAGATTCTTTGCATATAGCAGCATTAACATCATGTAGTATCTATAATATCTCGAGGAAGAATAGCTACTACTATTATTCAAGCCCTTCTGATCTGGGGTGGTAGGTCCAGGTCCACATGTAGAAACCCTTTGTCTAGTTCGCGCCTCCTATAAAGGCCAAAGTGAGAGTTATTTTATAATCATCTAAGTTGTTTCAGCTTTACTAATTTTTTTCTACGTTTTAAAACATCATCATAGTTATGTGTACTAGATGTAAAATTACACTAGGTTTAATTTTTTTAATGTTTTTAAGTGTGCAAAAGTGCAAGCGTTCAACACACGGATCTCGATACCAAGTGTAATTCCCATAAAATTTACACACACGAACCCAAAATAAAACAAAGGTTATAATAGAACATTGCATTCTTAGTCGTGCCTTCAAAGGGAATACATTATGGAATATTTTTTTGTTAATGGAAACAAAGGAGATGCTAAGGTTATCTTTTGGTTTCAAATGGTCACCACTAAAGTACTTAAATAATAATATTTAAATAAGAGAATTGATTTATTCTATAGTTCACTTTAAAATATTTCATTCAATAAATCCTAAATAAATGTAATATAGTGGTTTCCAAAGTCATGCCATAATTAAAAATTAAAGTCCAAGTCTAAAAGAACCTGCTTGTTATCTCAATTCCCCCAAAAAAAAATTGATCAAACACGAACTTTGTAGAGAAGAAATCCAAGGGACGATTATGTCATATGAGCACACGTTTCTAATCCAACAAATGATTCGATGGAATGGGGTCAAATTGGCTAAGTATGAGAGAGATGGCGTAAGTTTCCACGTGTCTCAATGACGCACCTTCAAATTTTGAGGTCAAGGGTGGTTCCCCCAATCAAGAACAAATTATCCATGTGTCCCGTGCCCAAAAGGGACAAAGTAGGTAGTTGAAAATTCCAAATGAGGAAAAGCAACCACATTCACTTGGCGCGATTTCAAAAAAAAAAAAAGAACCCAAGGCGGAGACTCAAATTAGCACCAGCTATCCAAGTTGTTTGGTTCTTCGTAGAAGTCAAAAGGCAAAGTGGGCCCAAATTGGTTAAGTGTAGAGAATGAGAGGAAGTCTCCACATGTATCAATGACAAAAATTCAAAAGGTACATCCCAAAATAGAGACTCGGATGACCGTGAGGATTCCACGTCTCTAGGGTTCGAGAAAGACATCAACCCGAATCGGCTAAGTATTGTTGTCAGACTTTAGAGGTATTTTCGCGGGAAGGAGCCATGTGTTGGCTTAGTACATCTTCAAAGGTAAATCCTTTCATGATAGTGGGTCTCCTAGACAAGTGCTAGCCTTCCACGTGTCCTAGGTCTGAAAAGGGACAGAGCCAAAATTTTAAAATTCAAGATGGGGGAGACTCATGTGGAAGGTGCCACGTGGCTCAATAGTGCAATTTAGATAGGGGTAGTTCAAGGGCCAATCTCAAGCGAGTGTGGGAGTTCCACGTGTCCAAAATTATAAAAGGGGATAGAGCTAGCCATTTAAATTGACTATGTACAGAAGGGTTTGTAGAAGGTACCACCCATCAACCCACCGTAACTCCAAAGGGTAAAACTCAAGGGGAAAACTCAAATGTGCGCTGAGCCTCCACGTGTCCCGGGTCGTATATGGCCCTACTAAACAAAAAACTCTTATCCAAAACATAAATAAATAGAGAAAATATGTTAAGGGTGCCACGTGTCTCTTCGGCGCAACTTCAAAAAAAAAATCCAAAAGCGGTCCCCAAATGCGTGCCAACTCTACACGTGGCCATGCTTCAAGTCAAGGTGGGTCGTTTTATAAGAGGTAATTCAAACTTTTGGCTCAAAAATTTTCTCATGGTGTAAAGTGTAAAACTTCCATGTTGAGCCGCACGTCCCCTAATGCCCAAGGAGCCATGTGTCGTTGCATAAAATATATACGGGCTTGTCGTTGTGTGGCGTGCTTTGAGGGAGGAATTTTTGCCCAAATGGAAAATGCAGACCAGTAGGCCCGAGGATGGTTTTTTTGACAAGAATGAATTATGGGGCTGTGGGGTGTTTTGTGCATTTTTGTATTTTTGTGCAAAAGGCGCAAAGTGAATTTCAAGCCCGTGGACCTTTCTTGATAGCCGGTTTTGCCATTTTGTATAGATCCAACTCAAACATTCAAATGGACATATCTTTTGATCCAAGGCCTGAAATTCAACAAATTTGGCACCATTAGAAAGGTCTCGACCTCATCCAAGCCATGGAAACATGATTTTTTTTTTCAACGAGATTAGGTGGGTGAGAATTGGGAAAATGTATTAGTGCCATTAATATGTGATCCGATTGCTTCAACAACCAAATCAGATCCGATTTGATCCATTGTCCTTCTTTCTTCAACGCGTCGAGCGAGACAAAGAGTGGTGGAATTGACAGATTGTGGGTGGATTTGCAACGTCATTGGTGGTGGTAGAATTGAGCTCCAAGTCAAGTTTCCTACCTCTTTTCTTCTTCTCTCTTCATTTCATCTATAAAGGAAATATCTTGGCTCATTTTAGAGGGTTAGACATTTTTATTTTGCACCCTCCCTTCTTCCCTTCTCTGAAATGAATTTGTGGAGATTTTTAAACCTCCCATTAAACATGTAATAAAAAAAAATTTGCCTCTTGGCTACTGTAATGTACTATATCAACTCTAGAGCAATAATATATGTATGTGGATGATTCTCAACCCTCTCATGTGTTCATTATTATCTTCTGATCTCTCATTGCAGTTTGGTTATCTATGCATGGTGGTTGTATTGCATTTCTATGGTCTGTGTTAGATTGAAAAATGAGTGTTTAACATTCCACATCACCTCGTTAGCTTAGGTTTATTTTCTCATATCTTCTCAACCCTATCTCCTTGGTAAGATAGAGTAGGTTTTAGAGTATATCCTCTGTAATTTATTTGTATGCACCTGAACAGAGGAATAGAACTAGCCTTCATCTAAAGAGCTCTCTCGATTTCAAATTCCCACACTTTGAGAGATGCTCCATGTTGTGCAATCACACTGAGAGTCTCAACTCATCTAGTTGCAGACATTTAGGGGTGTTGTGATTTTGCACTAATAGTTTTGGCATGCCTGGTGGGACCAAGAGGTCTCCATCTTTATTGCAGAAAGATTGATGTGCACTTGCTGTAAGTTTTCAACTTTTAAGAAGCTCTAAAATTACACATCTGGCGACTCTAAAGGATCAGAGTCCACTGGTTTCAGTATCCCAAGCTTGGTAGATTCATGAGAAGGATTCAAACTAGATCAAGAACTAGAGAAGAAGGATTATTTTTCTATCTACACTTATCCCCAGACAAAGGGAGAAGAGGGAGAAGATCCTAGAGGTCTCCATCTCCACAAATCAGAACCATGTCAACACCTCCTCCTGGTAGGCCATTCATTAAATCAACAAGTGTTCTCAGGCAAATCATAATGGCACAACCTCCTAACCCCTATGTCAACTTCATTGGCAACAACCCACTCACTCTAAATATGCAAAATCCAGTCCCAGATTGTAGCATTAAAGATCATCCTATATTTCACTGGAGAGAACCAGACTTCTCCTAGTGACCACATCCAAGACATTGAAAATGTCTACGCAATTCATGAGATCAATGAGATGGACATTGCAATCAAATTGTTAGCCTCTTCACTCAAGGGTAAAGCTTCACAATGGTTTAAGAGTCTAACAACAAGCTCTATTCAAAATTGGGACCATATGTGCAGAGCTCTTCACAATCAATTTGGAGAAAAGGAGGATAATCTATCCTTGTTGGATCATTTGACAACCATCAAGAGGGATCCTAATGATAATCGACATATTTCAACTTCAGATTCCAAAGGACATGGGACAAGATTCCATTGGCCATAAGGTCCACAGATGAAGGTGCTTTCCTATACTTTCTTAGAGCTTTAAATTATGATATTTCCCTAATGATTCAATCCATGGGAGGTGTAACCTTACTTGCAGCCTATAACATTTCTATTAGAGCTGAAAATTGTTTAATTTAGTTTGGTAAGCTTACTCCTAGGAAACCTATTCCTTTTTATCTAGAACTACGAGCTCCAAACTAGTCGACACCCGCATTAGCTCTCATACCCACTCCAAGGAATCAAAGTTTAAATTTAAGCTTCCACCTCATCTTCTAGCACTTTAAAAGAGCTACAAGAGGTTATGAAATAGCTATAACCTAGGGATTGAGCTAGTGAATATCAAAAGGTAGAATGCTCATAGTTCTATGCCATATCGGTCCTCAAACCCAATGCCATGCTAGACCCCATATTAGCAAAATAGACAACCAACTCAGTACAAGTCAAAACCAAAACCAAGGACAACCTCAAGCTACTCATCATTTCCAAACATATAATCCAAACATAACTTCAACATCGAGGTCCTTGGTTCCAACACAAAATAACATGGCTCAGTAATATGATTGGTGTTTCCCATGTAGTTAGCCCCATAACTAGTTAATGTGTTTCAATGGTGCGCTAAACCAAGCCTTGATGGTACAAAACATTGGTGTGTCCCAAGAGCCCAGTCAAGAGGAAAATCATCAGTAAGGAGCTCAGAAAGAGGCACCTCCAAGTGAGACTATGCTTGTCAATTGGTAGGCTGAAGACTTCTGTGGAGTTAACCAAGCCCCTTCTCAAAGTGTAGCTGCCAATACACGGTCCAAGAAAAGGAATATTGGAGAGGGACAATCATCAAACTCAGGTAATCCTCAACCCTCTATTATTCCACAAGGTATTGTCACTCAAAGTGCAACTCCTAATGTGTAGAGTCAGCCCAAGCCACCTTCCAGACCCACTCAGACACCGGTTGTAACAACCCATGTGCAAGAGAAAATGTACCAGGAAAGGGGAAAAAAAAAGATAGCTCATCCCCATTTAACATCATTGAACAAATGAAGAAAACAAATGTGAATATTTCAATGTGGGAGTCATTGGCTATCCCAAGGTAGAGAGACTTGTTATAGGTTGTTATGGCCAATTGGTCAACCTCAAATCAACCCCCTAACCAACAAGAGAAAGTTCTTACCAATGTGGCTCACCAAAGGAAACCATGGAGGAAAACAAGGTAAGAATCTGAAGCCCCCTCCATTCTATGTTTCATTGATCATTAGAGATAAATTGGTACATAATTACATAATTGATTCAAGGGCAAGTAGCTCTGTAATGCCAAAACAAATAGCCAATCAGTTGGGTCTTCAATACAAAGTCATCTCCAAGGGTGTAGTTAATTAGATGGGACAACGGTAACAATGGTTGGAGTCATCAAGGATTTGAACCTCACATTACATGCATGCCCCAATGTGATTATATTGCAAAACGTATTAGTCATAGACTTGCTACCACATTTTGCATTGTGTTTGTCAAGAGACTTCACCGCTAAAATTGGAGGCTATTTTTCTACTGATTGGTCACACATGCTTTTTAGAAAAGGTATGGAGCTAAGGCTACGATCAAATCTTGAGCCCATTACGTATTACCATATTGAGCCTCATGTACCCAACCCAATCAATGTGAATTATTCAGCCTTTGATTAGGAGGACCTCCCAAGCACTTGTGAGGTAGATACAAAGGTTGGGTGTATTCCAGACTTGACCCTCAACAAGTGGGTGAACAAGAGGCATGCTTTTGACGCTTATAAGTAAATGGAAGAATATGAGCTAGGAGTCTACTATTTTCATGAGGAGAATCATCCTATTCCTGACATCATTAAGCTAGACCACAAAGATGATAATGAGGTATGGAAGTTATTATTTGATGGCTCAAGAAGTAGACAAGGAGCTAGAGGAGGAGCTATGCTTATTTTTCCCCAGGTATAAAATATTATTCAGCCTTCCATTTCAAATTTGTTTTCTCAAACATCACAAAGAGTAGTATGAAGACTTGATCCATGGAATACATTGGGGAAGGAAAAGAGGCATTAAAAATTGCAAGTGTTTGGCGACAATGAGCTAGTTCTGAATCAATGTGAATCAAAAGTCTAAGGACAAAAGTCTGTTAAGAAACTACAAGAACTGGGTATGGGACCTCATCAAAGATTTCATGGCATTCGCATCAATTCCATCCCAAGGAAGAAGAATGAAGCAATGATATACTCACAAAGTGATTGGGGCAGCATTTGATGTTGTAGAGTATCAATAGTCATAAATCTTATCACATCAAAGTGGTCAGTAAGACCAGTTTTCCTTGATAATAACAAAGTTATCGGTCTTCAAGAATGATCATAGAATTATCAATTTTCAACAAAAGAAGCTGAGTTCTTCTCCAAAACCAAGACAAATTGGAATAACAAGTATGGCGAAAAGTGGTATAGCCGAGAACCAATAAGCTTCTAAAGGGTCATGTAACTTTGGAGTCAATCTTAAACACAAATGATCAATTCCAAAAGGAGAAATAAAATATTTAGGTAAAGGGTGAAGATTCAGATCCCATTTCCATAGAAGAAGGAAAAATGTTGTGAATCAGCAAGGTAAGTACTCAACAAGAAAAATATGAATTCATTCAACTTTGTTAAGAATTCCTATATGTCTTTTCCTGGAATTACAAAGATTTAAGAGGTTTCAACCCAAATTTGGCACAACACACTATCGAGCTAGATCCAGGATCTAAGCCTTTCAGGTAGAAGAAAAGGCCAATAAATCCTCACATTGAGCCTCTCATGAGGAAAGAGTTTGAACAAGCTAATTGAGGCCAACATCATCTTCCCTATCAAGAACTCAAGTTGGGTTGCAAACTATGTTCTGTGAGGAAACATAATGGAGAAATCAGAATCATGTATGGAATTTCATGATCTAAATAGAGCACCACTCAAGGATCATTATCCACTTCCATCAATGGAATAGATCTTATAGGTTTTAGCTAGCTCTGTGAGGTTTTCATTTCTAGATGGATACTCAGGATATAATCAAATAATGGTGAAAGAGGAAGATCAATTTAATACAACCTTCACCACCAAATGGGGTACATATGCTTATAAGAAGATGCCATTAGGACTATAAAATGCCGAGCAACATTTCAGTTGAGCTATGGACATGGCATTCAAAGGCTTAATCAAAAATATAGTTCTGGTGTATCTAGATGATATCATCATCTTCTCAAAGAATGTTGTAGACCATCTCTTCCACCTTAGATAGGTATTTTAGAGGTGTAGAAGGTTTAGAGTGTCATTAAACCCAAATAAGTGTGTATTCTTGGCACATGAGGGGAAATTTTTGGGCCACATTGTCTCAAGAGAAGGGTTAACAATTGATCCTGAAAGGGTTGAAGCCATCTGAACACTTCCATTTCCACAACACAAAAAGTCTCTCTAAAGATTCTTGGGGAGAATAAACTTTGTTCACAGGTTTGTGCCTGATTTTTCCACTCTTGTGAAGCCTTTAACAATGATGTTGAAGAAGAGTCTTGCATTCAAATGGATAGCAGAAGGAAAATATATTTTTGAGGCCATCAAGCTCACAATATCACAGGCCCCAACTCTTGTTAACCCATAATTTTCAAAGGACTTCATGTTATATGATTTTGGGGGTCAGACACAATCTCAGCTATCTTGGTTCAACCTAACAAGGAAGGTTCAAACAGCCCATAGCCTTCTTCAATCAAAGCTTGGAGGATTATGAGGTAAAGTACTCTTTCATTAAGAAGCATGTCCTTGTTTTCATTAGGAGTTTGAAGAAGTTCAGACACTTAGTCTCGAATAATAAGATTCAACTGCTAGTATCTCATGTTGGTGTCAAGGATTTTCTCCTAAATAAGGACTTGAATGAGAAGAGAGATAGTTAGATCACTTGTGTAATGGAGTATGACATTGAGATCAAAGTGACCAAACTGGTTCATGGTAAGGGTCTGTGTGAGAAGCTTGCTTCCAAGAAACAAGATGAGTTAGTAGATGAAGAAGAGGTTTTCCTATTACTACAAAATGATCAAGAACAACCATCTAATGATACACCTATTCCATGTTGGACTCAAGCCTTGGTGCACTATCTCCAAATAGGTTTGTGCCCTCCAGAATGGAACAAAGAAAAAAGGAGATACTTCATACTACAAGCCATCCCATATGTACTTATCGATGGTGTTTTGTTCAAGAAGGATATCAATAGTGTCCTATTGAGGTGCATTGGGATAGGCCAAATTGAGAGGGTATTGCATGAGTTCCATGATGGAGAAGCAGGAGGCCACTTTTCTCCTTGAGTAATAGCTCTCAAAATCATGAAAGTTGGTTATTATTGGCCTACAATGTTTAGGGATTGCTACTCATGGATCAAGAAGTGAAAAAAGTGTGCATTCTTCACAGGGAACAAAAATTTAGCAGCCCTACCCCTTCATCCGATTTAAGTGGATCAGTCATTCATGCAATGGGGACTATACTTCATTAGAGTGATTAACCCAAATTCAAGCTAGGGCCACAAGTGGATACTTACAGCAACAGACTATTTCACCAAGTGGAATGAAGCAGTGGCACTTAAGGAAGCAAATGAATCCAACATCTTGGATTTCTATGAAGGAATAGCCACCAAGTTTGGAGTCCCTACCACTATTATATCAAATAATGCATTGGCATTCCTTGGTATAAGGATCACTAAATGGGCTATCAAGAATGGTGTATACCTCAACACTTCATCAAACTATTACCCTCAAGGTAATGGCCAAACAAAGTCCACAAACAAGAACCTATTAAGGATTATCAGAAGGACTCTTGATGAAAATCATAGAACTTGGCATAAAAAGTTCAAATCAGCTCTATGGGATGATAATATCACATCCAAAAGGTCCACATGTAGCTCCCCATACAAGCTTGTATATGGAAAAGAGGTAGTATTTCCCATATCATTGGAGTTTCCCACTTTAGAGCTCATGAAATAGTTCGAACTAACCGAATTTGAACCTATGGAAATCAGGTATGCATAGCTAATGGAAGTAGGAGAGGCAAGAGAGCATGCAATGTAGATCTTGGAGAAGGATCAAGCATTGATCAAGAAGAGCTTTGATAAGAAAGAAAGAACAAGGACCTTTCAAGAGGGGGACCTAGTTCTAAAATGGGATGCAGATCGGGCAAAACCAGGAAGGCATTCCAAGTTTGATGCCATTTGGAGTGGCCCCTACATGATCACAAGGTGCAAAAGTAGCAATGCTTTCCAGCTAGCTAAATTAGATGGCAAAGAATTATAGATTCCATTCAACGGGATCCATCTCAAACATTTCTACTGAAAAGGAAGGTTCCACCCTTGTAAATATTAGCATAGGACTTTAATTTCCCTAAGTGCGTATGCACATCATCTTGTTGTAGCATAGGTTTTATTTCCCTAAGTGTTGTGGCACATGTTTTTGTTGCTCCAAGTTTGTGTCATTATACAATTTGATGTGCCTCCAGTGAATGTACCAGTGCCCTTCAACATTTGCAATAGGGAGACCCATGGTCACCATGACAGTTGCTAATTTTAAAATATAACAAATACAAAGAAACTAAAATCGGTCTTGAAGGGTCCATTTCCGAACAGCGAGGCGGGCTCTAGGTCTCTAAGTGCCAACGTGAGATTCAAGCTTCAAGAATAGGTCGTACATTAGGCCACCACCTATAACTCCATGCCCAATGGATACTTCCCAGCCACATGCTCCTTCATCTAGCAAGCAGATGTCCCCGTGAGTCACCTAATTTTTAACTCAATTTTGCCAATAGAAAAATTGATCAAACATGACTCTGTAGGAAGAAATTCAAGGGATGGTTCCATCATACAAGCTCACGATTCAAATCCAACAAATGATTCAAAATGGGCTCATGTCGTCTAAGTATGGGAGAGACAAAGTGGAAGCTTCCACATGTCTCAACGACGCACCTTCAAGGGTCGAGGCCAAGGGAAGTTCCCCCAATCAAGCGCAAAGTCTCCATAAGTCCATGCCCAAAAGGGACAAAGTAGACCATTGAAAATTCCAAATGAGTGGAAGGAACCACATGTCAGCTCAGAGAAATTTTAAAATGAGAACCCCAAGGTGGAGACTTAAACTAGCACCAGCTCTCCACATGGTAAGGGTCCAACAGAAGTTAAATGGCAGTGGGCCCAAATTGGTTAAGTATAGAGAATAGGTGGAAGTCTCCATGTGTCTCAATGATGTAAATTCAAAAGGTGTAACCCAAATTGGAGAGCCGAGATGAGCATGAGGCTTCACATATATAGGTTTTGAAATACATTGGCTCAGAATCAACTAAGTATCGGAGACTCTCACGAAGGAGCAACATGTCATCTCGATGTATATTTAAAGGTAAATTTGAAAGCGGGTCTCTAAGAGAAGCACTAGCCTTCCATGTGTCCCAAGTCCGAAAAGGGATAGAGTCGACAGCTTGAAAATTTGAGATGGGGAGAGTCGGTGGAAGGTGCCAGTGGATCAATGATAGAAATGCAAGAGGGGCAGCCCAAGGGCATGTCTTAAGTGAGCACGGGGCTTCCACGTGTCCAAAATTCAGAAAGGGGATAGAGCCAGCCGTTTAAATCGACTAAGTACATAAGGGTTTGCAGAAGGTGCCATTTGTCAACCCGACTCAAATCCAAAGGGTAAAACTCAAGGGGTAGACTCAAATGTGCACTGAGCCTCCATGTGTCCTGGGTCAGGCATATGTCCCTACCAAACAAAAAGACTTAGCCAAAACATAAAGAAATAGAGAAAATCCACGGAGGGTGCCATGTGTTTATTCGGTGCACACTTCAAAAAAAAAAAAGCGGTCCCAAACGCACACCAGCTCTACACGTGGCCAAGCTTCAAGTCAAGGTGGGTCGTCAGAGGAAATTCAAATATTTTGGTTCAAAAAGGTGTAAAGTATAAAATGAGCCGCATGTCCGCTGATGCTTAAGGAGCCACGTGTGTCGAGGCCTAAATATAAAATGTAGACTAGCGGGCCGAGGATGATTTTTGACAAGAATGAATTGCGGGGATGTAAGGTGTTTTTGCATTTTTTTTTTTGTGCAAAAGGCGCAAAGTGAATTTCGGGTCCATGGACCCATCTTGATAACTAGTTTTCACCATTTTTGTATGGATCTGACTCAAACATTCAAATGGACATATATTTTGATCCAGTACTCAAAATTCAACAAATTTGGCACCATTAGAAAGGTCTCGACCTCGTCCACACCATGGAAACCCAATTTTTAATTTTGATGAGGTTTGGTGTGTGAGAATTGGGAAAATGTATTCATTCCATTAATATGCGATTTGATTGCTTCAACAACCATATCAGATCTGATTTGATTTGTTGTCCTTCTTTAATCGTCAGTAGATACATAGAGTGGTAGACTCGATAGATTTTGGGTGGATTTACAGTGGCATTGATGGTTGGTAGCTGAGCTCTAAATCAATTTTCATGCCTCTTTTCTTCTTCTCTCTTTCATTGTGTCTATAAAGGAAATAGCTTGGCTCATTGTAGAGGGTTGGACTTTTTTTTTTTTGCACCATCCCTTCTTCCCTTATGTTGTAAGTGAATTTTGGAGTTTTCCAAACATCCCATTCAAATTGTAATACAAAGTTTTACCTCTTGGCTATTGTAATGTATGGTATCAACTCTAGAGCAATAATATATGTTTGTGGATGATTCTCAACCCTCTCATGTGTTCATTGTTGTCTTTTGATCTCTCATTATAGTTTGGTTATCTATGCATGGTGGTTGTATTGCATTTCTATGGTATGTGTTAGATTACAAAATGAGTGTTTAACCTTCCTTTGTTCTCACCTTATTAGGTTAATTTTACTTTCTCATATCTTCTCAACATGTTCTCCTTGGGAAGATAGAGTAGGTTTTAGAGTAGATCCTCTGCAATTTATTTACGTGCACCTAAAAAGAGGAATAGGAACCGACCTTCATCCAAAGAGCTCTCTCGGTTTCAAAGGCCCACACTTTGAGAAATGTTGCATGTTGTGCAATCAAACTGAGAGTCTCAACTCATCTAGTTGCATACATTCAGGGGTGATGTGATTCTACACTAACACAACCCTTCCATTTACACCATGCTATTAATTTAATTCTCCAAAATAAAAGGTGTCTAAACTATTAAGGAGTGGAGTATTTTTAAATTTCCTAGGTCGTGGATTAATTAATTTGGAATTTGCAAAATAAATAAATCAAAAATTAAGTATTAAAATTTAATTTACTTTCAAACCACACAAATGGACCCATTCAACACAAGACCCATGTGATCAAATGATATTTCTCACCAACCCCACCTAACTATTGGAGGAGACAATTTGGGCCATTGGGTGAAGGGATTTCAAATCAACCCTAAAATCTATATGTAAGGCTTTTATTCATTTCTCATCTCATTTCACATATTTTTGGCTTTGCAAGTTAAGGGAAAATGGAAGAGGAGGGAGCCAAGAGAGAGGAAGGGAAAGCTTAGGATGGATACACACATCCCTTAACCTTGTTTATTTTAATTTTAGATCTCTATTCTACCCTACTCAAGGGATTGGTTGTAATTTTTATTATTCATTTGTTGAAAGCAATATTTAACCAAAAATACCCATTTGGGTATTCTTCTTTTTCCAATAGATCCATTTTTTTGAAGTTGCATTTATTTTCCTTCCTAATATAAGTAGATATACATAAATAAAGTTCCTTTTATATATACAAATATATTTATATATATAAACATATACACACGTGTGTGTATATATGTATATATAAAATATATATGTATAAATACCCAATTTTTATAGTAAAATATACCGAAAATGTAAATTTTATTAAATAGGTTGATATACAAATCTGAATACACACACACACACACACACACACACACACACACACACACACACATATATATATATATATATATATATATATATATCATACGGAAAAACTTCCACGTTTTACTAAAGCGATGATTTAACAAACACAAGTTTTTCTTTTTTTTTTTTTTTTCGCATTGATAATGTTTAAAACATTGTAATAAAATATATTGTGGGGGGGAGTTTGCCAACCCCACCCCTCAACCCAAATACTATGGGGTGGGGATGGGGTCAGAACCTCCCCCACTCTTTCCCCTTTTAAAAACTATTAAACCCTAACCACTACCATGGCCCCTAAGGGCGCTTCAACGCATTTTTTTAATAAAGTTTTATTTTATAAAATTTATTAATAACAATGATTGTTATTATTATTAATTTTATTATTAATAATTGTAATAATAATAGTAATAATAATACATAATGTATTAATATTAATAAATATTTGTATTATTAGTATTATATCCATTTCACTAATAATTTATTAAATGGAAACAATATTAATATATTATAATATTAATTATATTAATATACTAATAATATTAAGATAGTACAACCTATTTGCATTTCTTCTTTTTTTCGTTTAATAGAGTTCAATATTAGTCTAATATATAAATATGGAAGATTTGCAAAATATACTTATAAAGCTAACTTGACCAAGGTTATCTTTTTAATATAAATGTGGATATAGATATGCTTTTGTTTTTCAAACCCAACCAATGTTAAGTTAAGCTAATTGTAAGTTTTCTTACACAACTTATGAAACAAAGTGATAATAGAAGAAAAATCTTTCATTCAATCTTATGATTTTAACTATTATTTCTTTAACTAGTTTAGTAATACATCTCTAGTTTAAAATTTTCAACTTACTTTCTTTGAAGGAAACAAAAATATCCATTCCATTTCACAAAGTGAGTGCAACCCAACAAGATGCTTATTTATTTTAAAATGAAGCCTATCAAACTTTTACAATATTTTTAGAAATGAAAGTATCTCACATTTGAAAAAAAATAAATTGAAACTACTTGAATTAAAAATAATGCATACCCATTTCAAACTATATTCAAATCTTCCTTTCACCAAGACAAGGTAAAACTTGATAATTTATTTTCACAAAACTAACACATTTGAAATTATAAATCTCTTAAACAAGCACTATTCCTGCCGGACTCAGATGGATCTCTAGAGAAGGCTGGTTCCTACTTCCTAAACTACTCCGCCACAAGCTACTCTAGTGTAGGAAAGTTATCTAATCCTAATCTAACCATTACAAGGAAACATGGAGAGAGTGAAATGCATGAAAACAAAGCCTACACTAAGTAGTGATACACCAAAAAAGAAAGTGGTTGATCACAAATCCAACTTCTTGAAGTGGAGAGAGATGAGTAGAGGAGAGGGTGAAAAAGGTGCACCATAAACCAAAGATAGATTCACACAGAACACCACTTCAAAACCCATTAAATAAAACTCCCAAAACCTATAATAGACATTAGAGTATGCACAATATACCCTGCAATGATGATAGGCAAGAAGAGACAATAAAATAAGCAAAGGATGGACAAGATGCATCACAAAATAAATTTTATTGCTCCAGGAGTTCACACATTATATCATCAGTGGGCAAGAGGCAAGAAAATGCCATTATAGCGCCATGAGATGATGGCTAGACTCCACATTCTACCCTAAGGAAGAAAGAGAGAGGGGGGCAGAAGAGAAATAATGACCAACCCTTGAAATATGCCCCTCCTTTACAATATATTGAAGAATGAGAGAAGGAAAGATGGAAGAATTTGAATCTTGTGCTTCAACCACCCCTAGATATGCATTGAATTAACATACTCAAACCACCCTAGAAAGCATTCAAATCAACTTTGATACAATGATGAGATTTACTTAAAGAATCATGCCCCATGCACTATTCCTTGTTGGTTAAGAAAAGAGACCCATTATTCATTATGGCGGGATGTGGGATACTTGACAACCTCAAAAATGGTAGGCCGAAACATTAATGGTGGTAGGTGAGTAGTAAGCGCCAAGAGCTTTCCAAAAATTCCTCTCCCGCTCAAATTCGATCTTGTAATAGAAAGACATGGTTGTCTCAAGATCGGGTCATGGGATCACAATATTTAAAATAGTCCATTCGTAAAATACCCACGTGGCAGCCCCATGCGTGTTGAAGATTTAGACCCTTCCTCTCAGTCTTGAAATTACACCGAACTAGTGTGATGGCTTCCACGGGCATGCACAATTTCCTTTGTATTCTTCACAGGTTCCTCCTATTGGCGGAGATATTGTGCCGGACATGAGACACATGGAAGATTCACGCTCATTTAGAAACTACCTCTAGATTTTCATTTTGAATATGTCCAGATGAGACATGTGGAGGCTTCCATGCAGCTTTTGGACTTTTCAACGATCGACCTTACCTTTTTACACTCGACCACATGGATGGTTGCCACTCGTTTGGGGATTTCCTTTTGATCGTGCCTTTGAATTTTCACCAAAAGACCACATGGTACCTTCGTGGCTCTGTTCTACTTCTTTTGTGTTTTTGCTAAGTCGCTTTTGTTTGGTGGGGCATATATCTACCCGAGACACGTGGAGGATCAACTTGCATTTGGGGCTTGCCTTCAAATTTTTCCTTTGAAGTTGCATGGTTGAGACATGTGGAGAATTCTTCCGTTGACCTTCTAATAATTAGCCAATTTGGGACCACTTTATCTTTGAGACCCTACGACACATGGAGGTGCATGCGAGTTTAGGGTCTCTCTTTGGGTCGCGCCTTCTTAATTTGTGTCGATGAGACACATGGCACCATCCATTACCCCTAAGAAATTTTCAACTTACTAGTTCTATATCCTTTTTGGACTTGAAACAAATGGGAAGATAGCACTTATGCGAGACACATGGGAAGCTAGTCATTGAGACATGTGGAGGCTTTTTCCGGTCCTTTATACTTATCCAATTTGGGCTTGTTGCCTTTCTAGGTCCCTAACTACATAGCGGGATGGAACATGTTTGAGTCTCCTCTTTGGTTTGTGCCTTTGAAGTTGTGTCGATGAGACACATGGAAGCTTCCACCGGCCCTTCCGTACTTATCCGATTCAACGACCACTCTATCCCCTTTTGGACACGGGACACGTGGAAGCTTCGCGCTCATTTGGGGGACCGCTTTTGGGTCTCACTTTGGATGTGCGTCGTTTTTGGACACGTGGAGGCTTTCACAACATATTTTCTACTTAGTCGATTAAATGGCTAGCTCTATCCTTTTATAATACCAGGACACATGGAAGCTCAGTGCACATTTGGGAACCCATTATGTATTTTAACCTTGAAGTTGCACCGATGAGACACATGGCTCCTTCCATCGGTCTTGGAATCTTCAATGGCCAAATTTTTCTTCTTTTTGACTCACATTTGCGTGGTAGTTTCATGCTTGTTTTGAGATTTCCCCTTGGGCTTAACCTTTGGAGTTGCGTCATTGAGCAATGTGCACCTTCCCGCCAGTCTGCGACATTACAATTGGTGAAAAAGACTTCCCCAAGCCCATGGCTCTAAAACATCGTGACTTTGCACTTGGTGAAAAAACCTCCATGCAGCTTGTAGGCCCACACTTGAAAAATGCGCCATTTTGTGAAAAATGCAAAAGTTCCAAAATTTCCCATGAGACCACTTGACCCACATTTACACTTGGGCAAAATTTCCTCCATAGTCCTACAAGTTCACTTTAGCAAAAGAAAACCTTCTCGGGCCCACGAGACCACAATTATAACTTGTGCCTTTTGCAAAAAGTGTAAAAATGAAAATATATCTCCCACCTCTCCACTGGTCTACAATCTTCCCACTTGATAAAAAGTCTTCCCTAGGCCCGCTGGCCAATTTTTGGCAAAATATCCTTCCCAAGCCCGTTGGCCCGCCATTTGCAAAATATGAGGAGTTAGAAGGACTTCTTTATATTTATGGAAAGGGGAAGAAATTTCCTATTTGATGGGAATGATTTTAGGGGACCTTAAGTGATTAAAATATATAAAAATTCATATTGAAGCACAAAAAGGGGGAAAATGGTGTTAGTTGACCAAAAATAAGTGTGAACTTATTTTGGTCAACAATTTTGTGACTCATGGGGATCACCTTCCTACTAGGTGAAATGATCAGTTTCCTTAAAGCATCCATTGGGCATGGAGTCATGAATGATAGTCTGATAAACATGAATCTTATCATAATCTTTAAAATATGATCCCTTAGCCACTTAAAGCATAACTTGAGGCGGGGTTGACTTCACCAAATGCTACTTTGAATGTATTGTGCATGAGCAAAAAACACCACAACACACTATAAACAAAAATGGAAATCATATACACCCCCCAAGTGGGATATGAAGAGTGTACAAACACTTGTTTTCTAAAAGTAAAATCTAATCCTACTCCTACACTAACTAGAGAGAAAGGGGACTCAAACAAATCTTGCAACTGACAGGGAGAAGTAGCTTCCCTTTCTAAAAGGGGTAGCCATGCAAATGATTTGACATTGAATATAGGTGCTTGTATGAGTGAAAAAATGACTATAAGCTGATCCTTCACCCAAATCATCAAGGTGTAAACTAGAAACAAGACAAATACCTCTTTTAGTTGCTCTATATTTAGATTGAAGAGGCATTGCATCTGATCCTTGGTACTTTCAAACTCATCCTCATGCTCAAGAGTAAGCATGACTAGTGTTGGCTTCTCCCTTGGCTCTAATGAAGCCAAGTACACGATTAGGCATCATTTGATCCGATGGATGTGCCCACAAATATGATTTAAACTCCTATAATGGAGTCTTCTTACGGACCTTCTTTGGAGGATGGTGTGGGAGAGATGATATCGTCATGTTTTTTCCTCCTCCTCCCGAGAAGAACATGGTAGATCATGATCTTCAAACCTTGGTTATAGAGGGCCATTGTGAGACACAAGATGTTGTCCTCTAAATGATCTCCTCCATGGAAGAGGACTCATGTGCTTGGAAGGTGAATGATGGAGGAGAAAATGATTTGATATCCTTGGAATCCTTTCCATCAAGACAATCCTCCTGATCGGACGGATAATCTACTCCTCGTTTTCACTACGTGTATTCGACCTCCTCCATGGTGTCCTTTGAATCTGCATTTCTCACCATGGTTCCCCTCATCTTCAAACATGAATTTTGAAAGATCAAAATTTTCTTCAAAATTAGTGCTTGAAGGGGGTGAAGTGGGAGGAAGAACTGAAGGTTCTTTTGTGGCTTTGTTCCACACTTGGAGCCTCGAAACTCCATGGTTCTCCTCCAGA
This sequence comes from Taxus wallichiana var. yunnanensis, assembly GCA_018340775.1. Taxonomy (NCBI): domain Eukaryota; kingdom Viridiplantae; phylum Streptophyta; class Pinopsida; order Cupressales; family Taxaceae; genus Taxus; species Taxus wallichiana. Next base: position 650,051,438 of record CM031238.1, read on the forward strand.
AATGTGCCCTTTAGAGCTAATTGATTTTCTCTAAGCAGGCACCGATATGATTTCCTCTTCCCATTCGAGTCACATGAGTCACGCCATTCTTGAATTGTCTGCAGGTTGTCGAAGATGATGATGTTGGTTAGGGAAGGCGCGTTGGTTAGAGGATGTTCATATATGGTACCACTAGGTAGAGGAGACTTGGAAGAAAATAGGAGGATGGACGAAGGAGGGATGGAAGGTGTGCTAGATTTTTGAGCCTCCATTTTCCCCGCCTACTTCGTAATCTAGGGCAAAATATTAGTAATGAAGTGCGAGCTTTTCTTTGGCACTAAACCAGCCTTGTGCGGGGTCGACCCATGGACAAGGGGCCTTATAGCCAACTTCGCTTCCATTATGGAGCACTTGACTCTAAGTTGCATCATGTCCATCTCCATCTTTTGCACCTTCTCAAAATCAGCTTCAACCAAGGAGTTTCCACCATCATCTACATAAACCTATTCTTCATAAACATTTTGGTTAGAAAAAAGTGGGTTGTATGCATTTTTGGGATAATGGGGCTTATAAAACTTATTTGGAGGAGGATTTTGAAACTGTGGGGATGGAGGAAAATAATTATTTTGCTCCAAATGAGAATTCCATGGTGGGAAATAAGTCATGATTGCACAACTTCATGGGATGGAAGAATATGAAAGATGTGGAGAGAATAGTGGGTGGAAATGGATGGGAAGAAGGTTTGCAACTCAAAGGATGGGTTGTTTACAAGATGGATTCACCACATGTGCTTTGCATGTTCCTTAAAAGATTGAATCTCACCAATAACACATCAAATTGATGAAATGAAGTGGTAAGGTGCTTCAGAACTATCCCACCGGGCATGCCAAAATTGTTGTGTGGTCACATGGTGGCTTAAGATTTATTTTTGATAATGAGACACCTTGGAACGTGAAAAATTCTTGTGGAAAAATCATAGCACCCACAAATGGCCTTGGTTCGAGTGGGGCATTCGGTGTGATTACATAACATGGGACCATCTCTCTAGATGTGGGACTCGTGAACTTGAGATGGACCTCCGAGACAAGGTTGGTTCCTGCTTCATAAACTACACCTGCCACTATATAATCCTAATCTAACCATTCCTAGGAGATAGGAGATAGATAAATGCATTGAAATAGATCCTACACTAAGTGGTGATACACCAGAAAAGGAATTGGTTGATCACAAATTTAACTACCTAAAGTGGAGAGAGGTGAGAAAAGGAGAGGGTGGAAATGGTGCAACACATAAAGAGCTAGATTCACACATAACACCACTTCAATACCCATTAAACACAACTCCCAAAACTTACAATAGACATCGAGTATACACGGTATACACTCCAATAATGAGAGGTAAGAAGATACAATAAAATAAGAAAAATATGAACAAGATGCATCAAAAACAAATTTTATTGGTCCAAGAGTTCACACACATTACATCATCAATGGGCAAGAGGAAATAAAATTCCATTACTGAGCCATGAGAGGAGGGTTATACTCACATTCTACCCTAAGGAAGAAAGAGAGAGGGGAAAGAAAAGAAAAATCACCAACCCTTGAAATATGCACCTCCTTTATAATATATAGAAGAATGAGAGAAGGGAGAGAGAAGAATTTGAATCCTACATCAACCACCCCTAGATATGCATTAAATTCACCTACTTAAACCACCCTAGAAAGAATTGAGAAGATACCCATGCCCCCATCGCTATTCCTTGCTGGGCAAGAAAAGAGACCCATTCTTCATCATGACGGTAGGTGGGAGACTTAACAGCCTCAAAAATGGCAGGACGAAACATTAATGGTGGTAGGTGAGAAGCATGCACTAAGAGATTTCCAAAAGGCATCTCCCACTCAAATCCAAGCTTTCAATCGAAATATATGGTTGTCTAAAGATCAGGGTCATGCAGGATTCTGATATTTAAAAGAGTCCATCCATGTAAGACCCACGTGGCAGCCCCACGTGTGTTAAAGATTCACATTCTTCCTCTCATTCTTGAAATTGCACTTTGAATTGATACGTGGTGGATTCCATGGACATGCTTGGATTCCTCTGTATTATACCTTGGTTCCTCCATTAGCGGAGAGACACTTGCCTGACCATAGATACGTGGAGGATTTATGTTTATTTGAAACTACCCCAGATTTGGATTTTGAATATGCGCGGATGATACATGAGGAGGCTTTCCAAGCTTTGGAATTTTCAACAATGCCCAACCTTACCTTTTCGACTCGACCACATGGTGTGTTGGTGCTTGTTTGGGGACTGCATATTTTGAGTCACTCCTTTGAAGTTGTGCTAAAGAGACACATGGCACCTTCCGTGGCTCTGTTCTACTTCTTTGTGTTGTGACTAAGTCCCTTTTGTTTGACAGGCCATATGTATGACCGGGACACATGGAGGCACAACGTGTGCTTAGGGATTGCCTCCATATTTTTCCCTTAAAGTTGCATGATTGAGACATGTGGATGCTTCTACTTACCTTGTGATATTTAGCCTATTTTGGCTCGCTCTATCTTTGAACCCTATGACACTTGGAGAGTTACACAAGTTTGGGGTCTCTCTTTGGGTCATGCCTTCTAAATTTGCATTGATGAGTCATGTGGTGCCATCCACTTTACCTAAGAAATTTTAAACTTTCACTTTATTTCCTTTTCGGACTTGAGAGACATGGGAAGTGGCACTTGTCTGGGGACCACCTTTTGCTTCGACCCTTAAAAGTGCACTTTGTTGAGACACGTGGAGGCTTCTCATCGGTCCTTTATACTTAGCCAATTTGTGCATGTTTCCTTTTTAGGTCCCTAACTACATGTTAGGATGGAAAATGTTTGAGTCTCCTCTTTAGTCTCACCTTTGAAGTTACACTAATGAGTCATGTGGAAGCTTCAGCTAGCCCTTCCATACTTAGCTAATTCAATGACTAGCTATGTCCCCTTTTGGACTTGGGACACGTGGAAGCTTCGCACTTGTTTGGGGGACCGCCTTTGGGTCTCACTTTGGATGTGTTCCGTTTGGACACATTAACTCTATCTTTGTCCCCTTTTGACACATGGAAGCTGGTGCATTTTGGAACCCATTATGTATTTTAACCTTTGAAGGACGATTGGGTCTCACTTTGGATGTGTGCCGTTTGGACACGTGGAATCTATCCTTTTTTGACCATGACTTGGGACACATGGAATCTCGGTGTAGTTGAGGCACATTTGGGGTATACGTTTATATTTTAACCTTGAAAGTTGTGTCGATGATTGGCACGTGGTGAAAAACCTCTCTTTCCTTGGATCAGAAAATCTGGGACTCTTCTAAATGACCAACTTTGTCTTCATTTACACTTGGGACAAATTTCGTAGGTTTGTACTTGTTTAACAAAAGAGACTTCCCATTGGGATTAACTTTGGATTTGTGCCATATGAGGCACATGGCACCTTTGTGGGTCTCACTTCCCATTTATATTTGATAAAAAGACTTCCCAGGGCATACCTTCCTAGGATCCACAACTTTATATTTCTGAAAGGGGAAGAAATTAACTATCTTGATGGGAATGCTTTCAGGGACTTTAAGTGCTTAAAATATATAAAAATTCAGATTGAAGAACCAAAAGGGGGAGAATAGTGTTAGTTGACAAAAAAATAAGTGCGAGCTTATTTTGGTCAACAATTTGGTGACTCATGGGGATCACCTGCCTGCTAGATGAAATGATCAGTTGCCTTAAAGCATCCATTAGGAATGGAGCCATGAATGATATTCTGATAAACATGAATCTAATCATTATCTTTAAAATATGATCTCAGAGCCACTTGGAACACCACTAGAATCAAATGTGAGCTCACCAAATGCTACTTCCAATGTATTGTTCATGAGAAAAAAACACCACAACACCCTATATACAAAAAATTGGAAATCATACACACCCAAAGTGGGATATGCAAAGTGTGCAAAGTAGTTGTTTGGTGTAAGAAAAGTCTACTCCTACTCCTACACTAAGCAAAGAGAAAGGGGACTCAAACAAATCTTGCAATTGGCAGGGAGAAGTAGCTTCCCTTTCTCAAAAGGGGCAGCCATGCAAATGATTTGACACTAAATATGGCTTACTTGTATGAGTGAAAAACTGACTATAAGCTAATCCTCCACCCAAATCATCAAGGTGTCAACTAGAAACAAGATAAATACCTCTTTTAGTTTCTCTGTATTTGGATTGAAGAGGCATTGCAGCTGATCCTTAGTACTTTGATACTCATCCTCATGCTTAGGAGTAAGTATGACTAGTGTTGGCTTCTCCCTTGGCTCTAATGAAGCCAAGTACCTAATTAGGCATGATCTGATCCGATGGATGTGCCCACGACTCTAAATTTAAATTCCAAGAATGGATTTTTTTGGGACCTTCCATGGTGGATGATTTGGGAGAGATGGAATCATCATACTCTTTTCCCTCCTCCTCCTGAGAAGAACATGGAAGATCTTGATCTTCCAACCTTTGTTCCAGAGGGCCATTGTGAGACATAGGATGTTGTCCTTGAACACTCTCCTCCATGGTAGTGGACTCATGTGCTTGGAAGGTGGATGATGGAGGAGAAAATGATGTGATCTCCTCAGGATCCTTTCCATCAAGACAATCCTCCAAGTCGACAGATAATTTGTCTCCTTGTTGTCCCATTTGCGTGTATTCGACCTCCTCCATGGTGTCCTTTGGATCTACAATTTTCTCACCACAGTTCCCCTCATCTTAAAACATGAATTTTAAAAGATAAATCTCTTCTTCAAAATTAGAGCTTTAAGGGGGTGAAGTGGGAGAAAGAACTAAAGGTTCTTATATGGCTAGGCTCACACTTAGAGCCTTTAAAACTACATGGTTCTCCTCCGAAACTTCACCCTTTGGAGCTAACTAATTTTTCTCTAGAATAGGCTCCCGTATGATTTCCTCTTCCCATTCAGATTCATGAGTCACGCCATTCTTCAACTATCCTGTAGTTTTGAACATGATGGCATTAGTTGGGAAGGTGCGTTGGTAGGGGGATGTTCATTTATTGTACAACTAGGCAGAGGAGACTTGGAAGAAAATGGGAGATGGATGCGTAAGAGGATGGAAGGTGTGATAGATTTTTGAGCCTCCATTTACCCCACCCACTCCTTAATTTGGAGAAACATCTCAATGATGAATTACACTTTTGTTGAGGCCTTTGCACACCAACCTAGTATAGGGCCAACCCATGGACAAGGGACCTTGTAGCCAACTTCAGTTGCCATTATGAAACACTTGACTTTGAGCTACATCATATCCATCTCCATCTTTTGCACCTACCTCTCAAAATCAGCTTCGCCAAGGAGTTTCCACCATCATCTGCATAAACATGTTCTTCATAAACATTTTGGTTAGAAAAAAGTGGGTTGTATGCATTTTCAGGATAATGGGGCTTATAAAAATGATTTGGAGGAGGATTTTGAAACTATGGGGATGGAGGGAAATAGTTATGTTGCTGCAAATGAGAATTCCATGGTGGGAAAGAAGTCATGATTGCACAACTTCATGGGATGGAAGAAGATGAAAGATGTGGAAAGAATAGTGGGTGGAAATGGATGGGAAGAAGGTATGCAACTTAAAGGATGGGTTGTTGACCAGATGGAGTCACCAGATATGCTTTGCATGTGCCTCAAAAGGTTGAATCTCACCAAGAACACATCAATTTGATGAAATGAATTTGTAAGGTGCTTCATACCTATCCCACTAAGCCTGTAAAAACTATTGTGTGGTCACATGGTGGCTTAAGATTTGTTGTTTGATAATGAGATACCTTGGAAAGATGATAAAAATCTAACCTTAGTGTCCCACTAGGCATGCCAAAACTGTTGTGGAAAAATCACAAAGCACCCCGAATGGCCTTGTTTCGAGTGGGGCATTCGGTGTGATTACACAACATGGAACCATCTCTCAAGTTGTGGGACTTATAGACTTGAGATGGAACTCCAGAGAAGGTTGGTTTCCTATTTCATAAACTACCTACAAAGCTACTCTAGTGCAAGAAAACTATCTAATCCTAATCTAACCATTCCAAGGAGACAGGGAGAGAGAGAGAGAGAAATGTATAAAATCATATCCTACACTAAGCGGTGATACATTAGAAAAGGAAGTAGTTGATCACAAATCGAACTACCTAAAGTGGAGAGAGGTGAGCAAAGGAGAGGGTGGACAAGGTGCACCACAGTCCAGAGATAGATTCACATAGAACACCACTTCAAAACCCATTAAACATAGCTCCCAGAACCTCTAATAGACATCATAGTATGCACATTATACCCTGCAACGATGAGAGGAAAGAAGAGACAATAAAATAAGCAAAGGATGGACAAGATGCATCAAAAATAGATTTTATTGCTCCAAGAGTTCACATAGTACATCATCAATAGGAAAAAGGAAAGAAAATGCCATTACAGAGCCATGAGAGGAGGTTAGACTCCACAGTCTACCCTAAGGAAGAAAGAGAGAGGGGGGAAAAAGAGAAACAATGACCAACCCTTTAAATATGACCCTCCTTTATAATATATAGAAGAATTAGAGAAGGAAAGAGGGAAGACTTCGAATCCTAGTTCAACCATCCCTAGATATGTATTGAATTCACCTACTCCAACCACCCTAGAAAGCATTTAAATCCACTGATACAATGATGGGATTTACTTACAAGACCCATGCCCCCATGCGTTATTCCTTGTTGGAGAAGAAAAGAGATCCATTCTTCATCATGGTGGTAGGTGGGACACTTGACAGACCTTGAAAATGCCAAGACTAAACATTAATGATGGCAGGTGAGTAGTAGGCACCAAGAGCTTTCCAAAAAGTCCTCTCTGTCTTTATGGTTTTCTAAGATCAAGGTCATAGGGTTACAATACTTAAAATAGTCCATCCATGCAAGACCCACATGGAAGCCCCACATGTGTTGAAGATTTAGACCCTTCCTCTCACTCTTTAAATTGCCACGAATTGACACGTGGTGGCTTCGGTGGGCACGCTCGGTTTCCTCTGTATTTTGTTTGGGTTCCTCCTGTTGGTGGAGACGCATGCCCAACTGAGATATGTGGAGGCTTTATGCTCATTTGGAAACTACCCACATATTTTTCTTTTGAATATGCTTGGATGAGACATGTAGAGGCTTTCTTCACGAGCTTATGGAATTTTCAACGTCGACCTTACCTTTTTGGACTCGACCACGTGGCAGGTTAGTGCTCATTTAGGGAATACCTTTTGAGTCACCTTTGACGTTGCACCAAAGAGACATGTGGCACCATCCGTGGCTCTGTTCTACTAATTTGTGTTTTGGCTAAGTCCCTATTGTTTGGCGGGGCCATATGTCTAACCCGGGACATGTGGAGGCTCGGCGCATGTTTGGGGCTTGCATCCAGTTTTCCTTTGAAGTTGCATAGGTCAAGACATGTGGAGGCTTCCTCTACCCTATGATACTTAGCCAATTTGGGCCCACTCTATATTTCATACCCTAGGACATGTGGAGGGCTGCCCAAGTTTGGGGTATCTCTTTGGGCCGGGTCTTCGAATTTGCGCCGATGAGACACGTGGCGTCTTCCACTACCCTAAGAGTTTTCAACTATCGGCTCTATTTCCTTTTCGGGCCTAAAACACATGGAAAGTTGGCGCTTGTCTGGGGGACCACCTTTTTCTTTGACCCTTGAAGGTGCACCATTGAGACACGTGGAGGCTTTCGGTCCTTTATACTTAGCCGATTTGGGCCTGCTGTGCCTTTCTCGGTCCCTTACTACATGGTAGTATGGCACATGTTTGAGTCTCCGCTTTGGTCTATGCCTTTGAAGTTACATCGATGAGACACATGGAAGCTTCTGCCACCCTTCCTACTTAGTTTATTCAATGATGACTCTATCCCCTTTTGGACTTGTGACATGTAGAATCTTCACGCTCGTTCGAGGCACCACATTTGGGTCTCACTTTGGCGATGCACCATTTGGACACGTGGAGGCTTCCGTCACTATTTTTATATTTAATAGATTAAATGGCTAGCTCTATCCACTTTTCGGACTTGGGACACATGGAAGCTTTGTGTACATTTGGGAACCCACTATGTATTTTTATCGTGAAGTTGCACCAATGTGACACGTGGCTCCTTCCATCGTCGTGGACTCTTCAATGGCTGATTTTGTCTTCTTTTTTACTTTAACCATGTGGAAGGTTCGCACTTGTTTGGAGACTACCCCATGGGCTTAACCTTTGGATTTGCGTCGTTGAGGCACGTGGCACCTTCGCAGTGTCGTGACTTTACATTTGGTGAAAAGACTTCCCCTGTGCCCGTGGCTCCACACTTCGTGACTTTGCACTATGTGAAAAAATCTCCATGGGCTTATAGGCCTGTACTTGAAAACTGCACCATTTTGTGAAAAGTGTAAAATTTCCAAAATTCCCGACACGTGCACCGTCGATCGGCCCATTTACACTTAGGAAAAATTTCCTCGCAACCCCACAACTTCCTTTAGCAAAAGAAATCCTTCTCGGGCCCGTAAACCCACAATTATAACTTGTTCCTTTTGCGAAAAGTTTAAAATGACAAAATATCTCCTGCCACACCACTGGTCCACAATCTTCCCACTTGGCGAAAAGTCTTCACCGAGCCCGTCCCACATCGGCCTTCCCAGCCCATTTGCAAAATATGAGGAGTTAGAAGGACTTCTTTATATTTCTGGAAAGGGGAAGAAATTTCCTATCTGATGGAAATGATTTCAAGGGACCTTAAGTGATTAAAATATATAAAAATTCATATTGAAGAACCAAAAGGGGGAAAATGGTGTTAGTTGACCAAAAATAAGTGTGAGCTTATTTTGGTCAACAAGCACTCTTAAAGGGATTTTACAAAATCAATGGCTTTCCAAGTATAACAAAATTTTCTCACTAACATAGAATTTTACAATACATCCACTCAAAGTGGGAAGCATAGATTTGAATGACATACGACAAAATGACCTACCATAAGGCCAAATTTAAATTTTTCAAGCCAAATTCAAGTTTTCAATAAGCATGTCTTCATCCCAATGGTAGATTCAACTTTCCTTCTTCAACTTCACAATGGGATCACAAAATAAGGATGGGGGAGTAGGAAACGCTCTCCACCTAACCTTAAATCCATTAAGAGTAGAAGTCATCCCCTTAATGGCCCCCAATCCTAAATCAAAGAACAATGAGGGGTATTGAGAAATAATGACAAGTTTCAACAAAGTGTCTTCATGAAAAACACACATACAAGACTTTCTACTCAACCAAGACAAGATATTCAACAAGATTACAATTTTACAACACACAAAGGTTTGAGGATCAAACCAAATAGAGCAAGGGCTATGGGAGACCACCTCCTTATGCCTCCCAAAATAAGTGGGAGTCTTACCCTAAGCCTCCAGGTGCACAAAAGATCACACAAAATCCTTATCTATCCCTTGCAAGCATGAAAAAAAAACCATGAATTTGTTTTCACTCCCAATAAGTAAGACTCTCATTCACACTCCCACCAAATACATGCCTCACATAACTTCCTTTTCCCTCCCAATGATTCTATGAGCCCTTCTCCCACACTCAACTTAAGGTCTACTACCCAACCAACACACAAACACATTCACAAGACAAAACAACAATTTTAACAAGCACAAAATTGCATACAAACAAGAAAAATAAGATAATAACAAGGGTGGAGAGCCTATCTCTCAATCAAGCTCTAATAAAATTCACAATCCTCTTTCAATTACAACCAAACAATCCCTAAAGCACTCCAACAAGCTCAAAAATATCCAAAAGTGCAAAAGAAGCAAAATGAGAGAAGTAATCCCCATTCAAACCAAAAATCACCAATAAATAGAAATGGAATGTGATGATGATGAGGTGGCTCCATGTAGGATGCCAATTCATCATTCCTCCATCTCCACACTCAAGTCAACACACCAATACCAAGAAAATAAATGCACATGCAAGGACTATGACAACCCACATGGCTCAAAACTTGCACACCATGCTTTCAAGGGACATAATAAATTGGGGTAGAAATAAAGTGCAATAATTTTCCTTCTTTAACACTCAAAAATGGAAAAAAAAAAGTCAAAAATAAGCTTCCCAACCCATAGGTATGGTTTTGGGTAAATTTAAGAGGCATGGGACAAGCATTGCTTGTCCCACAAGCCTCTAAAAATTCCCTCCAAGTCAAAATCTGAATTTTATAGTTGGGGGTGGAGTAAAATACTTATAAATCATCATAAATTTTACTTACAACAAGGACCACTAAATTTCTTCATAGTTATATTTCATATCCCTAATTTAGTTAACTAAAAATAAGAAGGGTTAAGCTTAATTAACACACATTTACAACATGCTAATAAGATGACAAAATACAAAAAATTAAAATACACAAAACATAAATAAGCACATGCAAAAATTAAAGAAAGGGACAAAATTCACCCCATTTCCACATATGTGAAGTCCCCCCATGGGAGACCTCCAAACTAGACAATAAAAACAACACACTAAACATTACACAAGTTATCAAATTTGGCCTTGTTGCTCAACACCCAAAATCCTTTCGTGGTTGGTCTCTTATCCCCTTCGATGTATGTGATTAAAGTCCCACACATAACAAAATACCTCTCTGGATTTTTGGCCATATTAACAACATCAAGATAATGTACATATAAAATCAATAATCATCATTTGACATTAGCGATTCTATTATTCGTCAATATATCAATATTTGACCCTAACATCCATGAGATTAAAATTCTACTCAAAAATTCCAAAACATAAGGTGTCGATATGAAATCTATATCATGAAAATCAACATATATCAAACTATCTAACTTCATTATCTAGTGCATCATAATAAAATGTAACATCATAATGTCAATATTTGAAATATCGGTATAATCTATCATCTACTGATTAATGTATCAAAATAAAAATGTCTGAACATCGGTTTTCATTAGTATCAATATCAAGATGAAACAATGTCGAAGAGGAGTGGGCACTATAGTCTCTTTCGAGACTTGTGACTCTTCTAATGTCTCGAGATAAATGCCTTATGTGAAAAATATTTGTGTACCATCTAGATGGCTTATTGATGCTCAAGAATATTTAGCATCTCATCATATGACATGACTTTGTTTTTCCCGATGTTCAATGCTTACGAACAAAGTCTTGAACTAGGAAGGAAGAACTATAAGAGTGATCGAGATCGATAGTTTATACTTGAATTTCTCTAAGAGTGCTCCAATATATGATCGTAGTTATGCTACACGATGGAATAATTCCTCTACTTTCTTTCCATCTTTCATACCGAGCATATGATGGTTTGACTGGAGATGGAGGATCTTCATCTGGTTCTTCACCTAGTAGATGGTGGATAGCACATCCCATGCTACATTTAATGTCACCTTATCCCGTACATGTCATAGAACCTTGTTGGAGATGCTGAGAGTGATCAACATCAAGAATTTTCCATAAAAATTGTAATAATTAACTCTCTCATATACTTCATTGGATGCATCGTTTTTCATGACGATTTCCTATAACTCTTGAACTTGAGAATCATGCACATATTCATTTTCTAGGTGGCATAGTTTGGTCCTATGAGAAACTGATCATCGGAAAACAACTTGAGAGAAGACATGAGGCCAGAAATAAAATTTTACTATTGTATCCAAAAGTACAAATCCTTACAGATGAATAAGTGAATGAAGGTGAGCTCAATGTGCTTGTGTGATGAGATGTGGAAACTTGTGGGGGTGTTCTATCTTACGTTCATCATTTACATCGTAGCATTCTCTATTTGTGTTAGCTTAACTAATACATTTTCCACGCCACCCATATGGTTACTATTAACCATTCCTATGTAACTGTCTTTGTTCATTCCTCCTCTATTGCGCAGCCTATATATTTACTTACTGTATTTTTTTCTACACATAGTAATAAATAAACATTGTTCTTCGGCCATCATTGGTATCAGATCCGATGAATTTGTTGTGCGAGGACAGTAGCAAGAATCGCTTGGACGTGTGGGTGTAAACCTATAGATCTTCCATCTTCCAATCTGTGCATGTAGACCTTCTTCCATCTTGTGTGTAGACCTATTTTTGGGCTCTTGCTGTGCGTGTGGAAGGAGAGCAGGAGAAGACTTTGTTGAGAAAATGTGGTGGGAGGAAAACTGCTACGTAAAGTGACTAGACTTGCGTGGAGTTTTGATATCCATTTTTTTGGCATCGGCTTTGTTCTTTAGCAAGACACATGTGTGTCGAGGCAAGACTTGTGTGGAAGGCTATGCATGGAGTTCCTGTGTGGAAGGAGAGAAAACGTTGTTGTGCGTGGAGAGAAAACATTGTTGTGCATGGAGTTTTGTTTGGTATATTGAAACCTACAGATTTTGCTATTTTTTTTCTTTGGCAGTGTGTGATATCATTGGAAGTTTCCTTGATTTCTTGCCTGAAAGGATAAATTACATGACCTGTAAATAATAAGGAGGTCTGTGTTGAAGAAGAAGTGTGTGTGGAAACCTCCAAGCCTGCACACCTATTACGAAGCAAGGACAACCATAAGCCTGCGCTACCAATAGAAGAAAGCACCAACGGAGAGGAGTCGTGACCTGCGTGGCACGTATATGTCACAAATTTTGGATGCACAAAGCACCATAAGCAATGCACCAAATATTTGGGCATTGAGCGACGATAACGAAGACACCACTGGACTGTTCTTTGCCTTGGTCATGAGCTCCACAACACTAGGGATTATTCTCTTTGAAGAGATTGTGCCCAGAGGACTGTTGGAATATTTTTGGTTCGAAGTTTGATGTCAAGCATGACGGATTTGTGCATAACTTGAATGTGGCTATGATACAAATGATGAACGAAAGTAGAATGCCCACAAGAGCATCCACGTCTCACTGCATGAGCCTATAGAGCCCATCTTTGGGACAGATTCCTTCAGTAAGCATTGTAGCCATTTTTGAAAAATAAATAAATAAAATACAATTTTGAGTTTTTGAAAATGTCTGCTCCAAAAATATTGCTATCGATGCCTAACTCTTGAAAGGGCCTAATTTCACCACATGGAAAACCAAGATGTGGACGATTCTTTAGTTTGAAGATATTTGGGGGATCGTTTCTGGAAAAGACGCCCCTCCCACAGACGCTGATCTGTTGGCTAAATATGAAAAGGCCGATGCAAAAGCATTAATGCTTATCACCCTGAGTCTTTCTGATGAGGTTCAACCTTACATTCGGGAAGCAATCACTTCCTCTCAGGCATGGACCGCATTGTGTACCATCTATGAAGCCAAGAATCTGATGACGAAACTACATCTTCAGACAAAGCTTCACATGATGAGTATGCATGATGGCAAATCAGTAGAAGCCTTCTTACGGCGTGTGGCCGAGTTACGTGTAGAACTCTCTACTCTCGGTGAACTGGTGGATGACAAGTTGCTAGTCCCACTCACCTTGCGAGCTCTTCCTTCCTAGTTTTGGACATTGATCACCACATTGACCATCACTCAATAGGAGGTGAGTTTACCACACTGGTGAATTATCTCCAGCAGGAAGAAGCCATGCAGAATGTTCAAGAAGCCTTCGAAGACAAGGCTCTCATCATGAGGTAAAAGCATAAGCCTCGAAAAGGGCAAGTCATCCCCCCAGAATCAGAAGCAGCATCCTCAGCAGCAACCTTCTCAGTGGCCACCATAGCGGCCACCTCAGAAGCAACAGAACAACAAGGCGGATCGATGGTGCCACATTTGCTCCACGGATATGCAAATGACCGTGTAATGTTATTACAAATGGTCAAGTATGGAAACTTTTGTGAAGAGAGCACTTCCAGCCAAGGATATTCCAAGAAATCCTCGAAATCGAGAGCGAAGGGTCACATTGTTGCTTAGCAAGATGCCACCTCCAATGAAGAGGTTCCAGACATGACTCATTCTGACATTGTTCTAGTCTCACAGACTTCGCAGCCATCAGAAAATGTCTGGTTGATTGATTCGGGCACCAAAAAACACATGACTAGCAATAAGAAGTTGTTCCATACTCTAAGTGATCAGGCCCACTTTGGAGATCGGATCACCATCATAGACAATCAAGAGTATATTGCGGCGGGGATTGGTGATGTCATCATTCCTCTTGGGACACGAAGATGTACACTCACGAAGGTGCTATATGTTCTAGGTTTGACCTCAAATCTCTTGTCTGTGAGTCAACTTCTTAACCATCGAATGCAGGTTGAATTCTTTGTTGAGAAAGGGTCAAGTCTTGCATCATTTCCCAGGGAGACTCAATAATTGCTCGAGCATTTCTGAAGGGCCATCTATTTACACTGGATGCGGTCACTTCATCTAGCATTGCTCTCTCTACTTCAATGGCGGAGTCCACTGCACTATGGCACTTTCGATATGGTCATCTTTACGCACAGGGCTTTACATCAACTCGGTGCTAAGAAATGGTAAGAGGGCTTCCTCCACTCTCCCATTCCTTACATGTTTTCCCGAGATGTCTTGCGGAAAACAACACAGAGGTCCATTCAAATAGAGCTCTTATCATTCTACGGAGCATCTTCAGGTCATACATACCGATCTGTGTGGACCCTTGCCAGCTAGCTTCCAAGGTTTTGAGTACTTCTAGCTCATCATTGATGATTACTCATGGAAAATGTGGGTATATTTCCTCCGGAAGAAGAGTGAGGCATTTGCCAATTTCCAAACCTTCTACCAGCAAGCCACCAGGCAGTCTGGGAAGCCTCTCCTTCTCCTCCACTCAGATCGAGGGGGGGAATTTGTGTCAAAGAAGTTCTTAGCATACCTAAAGTAGCATGGCATTCAACAACATCTGATTGCACCCTACATGCCCCAACAGAATGGGATTTCCGAGCAACACAACAAGACTGTCATGGAGATGGCTCGTTGTATGCTCTCGACCGCCAAGTTGGAGGATCGATTTTGGGCGAAGTAGTCAGACAATGCGGTGTATCTACTCAACCCAGGCACCCACAAGATCTTGCAAAACAAGACACCGGAAGAGGTATGGACTAGTTGTAAACCTTTTATTCATCATTTGAGAGTTTTGTGTTAGACCGCATATATGCATGTTCCATATGAGAGAAGGAAGAAGATCGATCCAAAGACATTGCCATGTATTTTCTTGGGGTATAGTACTACCTCAAAGTCATATTGTCTCATGGATCCTGAGACGAAGAAGATCTACGAGATTCGAGATGTGGTGTGTGATGAGTCATCCTTTGACTCCTGCCACACAATGGAGATCCATCTTGACCTCGTCACATAGATTGCTCACACATCCAAATGATGGCAAGATGATTCTTCTCAGAGAGAAGAAGAGCTGAGTGGAGACTTGTTTGTTGATCTAGGCACACTGGAAAACACATCTTCACATCAGCAGCAACAACACCAATGTTTGAAATGGGTCCAAAATACTATTGGGGATGCACACCTAAACTCACTTCCATGTACTTCTACGGAGTCAGAACACGAAGTCAAGCCAGACATGAGGTAAATTTTGCACTCATGAGTTCAGTTGTTGATAGCACCGAACTTGACACTATTCGTGAGGCATTAGACCAACCACAGTGGAAACATGCTATGGATGCTTGAATATGATTCCCTAATTCAGAATCGGATGTGGGAACTTATCGATCTACCTCCAGGTAAGAAATCCATTGGCTGCAAATGGATTTTCAAAACAAAATATAAGGCAGATGGTTCAATCGAAAAACACAAAGAACAACTTGTTGCAAAGGGTTATGCTCAGCAAGAAGGAATTGACTATGACGAGACCTTTGCACCCACTGCGAAGATCAAAACCATTAGAGTTTGTGCATGCACTGGCAGCACAAAATGGATGGAAACTTTAGCAGATGGATGTCAAGAGTGCTTTTCTAAATGGTGATCTAAAAGAAGAAGTATACATGGCCCAACCTAAAGGGTTTGTAGATGAGCATCAACCACACAAGGTATGTCATCTGATAAAGTCACTTTATGGACTCAAACAAGCACCTAGGGCATGGTATATAAAAATTGATGATCACCTATTGTAGCATGGATTCACTCGTAGCCCCTCAAATACAAATTTGTATATCAAGAAGGTAGGAACAGAGATTTTCATTCTGGTTTTGTACGTAGATGATCTTGTGATCACATGAAGTTCTGACAATCTTGTGGATGATGTAAAGAATGATCTGAAGAAATCCTTTGACATGACCGATTTGGGGCTACTTCACTACTGTCTTGGCTTAGAGATATGGTAGAAGAAGAATCATATCTTCGTCTCCCAGATGAAATATGCCAAGACACTCCTAGAAAAGTATGGAATGTCAGATTGTAAACCAATGTCCACACCTATGGAAAAAGGTTTGTAGTTAATTATATTCTAGGATTCACCAGTAGGTGGATGGCACTCACTAGGAAGCTTATGGGGAGTCTCATTTACTTGACTTATACCAAACTAGATCTTTGCTTTGTAGTGAGCTATCTCGCCAGATTTATGTAAGAGCCTAAGAAATGTCATTGGATAGCAGCAAAGCATGTGTTGAGAAATGTCCGAGTACACAATTGAATTTGGTCTGAGTATCGAAGAACACTCGAGTTCTTCTTAAAGGGATATACAAACTCGGACTATGCAAGATCCGTTGATGACAGAAACTCACTTCAGGTATGTTTTTCATCTCGGATCTAGACCTATCTCATGGATTATCAAGAAGAAAACCTTTTTTCTCTCATCCACTGAGGCTGAATACCATGCCACATGAGGAGCTGTGTGCGAAGCAATTTGGTTACATCGCATTCTTATAGATATAGGGATTCCTGAAGAGAAACCTCCCATCATTCATTGCGACAATCAAGGTGTGTTGAAGCTTGTGAAGAATCCTATTTTTCATGAACGTACAAAGCATATTGAGGTTGAATGTCACTACATTCATGAACAAGTCTTGAACCACCAAATTCAGCTCCAGTACTACCCTACTGATTTTCAGGTTGCAGATATTCTCACCAAGCCTCTCGGCAAGGTGAAGTTTGATTTGTTTAGGGGGTACATTTGTAGGAACAATGTATTAAAGGGGGAATGTTAGCTTAACTAATACATTTTCCACGCCACCCATACGATTACTATTAACCGTTCCTATGTAACTGTCTTTGTTCATTCCTCCTCTATTGCACAACCTATATATTGGCTTACTGTATTTGTTTCTACACATAGCAATAAATAAAACATTGTTCTTCGGCCATCAAGCTAGACATGAGACTTCTCCACCTAGCACTCCACGTTGAGCAAGAACCAATCAAACAGTCCTTGACACAAAGTATGTCCTCAATTTGTCAATGTTTTGCAATTTTAGTCACAAAGTAGAAACCGTGCTATATAGGGCTTGATTTTTGTCTCTCAAAGATTACAAGTCTCAATGGTTGCTTTTAACACTTCTAACTTGGAAAGATTGACATGTTCTCGTGGGAGTCGGTATTGAATTCACCATGAATTCTCCGCCCTTGCTTCCTCCATGCTGATTCCAACGCAACCGAGACGCTTGGTTCGGTGTATGCCAATGTTTACAAAATAAATTGTGTAGCTTCTTTATGCAGCAGTACTCATAACATCCACGATCAGGGAAATTGAGCTTGCAAAGTCAGGATTTGTGATGCAGATGGGGAGGGGCATGATTATCTTCACCCCTTAAAAACAATGTGCTATATATCGGGTTGTATATAAGTTATGGGGTCGACTATAAAACAACCAACTATGGCTAAGACAAAATGCATCTACCAAAGCACGTTCCAAAGGCCCCATGCTTTCTTCTCTTGGTCATTTCCACATTAGAATAGCGATCTACGATGCTTAAATTCAAATTTTCTAGAACGCCAAATCCTCCACGCTTTCTAAAAGTAGCAAATAAATGCCACGTAAGAAGACAGTCGTAAAATGTTAAATCCTCCACGCTTTCTAAACCAGACTACTGGAAAATGAAAAATAAATATGCCATGTAAAATACGAACACTACACACACACACATACTTAGTTCTTTGATACTGAAACCATCTCGTAAATCATAGGTTGTTGTCATAGAAGATTGCATTCGTTTCTCATGGGTCTGCAGGAAATTGCTCTCTTTCTCACATGTCGTAGGTCTAATTGCCACGTTGTCTCCTCCACATAAGCCACTTGGTTAGACATATCTGATACCAATTTCTAAGAAGCATAGCAGAGAAGAATTATTTGATGATTTATTCAATGATCTAAGGTTAATATATACATGCGCAACTACATGAGGAAACCAAAAGTCATGCGTAAATTCGGAAGGTTAGTGACAAAACCGACGCTACAACAATGTAATACGTTATGCCAATAGAATATATAATCCAACAAACACGTGAAGAAAGAAACCTCATCAGCCATATACTCATCCTCACCCATTCATATTTAATTTCAGTCTATCTACCTACCCAATCACGCTTTTAGCACACTATAGATATTTAACATCTGATCCATCTATCTGAATTAAACCCATATTTGTCACAATATTATATGCACTCAAAACAATAAAAAAACAATCAACCTTCTCATTCCAACCGCTTGAGTCTTAATTTGTGCATTCTAGCCGATATTATAGTATCTTTCTTCTATGATCTCATATTTGGGTATGGCAGGTTATTTAAGAGGTGAAGGTGAATCTCAAAGAACTGTTTCAAAGTGCATCATTGTTATTTTAACAAAATTCCAATACAAGTAGGAGTCACACTTGCAACCTCCATGTAACCGATTTGGGTATACCATTTTTTGATTAATTTATTTTTTTACTATTTATTACAATAAAATGTATTTTATAATTTTGAAAGGGTTAGGGATCTAGCTGACACATATCCCTTAGCCACCCAAAATTACAATATTTTTTGTAAGCTTTTGCATCTAGATTTAGACTCAGATCTATGAAATTTGGCCCACTTTATTCAACGCTAGAATCTATAATTTTGCCTCACATTTTGTATCATCTTTTTCAGATTTAAGATAATTCCATATAAACATCTTGCAGGCAATCCAAATCTAGGCATACACTTATATCAAGTTATCTACTCACGATTTGATACAATGAGATCTCTATTTTCTTATTTGAAATACATGCTCCCCCTTTCAATCTCTCTTTTTAAATTATGTATTTATTTTCTTTGACTCTAGAGTTTATATTCCTTTGCTAGGAGTAAAATCCTACACATGCTATTTAGCTGGTGAAAATAATGTAAATTTTCCTTTTTACTTGTTTTGGAGTTCAATAAATGACACCTCCTTACAATATAGGAAGGACTTTTTCCATGATACTATTAATACAATATCATATATTTTACCAACAATATTACAAAAAGATTAAACTTATGCCAACTTACATAGTTCCATACTTTCTTATAATTTTCCCCATATCCAAAACCTCGTTTGCATTATTGGATGAGGGATATAGAGAGAAAAATCTTACTCAAATTGTATTATTTTTTCTAACTTTTATGAGTTTTCATTGACAATAAAAAGTTTCTTCTTTGTGTAAAACTCCATATTGAATCCTTCATGAATCATTCATAAGATGTAATTATACATGTTTTCAAATAAAGTTTTAATTATCTATATAATACAAGAAGAATAAACTAAAGTCAACTTACATATTCCAATGACATTGTCTCTTTACTTACCCCATATTAACTAAACATCCAAGACCATATTCCATTTAAATAAAATTTTAATATGCTAAATAAAAATTGTAGAAAATACCAATTTTTTTGGTAAGAAAATAAATTTTATTCACACTAAAGCCTCTCTTCTTCTTTATGAAAGATTCCAAGAAGAAAGGAGCTGCACTAAAATGTGACAAATAAGGAAATAAAAAGGGCTGGGGTTTTGGTCGAGTCCCTTTTGCATGTGTTTGCATATTGGATTGGAAGAGGAATGTAATAAAAATATACTAAGGAGATAATTTAAACACCAAAATGTAATTGACAGGATAACCAACATCCTTTTGGCCTATACATGCTGCACGCAACTACCTTTACCATGCTTACTATAAATCCCTGCTCTGAAACATGATTTTTAAGCTTACATTAATCGCTCTGAAAACCTTGTTCATCTAATTGATTGTTCGCCATCTAAATCTCCAATCAGATACAGTCATCAGCTGTCGCAGGCCATTTCAGCCATAAATCCTTCACGTGCTACAGAATTTAGTAGAATGTCATGATCAAATGCCGTCAACCTTGTCTTGGAGTTGTTAATGATGCCCTCATCCGCCAACTCAAGAAAGAGAGTATCGTACGCATATATACTATAAGACAACGCATATATGATTTTATTTATGTATGTGTGTCTGTGCATCGTGGAGCTAAGATAGGTGCCGCCATATGAACGACTTAAACAATAGACTTTCATAATTGGTAGCTACACTATATTGAAACCCAAAGCGGGAAGTCAATAATTCTAGTTTGTTCGAGAGAAGGTAGCGTCATCCTTCCCACGTCACCTGCCCCGCCGCCCTAAACCTAAAACCAAATAAAAATGGTAATCGCGGACGACCAGATAAAAATGATTTCTTGAACTCAAATTGAATTTGCGTCTGGTCGAATGCAATGGATTTTCTGTAGTATTCGCTGACCGAGTTGTATTTCAATAGAAATGATAAACCAGTGCTCTCTTACATACACTAAAACTGCGCGCCCTCTTTGTATTTAGCATTTATTATGAAGAGAAAACTGTCGGGAGCATCCTCAGAGACACAGACAAAGGTTGTCACCGTAGATGCATCAGAATTCTGCAATATAGTCCAGCAACTAACTGGAATGCCCAGCTCTAATTTATCTGCGAATACAAGGAAGGAAAGAATGAAAAGCGTTTGCTGATCAAGCCCTTCGCCAAACGTCCAGAGGTTAAGAAATTATCTGGTAGCAACTGCCCTTGGATTTCTTTAGTCATCGAAACATCTGTGAACGATCATCTCAATACTTATTCTTCTCTGGCATTTCCCAGCTTTTCTCGACGATGACAGTCATGTGTTTAGTTCGGATTTAGACAATTTTTGTGAAGAAATGGAAATAAATACGAGTTCTGCGTCCTAGATTTATAAACTTCAAACAGGCGTGTTTAACTTATATCATGCCATTTGATGAATCATTTTATTTTGCACGGGACTGTGTTTAGAATTACGTTTTTATTCCTTTCTGTTTTCATTTACAATCAACAAGGCGGCGACGCCGGCGAGAAAGTTTGCAGCTAATCTTTGCATTAAAAGCATAAACATGTATGTTTTTTTATTATGGGTAAATAGTTTTTTGAAAGGGACTATACCCTTGTACAACAGTGCTCAAAAGCTAGATTTTACCCCAAAAGCCCAACAACAGAAAATAATCTGCCAAGAATAGAACCAGCAAAAACAAAACAGCTGCTACAAAAACAACTAATAAACAACAACTTAACAGCAACACAGCTGCCCAGCAACTGTGCAGCAGGCCATTTGCCTAGATGTAACAATAATAGCACCCAAAAAGACAAGAATCATACCTTGTCCGATATGGTGGGGGATTTAGATTTGGCATTTCCCTTCTTTTTCCTATCCACCACTGTCCATTCCTGATTTCCCACATCCACTGCAATCGGAAGAACAACTACAATGGATTTGATGGGGATGTGACCCATAGGAAGGGGGTCGAAACATCCTTAATCATTGAATCAACAACCTGCAGAGAATAGTCTGGAGGTAGCTTCTCTGTATTGATCTGCGAACCAACCATGATGGGTGAGTCAACTTGCAGGGGGGCACTAGATTCCTCAACCGGATCTGAGTCAATTGTAAGATGTTCGGGTAGAGAATCCTTCCACCAGGTAGTTTTGGTCTTTCATTTGGAATGTTCACAATCGTCTGATAACATGACCAGTTTGGAAGCAACGCCGACATCTGAAGGCAAGTCTCTCATAGTCTATCCTCTGCACCTAGAGCCTTTCACCAATCTGTAGATTGATTTCATTGGTAAGAGTTTGGAGGTATCGAGATCGACCAGGATTCGAGCATAAGTAGTATGGGTTTGAATGGAGGTCTTATCATCAACTGCCACACATGAGCCTAGAGTATCTCCTATAGCAATGAGATAAGATTTGTTCCAAAGCTATAGCGGGAGTCTTGGTAAATGAACCCAAATTGGGTAGGTATCAAAAGACTCCTTTAACGGGTCAAAAGACGGATACCATGGTTTGGACATAAGTCTGTGTTCCCCCCAAACCCAATGTTGGCTAAAATTAAATCCCTATCTTCAGGGGTTTCAAAGACAACAATGAAATAAGCTTTAGCACAAGGATAAAGCTCAATCTTACCTTGTATCTTTTCTCTCCATCTTTGGGCTATCCAATCATGGAGCTGAGAAAGCTTAGGCCAAAATTTGTGAAATCTGCATATGAGACCCAGCTGGGAGAGATTTTCCTCCTCCTTAAGAACCTTTAGAAGTAGATCCTCCTTGATTTTCAGCGTTGGGACCTCCTGGGAGGGTTTCAAGAGCTCATTTCTGGCATTCTCCTTCATTTGGAGACTGTTTGAAGCATAAGATCTGGACCTATTATCGCTGTTATGTTTTCCCGGTTCTGGCCGACCCCTGTTTCTCTCCCTCCATCACCAGATCCACGCATAATCGATTTAAAATGAGCATGGGTTTGATCTCCATTTTCTACAAACCAGGATACTGGATCTTTGTTTTCCTTGTCTCCACTGTGAATGCCCTCAGATTTCTTGTTTGCATCAGGGGATTTATCTCCACCAGAGGTTACTGTGTGTTCAGATCTGCTATTTTGATTAGGGGAAGTCCTTGCAACCTGCAATTACTAGTATTAGTGCTGTCAATATTCCCCTTGAGACCCTGAAGCGAGCTAGATCTATCCATGCTCTTGGGAGTAGATTTGTCATTTTTAAATGCTCCAAGGACATTTTTATCATTCTGTAGTTTTTGGCTTCTATTCCCGCATAGCAAGGACAATGTTTTCGTGATGAGAGCCTTCCTCCAATCATAGGAAATAAGCAAGAGAACTGTTGTCATGGCTCCCTTTGTCCTCTTTCTCAATGCATCCCTAATTTTGAAACCCCACATCTCCATTCTCATGGATGCTTTGCGGTGGATAGGAATTTGGGTTTAGAAAAAAATTAGGGTTCACCTTTACCATCGCTTATTGGAGGAATCTAAAGCATAAACATGTTAAGCATATTATTTTATTTATTATGCTAACATGGAGGGGCCATAAACATGTTACGCATATTACTAACACTCGCTATTGGCAATGTCTCTCTTTGGGTATCACCAGGATTGCATTTTTGCTTGAATAATTTAGTTTCTTATTTGGTGGCTATTCTTTACTCATTACAAAACTTAATTTAAATGCCGAATGTGTCATGCCATTTTCCCAACATGCTTTGCATTTATATGTTTTTTTTGGGTTAAATTTTAATCCAAACAATTACTAGCATAGTAGAAATACCACCTTCGGTGTCATTATCATGCCAATATGTCGTTTAAAATGAAATATTAAATAATATTGTTATTTTCAAATTAAATTTTAATTATTAAATTTCTAACATTGAAAATTATTTATTTTAATCTAATTACTATGGGTTTTTAATATAATTATTTAAATTTTTATTTTTAAAAACTAAAATTTTATAAGAAATTTTATATTTGAGAGATATCTCAAATTTGCATTTAAAATTTAATTTATTCAAAATTAGAATTTATGAAAAAGTAATAAGATTTGTAATTTGCAATACTAATATAAAGTTATAAGTTCGAATTTCATAAAATAATATTTATAGAAAATTAAAATTTATTTTGATAAATTTGTATTTAAAAGAAATTGAATATAATAAACTTTAAATATACTATAGTTTTAAATTTCAAATTAAATTTTAAATCTAGAGGAGATTTTGCATCTAAGCGAGTCAATGTCGTTGTGTGAGGCCCTTCTACAAGGCACTTGAAATTGCTACTAGGAGAAATAGAGGACAAATAGACAAGGGTTTGGAGGATCTTCCATATCCTTTGCCGTTGTTTTCTGTAAACAAGCAACAGTTAGTGCAAGGTCTATTGAAAAGCATATAAAAATATCACGTAAGACTCCGGTGATGAAGATCGAGGAGGATCTGACTACAAAAGGTTCTCAAGGTGGAGGATAACCTCTCCGAACTTGGCCTCATCTATAGATTTCACAAGTTCTGGCCTAAGCTATCTCAGCTCCATGACTGGATTTCTCTAAGATGGAGGGAAAATATTAAGGGTAAGATTGAGCTTTACCCCTATGCTAAAGCTTATTTCATTGCTATCTTTGAAACCCCTGAAGATAGGGATTTGATTTTTGACCAATACCCAATTTGGGGAAAACATGGACTCATGTTCAAGCCATGGTATCTATCTTTTGACCCTCTAAAAGAATCCTTTGATACCTACCCTATTTGGGTGCGGTTGTTAGGAATCCCATTACAACTATATAGTAGATGTGCCTTATTGCTATAGGTGATACCCTAGGATCCTCTGTGAAATTTGATGAAAAAACCTTTGGTAAGAATCATATAACTTTTTCTAGAATCTTGGTAGATCTTGACACCTCTCAATCTCTTCCAAAGACAAATTAATCTACAAATCGGTGACGAACTTTGGGTGAATATATTAGACTATGAGGTTTAGCCTTCGGATGTTGGAGATGCTTTAAAATAGGTCATCTTTTGGAGGACTTCGTTTAGTGAGAACTCCTCTTTGATATTGATATTACTCTGATTTTGCTTATTTTGGATTGGAGCCATAGACATTATTATCATATTGATCTTTGACATTGATAAATGGACATTGTTATATTTGATTAGCTTATTTTTAAACAAGTATGAATGTTTTAGATTTATGACATGATAGATTATATGCATGGATCGACACATTAATATTTGACGATCTTAAGCTACTATTGTATTGACACATTGGTTTTGATATATATATGTTGCTAGATGATTTAGTTGGTTTTGTGATCTTATTACTAATTGATAAATTGATAAAATTGAAATATTTAGAATTGTGAACAATTGATGAATTACTTAATTTTAGCGATGGTTTAGTTATGATATTTATGATGTGAATTGATATGTATATGTGTGCATTTTATTATCTCGATGTCATTAATATGGCCATGAGGCGAGAATTTATTGTTATGATTTATACAAGCATTTGCAACACAAAAAACAAAAGGGGATAGGAGACAAACAATGAAGGAATTTGGGTATTGGCAACAGTCACCTTGGAAACTAGTGTAAATGTATGATGTTATTATTGTTAGTTTGTTAGGAGGTCCCCATTGGGGGGTGGCCTCAAATGTGACCTTGGGTTAAATTGTGGTTTTCCTTTTTTGATTTTATTTATTTGTGAGTAATTATATTTTGTTAGTATTTTGAGTCACTTTTATTATTGTTGTTAAGTACTCCATTTAAGTTAATTAGACTTGATTAATTAGTGTAATTTAGGATGTGACAAAAGGGGGTAATTAATATGAGTAGGTAGTTCTTGGTTTGTGTTGGATTTGAAAGAATTTAATTACTTTTGAGTGTTGTGCACTCAAACTTGCATGCAAATTTCATATTTTGACTTTCAAGAAAATTTTAGAGGCTTGTGGGACAAGTTAAGCTTTTCCCACACCTCTTAAAGTCACCCACCCTATATGCCTATGATGTGAGGGGATTATTTTAGTCCTTTTTGTGTGTTTTAATGGAGAAAAAGAGAAATTAATTTCACTTTTTGCAAGAGTATTTAAATGTGTCCTTTAGGGGTGTGGGTTTGGGTTTGAGTGTGTAAAATGGTTGTCATTCCCTCAACCACCAATTATTTGTGCTTTGGAGATTGGGTTTTCCACATCGCCTCTCTCTCCTCTTTTCTATTTATTCTAATTCTTTTGAGGGTTTGGGGGTTACTTGTTTTATTTTGGATACTTTTGCTTTTGGAGGAGCTTGCTTTGAGAGTGTTGTTTGGATCTTGGAGTTGGATTGTGCTTGCTTGGACTTGGAAAAAGGATTGGAACTTGCTTGTGGATTGGAAACTCTTGCAATGGCAAGGTAGGGTCTTCACCCATGTTTTCATTTTACTAATTTGTTGTGCATATGTTTGTGAATGAATGGTTATTGCATGTGTGATTTTTGTTGTCATAAGGTTACATAGCATATCTTCTATATAATTATATTGTGTAGATTATATAATATTACATTCTTCTTACATAGGTCATAACCCCCTCCTACTATTATGGGGAATATTGTTAAGCTTGTCACCTATATAATATGTTTCGTGCTTCTAATATTCATTGAATGAATAAGAGATATATAATCTCAGTTTCCTCTTTATCATTTCCTCCTCACAATTTGGTATCAGAGTTGTCGTAAAATCTGACATGAGTGTTTGAAGGAGAAGACCATTCCCAGCGTGGAGAGTTTTCTGCCTGCTTGCATGCGTTGGGAAGAGCTCAGCGTGGAAGAAGCTGTGTAGGAGTTTCAATGACCAGTTTCTTGACTGCTGCGTGGAGTTTTTGTTCCACTCCAGTACATTAGCAACAACACATACCAGTGACTGGAGTTAAATAAATAAATAAAATTGATTTAGCAGTTAGTATGGTGATTGAACAACAAAAGGAGATTTTTTTGCATTCAACGTGACTAATTAAATTGTTGGGTGGAGTTTTTAGACTGTTGTGTTTTTTTCCTGTTGTTTGGACGCATGGAGTCTTTGTATGCTATGGAGAGATTTGTCCGTTACTCCATTAAACCTACTTGGAAATTAAAACAATGTCTGTGTGTGAGGGATAAAAGGCTGCGTGTGCATCTACTTTGGAACGTGGACTGTATGATGGACTGTTAAACCTCTATGTCCCCATGACATATACCAGCAACCTGCGCAAATGATGATGGCTGGAATAGTGACTGGAAATGTTGAACAAAGTCATATTTTTGATCTAATTTGCTGTGTAAAAGGATGCATATAAGAATCACTCTCCCTGATGCGCGAAAGAAGAATAGCTACACATGTGGTGACATATCTGTTTGCAAATAAAGCTAGGAAAAATTGGTATTTTTTGTCTTCTTTTGGTGCTGGAGCAGTTTCATTACACTCGCTTAGAGAATTACACTTTCTTTTTATGATTCTACAACACACATGGAGGACATTTAATTGAAATTCCAGCGCCTCTGTCTAAATCGAATGTTGGAAGTGAGCTCTAGCCCACTGCAGATGTGATAAATTAGCTATATAAATCAATAAAAAGTCTCTGCCAAATACAGTGAAACAACTGACATAATTAAAAGACACCCGACTGAAGGACATAATAGTGGTGCATCAAAAAAATGGAGTTCCATTACTTTTTGAAGAAGATTCCTTCACCAAAGCAACAGTGATTTTTTTATGCCAATGTTGAATGTCAAATGTACATGAGCATATCAAGACTTTCGGAAGCCAATCCAAAGACTTACAAGCACAAGAACACTATCACAACAATCAAGAGAGCTCTCGGTTCTACTTTTCCTTGCTCAACGAGCTTCAAAACACTTGCAATCTAGTCTTCGACGAGCTAGTTCAAAGATGAATTCTTGAATATTTCCTATTCGACGTCAGCTGCCAAGAAAAGTGAGTTCGGGAAGAGCTAGAACTAAGGTATGAAGTCGATTACTAAGATGAAGAAGAACGCCCCACAAAGCGTCATTGTCACTCGGACGTGAGTATAGAGAGCATATAAGAACTTGTACTTCTCATCAATGAGTACCATTTTAATATCTCTTGGAATAAATAAATAAATAAATAAAAATTTATTATAATGTCTGCACCAAACTTCTTCTCTCGGATGCTCAATTACTTAAAGGGCCCAATTTTTGGCCTAGAAAACAAAAATGAGGACAATCCTTTAGTTTGAAGGATTATGGGGCATTGTCACAGGGTCTGTGACCGTTCCCACAACCCCTGATGAATTAATGAAGTATGAGATGGCTAGTGCCAAATCCTTGATGTTGATAATGCTCAATATCAGTGACGATGTGCAACCACATGTTCAGAATGCAAAGAAACCAAAGGAGGCCTGGGATAAGTTGGCAACCATTTATGAAGCCAAAAATCAGACTAAGATCCTCCATCTTCAGTCAAATCTACACACCCTCTCTATGGGGTTAGATGAGAAAGTTGAGGAGTTCTTACATCACGTGGATGAGCTGGGATTAGAGTTTTTAGTGTTGGGTGAAAAGGAAGATGAAAAACTTCTTGTATCAATCACCTTGAGAGAAATTCCTTCTCAATTACGAGTGTTCGTTACGACACTAAATGTATCTAAACAAATAGTCGCATTTAAAGAACTCATGAACTTGCTATAGCAGGAAGAGTCCATGAATTCAGCCCAAGAGAAGACTCGGGATAAAGCCATGTTCTCAAAGTAATACCGTGGCGGAAGAATTGAAATGATCCCCGAGAGAAGGCAACTCAATCCCAACCAATAAAACAAAAGAAAGATCAAAAGTCTAAGAGTTTGTGTCATATTTTAAGAACCAACACTCACGACACTAATCACTTCTTGTATAATGTCTTGAAATATGGGTCTTCAAGTCAAATAAGCACATCGAGCGCGAAGATTTTTAAAAATCCAAATGATGTCATTACTGAGGAAAGTAGAGGGGACATCTCGCAACTCAACAAGATGATGACTCTGATGAGGAGACACCGGAAGGAGCCAATTGTGGTAAGAATCTTGTACTAGTCTCTCAGACTTCATAACCCACAAAGAGATTCTCGATGATAGACTTGGGTGCAAGCAATCATATGTCGGAGTGATAAGACACTATTTGATTCACTAAATGAACAATCAAATAGAGATCGAGTTCGCATAGCTAATGAAAAAGAGTACGTTGCAAAAGGAATAGACCAAGTCATCATTCTTGTGGGATGATGAAAATGTACACTTACAAAGGTACTATATGTTCATGGCTTGACTATCAACCTCTTTTCAGTGAATTAGATCTTGAATCATCACCTGAAGGTATAATTTCTTGTCCAAAATGGCATTAAATAATGCTTGATTTTGTGAAAAGGTAATATTATTGCTATAGCTTTCTAAAAGATAAGTTATTTGCTTTAGATATTGTTTCATCTTCTGCAATAGCTTTATCTACATCAATAGTTCAATCTATTGCACTCTGGAATTTTAGATATGGACACTTATCGGTTAGTTCATTGCATTAGATGAATTCAAAAGAAATGTTTCATGGATACCCAAATTGTCCAGTTCCTTGCCTATCTTCTCGTGGTTGTCTTGCAGAAAACAACACACGGACCCATTTCTGGCGAGTAACTTCCATGCTAAGAAGCATCTTGAGGTAGTTCATACCGATCTAAATGGCCCGCTACCTGCTTCATTTTTAGGATACAAGTACTTCCAACTATTCGTGGATGACCACTCTCACAAGATGTGGGTGTTTTTCTTGAAGAAGAAAAGTGAGGCTCTTCAACATTTCTAGAAATTCTATTATCATGATGTGAAAGAGACTGGAAAACCACTTCTTCTAATTCACTTAGATCGAAGGGGGAATTCACATAAAATAAGTTCTTGGCCTTCCTGGACCAACAAGGCGTTAAAAACCACACCGCTCCCTATACACCCCAACAAAATGGTATTGTTGAGTGTCGCAATGCACAATGATGGAGATGGCTCACTGCATGCTAACAACAACAAAGCTAGAGAAATGCTATTGGGTTGAAGTAGTACAAAAAAAGCTGTATATATTCTCAATAGGGAAAAGATAAATATTCTAAAAAATAAAATTCCAGGTAGAGGTATGGAATGTTATAAATCCATCAATTTCTCATTTACGAGTATTTGGTTACACAAAATACATGCATGTCCCATCTCAGAAGAGCAATAAGATTGAGCCAAAGACACTCTTGTACATACTACTTGGCTATAACACTACGTCAAAGGAATATCGTCTCATGGATCGTAAGACAAAGAAAATGTACGACAGGTTGGGACATGGTTTGTGACGAGTAATCCTTTGATTTAGTATTGAAAACAAAAGAACCATTACTAACCACATCTCAATGACTAGTCTCTGAATAAGATGATCAACTAGAGGAGACTACTCAAAGGAAAAAAATTCTACAGGAGAGCTATTTGTTGACCTTGAAGAACTGGAGAATGTGACTCCATAATAATCCACATGGAAACAACATAGTTCTTCTCAAAAGAATCCAAGTTCTCACCCGAAGGGGTACAAAGCACCATCAAAGACTCACATTTACAACAACTCCCAAATACAACATTTGGAGTCAAACACAAAATGAGGTAAAATTTGCACTCATGAGTTCACTTA
Organism: Taxus wallichiana var. yunnanensis; assembly: GCA_018340775.1. Classification (NCBI taxonomy): domain Eukaryota; kingdom Viridiplantae; phylum Streptophyta; class Pinopsida; order Cupressales; family Taxaceae; genus Taxus; species Taxus wallichiana. The sequence goes on from CM031238.1 coordinate 650,081,865, forward strand.
TTAATAGATCTGAGCTTGATAATGTTCGTGAAGCACTCAGTAAACCTCAATGGAAAGAATCCATAGATGTAGAATTTGACTCACTCATGAAACATTGGACATGGGAACTTGTCGATCTACCTATAGGAAAGAAACCCATAGGCTGAAAATGGGTTTTCAAGACAAAGTATAAGGTAGATCGATCCATCGAAAAACATAAATCATGACTTGTAGCAAAAGGGTATGATCGAGAAAGAGGGCATTTACTATGAATAAACCTTTGCACCCACCGCAAAGATCAAGACCATCGAGTTGTTTTTACACAATCAGCACATAAAGGGTGGAGTCTTCAATAGATGGATATCAAGAGTGCTTTCCTAAATGCTAATATGAAAGAAGAAGTTTACATGACCCTAACTGAAGTATATGTTGATGAAGTGCATCCTAAGAAGGTATGTCGTATCCTAAAATCATTGTATGGACTAAAACAAGCTCCAAGGGTATGGTATATCAAGATCGATGATTACCTTCTCCAAAGATTGGCTCACTCGTAGCCCCAAAGATTCCAATTTGTATATAAAGAAGGTACGCAAATAAATTGTCATTCTTGTTGTGTATATGGATGATCTTGTAATCACTGGTAGTTTAGAATATCAAGTTGATATTGTGAAGAATGATCTCAAAAGAACCTTGAACATGAAAAATTTGGGGCTACTACATTACTGTCTTGGATTGGAGATATGGCAAAGGAGCATCACATTTTTTTCTCCCGGATAAAATATGCCAAGACACTCCTATAAAAATACAATATGTCTAACTATAAATCTATATGCATTCCCATAAAAAAATGGCTTTGCAACTTTCATGATTCCAAGATTCACCTCAAGTAGATGCTATTTTGTACATGCAATTTGTTGGAGGACTCCTCTACTTGACATATACCACACTAGACTTATGCTATGATGATAACTATATTTCCAGTGCATGAAAGAGTTGAAGAAATGTCATTGACCGCATCAAAAAATGTTTTGATGTATGTCTGAGGTACTATTGATTATGGTTTGGAATATAAGAAGAATGATAAATTCTTCTTACAGGAATATGTCAACTCGGACCATGCCGGATCTATTGATGATAGGAAGTAAACCACAAGATACATATTTCATCTTAGATCTAGACCTATCTTGTGGATAAGAAAGAAGTAGAATGTTGTTTCTATGTCATCCATAGAGGCATAGTATCACACCGCATGAGGAGATATGTGCGTAACAATATGGTTATGTGACATTTTGGATGACCTAGGAATTCCTAAAAAAGCAGTCACCTATTCTCTATTGTGATAATTTGAGTGTGTTAAAGCTAGTGAAGAATCTAGTTTTTCATGAATGACCAAAACATATTGAGATTTATTTCCATTTCATTTGAGAGCACGTCTTAAACCATCACATTCAGCTCTAGTACTGTCCTACAGAAGCACAAGTAGCTGATATTCTCACCAAATCCCTTGGAAAAGTGAAATTTGAACTTTTTAGGGGTTATATTTGCAAGAATAATGTAATAAGGGGGAATGTTGGCATAAGGTTATGTAACATATCTTCTATATAATTAGATTGTGTAGATTAGATAATATCACATTCTTCTCACATAGGTTGTAACCCCCTCCTACTATTATGGGGAATATTGTTAAGCTTTCTCGCTTATATAATATGTATTAAGCTTCGATATTTATTGGATGAATAAGACATATCTAATCTCTAATTTTTTCCATCATTTCCTCCTCTCAATTTTGGGAATTAGAATGACCCTTAGGTTGTGTAGGAGAAAATGGAAATGGGGATATTTTAGAGGAAGGCATAAGATATTTTATTTGGTATTTTTGGAGGGAGTTTGGTTGGGGTGCCCCAACTTGTGATAAGATAAATTCTTGCTTATCTTGTTGCTTTATTGTGGAAGGCATAAGAGTTGTTTTTCTTTGACGTTGGCATAAGATTTGTTTTATTAAATGGAGGCATAATATTTTTGTGAGTTTTTATTGAGTTCTTGGTGGTTTTAAGGTGGGCTCCCAAACCTTTGTGAGGCATAATTACGTTCCCCATGTTCCTTTCACTTTTTGGATTGATTTAGTGTAAACGCCCAACAATTCAACACACGAACAACACAAGAAAGACATGATATTTTTTTACTTTCTTCACACACAAAACCACGACACAACATGTCGTCACAAAGTTACAACCAACTCTGGGAACCACTTGTTATGGGGATGACCACAAGGTCAGCACGGAAACATTCACACCCAAAAGGATAATATACTTTTTCTTTTTTTTTTGACAGAAAACATAGAAGCCCAACCACAAGACACTCTCACAGCTAGGGCAAGCCACAGTCAGAAATGATTGGAGGTTATTTATTTTGATAAGACACTCTTTAATTCATCACTTAAGTTTTCGAAGGATTCAATATATGATTCGCACAAATCATCTAACCAACTGAGTTATGTTCTTATACACTGTAGAGTAGTTCACTTAAAGTCTTCTCCTTTATAACAATTATTTGTTTCATATATTTATTTGATAAAGATGGTAATTTAATTCCACAGGGCCATCTATTCACACTTACATTACTAGAACTCGTTCATGCCCTTATGACAACATCGGTTCACGTTCAACAAACTTAAGAGAAAATTACAAGGTACCCTGGATAAAGTTAAAGGAAGAAGGTCAAATGAGTTCACCCTTAAGACGTCATTAGCTCCTACTAAGGTTTAATTGAAGCTTGAGGTTTTATACGTAGTTATTAGCGCTCTTACTTAGGCTTCACCGAAAGAGCTTATCAAGAGGAAGCTACTTACTTTTAAATAGGCTGAGAGATAAATTGAGTGGTTTCAAAATTTTCTTCTCTTACTTGTTAAATCTTATTAGAAACTAACCATTGTTTTCCTTTAAGCTTGTTTTTAGCATTCACCAAAAGAGTAGTGGTTACTAGTTCAGTTAGGGATAACACGTTATATAAAATCACATTGCAAGGATAGCCTCGCCCTTGATCACTTAGGGAATTGTTTGTTCTCGAGTGGATCTCCTCTACAACAGATTTATTTGAATAAAACTTTTAGGTAACTTCTGTAAGGAAAAGCCACCCCATTAAAACTTACATATAACCCATCAATACAAAGTCTTAGAAAGATTTAATTTAACACTTAATTCTCAAGATCAAATTTTTACAATGCTTATGCCAGTGAAGAGATTGAATATTATTTCTCACTAAGAAGAGTTACCAGCCAAATTACAAAAAAGGACAAAACTACTTCTTCACGTAATTCTCCAAACAATTCCAGGCAAGAGGTCATATAAACTCCTTTGCAAGAAATGTTACACAAATTACAACACATTGAACATTTTTACAAGGAACTTCATAAATTGTACAGATGAACCTTTAACACTCTTTTCCTCTAGTCTACTCGCATAATCCATCTACACAAATATTAACTAGAGTCAGTTCGCTAGAACTGAGCATGTTAAGACTACCCATTGCAACAGTAAGCTAACATTTTATAATATCATGAAAGTAAAATTCTAAACTCAAGAATGGATCAAATCACAAACCACTAATCAATATGTTTCACAAGATGACAAGATTTATACCAGCCAACAAGGAGGAATCCCAATATTCAAGTGAGAGAGATATTCCAAAGATAATCAAGGTGAGACCTTATTGGTGAAGACAACAAGGCTGAGAGTATTGATATTTCAATCACGTAATCCTATGGATTACGTGATTCAAATCTAACCCCAAACATCATTCTATTATTATTAACCAAAAAGATAAAGATCAATCAAATGACTTAACATATTCAAAATTGCTTGTTAACAAGACTGCATTAACGCACATCCATGTTTTAGGAAGAATATAGGCCCCAACCATATATGAACACAAATCAGTCAAAGATTAAAGTTAACTTCACTCGACTGAATAAACCAACATACATATAATACTCACAACACAAAAACTGAATCTGAAGATTCAAAATACCAAGTAATTCTCATCGAACCTAATTATTTTTCTTCAAGAAGTTAAATAAATTAGATTCTATCCAACTAAATTACATTCAACAACTATAGTTGGATTACACAAGCAAGGATCAAGAAGAAGTCTTTTCACCAAAGGTTGTTATTATCTTACATCACATAAACAGTAATAAACCCATAATCCACCACTCGTATGATCGTTGTAAGAGTTAAGGACTTAGCTCACTAAAATATGTAACTGAGTCGATTCCTACCTTTTCCATTTTCATACAAGTCTAACCCAATTCGAAGAAAGGTAACCATTCTATTTTCATACATGCCTCAGTCAACACTTACTCAGAAAGTCCCTACCTAAATTATTGAAGGTTTGCTAAGCTACAAAATGGATTTAATAGAAACCCATTTCATTCGATACTTGAATTTAAACAAGCAAGGGATAGTCTGTTGAAAATATAAGTGAATCGACACAAGATCCTCTACCGTGACCCAACTCGAGTCACCAATCACAAGGTTAATAGTCAGCGAAGGAGGAATACAAAACAAAATACTCTTCCTACGAACTATGCCTTCTCTTTCGTCTCTAAAACAACATATGAATAGTTTGGGCATACCCATCTATTTCACGACAGTCTACTCGACCTATCCTCATAGTCGCTCCAAAGAAAACATCTGCTACTACAGAGTTCAATTGAACTCTTTTATCTTATGATATAGTTGTTATCCAAAATTCACCCCGCAAGGTAATTTTGATAACATGCATCAAATACTTTAGTCCCAAGCAATTATATTGATTCAAGGAAAAAAATCATGTTTCGGGTTCCCTCGGGTTCTTTCTAACTCTTTTTGTCGAAGAAGAAAACCCAAAGAAGTTTTAAAAATGTGAAAAAATTGCAAAAAAAAACAAAAGCTCGAGCCATGAAAATTCATGAAAAATGGCTAATTCCTAGTACTCATGAAGTCGGGACATATGGGACATCTCGGGCGCGAACGCCGAAAGGCCGCCGGCGTCTGCGCACAGATTTGGAACATCCGGGCCAAAGGGACGCGGGATGCGGAAAGTCTCGAATCAGCCGAAAAGTGGAAAAAATTAACTAACTATTGAAACAGGCAGTCTGGGACATCTGGGCAATTAGTACGCGGAGGACGCAAGTCAGCCGAAAAGACTTAAGGCAGCCCCGAGAATAGTTGGGCGAAGGTACGCGAAATCGCGAACCGAACGGATTAGCCGAAATGAGAACTTTCACACTGGGACAAGCGGGACAAGAGTACGCGAACCGGCTGATCAGCCGAAATGAGAACTTTCACACCGGACAAGCGGGACAAGAGTACGCGAACCGGCCGAACCGGGTGAATCGGAAGAATTTGTCCCAAACAGTCCGGGACAAGCGGGACAAGAGTACGCGGCGGACGCGAACCGACCGGTTCGGCCAAAATGGGGAACTTTCATGCTGGGACATCCGGGAAAAAGTGACTCGAGGGACGTGAAAAGCTGAAGCGGCCGAAGGCAAAGAACAAAAGTCAACGTTTGACCCGCGAAACTTCAAACGGCCATAACTTTTGACTCCGAGCTCCGATTTTCACAAAATTGGACTTTCTGGAACAAGCACGACGTCCTCTACGCCAAAAAAGAAACATATTTCTTATTTTTAATGAGGTTAGATATATTTAAATAAAATAAACATATTCGGCTCTAGTCAGTCAATGCTCATTCCCGTCAAATGACAGAAAACGCCTGCCAGACCCAAAATAGCTGCCCGCACTCAAAAGGCCATAACTTTTGCATTTCTCAACAAAATCGCACAAAGTTGGTACCGTTGGAATTGTGGCTCTGAGCCCGACACACATAAATCAATAAATTCTAGATTTGATGAGATGTTGATTGATATTTTTAACAAAACTTGGCCGGGTTCAGAACAGTGTTTTATTTGGTAGCTGGGAGTGCAATTAAGAGGCATGGTCATCATTATTTCTCTGCTGCAGCACATGGGACAGTATGGGGAGCCTTTTACAAGTAATATATAATCATTTCACTCAATTTAATGCCTCTTACAGGTGGTTGAAGGACAGATTTCGGGATTTCCATTTTCCCTTCTCTTCCCCTTCTCTTTTTTTCTATAAATTGGAGTGTTGGGCTCATTGTAAGGGAGGAGAGTTCTTTGTAGCAAAGCTCTGTCAAAATTGCTTTGTGAAGCCAATGTGCTGCAGGCCCTTGTAGTGGACTCCTTGCATGGTGATCCAGGCCCTTATCTTGTAACCAATTGAACTGTGCATATCGAAAGTAATAAAACATAAGTTTGTGGATGTATCTTCCCCTGCTGTGTTTTCTTGCATTCTTCTTGCCCCTTTAACCTTATTTACAAGAATATTGTGTCTATTATTATGTTCTTGCAGGGATTCATTATCATTGTGTATGCTTGGAATATTGTTGTGAATGCATTTTGCTAGATTATGGAGAACTGTCATCACCTCTTCTAGTGTGCACTTTGCCTCTGTATTTCACACATTTGGAGACTACTCTCACACCCTCCTTTTCTGGTGTATCACCGCTTTAGTGTAGGCTTTCATTTTATGCATTCTCTCTCTATGGTCCCTTGGAAATTTATATTAGAATAGTTATTTTCCCCTGCATTAGAGTAGATTGTGGCAGGTAGTTTAGGAGCAAGAACAAGCTTTCTCTAGAGGTCTATCTCAAGTAGCAAATCCCATAACTTGGAGATAGTACCCATGTTATCCAATCACACCGTGAGCACAAGTATATGCACTTGTATAAACACAGGGGTGCTGTGATTCGGTGATAACAAAAGTGTCTCACGTTACAGGATCTATATTGAGCAATCAATATTTCACTCACGTAGGCCTCTAATAAAACATCATGCTCACTATGCGAGGTCTACGCATAGATTCAGCCCAAGAAAAGATTTTACCAAGACAAAAACAAACATTTAGCCTAAAACTGGCCATGAGTCGACAAATCTACAAATATCCACTAATGTTATTCATGGCTCAAGTTTATATCTGCTACTGCTGGTTTAGAAATCGAACTCAATGGCCATTGTTCACTATTGTCTCTAAACATCACCCGAATTGAAGAATTAAGCAGGAAACACCTAGGTTAAAGATATAACACCCACAATATAAAACTTCAACCATTATTTTGATATCACAAAAGAAGTTATCGGGTAAGAAAAACAAACAACTCCCAATAGTCCTTCCTTTCCTTCAATCTGGGTCGATTCACAAGGAAAAGCGAAGCCCATTCTAAATGCCATAATAGATAAAAAAATAGAAGGACATTCAATTCATGACATAATAAAAGGGTAATAGAAGATTGCAAGGGGCAGGTTTAACATGCTTGGTTTAAATGCCATCTCAATATGCATCTAATTGTTTCAATGCAGCTGCTTGCCCTTAACCCAAAGTGCCTGCGAGCTCATGCTAGCGCCACATTCACGCGTGAAAAATAGCTACAAAGACAACCCCATGATTTGAAGCTCGGACACAAGACATAATGATTACATCACGCTCATAGCTCGAAAGGCATCTACCGTAAAGATAAATAAACCTTTTACTTCATCAGATTTGAGGACAACATCAAACTCTCGGTGCAAACATTTCAGCTGTAGCTTGTAAGGTGATAATTCCAACAGAAACCTTTATGCCTGCCAACTCAGTGACTCGTTGAAGAAGCTCATATAATTGCAAAGCAAATCGTGCTTCATGAATATTCTGATATGAAACAGATCCATCTCCATGAGATCCTCTTCCATGAGTTACATCGTAAGACAAGTAAGAAAACAATAGAGAATCTTAGAAATAAATTTCATCAGGTCTTCTGGTAACACTCTCGCTGTCACTTAATCGATTTTGATAAAAAAACCTTGAAGGAGAATCCCGAATTGAGGATGCAGTCGATACTGAACAGATAACATCATAGTTGGACAACCTGCTTGTTGGAGGCGCTCAAAAGGCTTCTTCCTTACTGTAACGTGCCTGCAGCCTGGCTGAAAACAGTGGCAGGTCTCTGCTGTGGATCCCCGACAAGAACACACCTCACACGAGACCCCAAGAAGTGAGGTAATACGTCTACTTCACTAGCTTGCGGCTTCAACTCCAACCACCATACACTTGCGGCCGCGCATGGTGAAAGTTCCCTTCGTTTCAGTTGTTGAAGGCTCAGACTCCATTCTATACACGACCCGTCAGCTGGAAAATCGTTGCTAAAACAGCCTATGCGGCCATGGCAAGGAGAGGAACAACAAATGAAGAGCTCCCAAAACCTGCGACTCCATTGGATTGGGGTTTTCACGCCATTCATCCCAAATCCCAACAAAAACACTCCTCCCTGCTCACGCGGCCAGAACAGGTCAAAGAGAGTAGGTAGCAAAAGACGCGTTAGATTTGCAAATCACAGGAATTAAAGAAGGTGGGGCGGCTGGCAGAGGTAAGGCCAGTGGGAGATGGCCACGTACCAGGTCTAGATGGCAGGAAGGGGGTGAGGGACAGTAGGGCCTTAGGCACAAGCAGATAGAATTTTGATTTTAAAACACTGTCCCCTCCAACCTGCGCCACACACCTACCCCCCCATCATTCCCACGCAACCCCTCCATTCCTTTAGTTGTTTATTTTCAGTACCCATTGATCATTATATTCCAAACCTTAATCAAAATAGAAATTAAGCCATCGGTATAAATCTGTATTTATTGCATTCAAATCCTACGATTTGTAAAATTATAAGCTACTTGCTTTCACGATGTAAGACCAAGCTAAAGGTTACAATATAATTCTCAACATAACCTAATTGAAAAACACACTAAGTTAAGAGGCTTGCACGGCTTAAGGTCTCATCTATTTCCCCAAACCAAAACATATCAGTTAAAAGCCACACACTCGAATCTAAGGATTCGATTTACTAGTGTATAAATACATATATCGTTCTACACCCATGTCTTCTGGGTATTTTATTTTTAAAATATAATCCCATGTAAATGAAATACGCAACAACAGATACTTAAAAAGGAGTGTATATAATCCAAATTTACCAGAGTCACCAGAACATCTCCAATAGTAACTCAGTAACAAGTTTATTCATTGGGCTAAAGCAAGTCGAAAAACCTCAGTCTTTTAATTCTCTGCAACTAACAATGGGTTCTATCCCAACTCATAACAAAAACCGAACCCCAAGCGATAATAAACCAAACGTCCGAACTCATCAACCCATGTCGATGGGTTAAAGTCCTTGGCTCGACAACGAATAGGAGCAGGATGGAAATGGCTTCAAGGAAAGTTACTAGCCCAATCAACCTTCGAAAAGGGGTTTACCAGCAACCTAGGAAAACTATAAAAATATTAATAATGTCGACAGTCCAGATCGACACTAGTAATAGACGACAAAGATCGACTATTCATTACAATCCCCCTCTTTGAAAAAAACAAATATAAGAATCTCTTTTTAAAAGGAACATACCCTAAAATACTAACCTGCCATACAAGCCATCTACCAGGCTTCGAACACGCAAATTCCATTAAATAGGGAAAAAGTAACGGTCACCGCGGAGGCCAGCACAGGAAGCGTCAACAACGACACGAAGGGGGAGAGAACAATTTTGAGGTTACACTCAAGATGAACACGGAGCAAAGACTACCATGGCGCCAAGACAGACACCTTCTTCAGCGCGGGGTGGGGTTCGTCCTACAACACGATTAGACGAAACAACTAGAAGAAATGCTATAGAGATACTTAATATAAAATATCGATGATGATCGAAATTAAGGTAAAATAATAATACTTATAAAATAAGGGCCGATCGACATCATCATTACCATTACCTATTATGATTATATATATAATTTCTACCCACATTAACCTAGACCAACGATTGAGCTTAAAAATGTGACAACAAGATCCCTTGTAAAAAGGATAACGCACAGGACATTACACAGTCCACAAAAGGGAGGTGTCGATAACGACTCGAGGATGCCAGAAGGAGAGGGAAGGTGCTAAAACATCGCTGAGACAGGTCTAAGACAACAGAATTACGCACAGTTGTTCGACGCCCAACAAGGGAAAGGTCACTACGCCAAGAAACTGGGTAACCGCCAAACGGGGCATTACATTCTCCTCCCCTTAAGAAAGCATCGTCCTCGATGTGACATAACACAGAGGAAAAGAAATGGCACGTAACCAACAACGTGTAAAGGAGAAAGTACACTTTATGGTTTAAAATTTTAGTTAATTAAAGCAGGGTCACAAGGTAGCCTTAGGATCATTTGGTAGAAATTTTAACTTTCAAGGTTCTGTGAAGATTGGCAGTTCCCTCTTGTTTATTATTTCATTAGTTCCTTTCCATTAGCATTATTCCTAGTTTAATTTCTTTTAAAATTTCATCATTGAAGAGTTTTGGTTTATTCCTTATTGTGGGTGCCCAACATGAACTGCTAATACAACACCCTATCAGGTTCAAAAGACACTACAGATTCACAAGCACACAAGTATATTCTTCATGTCTGTATTACACCACAAAAAGGGTTACTCAAATACGGAATGGAATAGGCACAGTCCACATAACATAGTACACGTCACACATTTATGACCGACGTACAAAATACTCGAACAAAAGAGTACTACGACAACCAGACATTCCCTCAAATCCACAGATGAAAATTTCACATACTCCAAACAAAAGCTACAGGTACATAGTGTCCACAAGGGAATCAATGACATGTCCATAACATCACAACACATATCCATCTGACATGAGTAACACATACATCAAAAGACCACTACCAAAACATCACAATAACACAACATATATCCCGAAACATCAACCCTACACACAAATATCATATGCCTCCCTCAAACTCTTATGCCTCCCTCAAGTCTCTTATGCCTCCCTCAAACTCTTATGCCTCCCTCAAGGAGGCCGGTTGACCCTATGGTCCAAGACACATAGGGTTAAAACACTCCTAACCCAAGTGACATAATAACGCGTGGTTCAACAACCCGCTAGTTATTTGTAACTCCTTGGGGCGTACCCCCATACAACGAAGCGGGTCCATAGGTCCAACCATTCCATGGTGCATCCCATGACCCTATTCCACACATCACGACAATAGAACCAGCACAACAATCCAATCTAAGTGCCAAGTGGCAAAGTACAAGCCTTGGGCAAGGCGGTAAAAATTCCAAATTTAAAAGAAGACCCAAAATCAAGCAAAATAAATGGCCAAATAGCCATAGTTAGTATCAAAATCCACATGTTAGTGCTACAAACCAAGGAAATGCACAAAATTATAACACATTGCAATCAAGAAAAGTTTCCGGTCCTTACAAAATAAGGTAAAATCTCAATTTACTGAATAAAATCAACTTATAATAATGTCACATTATGATAACTGTGTGGCCTTACCTGGCCACCAAGGGGTACTCAACGAGTTACTAGCACTCGGAACATCGAGCCTCAGCTCGTAAAATACATATCAATAATACAACTGTCATCATCTCAATCAGAATCATCTCGCCACAACTTCAACAAGGCTCAACATAGTCAAAATAACATAGGTTGAATCTATATGACAACCATATCAGGAGAGAGAAAAATACAAGTCACCATCTACTGAGCCTAAGGTGTCCACGAAACACAATATGCATGACACCCGTTGAGCAAGTGCCACACATACCAAATGAACAAAAGTGGGTTTTCAGCCTATGTAAGGCTCCACTTCCTATCTCGTACTCGGCTCGAGTGACTAGTCGATGGTACACATTTTCTCACTCCATACATACACAGTTTACCAATTTCCCTCAGGGTCGGTTAGTGTAAGGCTCACAACATAACATATAACTACATTACTAACACCATGGTGGTACACACATAGCTACCATAACGTCTCACGTATGGTATGTATACAGGGTAGATCACAATCATACATCCACAGGTCGTAATACATCACTTTACCACATTCTGCACCCAAAGTGCAATCACTATACAATAGGGTTCGTACACTCATCGTATGACCCTAAATCATGACATGAATCATTACATATCACACAACTCATATATATGATGGACATAGTACATCACAACATAACATCCATTGCTACATAACAAGATGGTACACACATTTCTTCAAAATATGGTAAAAACATCATGATACAACTCATTTCTTTTAACATCAATCTAGTCATACAACACATTGATACACCTACCTATCACAATATGCCACAATGCTCCAACACTATGTCATCCACATTATAATTCTTTTCACACATCACAAGCAAATTCAAATGTGAACTCTTCATAGAATCCACAAGAAGGAGAGAGAATACTCCCACCCCCAACACATCAATATGATAACAAAATACGCATTGAGTGACATACACATCACGTGCGTTCACAATCTCACAAATACGACAATAATCACATCACGCTTATACCACATTACTCTTCCAATATCTACCACCATCATGCAACATCACCATACAACACCAATCCGGCCCATAGGTTCGAGAGCATGAACCTACGCTCTGATACCAAGTGTAACAGCCCAACAATTCAACACACGAACAACACAGTAAAAGACAGATTTTTTTTTTTTTTTTACTTTCTTCGACACAAAACATGACACAACATGTCATCACAAAGTTACAACCAACTCTGGGAACCACTTGTTACGGGGATGACCACAAGGTCAGCACGGAAACATTCACACCCAAAAGGATAATATACTTTTTCATTTTTTTGACAGAATAACATAGAAGCCCAACCACAAGACACTCTCACAGCTACGGCAAGCCACAGTCATAAATGATTGGAGGCTATTTATTTTGATAAGACACCCTTTAATTCATCACTTAAGTTTTCATAAGGATTCAATATATGATTCGCACAAATCATCTAACCAACTGAGTTATGTTCTTATACACTGTAGAGTAGTTCACTTAAAGTCTTCTCCTTTATAACAATTATTTGTTTTATATTTTTATTTGATAAAGATGGTAATTTAATTCCACAGGGCCATCTATTCACACTTACGTTACTAGAACTCGTTCATGCCCTTATGACAACATCGGTTCACGTTCAACAAAATTAAGAGAAAATTACAAGGTACCCTAGATAAAGTTAAAGGAAGAAGGTCAAATGAGTTCACCCTTAAGACGTCATTAGCAATTACTAAGGTTTAATTGAAGCTTGAGGTTTTATACGTAGTTATTAGCGCTCTTACTTAGGCTTCACCGAAAGAGCTTATCAAGAGGAAGCTACTTACTTTTAAATAGGCTGAGAGATAAATTGAGTGGTTTCAAAATTTTCTTCTCTTACTTGTTAAATCTTATTAGAAACTAACCATTGTTTTCCTTTAAGCTTGTCTTTAGCGTTCTCCAAAAAGAGTAGTGTTTACTAGTTCAGTTAGGGATAACACGTTATATAAAATCACATTGCAAGGATAGCCTCGCCCTTGATCACTTAGGGAATTGTTTGTTCTCGAGTGGATCTCCTCTACAATAGATTTATTTGAATAAAACTTTTAGGTAACTTCTGTAAGGAAAAGCCACCCCATTAAAACTTACATATAACCCATCAATACAAAGTCTTAGAAAGATTTAATTTAACACTTAATTCTCAAGATCAAAGTTTTTACAATGCTTATGCCAGTGAAGAGATTGAATATTATTTCTCACTAAGAAGAGTTACCAGCCAAATTACAAAAAGGACAAAACTACTTCTTCATGTAATTCTCCGAACAATTCCAGGCAAGAGGTCATATAAACTCTCTTTGCAAGCAATGTTACACAAATTACAACACATTGAACATTTTTACAAGGAACTTCATAAATTTTATAGATGAACCTTTAACACTCTTTTCCTCTAGTCTACTTGCATAATCCATCTACACAAATATTAACTAGAGTCAGTTCGCTAGAACTGAGCATGTTAAGACTACCCATTGCAACAGTAAGCTAACATTTTATAATATCATGAAAGTAAAATTCTAAACTCAAGAATGGATCAAATCACAAACCACTAATCAATATGTTTCACAAGATGAAGAGATTTATACCAGGTACAACAAGGAGGAATCCCAATATTCAAGTGAGAAAGATATTCCAAAGATAATCAAGGTGAGACCTTATTGGTGAAGACAACAAGGCTGAGAGTATTGAGATTTCAGTCATGTAATCCTATGGATTACGTGATTCAAATCTAACCCCAAACATCATTCTATTATTATTAACCAAAAGATAAAGATCACCAAATGACTTAACATATTCAAAATTGCTTGTTAACAAGACTGCATTAACGCACATCCATGTTTTAGGAAGAATATAGGCCCCAACCATATATGAACACAAATCAGTCAAAGATTAAAGTTAACTTCACTCGACTGAATAAACCAACATACATATAATACTCATAACACAAAAAGCGAATCAAGATTCAAAATACCAAGTAATTCTCACCGAACCTAATTATTTTTCTTCAAGAAGTTAAATAAATTAGATTCTATCCAACTAAATTACATTCAACAACTATAGTTGGATTACACAAGCAAGGATCAAGAAGAAGTCTTTTCACCAAAGGTTGTTATTATCTTACATCACATAAACAGTAATAAACCCGTAATCCACCACTCGTATGATCATTGTAAGAGTTAAGGACTTAGCTCACTAAAATATGTAACTGAGTCGATTCCTACCTTTTCCATTTTCATACAAGTCTAACCCAATTCGAAGAAAGGTAACCATTCTATTTTCATACATGCCTCAGTCAACACTTACTCAAAAATTCCCTACCTGAATTATTGAAGGTTTGCTAAGCTACAAAATGGATTTAATAGAAACCCATTTCATTCGATACTTGAATTTAAACAAGCAAGGGATAGTCATTGAAAATATAAGTGAATCGACACAAGATCCTCTACCGTGACCCAACTCGAGTCACCAATCACAAGGTTAACAGTCAGCGAAGGAGGAATACAAAGCAAAATACTCTTCCTACGAACTATGCCTTCTCTTTCATCTCTAAAACAACATATGAATAGTTTGGGCATACCCATCTATTTCACGACAGTCTACTTGACCTATCCTCATAGTCGCTCCAAGAAAACATTCTACTACTACGAGTTCGATTGAACTCTTTTATCTTATGATACAGTGTCTCATGTTATAGGATCTGTATTGAGCAGTCAATATTTCACTCACGTAGGCCTCTAAGAAAACATCATGCTCACTATGCGAGGTCTACACACAGATTCAGGCCAAGAAAAGCTTTTACCAAGACAAAAACAAACATTTAGCCTAAAACTAGCCATGAGTCGACAAATCTACAAATATCCACTAATGTTATTCATGGCTCAAGTTTATATCTCACTATCGCTGGTTTAGAAATTGAACTTAACGGCCATTGTTCACTATTGTCTCTAAACGTCACCCGAATTGAAGAATTAAGCGAGAAACACCTAGGTTAAAGATCTAACACCCATAGTATAAAACTTCAGCCATTATTTTTCTATCACAGGCGAAAGGAATGCTTGCTATCAAGGTAAGAAAAACAAACAACTCCCAATAGTCCTTCCTTTCCTTCAATCTGGGTCGATTCACAAGGAAAAAGCAGAAGCCCATTCTAAATGCCATAACAGATAAAAAAATAGAAGGACATTCAATTCATGACATAATAAAAGGGTAGCAGAAGATTGCAAGGGGTAGGTTTAACATGCCTGGTTTAAAATGCCATCTCAATATGCATCTGATTGTTTCAATGCAGCTGCTTGCCCTTAACCCAAAGTGCTCTGTGAGCTCATGCTAGCGCCACATTCACGCGGTGAAAAACAGCTACAAAGCCAACCCCATGATTTGAAGCTCGGACACAAGACATAATGATTACATCACGCTCCTAGCTCTGAAAGGCATATACCATAAAGATAAATAAACCTTTTCCTTCATCAGATTTGAGGACAACACCAAACTCTCGATGCAAACATTTCATTGTAGCTTATAAGGTGATAATTCCAACAAAACCTTTATGCCTGCCAACTTAGTGACTCATTGAAGAAGCTCATATAATTGCAAAGCAAATCGTGCTTCATGAATATTCTGATATGAAACAGATCCATCTCCATGAGATCCTCTTCCATGAGTTACATCATAAGACAAGTAAGAAAACAATAGAGAATCTTAGAAATAAATTTCATCAGGTCTTCTGGTAACACTCTTGATGTCACTTAATCGATTTTGATAAAAAAAACCTTGAAGGAGAATCCCGAATTGAGGATGCAGTCGATACTGAATAGATGACATCATAGTTGGACAACGTGCTTGTTGGAGATGCTCAAAAAGGCTTCTTCCTTCAGTAATGTGCTGCACTGGCTAAAAACTGTGGCAGGTCTCTACTGTGGATCCCCGACAAGAACACACCTCACAGCGCCCCAGGAAGTGGAGGTAATACGTCTACTTCACTAGCTTGCGGCTTCAACTCCAACCACCATACACTTGCAGCGGCCACGCATGGTGAAAGTTCCCTTCGTTTCAGTTGTTGAAGGCTCAGACTCCATTCTATACACGACCCGTCAGCTGGAAAATCATTGCAAAAACAGCCTATGCGGCCATGGCAAGGAGAGGAACAACGATGAAGAGCTCCCAAAAACCTGTGACTCCATTGGATTGGGGTTTTCACGCCATTCATCCCAAATCCCAACAAAAACACTCCTCCCTGCACACGTGGCCAGAACAGGTCAAAGAGAGTAGGTAGCAAAAGACGCGTTAGATTTACAAATCACAGGAATTAAGGAAGGTGGGGCCGGCAGAGGTAAGGCCAGTGGGAGATGGCCACGTACTAGGTCTAGATGGCAGGAAGGGGGTGAGGGACAGTAGGGCCTTAGGCACAAGTAGATAGAATTTTGATTTTAAAACAATGTCCCCTCCAACCTGCGCCACACACCTACCCCCCCATCATTCCCACGCAACCCCTCCATTCCTTTAGTTGTTTATTTTCAGTACCCATTGATCATTATATTCCAAACCTTAATCAGAATAGAAATTAAGCCATCGGTATAAATCAGATTTATTGCATTCAAATCCTACGATTTGTAAAATTATAAGCTACTTGCTTTCACGATGTAAGACCAAGCTAAAGGTTACAATATAATTCTCAACATAACCTAATTGAAAAACACACTAAGTTAAGAGGCTTGCACGGCTTAAGGTCTCATCTATTTCCCCAAACCAAAACATATCAGTTAAAAGCCACACACTCGAATCTAAGGATTCGATTTACTAGTGTATAAATACATATATCGTTCTACACCCATGTCTTCTGGGTATTTTATTTTTAAAATATAATCCCATGTAAATGAAATACGCAACAACAGATACTTAAAAAGGAGTGTATATAATCCAAATTTACCAGAGTCACCAGAACATCTCCAACAGTAACTCAGTAACAAGTTTATTCATTGGGCTAAAGCAAGTCGAAAAACCTCAGTCTTTTAATTCTCTGCAACTAACAGTGGGTTCTATCCCAACTCATAACAAAAACGAACCCCAAGCGATAATAAACCAAACGTCCGAACTCATCAACCCATGTCGATGGGTTAAAGTCCTTGGCTCGACAACGAATAGGAGCAGGATGGAAATGGCTTCAAGGAAAGTTACTAGCCCAATCAACCTTCGAAAAGGGTTTACCAGCAACCTAGGAAAACTATAAAAATATTAATAATGTCGATAGTCCAGATCGACACTAGTAATAGATACAAAAATATTGACTTTTCATTACAATCCCCCTCTTTGTAAAAAACAAATATAAGAATCTCTTTTTAAAAGGAACATACCCTAAAATACTAACCTGCCATACAAGCCGTCTACCAGGCTTCGAACACGCAAATTCCATTAAATAGGAAAAAGTAACGGTCGCCGCGGAGGCCATAGGAAGCGTCAACAATGACACGAAAGGGGGGAGAGAACAATTTTGAGGTTACACTCAAGATGAACACGGAGAAAAGACTACCATGGCGCCAAGATAGGCAACGCCTTCTTCAAGCGGCGGGGGGTTCGTCCTACAACACGATTAGACGAAACAACTAGAAGAAATGCTATAGAGATACTTAATATAAAATATCGATGATGATCGAAATTAAGGTAAAATAATAATACTTATAAAATAAGGGCCGATCGATCATTAAATTAAAATAACATCATTACCATTACCTATTATGATTATATATATAATTTCTACCCACATTAACCTAGACCAACGATTGAGCTTAATAATGCGACAACAAGATCCCTTGTAAAAAGGATAACGCACAGGACATTACACAGTCCACAAAAGGGAGGTGTCGATAACGACTCGAGGACGCCAGAAGGAGAGGGAAGGTGCTAAAACATCACAAAACAGGTCTAAGACAACAGAATTACGCACAGTTGTTCGACGCCCAACAAGGGAAAGGTCACTACGCCAAGAAACTGGGTAACCGCCAAACGGGGCATTACATTTAGAGCCTTTGAGTTGGGAAACTTGTGCGTGTTGATGTGATTTTGTGTGTTGTTCTTATTGTGTTGAATGTTTTGTTTGAATGTGAATATTCGAGGAACCTTTGTTTGTTACATATTCAATCATGATTTTTAGAAAATGACGTTTAACAAGTTTGCAAAAAAAGTTCCCACTTGTTCAAAAAGGTGAATCATTGCAAATATTTTCATCATTGTTTTAACTAGGGCTCCCATTCATCTCCTCTGGAAACATGTTTTTCATCCTTTGCACTTACAACCTCCATAATTTCATCCTTTTCACATTATTTCCTCTACATCTCTTCTTTGCATCAAACTTCTTTGGTAATTCACTTTTTTGCAAGTTCTGAGAAATTCCAAATTCAAAATATCAACCACTTACATACCTTGGACTAAAAATTAAGCTCTAAATCCATTCAATTACACTTTGCAGACAAAAATGACAAGGAATTTCATCAAAAACGATGAAAAACAATGCGTATTTGCATCTCCAGGAGTCTTGGAGCCAAAATGGCGGAAAAATAATATGCACTGCATAGAAACCATTGATTCTTCCCTTTCTCAACTTTAGATTAGATTTTTCCACGTGTTTCCTTGGCACAACTGCAAAGGTGAAGTACAGAGGCAAGTTTCCAAACAAGCACAGGCATTCCACGTGCCCTAGGCCCAAGAAAACTACCTTTTGGCCTTTGAAAAGTTTGAGTATAAAAGGAGCTAGCGAAAGCCTCCACATGTCTCACTGGTGCACTTTTGATATAGTGCCCAAAAGAGGAGACCCTAAACAAGTGGGGGCTCACCACGTTTCCCAACCCGACATAGTTGTTGAAAGAATTTTAGGGACCAATGGAAAGTGCCACATGCCTAGGTTCCAAGAATTACACTTTCTTTTTATGATTCTACAAAACATATAGAGGACATTTAATAGAAATTCAAGTGCCTTTGTATAAATCAAATGTTGGAAGTGTGCTCTAGCCCACTGCAGATGTGATAAATTAGCTATATAAATCAATAAAAGGTCTCTGCTGGATATAATGAAACGATTGACATAATTAAAAGACACCCAATGAAGGACATACTAGTGGTGCATAAAAAAAAATGGAGTTCCATTTTTTTTTGAAGACGATGCCTTCACTAAAGCAACAATGATTATTTTTATGCCAATGTTGAATGTCAAATGTGCATGAGCATATAGAGACTTTCGAGCCAATCCTAAGACTTACGAAGAACAAGAACACTGTCACGACACTCAAGAGAGCTCTGGGTTATACTTTTCCTTCCTCAACGAGCTTCGAAACACTTGCAATCTTGTCTTGGATGAGCTAGGTCAAAGATTAATTCTTGAATATTTCCTATTCAACGTCACCCAAGAAAAGTGAGTTCGGGAAGAGCTAGAAGTAAGATACGAAGTCGATTACTAAGACGAAGAAGAACGCCCCACAAAGCGTCATTGTCACTCAAACACGTGAGTATCGAGAGCATATAAGAACTTGTACTTCTCATCAATGAGTACCATTTTAATATCCCTTGGAATAAATAAATAAATAAATAAATAAAAATTTATTATAATGTCTCGCACTCAAACTTCTCTCGGATGCTCGATTACTTAAAGGGCCTAATTTTTGGCCTAGAAAAAAAAATGAGGACAATCCTTTGGTTTGAAGGTTTATGGGACATTGACACGGGGTATTTGACCGTTCCCAAAACCCCCGATGAATTAAGGAAGTATGAGATGATTAGTGCCAAATCCTTAATGTTGACAATGCTCGGTGCTCGGTGACGATATGCAACTACATGTTCGAATGTAGAGAAACCAAAGGAGGCATGGGATGAGTTGGCAACCATTTATGAATCCAAAAATTAGACTAAGATCCTCCATCTTCAGTCAAATCTACACACCCTCTCTATGGGGTCAGATGAGAAAGTTGAGGAGTTCTTACATCATGTGGATGAGCTGTGATCGAAGTTATTAGTCTTTGGGTGAAATTTTTTTCATATTGATCACCTTGAGAGCACTCCCTTCTCAATTACGATTGTTTGTTATGACACTGAATGTATCTAAACAAAAATGGCATTTGAAGAACTCATGAACTTGCTATAATAGGAAGAGTCCATGAATTCAGCCCAAGAGAAGAATCGGGATAAAGCCTTGTTCTCAAAGTAATACTGTGGCCGAAGAATTGGAATAGTCCCCAGAGAAGGAAACTCACGCCCACCAAGTAAACAAAAGAAAGATCAAAATTCTAAGAGTTTGTGTCATATTTTAAGAACCAACACTCACGACACTAATCACTTCTTGTACAATATCTTGAAATAGGGGTCTTCAAGTCAAACAAGGACATCCGAGCATGAAGATTTTTAAAAATCCAAATGATGTCATTACTTTGAGGAAATCGGAAGGGACATCACGCATCCCAACAAGATGATGAATCGATGAAGAGACATAGGAACAAGCCAATTGTGACCTAAGAATATTTTACTAGTGTCTCGGACTTGAGAACCCACGAAGAGAGTATGGTGATAGACTTGGGTGCAAGTAAACGCATTTGTCGAGGTGATAAGACACTTTGTTTGATTCGAGTAAGTACAGGAAGTTAATGGACAAATATAGGGTCATCCGTGGATGTCATATTGCAAAAAACAGCAAAATCTCAACTTGTAGGGATTATTAGCAATACGTGCACTCAAAATTAGAAAAAATTATATAAATATGAATTGTAGCATTCAAAATCTAGTTTCTAAAATACTAATTTTTTTAAAAATGGACAAGTTTAGCTATATTAAACACTTAAAATTATATGACTTGGTTTTTTTTTTTTTTGAAAAACATATAAGATTGTAGTTCGTTTGCCTACATTTTGAATGACCAAATCTTGTTATTTTTTTCTTTGGTGAAACATTAGATGTAGTTGTCTATCTTGGGATGGAGTTTATTTTATATATTTTTGTGCAATATTTTTTTATAATGAGTTTTTCTGAAAAGTGGTCTAAAATATTTAGAAAACAGAGTTCTTTCCATTTTCCCGCCATAACTATATATCAAAAATATCGAAATCAAATATATTTTTTTAAACATGTCTAGAATTTTTCCATGCTTGGGATGGTATAAGTTTTATTCCATTTCGATAAGTGAAACAAAAGTTACTGATCTTAAACGTAGAAATGAACATTCACGGAAAAAATGTCTTAAAGACCTATTATTAGTAAAAATTATAAAATGATATTTATCTTATTCTATTCACTTTAAAATCAATATTTCTACTGAAGCTAACAGTCTCCCCTACGTGATGGCACCATTTTTGTGAAATGTTTTCAATTTTTAGCATGGTTTAAGTCTTTGGAAGAGTTGATTTAAGGTTTTTGACCTTTTACACTTCATAATGACCTTCCATAGCTTTGGTTGGGGAAAAAAAAGATTTCTCAAGGCTTAGGTTCAGAAAATAGATCCGCGATCACAGTTTATAAAGCATGATCATGTTTTTATTAACACAAACCACGAGCGCGCTTTATAAACCTCTTGAAGTTGGTTCAATTTGCATGCACAAAAAGCTAATCACATAACACCGAAATAATACAAGACTCCAATTTTATTCATCCAAGATATTTTATTATACAAGGAGGTTACAATTTATAGGGAATTTTTCTCCTACAGAGAAGGATTCAACTCCAATCATGATCCCCCTTATCTCTCCATGATCCTCACATCCCTACAAACACTCACACAAATCTCTCACACACCTATTCTTTCTCACACCATGATTCTCTCAACTATCCTAGAATCTATGAGTTGTATTTACAACTCATTTACATCACACATATTATTGTTCACACTAATTAAACTATTCCTAACATTCACCCCCTTAGTGTGAACATGGGGAAAACTTATCTTGAACTGTAACTTGTCACCTGATGCTGACTCATGACCTAGATGATTTTCAAAGTGGTTTATCATCAACCAATGAAATGGTTTTTCAAAGTGGTTTACCATAAACCAGAGAAGGGTGGTTTTCAAAGTGGTTTACCACAAACCAAGGAAGTGGTTTTCAAAGTGGTTTACCACAAACCAAGAAAGATCATGTTGTTTACAGTTTATTTTTAGCTCTCATCATATTCCCATTTTTAGGAGATTTCATATAGGAAATTGATTACAATCGTGAACAGGAATAATCCACTGTTCATTATTACAATAGAAAGAAAACACACAACTGAAATAGAAGTCACCAATACATTTGAAGTAGTCTCTTTGTTGGTGACTAACAAGAGATGTTGATCAGCCTCCTCCTCCTTTGCCTCCTGCCTCCAGTCAGTTTATTTAGAACAGAAAATCTTCAGAATTGTAGTCAGGATCTTCTTTCACTGGGTCTTCCTCTTCATTCTCTGACTCTTCTTTAACTACATTTGCTTCATTTGGCTTAAGATTTCCATTGAGTAAATCTTTAGCTCGAATTCTACAATACAAGATTGTATGCCCTTTTTTCTTGCAGTAGAAGCATTCTGGTTCTTCTTTGTTTTTAAGAAATTTATTGTATTTCTTTTTCCTTACAAATAAAGTAGTTTCTTCTTTTATGTCTTCTGCAGTTCTTTTCTCTTCCGCTAGGAGAGCTGAAATCATGTCCTCAAGTGTTTGAGAAGGCATTTGTCCTAATGTAAATACAACATTGTTGTATTTTGGAGGCAAGTTGTTTAACAGTATGGCTTTTGCATCTTCATCTACTATATTAGCTTTCACTTCTGTGAGTTGTCTCAAAAGGGAACTTAGTTCATTAATGTGACTTGACATTGTCACACTATCACTCATCCTTAGTTTAAAGAGTTGCAATTTTAGTGAAAATTTAGCATTTGTTGCTTTTGACCCAAATGTTTTGTTAAGAAGATCCCATATCTCTAGTGATGATTTATCTAAATCCACATAGTGTAATTCAGTATCTGATAAAGCAAGTCCAATAATGGATTTTGCCTTGTCATCCCTGCTATGCCATTCTAGTAATTTAGCAGCATCAGTTGGTTGTGTTTCTTTTCC
Organism: Taxus wallichiana var. yunnanensis; assembly: GCA_018340775.1. Classification (NCBI taxonomy): domain Eukaryota; kingdom Viridiplantae; phylum Streptophyta; class Pinopsida; order Cupressales; family Taxaceae; genus Taxus; species Taxus wallichiana. The sequence goes on from CM031238.1 coordinate 650,105,383, forward strand.
ACTTACAATCCCCCATAGGTTTTTGTTCATAAGTTGCATTTGGATTTTAACTTTCCAAGTGTGAAAGTTTAATCCATTAAATTTGTCTAACGGGATCTCCATTATGGGTGTCGAACTCATCGATAATGCACCCCCTCAATTTGGAATAGTCTTATAACAAGATATTAATACTAAGGTTTATGCCATATTATATTAGATTGATAATTAATAAATGGCATATGGTTTATATACTTTAATAAATTCAAAACCAGAGTTTAATACCTTCTGGAACTGATCTCCATGTGGATATTTGCATTGACAGAACTTACACATGCAATGGACAAAAGATCTAGTAGGCTGCACATAAGAAACAAAGTAGATGGTGGCACCAATTTTCTAGAGTTGATGTTGAAGGAGCTGGCGATTGGAAAGAGATTTTTTTAATTTTTTTCACTCAAAAATAATCCATGGTTTCCTTTTTTTTAGGTGCTCTTATAGCAGGCCTTCGAACACTTAAAATAATTCCTTATACGCACTAGCAGATCTGATATGGTGCAAAAAAATTAATAGAACTACATGGCGATGGCAGATGTATGAGAATATCAACATATGTGAGTAAGTGCATACGAACCATCTCTAGTGCATCAACAAGATCTAGGAAACACCAAAGAAAATGTAGGATTCAATGTGAAATCTCTTCAATCTCTTTGAATACCGAGTCCTCCAAATAAGAGAATAACCATCTAAAGAACGTGGTGAATGCATGGATCACGTAGATACACGACTAGAAATTTATGAAATTAGATCTAGGAATTTTAAACATCTCCCATTCCTTCCAATCAAATTAATGATCAATTAATATCCTCCTACTACGTACAAAATCTTGAAGTTGGTTCAGTTTGCATGCACAAAAACTAATCACATAACACCGAAATAATACAAGACTCCAATTTTATTCATCCGGGATATTTTATTATAGAAGGAGGTTACAATTTATAGGGCATTGTTCTCCTACGAGAGAAGGAATCAACTCAATCATGATCCCCTTATCTCTCCATGATCCTCACATACCTATAAACACTCACACAAATCTCTCACACACCTATTCTTTCTCACACCATGATTCTCTCAACTATCCTAGAATCTATGAGTTGTATTTACAACTCATTTACATCACACATATTATTGTTCACACTAATTAAAATATTCCTAACAAAACCGTGATCACGGTTTATAAAGCGCTCGCGGCTCATAAATCATATTTACACACATCCCAATGTCCGAATTACCATGTGATTTTTACTATCTGACCTTATCGCATGCAAATTACTGCAAATTTTATCTTTTTCTACATGTTTTTCTTATCACTTTGGAAGTAAAACATCATGGAGACAATAAGCGAAGTCAAAAAAGGAAGTCATTAAGTAAAAAAACACCAAACGAATTAGAGGCCAACAAAATTCAAAATGCTTTGAGCGAATGCGGAATGTTTGTGAATCAAGAAGAGGTTCATCTTCAACCCCAACTATTGTAAGCAATGAAGAACCGGAGTAATGTTTCTACTTATCAAAGTTGAAGTTAAATTAAATACTCGTGTTGAAGATGTTTTTACTATCAATGTTGAAGAATAATTAAATACTCATGATGTAGCAAATGTTGAAATTGAAGGAGACAATGAAAATGTGAATAAGGAAATTCATGTTGAAACTATAGATAGACAAAATTTGACAAAAACACCTCCTAGGATTTTAAGTAAGAAACCTATTTTTTTTTGAAATTGATGAAAACATTTTGAAACAAGTGTCGACACACTTTCTGAATGAAAAATCGAAGAAAAGCCACTGAAATTTGGGATAATCATTTTGAAATTTTAAATGATTCCCAAAGATGTCAGTTGTTGGTTAGTTTGATGAAATTGATTAAAATGAGACCTACATTAAACACCTTAGGATTGACAACATCTAATATACGTGGTCAAACCTCTACAATTGTTGAAAACCTTCATGATACATATCACACTATTGGTGTCAAGAGATGCATTAGGGATAGTAATATTGTGTGTCGTGTACTTGCTACTAGTGTTGTAAGTGAATCAATAAAAAAATGTTTGATTATGCAAACAAGTCGAATGTTGCAAGTTAATCGAAAAACTCTAATGAAAGCAATTGAAAGACGTAATATCCTTCAATCACTCAATAACACCAATTTTTGGGCATTTTCTGCTAGAGCACCATGTAAGGACATAAATAATTTTGATGCTATAAGAGAAGTTATTAAATTTTGGCATGATAATAGTAGAGTTTCACCTAATACAAGAGATGTTATAAAATGGAGAGTTGGTTCTACTAATCATGAACCACATGTAAATCATTTCTTAGCTATGACTCAAACTCAATTTTTCATAAGTTTGAACAAGAGAATCTAGAAATTAAAATTAGCTAACATTTTTTTGAAATGTTGAAACCATTCTATGTGAAAATCAACCACGCTCACACCACTTGTTGTTGTAGGCAACATATTGAATTTGCGATGCATTATGCTAAATTTTATGTATTCGTTCTATTTTTCATTTTGAAAATATGTTATCGAATGTGGTGTTCAAGTTCCACCAATATCTTCCAGGGATTTCATTGCTACTATATTTTGTGAAAAAGAAGTTGGACAATTTTTTTAATAGTCGGGATTGTTTAGATGGAAGTTTTCATACATGCAACGCATTACCTAAATAGGAAAGTTACATCCATGAGAAAATTGAAGGTACAATAGAACATAATTTAGTTGAGTTTGATAAATATAAATCAGTTGCATACCATTTGAAAGATGGAAAATATTCTAAACGGTGTGAGCTAATTACTGAAACAAATGCCTGTTTTCTAATTTTTGAGAAAATTTAAGGATGAAATTGTTTATGACTATGCTAGGCATCCACATAGAGCTCGATGGTTGGATAAGCACATCAAGCTATGCAAAGACACATTTCCTATTGGTACTATTGTTTTAATGGTCGATTTTGCGAGAGAATTACACATTACAACCACAAATGGAGGTTTAATCGCAATATTACAACTCAGTACACGGTGCCATTTTTGTGCATATAGCATTTCTACATTCTCCTGATAGTACAAAGAATGATTGAAATTTTTTAAGAGAGTACTTGGTAATTTCATATCGGTAATGATCATACGCATTCTACTGAATTTGTGCAAGGGTGTTTCCAGTTATTTTATGGAAACTTGTCGATAGGGACATCCACTTCAAACAACATTATATATGGTCGAGAAAATTGCACGTCTCGGTTTAAGAATGCATGAATGTTTTATTGGATGATCAGAATGCACGTCAAGATGGTTGTGCAACATATTTGGAGTTTCACCGAGGTGGACATGGAAAAGGAGAGCATGACAAAGTGCGGGGCATGTGTGAAAAGAGCTCTTGTAAGAGAAGAGTTAAAGTAAAAAGATGGTGCTAAATTAAAATATGCAAAGAGCATATTGGAATGATGTATTGACAACATGGCTCGAGGTTCTCAAGAAAATTCCACAGGTTCAGAGATAATTTTGGCTTATAGAGGAACAACAAATTACTAACTACGAGGATTGTATGATACTCACTAGGCCTAGTGATATGCACTCATTTTATAGCTCAAATGTTACTTCATGGAACATATGGATAAGAAAGTTGACATGTTTTTGTGCATCTTGTATCAAATTTTTCACTTCTAAGTGTGATTCACAAGAATGAGTGGATGGATGGATTTGTAGGCCTCTAACTTCGCTTCCTATTTATCAACCTCCACAAGCATTACAACTTGTTTCTGTAGATGAAGTTGCAACATCCAAGGAATTTGATGAAATTTCTATTTTGGTGCAACAAGGTATTTATAGTTATTTATTTAATTTTTGTATTGAGTTATGTCCATTGAAATTTGAATATGTAATTTAAATTTGAGTTGTTCAACCTTTGTTTTTTTGTAGGACATGTGTTTACAATTATTACGACAGAAGACAATGAAGAAGGAACAAACTATTTCTTATGTCGTTGCATCGAGGAAAGAAAGAAGTTGACTTCTTCTATTATAGATGGTGAAAATATTGAGTATCCTATAGGGTCATTGGTAGTTACTGGAACTTGGCTTCGATGGTATCTATTAAAAAACTCCTTTGTTTGGGTGTTTGAAGACTTTGAGACACACATGAAAATACTCTTATATTCACATCTAGTTCTAGCGACAAATATTCACCCGTATAGATATCGATGAAGGCCTAATAACAAGATTCTATGGAAGGTTCGAGAGTCGAGATCATGAAGTAATCTTATCTCGTTATTCGAGTAGATCGATCTTGATGGTTCATTGGAATGAATTTACAATGCTCATGTCCAGTATATATAATTTCTTTGATATGTATAAATTTGTTAGTTAGATCTACATTTAAGTTCATATATTTTATTTTAAATTTGTGTATTTTGTATATATCTAGTATATAGTTTTGATTTGAAACTTAAATTTCTTTTACTAACACTTTTATGTTCATGTTATGGTGCCAGAAAGCTTCCACCTTCACGTGGCTGGCACTCTTAGTAGAGAATTTTAAATTCTCGAAGCTAAGAGAAGATTTCATTATTTAAAAAAGTTGTAAATTTTTAAAATGATTCTTCCCTAAGTGTTTACAAGGCCATACCTACGTGTGTGCACAATCGGTTTGGTGCGATGACGCACCGTTTGCAAAATATAGCGTTTGACAACCTTACACTAGCTCAAATTGCACTACTTCATGTGTTTGCAAACAATAGGGCAGGTGAGAGAACCAATGGGAAGGAAAAAAGCTGAGAGAGGCTATTGTCGAGGGGTACCTAAACCGAGGTATCGATCGAGACGAGACATCTCTAGGTGCCACGAGTCCGAGTAGTCACCCATCGAAGTTGAACGATATTTTGGTCTCGGGGCTCATTAAGGGATGACGCCCAAACGAAGTAGCCCAAAATCAACAAACTTGTTGTGAACCAAAACACCACCTCCTCTAGTGATCACCTAGCTACCCATACATGTCTATGTAGTCGGTTGGTGCCATGACCACCGTTTGCAAAATATAGCATTTGACAACCTTACACTGCTCAAACCGCACTATTTTTTACGCATCTCGCAAACAATAGGGCAGAAAGAGCACTGATATGAGAAGGTAAAAACCTAGAGAGGCTATTGTAGACGGTCCCTACACCGAGTTTTCGATTAGATGAGGCATCTCTAGGTGCCACGAGTCTAGTAGTCACCGTCGAAGTTGAACGATATTTTGGTCTCAGTGCTCTTAAGGGACTACACCCAAACAAAGTATCCTAGAAGCAATGACCTTTTCACACACCAAAACACCACCTCCTTTAGCATTCACCTAGCCACCAAGACATGTCGGTGCAATCGGGTTGGTACCACGACCAACCATTTGCAAAATATAGCATTTGACAACCTTACACCGCTCAAACTGCACTCTTTTCAGCATTTGTAAACAATAGGGCTATTGTAGAGGGTCCCTACACAAAGGTTTCGGATAAGATGAGGCATCTCTAGGTGCCACGAGTCCGAGTAGTCACACGTCGAAGTTGAACGATATTTTGATCTTAGGGCGCTTAAGGGACTACGCCCAATGAAGTAGCCCTAAAGCAACCGACCTTGTCACACACCAAAACACCACCTCATCTAGCATTCACCTAGACACTCGGATGTGTCGGTGTAGTCTGTTTGGTGCCACGACCCACCATTTGTAAAATATAGCATTTGACAACCTTACACTGGCTCAAACTGCACTATTTTACGCATTTACAAATAATAGGGCAGCGAGAGCACCGATATGAGAAGGAAAAAACCAAGAGATGCTATTGTAGAGGGTCCCTACGCTGAGGTTTTGGATCAGACAAGGCATATCTAGGTGCCACGGAGGCCGAGTAGTCACCCATTGAAGTTGAATGATATTTTTGTCTCAGGGCTCTTAAGGGACTATGCCCGAATGAAGTAGCCCAGAAGCAACGACCTTGTCACGCGCCAAACAACCTCCTCTAGCATTCACCGCCACCCAGGACATGTTGGCGTAGTCGGTTTAGTCAACGACCCACCATTTGCAAAATATATTGTTTATAACCTTACATTGGCTCAAACTGCACTATTTCACGCGTTTGCAAACAATAGGGTAATGAGAGCACCGATATGAGAAGGAAAAAATAGAGATAGGCTATTGTAGAGGGTCCCTACACAAACGTGTTGGATTAGACGAGGCATCTCTAGGTGCCACGGAGTTTGAGTAGTCACCCATTGAAGTTGAACGATATTTTGGTCTCAGGGCTCTTAAGGGACCAAGCCCGAACGAAGTAGCCCAGAAAAAAATGACCTTATCGCGCATGAAAAAACCACCTCCTCTAGCATTAACCTAGCCACCTAAACATGTTGGCACATTCGATTCGGTGCCACGACCCACCGTTTGCAAAATATAGTGTTTGACAACCTTATACTGGCTCAAACTACACTATTTCACATGTTTGCAAATAATAGGGCAGCGAGAGCACCGATATGAGAAGGATAAAACTAGAGAGAATATTGTAGAGGGTCCCTCCACCGAGGTGTCGGACTAGACGAGGCATCTCTAGGTGCCATGGAGTCGAAGTAGTTACCCGTCGAAGTTGAACGATATTTTGGTCTCATGGCTCTTAAGGGACTTTGCCCAAATGAAGTAGCCCAAAGCAATGACCTCATCACACACCGAATCACCACCTCCTCTGAAATTCACCTAGCCACTTGGACTTATCAAAGCCATGATCGGTTTGGTGCCACGATACACCATTTGCAAAATATAGCATTTGGACAACCTTACACCGGCTTCAACTACACTATTTCACGCGTTTGCAAACAATAGGGCAGCGAGAGCTCTGATATGCGAAGGAAAAAATAGAGAGAGGATATTGTAGAGGGTCCCTACACTAAGGTTTTAGATCGGATGAGGCATCCTTGGTGCCACAGTCTGAGTAGTCACCCGTCGAAGTTGAACGATATTCTGGTCTTAGGGCTCTTAAGGGACTACGCATGAAAGAAGTAGCCCACAAGCAACTAACTCATCACACACCAAAATACTACCTCCTCTAGTGTTCTCCCTGCCACCCAGGACATGTTGGTGCAGCTCGTTTACGTGCCACGACCCGCCGTTTGCAAAATATAGAGTTTGACAACCTTACACTCGGCTCAAACTACACTATTTCATATGTTTGCAAACAATAGGGTGGCAGGAGAGAGCCAATATGAGAAGGAAAAATATAGAGAGACTAATGTAGATGGTCCTTATGTTGAGGTGTTAGATCGACTAGGCATCTCTAGGTGCCACGAGTCCGAGTAGTCACCCGTCGAAGTTGAACGATATTTTGGTCCTGTGGCTCTTAAGGGACTACGCCCGAACGAAGTATCCCTAAAGCAATGAGCTTGTCGTGCACCAAAATACTTCCTCCTCTAGCATTCACCTAGCTACTACCTGATGTATCGACGTAGTCGGTTTTGTGCCACGACTCACCGTTTTCAAAATATAGCATTTGATAACCTTACATTGGCTCAAACTATACTATTTACATGTTTTCAAACAATAAGGTAGCGAGAGCACTGATATGAGAAGGAAAAAACCAAGAGAGGCTATTTTAGAGGGTCCCTATGCTAAGTTTTCAGATCAGACGAGGTGTCTTTAGCTACCATGGAGTTTGAGTAGTCACCGTCGAAGTTGAACAATATTTTGGTCTCGGTCTCTTAAGGGACTACGCCCGAAAGAAGTATCCCGAAAGCAAACGACCTCATCACGCACTAAAAACCACCTCCTCTAGCATTCACCTAGTCACCCAAACATGTCGATGTAGTTGGTTCGGTACCATGATCCACCGTTTGCAAAATATAGCGTTTGACAACCTTACACTGGCTCAACCTGCAATATTTCGTGCATTTACAAACAATAGGGCAGCAAGAGCACCGTTATTAGAAGGAAAAAAAGAGAGAGGTTATTCTATAGGGTCCCTACACTAAGGTTTTAGATCGACGGGCCTCTCCAGTGCCACGGAGTCTAAGTAGTCACCCGTCGAAGTTGAACGATATTTTAGTCTCAGGGCTCTTAAGGGACTACGCCCGAACGAAGTAGCTCGGAAGAAACGACCTTGTCGCGCACATAAAAACTACCTCCTCTAGCATTCACCTATGCCACCTAGATGTGTCGATGCAATCGATTTGGTGCCATGACCCACCATTTGTAAAATATCATGTACAACCTTACACTCGGCTCAAACCGCACTATTTCATGCGTTTGCAAAATAATAGGGCATCGAGAGCACCGATATGAGAAATAAAAAACTGAGAGAGACTATTTTAGAGGGTCCCTCTCTGAGGTTTTAGATCAGATGAGGCATCTCTAGGTGCCACGAACTCTGAGTAGTCACCCATCAAAGTTGAACGATATTTTGGTCTCAGGGCTCTTAAGGGACTACGCCTGATCGAAGTAACCCAGAAGCAACGACCTTGTCGCACACCAAAACACTACCTCCTCTAGCATTCACTTGGCCATATACATGTGTTGACGTAGTTGGTTTGGTACCATGACCCATTGTTTGAAAAATATAGCGTTTGACAACCTTACACTGGCTCCAACTGCACTATTTCACACGTTTACAAACAATAGGGCAGCAAGAGCACTGATATGAGAAGGAAAAAAACTGAGAGAGGCTATTGTAGAGGGTCCATATGCTGAGGTTTTGGATTAGATGAGGCATCTCTAGGTGCCATGGAGTCTAAGTAGTCACCCGTCGAAGTTGAACAATATTTTGGTCTCAGGGCTCTTAAGGGACTATGCAGAATGAAGTAGCTGGAAGAATCAACCTTGTCACGCAATGAAACACTACCTCCTCTAGCATTCACTTGGCCACCTAGATGTGTCGACGTAGTTGGTTTGGTGCCACGACCCATCGTTTGTAAAATATAGCGTTTGACAACCTTACACTGGCTCAAACTGCACTATTTCACACGTTTGCAAACAATAGGGCAGCGAGAGCACCGATATGAGAAGGAAAAAACCAAGAGAGGCTATTGTAGAGGTCCCTATGCTAAGGTTTTGGATTAGATGAGATGTCTCTAGGTGCCATGGAGTCTCGAGTAGTCACCCGTCGAAGTTGAACGATATTTTGGTCTCAAGGATCTTAAGGGACTACGCCCGAACGAAGTAGCCTAGAAGCAATGACCTTGTCACGCACCAAAAAATAAATCCTATAGCATTCACTTGGCCTCCCGGATGTTTCTATGAAGTCGGTTTGGTGCCATGACCCACCGTTTACAAAATATAGCGTTTGACAACCTTACACTGGCTCCAACTGCACTATTTCGCATCTTTGCAAACAATAGAGCAGCGAGAGCACCGTTATGAGAAGGAAAAAACTAAGAGATCCTATTGTATAGGATTCCTACATTGAGGTGTCGACTAGATGAGGTGTCCCTAGGTGCCACGAAGTCCAGTACTCACCCGTCAAAGTTGAACGATATTTTAATCTAAGGGCTCTTAAGGGACTATGCTCGAACGAAGTAGCCTGGAAGTAACAACCTTGGCATGCACCATAAAGCACCACCTCCTCTAGCATTCACCTAGCCACTTGGATGTGTCGGCATAGTCGGTTTGGTGGCACGACCCACCGTTTGCAAAATATAGCATTTGACAACCTTACATTGGCTCAAACTGCACTATTTCATGCATTTGCAAACAATAGGGCAGCGAGAGCACCGATATGAGAAGGAAAAAACCAACGAAGATTATTTTAGACTATCCCTACACTAAGGTTTCGGATCAAACGAAGCATCTCTAGGTGTTATAGAGTCCAAGTAGTCACCGTCGAAGTTGAATGATATTTTGGTCTCGGGGCTCTTAAGGGACTATGCTCGAACGAAGTAGCCCGGAAGCAATGACATTGTCGTGCACTAAAACACCACCTCCTCTAGCATTCACTTAGCCACCCAGATGTGTCGGTGTAGTTGGTTCGGTGCCATGACCCACCATTTACAAAATATAGCATTTGACAACCTTACATTGGCTCAAACTGCACTATTTCGTGCATTTGCAAACAATAGGGCAGCGAGAGCACCAATATGAGAAGGAAAAAACTAAGAGAGTATATTGTAGAGGGTCCCTACATAGAGGTATCATATTAGACAAGGAATCTCTAGGTTCCATGGAGTCCGAGTAGTCACCCGTCGAAGTTGAACGATATTTTTGTCTCAGGGCTCTTAAGGGACTACGCCCAAATGAAGTAGCTCGGAAGAAATGACCTTATCACACATCCAAACACTACCTCCTATAGCATTCACCTGGCCACCCAGGATGTGTCGACACAGATCGGTTTTGTGCCACAACCCACTGCTTTTGCAAAATGTAGTGTTTGACAACCTTACATTGGCTCCATTTGCACTATTTCACACGTTTGCATTTAATAGGCGCTTAGAACACCGATATGAGAAGGAAAAAAGCCGAGACATGCTATTATAAAGGGTCCCTATGTTGAGGTGTCGATCATACGAGGAATCTCTAGGTGCCACGGAGTTTGAGTAGTCACCCATCAAAGTTGAACGATATTTTGGTCTCAGGGCTCTTAAGGGACTACGCCCGAACGAATTAGCCTGAAGCAATGACCTTGTCAAGCACCGAAACACCGCATCCTCTAGCATTCACTAGAACTCCCGGATACATCATCTAGAGTAAAACATAAAATGAGGTAAACTTTACACTCACGAGTTCATTGATTAATAGCTCTGAGCCCGATAATGTTTGTGAAACACTCAATCAACCTCACCGAAAAGAAGCCATAGATGTAGAATTTGACTCACTCATGAAACATTGGACATGGGAACTTTTCGATCTACCTACGGAAAAGAAACCCATAGGCTACAAATGGGTTTTCAAGACAAAGTATAAGGTAGATTGATCCATCGAAAAACATAAAGCACGACTTGTAGTAAAAGGGTATGGTCAGAAAGAGGGCATTGACTATGAAGAAACATTTGCACCCACTATAAAGATCAAGACCATCAGATTTGTTTGTGCACAAGTAGCACATAAAGGATGGAGACTTCAGTAGATGGACATCAAGAGTGCTTTCCTAAATGGTAATCTTAAAGAAGAAGTGTACATGACCCAACTTGTAGTATTTGTTGATGAAGCACATCCTAAGAAGGTATGCCATATCATCAAATCACTATATGGACTAAAACAAGCTCAAAGGGTATGGTATATCAAGATCTATGATCACCTTCTACAAAAGCATGAGTTCACTCATAGCCCCTCATATTCAAATTTGTATCTAAATAAGGGAGGAAAATAAATTGTCATTCGTGTTGTGTATATGGATGATCTTGTAATCACTTTGGTAGTTTAGAATATCAAGTTGATATTATGAAGAATGATCTTAAAAGAACCTTCAACGTGATAGATTTTGGGCTACTACATTCTTGTCTTGGATTAGAGATATGGAAAAAGCGGATCACATTTTTTCTCCTAGATAAAATATGCCAAGACACTCCTATAAAAATACAATATGTCTAACTATAAATCTATATTCATTCCCATAGAAAAGGATTGCAACTTTCACAATTCCAAGATTCACCTCAAGTAGATGTTACTCTGTACATGCAATTTGTTGGAGGAGTCATCTACTTGACATATACCAGACCAGACGTATGCTATGATGTCAACTATCTTTCCAGGTGCACGAAAGAGCTGAAGAAATGTCATTGGACTGCATCAAAACATGTTTTGAGGTATGTATGAGGTACATTTGATCATGGTTTGGAATATAAGAAGAATGATCAATTATTCTTACAGGAATATGTCAACTCGGACCATGCCAGATCTATTTATGATAGGCAAGAAACCACAAGATACATATTTCATCTCGGATCTGGACCTATCTTATGGATAAGCAAGAAGTAGAATGTTGTTTCTATCTCATCCACAGAGGCATAATATCGCACTGCATGAGGAGCTATGTGCGTAACAATATGGTTATGTCACATTTTGGATGACCTACGAATTCCTAAAAAACAGCCACCTATTCTCTATTGCGATAATTTGAGTGTGTTGGAGCTCATGAAGAATCCAATTTTTCATGAATGACCAAAACATATTGAGATTGATTGTCATTTCATTAGAGAGCATGTCTTGAACCATCACATTCAGCTCCAGTACTATCCTACAAAAGATCAAGTAGCTGATATTCTCACCAAATCCCTTAGAAAAGTGAAATTTGAACTTTTTAGGGGTTATATTTGCAAGAATAATGTAATAAGGGGAATGTTGGCATAAGGTTCTCAGTAACATATATTATATATAATTAAATTGTGTAGATTAGATAATATCACATTCTTCTTTCATAGGTTGTAACCCCCTCCTAATATTATGAGGAATATTGTTAAGCTTCTCGCCTATATAATATGTATCATGCTTTTGATATTTATTGGATGAATAAGAGATATCTAATCTCTATTTTGTTTCCATCATTTCCTCCTCTCAATTTTGGGAAATATAATGGCCCTTAGGTTGTGTAGGAGAAAATAGAAATGGGGATATTTAGAGGGAGGCATAAGATATTTTATTTGGTATTTTAGGATCGAGTTGTGTTGGGGTGCCCCAACTTGTGATGAGTTAAATTTGTGCTTATCTTGTTTTTTTATTGTGGGAGGCATAAGAGTTGTTTTTCTTTGAGGGTGGCATAAGATTTGTTTTCTTGGATGGAGGCATAGGATTTTTGTGGGTTTTGATTGAGTTCTTGGTTTTTTAAGGTGGGCTTCCAAACCCTTGTGAGGCATAACTACATTCCCCATGTTCCTTTCACTTTTTAATTGATTTAGAGCCTTTGAGTTGGGAAACTTGTGTGTGTTGATGTGATTTTGTGTGTTGTTCTTATTGTGTTGAATGTTTTGTTTGAATGTGAATGTGGAAGCCTTGTAAAGTTTTCAATGGTTTTATACCCCTCATTGCTTCATTATTGGGGATCGGGGCTAATGAGGAAGACAACTTGTCCTCCTCATTTGATTATTTGATGGGTGGAGAGTGTTTCCTACTCTCTTTTTTTTTTTTTTTTGTCGTGTTTGGAATTTGGGAAGATGGTGGAGCTCAAGTGAAGATTTGGTATTTGTAGCACCTTGAAGAAATGGAGAAGAGATCCCTCTTTGTAAAAGAAATTTTACCATGTTGTCTCCTTTAAATGGAGGGCTTGTAACTTGCATTATTTTTTAAGATTGTCAACCTCTTGTAAATGTGTTGAGAAATGGTTGAGTTGTATTAAGTTTTCAAATTTTGTATATATATAAAAAATAGACAAAGGAAAATTGCATTTTCTACTTTGAAAATCCTTTCAACTTGTAAACTCTACTAAGATTGTTTTGAATGAAAAATTTGCATTTTAAATGTATTAGTTCTTATAAAAGAAAACCACCAAATCTTGCATTGTTAAATGAAGTAGAAACTTTGAAATGGGATTGAAATGGAAATAAAGTTCTTTCAACCTAAGTTTATTTTATTGCCTCTAAAGTGTGATTTGTTTCATTTTTAAAAAGATTGATGATCATGTTGAAAATATACTTGTTGCTTAAAATGGATTGCCATTTAGTTATTGTGAATGAAATTAAATGGTTGCTTGTTTTTATTGAAAAGAAAACATAGTGAAAATAGTGAAATTTTGGTTACATTTCTTATTAGGTTGAAGGAAAGAATAGAGAATGAGTTGATGTTATCAATCTAGTAACCAATGAATGGAAGACACCTTAGTTCAATTTATTATTACTTAAAAACCAACTTAAGTAGAAGAACTGTTGAAAAAAATGCATGTTGGAAGGTTCTATTTTTGGAGAAAAGAACCACGACTGAGCACGAGTAGTTGTCATTAATTGACCCTTAGGGGGATGTCATAGGACTATCAGCCTGTGTAGGGTAGTAGTTTCGACACTATGGATGGAAAAATAAAATCCGTCTATTAAAAAAACCTAGATTTAAAATTAAATGAAATCTAAGCCTAAAAACATTAAAAGGTAACTTCCAGCAACTAGAAATGAATTGAAATTAAGTGTTTAAGCTCTCCAATATTGTTTATTGGCACCCAAATGTGTAAAATTCCTAGATTAAAGGAAATGGTTTTTTCCCCAATTGTTGAACTCAAAACAAGAAAATGTTTTCATTAAAATACAAAAAACAGATCCATTGTAGGATCTCTACATTAAACAAATGGGCAATATTACAATAGTGAAATCTTTACAACTAAAGCCATGAAAATTTTGCCATGGTTTCTCTTCTTTCTCTCATGGCTCTTCCTCTTTCTCCTCTCCCAAAACCTACAAAACAAAAATGAGAAAATAAGTCAAAGGAATGAATAAGAACACTCCATAGAGATGATTAGGGTTAGTGTGAAATCCCTAAGATCCAAGGGCCCACATTGAATCCATCTAAGGGTTGTGGTTCAACCCTACAAAAGTTAGGTGAGAATTAGGTGGGAATATGTCTTAATAAAAGTCATGTGTAGCTTAGGAATGGGGCCACTAAAGGAGTGTTAGAAGGTAAACTTAAATTATAACCTTAATGTGTAGTTGGTGACTTTTAAAATTAAAAATCCCTTGACTCTTGTAATTAATTAAATCAAATTTACTCAAGGGTAACTAGACAACATTTAATTTAGGGATTAAATTTAATTGTATTTAACTTAATGGGAGGGTAAGTTTAGACTTAGCCCTAGAATAATAAATTAATAAATGACATTAGAACTATGTTACTAAATTAAATAAATATTGTAACAAGGGGATTTTCTCATTTAGGGAATTAAATATTATTTATTAAATGATAATTAAAACATATAAAGTTTTGACTGATAAATAAACTTAACCTACATGAAGGTTACCCCATTGCAATTGGTTTTAAATTAAAAAAATATTCCTTAAATTTTCAAATATAACTATGTCATTGTCTTGAGTTTTGTGCGAGAAATTTGTGGGTGTTACACTTGGTATCAAAGACACAAGTTCAACATTTGGATCCTTAGGAACACTTAAAAACTTAAATAGTTAACCTAGTACAACCTACAACTAGATCACACAACTTTGCATGACATTTTAAAATGTAGAAAACCTAGAAAACTGAAACAAAACCTAGAATGGTAAACTAACTCCCGTCTTGATTTGTGTAAGAGGCGTGAATCAAACAAGGGGATTTTTTGTGGAGTTAGATATACCACCTCTAGAGAAGGAAGTGGTTGTTATCTTTACCACGATACTACATACATTGCAGATGTCAATGCAGCTATACGAGGTGGAGCAGTTGGGGCACGACCTAGCCAATGTGATAGGGATCCATCACATGAGGCTCAACACCCTTCAAGGCATAACAATGAGCATAGGGTAGAGAAATCCTGTGTGGAGTTAGCTAGAGTAGATTCACCTTAGAGGGGACATGGAGATAGGGTTTCAAGACACAGAGATAGATCTAGGATCCCTAGGCCGAGGGATGAGCATGTAGAGAGACCTAGGGGTCGATAATCATCAGATGAAGATCACATCATGGATATTCTAAAGCTACGCTTTGTCTCATTATCCCGGTGATATAAGAGGTTTTCAAGAAAATGCTTGGTTAGTGATCATGAGTGGGTGCTTCAAGCTTTTCCCATGTGCTAGCAACATGAAGGATCATGTTACGATTCATATTTTGAGTGATGGAGAAGGTGTCTAATCGGAGAATCGAGGAGCGAAGCTCCACGTAGACTCAAAGACAATCACTTAGGATCTCTTCAAGGAACAATTCATGAGATAATACTTATCTAGGAGGTTTAATCAACAAAGGATATATGAGGTCTATGACTTGTGTTAGGCATATATGAAAGTAGAAGAGTATGAGAGTTAGTTTCTTGACTTTCTTTAGTATGTTGACTATATGCAAGATGAGGAAGTTAGGATCTACTAGTTTATCGGGCGCCTTTAATTATATTTAGGAGGTGCAATATGTATTCATTGTCTAGACCTTAGCCGAGGTCGTTGAGAAGGCCTATAGTGTACAAGAGACTCGAGGGTAGACACACGGTGGGCCGAGGGGATATGGTGCAAAGCTGCATTTAGAAAATGTAGGATAAACGGTAAATGGGGTCATCTCCTCCTCCTCGTGGAGGACATGGTTATGCATACTCTTCATTCAAGGCCAACAACAACAACAAACTCATCCACCATTTATTCCTTCACAGAGATTTGATATTCAAAGGGGACATAGTATGGGGCTTCTCCCGGGGTCACATCAAGACAAAGGGAACACCTTGATCTCGGTCATCGTGACAAGAAAATTCCATAGAAGGATCATCAAGATCCACAAGTAGAGACCACTAGAGTACTGCTAGAGCCACATCTCATTGGAGGGGACCAGGTAGTTTCTATGGATGTGGTGTACTTGGACATCATTGGAGAGATTGCCCTTAAACCCTAATTACAAGGGTAAGACACTCGATTTCAAAGCCTACAATTGTGACATGGGATGTAGCCATCAGATCTATGCTATGGTCGATAACCTCTAGGTAGAGCACCAACACATAGTGATCGAGACTAAATGTAGCATTGATGGTATCCCTATCTCTATTCTATTTGATTCTAGCTCATCTCGGTATTTTATTGCACCATATTTGGTAGAGCAATCCACGTTGGTGGCCATTAGGCGGGGCCTTAGTTGGGATGTTGAGATGGCTTCTGGAGCCTAGATATCAATAGACTCCTTAGTTAAGGAGTGCATAGTTGACCTAGGACCGTTCACCACTACCTTGAATCTTCATATCCTTACTTTGGGTTCTAAAAGAATGATCTTGGGCATGGATTAGTTATCTCGCACACATAGCTACAATTGATTCTTATAGTAAGGTTATATCTTGTGCATATGATGTGGGGGTTGAGTGTTGGTGTGTGTGACTATCCAAATCATCATCCACATCACCTAGGTGAGTCATCTCGCCTTATGAGAGTCATAGGACTTAGGAATTCAAATGACAAGTGTCTCGATTCTCACATAGAATTTGACATTGTCATTTGCATCAATACGTCATAGGAGTTACATTCCTTATTTGGAATTGTAACTCCTCTTCTAGTGGCGTCATATGCATCAGTCAACGTCATATGCGTCAGTGGCGTCATTGAGTTTCTTTCCATGTTTAGGCATGGGGGTTACACAACACCCCTATTTGTACTTCCTATTTTTCGATCTATGAGTATGAGCAGACCCATTCTTCTTACTTACAATCTTCTTTCGATTGTTTCAAATCTTGTGTATTACATTCGCTTGATGTTACCATTGGAGTACAACTTCGTTGTGGTGCGCAGTGATTTTCGACATCGGTTCTCGCAATCCCTCTTTCATGGTATCAGATTTGGTTTCAAAGAACGTGCACTCTTTTGTTCTCGCTTGTTTATTACTTTTGGTTCCTTCTCATTTCCTCATGTGCAAGTTTTTTTTTCGATTATCATTTTGGAATTATTGCTCACCTCGTATTGAGGTTTCAGAAGTTGCAAGTTAAGGTATTTGGTTTGTTTGCTTATCAGCTGAGTTCGTATTTGGATATTTCTAGATCTTTGTGGTTGTTGTTTCTAGGTTGTTTGTGTGTTTCTTTCTTGTTGTGTTCAGATTCGGTACTGTGTGTGGTAAAGAAGAGCCCATTTTTGGCATGGACTCCGTGATTACCGGTTGGGATCATTGTTTTTTTCACCAAAGGTGTATACTCGACTATTCCAAGATTTTTCCTCCTCGTTGTGGTTCATTGCTTGTCTCAAAGTTACCTCTGCCCTGGTCTCTCATGTTTTGGGAGCCTACTCACGTTTTCCCGGTCTCTTATGTTTTTGCAACTACTCATGTTTTTGCCTGGTCTCTCACATTTTTGCAAAACTACTCACATTTTTGCGAGCCTTTCCGCATTCCCGCTCTAACCCGCATTTTTGCACCGTCCTCAAGCCTTTTCTTTTACCGCTGCGTTTTTACACTGCTTCCCCCACGTTCAAACCTATTCCAGTTTTTTTTTTGTACTGTTCTGAGTGTTTTTCCCTTTCGGCATTTTTCACTATCCTCAGGTGTTTTTCTCTCCACTACTACATTTTCTCCTCTATCCCAGGAATTTTTGTGGACTGTTTAGGCATTTTTTGGATTGTTCTTTGTGTTTTCCCCTCTGTTCAGGCATTTTCTCCTTCACCTGGCTTTTGCATCGTTCTAGCATTCGGTTCTACATTATTCGAGCATTTTTTTGCACTATTCTGGAGATATTCTTTTGGCTTTGGCATTTTTTTGTAGTGGCAATTACATTTCTTTTTGTAGTGGACAGCTACAGTTCTTCTACCAGTAATATCTTTCCAAAAATACGTTTTTTTATTCACTTTTCTTAAAAAAACGTGTTTGTATTCATTTTACCTTATCACTTTTCTTAAAAACGTGTTGTTTCATTACTTTTAAAAGGTATAAGGTAAACACATTTCATTTCTTTGGCATTATAAAATTTGGTCTTGTGGCTTGTTGTATTTTTAACCTTCTGTCGAGTGATGAAGACGAAGGGTGAGGTCCGGGATTGGCAGGTGGCTAATCCCCCCTCGTAATACAAACAAACCCTATCTCAAATTCCATGCGCTTTCCAACGAGCACACATATTACACCTTTTACATGCGTTTAGGGAACTTTTTTAATCCATTTGCAGGCTTATTGGCTTTTTCTCATCACTTGCAGGAATTGGTTTTTGCTATAACTTTTGACTCGTTGCTCCGTTTTGAGCACTTCTTTAGTCAAAGTTGCATATTTTTTCGCACTCTAGATGATGGGATCATTATTTTTGTAAATGAAATAATTTTATAAAGTGCCACATTCTTGGGGGTGTCTTTGTTTTGCTTAATTCAGCTCATTTTTTCTTGAGCTTTGTTCTATTCCTTTTTTTTGTGGACTTGTGAGCACGTCCGCCACAGTCTTACGATCAAGGGATTCTTTCATGCGACGTGAGACACTATTTATCACAAATCTATTTCTTCCCCCTCTTGGTTCTCTCTTTCTGTGCTTGCTTGCAGTGTAGATCTGTTACGCCCTACGAACCTTGATTGTTGTCTCCACTATTGCGTGTTATTACGCTAATTTCAAGGTGACCTGAAAATCGGTTCTCGTAACACGGTCACACTGGTTGTAATCAACACACTGCATTATAAAGTGCCAAACTCGGGGGTGTAATTTTGTTCTGGGGTGGTTGTTTCTTTTCTCTCTCCTTCCTTCTGCATTCCTTGGTTCTATCTCTTCATTATGGATATCTCTAAAGTACCAATGCTCACACCTTTTAATTTCTTCGAATGGAAATCTAAAATTATATTGGTTTTTCGAAGTAAAGGGTTATAGTGAGTTACCATGGGGTTAGAGACCAAACCTACTGATGAACCTGAAAAATATAAATGGTTCAACCGTTGTGATGAAGCCTTAGGTCTTATATGTATTTTTATCTCTCTCGACTTTCTCTTCCACATCGAAACTTCCTCAACACCCGATCAAGCATGGAAAACACTCGATGATATGTTTGGGAAGCAAGATGACATGAGAGCACATGAGTTGGAGAATGAACTACTAGGGTTAAATCCTAGTGACTTTGAAAACCTACAGGCCTTCTTCTCAAAAAATTTCCACACTAGAATGCTTCTAAAGGAATGTAAAGTGGATAAGAAAGACTCTCAATTGATCTTTTCGATTCTTTCTAAGTTAGGTCCTGAATACTTTGTTTTCATTTCAAATTTTCACGCCACGAAAGCTGCCTTGGGTAGTACTTGGACTATGCCCTCCTTTGACAATTTTTCATCCCAACTCATTCGAGAATAGGACAAACTCATTCAAATGGGGACTCTAAAATCCAAGTCACATGCCCTTGTGGCGAATAAGGGCAAGAAAAATGAAAAGAAGAAAGAAACTAAGGACCAACCTAAGAAAGAAACCAAGACCAAACAACCCCCAGTTAAGCCCATCACTCATACTTCGACTTCTGAGCCTAAAGCGAAGAAGGAAAAGTATAAATGCTCCTATTGTAAGAATTCTAGCCATGATGAGCAACATTGTTTTCGGAAACAAGTTGATCACTTAACTCATTTAATTGAAAAGAATAAAATAAGTGTTCCTGAATCCATTAAACAAAATGCTCAGAAGGGTGAGTCTTCTAATACAAAGGAGAATAAAAATGAAAAGAAGAAAGGTAAGGCCCTCTTAGCTAGATCAGCTCCATAATCAACTTGGATTGTCAATTCCGTTGCCTCGCACCACATCGCTTCTTCGAGGTTGAATTCTCTAGCATTGAACCATGTGGCATGTACCAAATCATGTTGGGTGATGACACTCATGTGTCGATTTCGATAGTGGATAGGTAGAGATTGAAGGTGGAACATTTAACCAAGTGTTGAGTGTTCCCAATCTCTCTACCAATATCCTATTGGTTTACCAAATCACCCACCTTAGTGAAGGAATGCAAGTGGAATTTGGTCCTAACTTGGTGATTATTCATGAGCTTAACTCTGACTGCATTGTGGCTGAGGGAAAGGTAGATCACCGTTCACGGTTGTATACCTTTTCCCACTTCTCTTCTAATTCGATGCCCAATGCCTTGCTCACTCATGCAAATGAGGTTAGCAAGTTATGGCATGAGCGTTTTGGGCATCTAAATTATCGTTACCTTGAACAATTGAGCCAAAATGAAATGGTCAATGGGCTACCCCGAGTTAAGTTTTCTAAGGGTCTTTGTGAGGGTTGTACCCTTGGAAAGCACCCTGAAAAAAAGATTTGACAAGGGAAAATCCTGGAGAGCTACTCATCCCTTGGATCTTGTTCATAGTGACGTTTCTGGCCCTTTTCCATCTCCTTATTTTACTAGAGCTCTATATATACTAACCTTCATTGATGACTTTTCACGTTATACTTGGGTATATTTTCTTAAGCTTAAGTCTGAAGTTTTTGAGAATTTTCAAAACTTTAAGGCTCTTGCTGAGAAACAAGCGGAATGGTCTATCAAGGTTCTTCGAACTAACAATGGAGGTGAGTATGTGAGCAACAGGTTTGAGGATTTCTGCACTTCTGAGGGGATTGCTTTACAGCGTACAATTTCTTACCCTTCCCAAAATGGAGTTGCAGAAAGAAAGAACCAAACTTTAAAGGAGATGGCTACTTGTATGGTTCACTCGAAATATCTTCCTCCACAGTATTGGGATGAAGTAGTGAATTGTGCTTGTTATATTCAGAATCGTGTTCCACACAAGGCAGTAAGAGGGATGACACCCTTTGAAGCCTGGTTTGGACACAAGCCTGATGTCGAGCACTTTTGAGTCTTTGGATCCAAGGCTATGGCTTGGATTCCCAAAAAGAAACGTAAGGCATTAGATCCACAATCCAAACCTTGTATCTTTGTCGGGTATCCTGATGGCGTGAAGGGATATCAATTGTTGAACCCTACCACCCATGAGCTTTATATTGAGAGGAGTGTGAAGTTTGATGAGTCATCCTTGACTTCAACTTCCACTGAGGTCCTTTTGCCCACTGATTTAGATTCTGACTCTTCAGATGATGATGTTGTTGAGCGAGTTCCACCTCTCCCTACTCCTCCCGATCCTCAAACTTTTGAGTCTTCTGATTCTGACAGTAGTGATGATGAGGACTATGTCCCTTCTCACTCAAGTGAAGAATCTTTTGACTCTGAGCCTGAGCCATCGGGACCTCTTTGGGCTAGGAAAAATTTACAGAGTGTTGGAGATTTAGTTGGAGATCCTTTGGATGAGAGACGTACTCACTCAAACTTCACTAGACCTCACTCCTTTGCCTCTGCTTCTGATCCACCATCTTTCCAGGAAGCTTCTGGGATTCCTGAGTGGGATTCTACCATGGATGAGGATTATTACTCACTCATAAAGAATGACACTTGGGATCTTACCCTTCTTCCGAAAGGAAGAAAAATCGTTTGGTGTAGGTGGGTATATCGAACAAAGTATGGAGCTAATGGATAAGTCGAGAAGTATAAAGCATGACTTATAGCTAAGGGTTTCTCCTAGGTAGCTGGGGTTGATTACTCATAAACCTTTGCTCCGGTTCCAAAGATGACATCCATTCGACCCTTTCCATTGTTCTTTGCTGCTAATAGATGGGAAGTCCACTAGATGGACATTAAGAGTTCCTTCCTTCATGGGGACCTAGATGAGGATATCTATATGGAACAACCTCCGGGTTCTATCCATGATCCATCCCTCGTTTGTAAATTCAAGAAGTCTCTCTACGGCCTTAAACAAGCCCCTCGGGCTTGGTATGCCAAGATGGAATCCTTTTTACTTGCATTAGGGTTCACTTAGTGTCACTCTACCCAAATGTGTATATTATGTGACAGGATGACTCCATGCTTATTCTTGTTCTCTATGTTGATGACTTGTTGATCACTAGTAGCTCTTCCTCTATCATTGATTATGTGAAGATCTCCTTAGCCAACAAGTTCTCCATGTCTGACTTAGGATTGCTTCATTACTTTCTTGGGATCCAGATTTCACAATCTGACTCAAGAATTATGATCTCACAGCCTAAGTACTCTCTTGATTTTCTTGCTCAGTTTCACATGTCCATTGCAAGTCCTCACCTACTCCTTTTCTTTCTGGGGTTAAGTTGGTTTCTAATTGCTATTCCCCATTGGTTGACGATACCCTTTATTGGAAGTTGGTGGTGGGCTTGATCTACCTTACTCACACTCGGCCAAATCTATCGTATGCCATAGGGATTGTGTCTAGATTTATGCGAGGGAGCCTCATGAGCTGCACTTAAAAGTAGTGCAAATCCTTCACTATGTTCATGGCACTCACACAAATGGTATTCATTACTTAGGAGGGACTGAGATTGACTTGGTTGGATTTACAGACTCAGATTGGGCGATGATCTAGATCATCGGAAGTCTACCTCAGGCTACAGTTTCACTCTTGGTTCAGGTCCTGTCAGTTAGTCCAGCAAGAAACAGAATGCCATTGCCATATCATCGACAAAAGTAGAATACAGAGGAGTAGTTAACACTACCACAGAATTTTTTTGGTTATAGGGTATTATGAAAGAGTTTAGCATCCATTTTCGGCGGCCTACCATTATCTACTGTGACAACATGAGCACTATCTCGATTTGTAGAAATCTAGTTCAGCATCAGCAGACAAAGCACATTGAGATTCATATGCACTTCATATGGGAGTTGATACATGAAAACATCATCGACATACAATATGTTCAGACAGCTGATTAGGTTGCAGACATTTTCACCAAGCCCTTCACCGAGGTGAAGTTTCTTCACTTGCGGTCTCTTCTTGGGGTGAGGTCTGCCACAGCCACCCATCTTCTTCGGGCTATATCCTTCTTCTTCTCCTCTTCTTATTTCCGGAAAAGATGTTGTTTTTACATGGGCAAGTTATCGGGCCTTTAGTTGTTGGGGCCCATTGACACATCTTTCTTAGTTGTCTAGGGGTCTTCCTTTCTGCTTACGCTTACCTTGACCTCTTCCTCAGCTTTGATGAAGGGGTGTGTTGGTGTGTGTGTCTGTCCAGGTCATCGTCCACATCACCTAAGTGAGGCATCTCACCTTGCGAGAGTCATAGGTCTTAGGAAGTCAAATGACAAGTGTCAGATTCTGTCATAGAATCTGACATTGTCATTTGCGTCAATGCGTCATAGGAGTTACATTCCTTATTTGGAATTTTAACTCCTCTTCTAGTGGCATCATATGCATCATTCAACATCATATACATTAGTGGTGTCATTGAGGTTCTTTCCATGTTTAGGCATGGGGGTTACACGACACCCGTATTTGTACTTCCTATTTTTCGATCTATGAGTATGAGAAGACCCATTCTTCTTACTTGCAATCTTCTTTACATTATTTCAAATCTTGCGTATTGCATTGGCTTGACGTTACCATCGGATTGCAACTTCATTGTGGTGCATCACTTTTTGACATCGGTTCTCACGAATCCCTCTTTTATTGAGTCGGTTATAGTTGGAGTTAGGAGACCCGTCTCTTTTTTAGTATTTCTGCTATACAACTTAAGCGGTGTGTGCAGCATGGGTGTACATTATATGCTATTACAATTAGTGATAGGTCGAGGATGGGGTTAGTACACATTTGCTTGATGATCAACCCATTTTCTAGGAGTTTTTAGATGTTTTTCCTAGTGAGCAAACGAAGGGTTTCCTCCCCCACATGAGATAGACTTTCACATTGAATTGGTTCTAGGAGTGGAGCATTTTTCATGTGCTCCATATAGGATGACCACCTGTGCGCCATGTGAGATTAAGTTGGAGCTTGAGGGAATTTTTTAGAAAGGCCTAATCCATCCTATTGTATTTCCTTGGGGTGCACTAGTGATTTTTGTGAAGAAAGATGGATCCTTGTAGTTATGTATGGACTAAAGACAGTTGAACAAAATAATGATCAAGAATCATTACCCCCTCCTTGCATTGATTATTTATTTGATCAGATGAAGGTGGCCACATTATTTTATATGATAGATCTTAATTCAGGATACCATCAACTGAGGATTGTGGAGGTAGATATTCACAAGACAACTTTCCACACAAGATATGGTCACTATGAGTTCACGGTGGTACTTTTTTGTCTAACGAATGCCCTTGTAGTATTCATGAGTTTGATGAATGAGGTGTTCAATATTTTTTAGATTACTTCATGCTCATGTTTCTTGATGACATTTTTCTATACTCACATACATGTGAGGAACATGATGAGCACCTTTGACGGGTTGTCGGTGTCTTCTTCTGCAGCAGCTATACAGGAACCTAGAGAAGTGTGCCTTTTTCCTATTAGAGGTTTAATACTTGGGTCACATCAATTATGGGCAAGGTATCACAGTTGATCCTTCAAAGATTTTAAATATTATGGATTTTTCCATGTCAACCAATGTGACCAAGGAACATAGTTTCATGGGGTAGGTAGGATCCTACATGAGATTGTTTCAGGACTTTTATCGGATTACGTACCTATAACTTCACTTCAGCAAAAAGGGAAGAATTTCATTTCGTCGATAGATGTGAGTAGAATTTCGTGACAGTGAAGGAATACCTTATGAAAATACTAATTCTTTCAAAGTGATAGATCCTTAGGGAGAGTTATTTGATTGCATGAATGCTTCTTTGGCGGGATTAGGAGGTGTTTTTATGCGAGAAAGGTCATGCTGTAGTTGCCTTTGAGTCTCATAAACTCAAGGATTATGAGATCGATTATCCAATTCATGATCTTGAGCTTGCGGAAGTTGTGCATGATTTTGTTCGGTGGAGACATTTCCTTTTAGAAAGGATATTCATTCTCAAGACTAATCATTTGAGTCTTTGCCACCTCTTCATGCAAAGCACAATCTCTACGCTCATTAGCGGTGTTGGATGGATTTGTTATGCGAGTAGTGTTGGTATCCAAATTGATTCTCCCTTGGAAACTGAGAAGCATCACAAATTTAGCAAGATGCTGAGAAACAGAAAGATCATATTATGATTCATTTTGTAGCCGGGGAGGGGATTCATCTGACTCTTTATCACTCGGGCATCGGAAAAATGGATAGCACCTTATTTAAGGATTTGATCTATCCTCACTATTTTAGGTTGTGCATGTCAACCAGGGTGAGAGGACCCATTTTTTAACCTCTGTTGGTGAAGGAGAATGAAGATATTCTTATTTTCACAAACTTGAAAGGAAACCTTGAGAAAATATGATCAATGCACCACAATTTAACTCTCACGAGTTGTCACTTCTAAAGAATGGTGATATTTTCTAAAAAAGGCTTAAGGTTATCAAGATATTATGGAATCTGATTATACGCATATTTTAGTATCATAATTTATTCATTTGTGGACATACGGGGAAAACATGGGTAGTTCGGTAGAATTCATTTGTTTTGAATAATTTTTGTGGGAGACTAAGCGGGATAAACTATATTTTACTAGATCTTTGAGAACCTTAACAAAAATTGGAAAAATAAATGATAGAAAACTTTAGAATAGCTATAATATTCCTTCAACAAGAAGATGTGCATCAATGGAGGCCCAGATTTGCATGGTTTCACACAATCTTTAAGAATTTAACACGAAGGCTTGAGCTAAAGACTCAATTAAACATTAAAGACCCCTAATTCCTCATGCCTAAGATACACTCGAAGGCTTATAAACAATCTTTATAAACAAAATTACAATAAAGTGATTTTAAATTGTTTATCTCATTATAGGATGAAGGATCTTCTCGTAATGAAATTACAAATTCCACTAAACTATCACAAGGACGATATCCTGTGTGGTTCGGAGGGATTTTAACACAAGATTGCAATAGAAACAAGAAAAAATACTTACGAGACATTTTGAAATAAAGCGCATACACAAATTTTCCCAAGATTAACACCAATTAAGTAGAAGTTGATTAGATTCATTAGCAAGGGAAATTTTCTTTGAATAGTGTTATCCAAAATTCACCCGTCAAGGTAATTTTGATAACATGCATAAAATTCTTTAGTTCCAAGCAATTATATTGATTCAAGGCAAAAATCGTGTTCTTTGCTGAGTCCCTCGGCTTCTTTCGAACTCTCTTGTCCAAGAGGAAAACCCAAAGAAGTTTTAAAAATGTGAAAAAGTTGCAGAAAACAAGCTTGGGTCAGGAAAAATCATGAAAAATGGCTAAGTCCTAGTCCTCGCACAGTCGGGACATGAGGGACATCTGGGCGTGAATCGACCGAAAGGCCGCCAGCAATCTGCAGAGCAAAGGGGCCTCCGGGGCGCGCGGGACGTGAAAAGGTGAACCGTCTGAAAAGTGGAAAAAATCGACTAAGTGTTGTTTTCACGCAGTTGGGACAGTTGGGACAAAGGTACGCGAAAGACGTGGATCGCCGATTTAAGCGCAAGTCGACCATTTCAGGCGGTTCGGAGAAATTTGTCCGAGGCGATCAGGGACACTGGGACAAAAGTGTGCGGAGGACGCGAACCAGCTGGTTCGGCCGAAACAGAGGAATTTCATACTTTGGGACATCCAGGCCAAAAGTACGCGGAGGACGCGAAAAGCCGAAAGAGCCGAGAGCGAATGGAATCTCGCCACGTGTCTTCACCGCAAACAGGAACAAGGGAGCCCGAATCGGCCGAAGCAGGAGATTTTCATCCGGGACAGCTAGGACAAAGGTACGCACGGGACGCGAGGGATGCGAAAAGCCGAAGCGGCCGAAGGCAAAGAACAAAAGTCAACGTTTGACCCGTGAAACTTCAAACGGCCATAACTTTTGACTCCGAGCTCTGATTTTCACAAAATTGGACTTTCTGGAACGAGCACGACGTCCTCTACGCCAAAAAAATGGATTTCTTATTTTTAATGAGGGTAGATATATTTAAAGAGAAACATATTCGGCTCCAATCAGTTAATGCTCATTCCCGTCAAATGACAGAAAACGCCTGCCAGACCCAAAATAGCTGCCCGCACTCAGAAGGCCATAACTTTTGCATTTCTCAACGAAATCACACAAAATTGGTACCGTTGGAATCATGGATCCGAGCCCGACACACAAAAATCAATAAATTCTATATTTGATGAGAGATTGATTGATATTTTTAAGAAAACGTGGCCGGGTTCATAACAGTGTTTTATTTGGTGGTTGGGAGTGCAATTAAGAGGCATGGTCATCATTCTTTCTCTGCTGCAGAACCTGGGATAGTATGGGGAGCCTTTTGCAAGTAATATATAATCATTTTACTCCATTTAATTCCTCTTACAAGTGGTTGAAGGACAAATTTCGGGATTTCCATTTTCCCTTCTCTTTCCCTTCTCATTTTTCTATAAATTGGAGTGTTGGGCTCATTGTAAAAAGGGGGAGTTTTCCAGATAGCAAAGCTCTGTCAAAATTGCTTTGTGAAGCCAATGTGCTGTAGGCACTTGTATTGACTCCTTGCATGGTGATCCAGGCCCTTATCTTGTGATAGATTGAACTGTGCATATTATGAAGCAATAAAATATCGGTTTGTGGATGTATCTTCACTTATTTACAAATATACAAAACATGATTTTATGGTTGAACTTGGATATTACGAAAGTGTTTTCCACAAGGATCATCAGTTACAAAAGGACTGAGGAAAGGGAATACGAGGGTGAGCAGAAGAGCAACATGCAGAATTATAGATAGCAGAATAATCCTTTATGTATGCGAAGTTGCAGTGAATTTAAAACAAGATCGTTTGCATTGGATGAACAAGATGAGATTACCAGACACAAAGTTCTGTAAATAACCTTCTTCAGATTCATTAATCAAGGACACAAAGTTCCTTCTTGGTTGTACAAGATCACTATACTCGCAATATTTGAAAATATGCAATCAGTGAGACTAACGAACTAGAAACAAATGATCTTCACGAAATTAAATGAAAACACAGAGATAACAAAGATTAGATAGACAATGAATGGAAAGCCCTTTTGTATTGATTTCTCTCTGATCTATTTACACTTCCAGAAAATATGCCAAGTTCTTCCTCCTTCGAATGGCGTAGAAAATACCATTATATAGCTTACAAGTCAGTTACTTTTTGTAACCGTTTCTTTTAACTAAAGAATAGTTAAGGACTGCCAACTCGCAGTACCTCAACCTATTACAAAGAAAACGGAAAAAGAAAGGGAAGAAGAGAAAAGAATGGGGAAGAAGACAGGTGTCCGATCACTGAGAGGGACCCACTGACTTCAGAATCCGCTGTCTGAATCTCTTCAACGCCTCAGCTATGTCTCTGCCACGGGGAACTGACGTGTTGGCTGCAGACTGAGTCCAAAATCCCAGACACTTCTCCATCTCTTTATCAAACTCGACATGAGTATGATAATCTTTATTTGCTTCTTCGATGGCAGATTGAAGAGAGCAGATCTCCTTCATTTTTTCTTTGGAGATGGAGCTTTCCTTGAATAAATTGTCTTTTACAAAAGCTCTGAACTGAGCTTTGATCTCTTGTAAGGAAAGGGGGCACCAGAAGTTTCATCTTGAAGATGACAATGTATATCTTTGAAAGCCGAGACAACCAATGTCTTGAAGGCTTCGCCCTTCTGCCAGCTGTTTTTCATTTCTCCCAAAGCCTCCTCCAAGACTCTGATCTTCCACTCCACGCTGTAGACCCATGATTTTGATAGATTGTCCTTTGCATCATCAAAAACTTTATTCGCCAGCAAAATGTTTTCGTCTGTCTGTCCCATAAGGCGAAGGTCTACTATGCAACTGCTCCAGATTTTGAGCTCTTTATCCATGGTATTGATAGTGGAGGAGAGCTTCAGTTGCACATTGTTCACCTTTTCGTGGAGTTTGAAAGCTTCATCGATGAAGTTTAACCCAGCAACAAGCATGTCTTCCACCATGGCTTCAATAGCTCTGCCATAGACAGAATGCTTGTGCATATCTTTAATACTCTGCACTTCATCTTGGCTTAGAATTACAGGAGGTGGGAGAGCAGTCAAGGGGGTAGGGTCCAAAACTTTGTCCTTAGACAAAAGGGACTTGATGAAACCTGTGAGAACTTGGGCCTGTTCTTCCAACTGTTCAATAGTTTGCTGGCCCTTTTCTACCCTCCCAATGACTCTTGTGACTGTTTCCTGGAGGTTGTGAATTTCACCTTCAGGGGTAGACTCTCCCATTGGGATTCTCGAGAGCTCCAAGTCAGATGCCTGCAAGTCCTGCTCTGATTTATCCGTTGTAGGCTTGGCAATCTCCAGGAATTGCTGACCTTGAGCATCAGACACTATTCTGGAGGTGACTTTGGCTTTCTTGGCACGAGAAGGAGTGGTGCCCAACAAGGCTGCGACAGCATCAAAATTTGATCCCGAGCTTTGAGAGGAGAATTTTCTCTTCCTTTTGTCGACCAAAGGTCGCACTCACGCGAAAGAGGAAGAGGAATCAGCAGGAGGGGCAAGGGGACCAAGAGACAGGAGCTCATGACGCTCAAGGTCTCAGGCACTGCTGACTCGAGCCGAGATGTGAGCGGGGCACTCGGAGGCAATTGTGGTAGAAGAATCTACAAAGACACTGGAAGCTCAAAGCTCTGCACTTCTTTATCTTTATCACCGGGTCTTCGTGAGCATTTGCAGGGGTTGGCATTTCACTTTCTTTCTTCACTTTCACTAAGAACAATGATGTTCTCTCGCCCTATAGGCAAATTTTCCCTGCTTTTCCCGGAGATCTTCTTCCACAGTGTTCTTTCTTTACTTCTTTGAGTTTCTTCTTATATACCCGGGTGGATGAGGAAGGAGTAGATTCTGCAGTCCCCGAGTTGATGAGGCAGAGGGGTCTTCACCGGTGTCTCGACCTTGGAATAGATGCTTCTCTTCTGGTGTCAAGCGTCCTTAGAAGAGGATTCTCCTGAATGCCTCCTGAACTCTCGAACTTGCCTCTCAAACCAGACCCTAGTCCTGACTAAAACTGGAGCAAGGATCTCACCAGTCGTCCCTCTCTTTCCCTCGCTCCAATCCACGTCCTCTAAAGGAGTGTGCATAACCACATTTTCATACTCATACGAGTATAGATCAGAGTTGTCATCCTTTAGCCCTTCAGGAACTTGATATAGGCCGAGTTCTTCAATTAATTGCAAGGAGAATCTGCCATAGTGCCTCCTTCTAGCCTCAAAATCATCAGCACAATCAGCCCAATAGTCTTCTGTATCAACTCTATGATGATAGACTATTTTGATGTTCTGCCCAATGAACCTCTTCAAGTCGAAGCAAGTCCTTGGCTTGAAGAAGTGAACCGTGATGGGAACCAGGGCTCTTTCTACATTCTGTGCATCTAGGGCTGTTTTGCAGGTATAATTTCCCAAAGAGATGGGAAAGTGTAAACCAAAGTTGATCCTCTTATCCTCGCAGTTTCTATGCAACTTGTCTAGTTGCCTCGCATATCTCTATCAAGGCCATTTTATCATTACGTAACATGGGCAATCCTCGCAGAGGGGTGCCCTCATAGCCGCTAACCCGATATAAGAGAACTTTCTCGAATCGGATGAAGTAGGCACCGTAGTGCGATATCGTAGTCATAGCTTCATCGTAAAAACTCCCGGCAAAGATCGCCTTCGAGCAAATTAACCACGCACATGGTGAAAGCGCGCTGACCCTTTTTCGGTTACGATTGCTGGTCTCCGTGGTGAATCATGGGCAAGATGCATATATTGGATCATCTTTGTGTTCATCTATGTAAGAGAAACCAAACCACCGCCTTGATGCTCGCCAGAGTGTACATCGTGCACGAAGTCATATAGAACTTCTTCGCTTGCACACGTTGGACAGCTTGCTCCGCCAAATTCATGCCGATGATCTCCGCCTCAGCTGATGTTCTCATGCGTTCCTCGCACACCATACCGATGAGCGGACACATCCGTAAATGGAATTCATTGGTGAGTGGGCAAACCCATAACCCGAGCCAAAGAGAATTATGAAATCAGACAACTCTTCATTGAAATCTACCCGCAAGAGGGTTTTGGTCAGACGAGAAGCTCCTTTCTTAGGGTTCTTCAGCCAGACTTTGCCACCCGTGCTTTGTATTTGTCGCCGTCCCGATCAACAGGCCTCGTGCTTGATCCCGGAAACGACTATGGCATTATCCATCTCTCGGGATTCTCGTGAGCAAAGCTAATGGCGGCAGCATCTAGTTTGGCAATGAGTTCCCCGTGTATATTGGTCAATTCGCTCGAGGCGGGGTCGAAATGAGCTCCGCATGAAAGCACGGTATCAACACACTGTACCGAGATCGGGAAACCGCCAACAAAGGCCAAACCGCTGTCGTGAATCATTTGTGCCATTGAGTAGGGTTTGCATCCGCCATCCTCGCCCAAAATCACCGAAATCGAGATGTCGAGCTTCACCGCTCTCCATGTTGAGAACGGCAGACTCTAGTGGTGAAACTTGCTCTTGTCCCTGGAATTTGATCTTCATACTGATAGTAGCTGAGAGAGAAATGCAATCTAGACTCGGGAAGGAATTGCAGTAGGGAACGGGTTTGTGCGCAGGAAATTAGATCACAGGGGGTTCGAGCAAAGAAGCAAAGTGAAAATGTAAAAGGGGGTCTGGCCTGTTATATAGCCGTTTTGGAGAGAGAAAGGAAATCAATGCGCATTAAATTCATATCTACCAATTTTAAAGGCAACATATTCGCGAGAAAAAAACCAAGTATGAATAGCCCTTGGTTCATCTAGGGACATGTGAAACGCGAATGCGCGAAACACGCGGCTCGGGCGAAGCAGGAAGAAGGCGCATAAATGCATTTCGGGACTTTTGGGACGAAAACGCGCGAAGTACGCGGTTGGGGCATTTCGGGCAAAATGGAACAGAGCGCACTTTTGAAATTGGGACATTTGGGACAAGAAAGCGCGAAGTACGCGGTTCGGGTGTTTCGGGTGAAATTGGAACAGAGCGCACTTTTTTGACTTGGGACATTTGGGTCAAAAAGTTCCGAAGTACGCGACTTGATCAATCCGGTGAAAAAACGTGACAACAGGTCCGGAAGTGTTTGGGACATTTGGAACAGAAATGCGCGAAGTACGCGGCTCAGGCGTTTCGGGTGAAAATGCAACAAAGGGGCCCGTTTGAAACTGGGACATGCGGGACAAAAATACGCTGAAGTACGCGAGAAACACACAAAATGACCCAGGAATGCAGATCTGTTACAACTTCTTGGCTTTTAACATTTCAAAGACAACAGAGAAGACATTCAATACTCAAAATTTTGAAAATTCACTTTTAAGTGCGGGGAAATTTTGAGTGGACAACAGCTGGCTCCTTCTGGGGATGACTTGGCATAAATTCAAGGAATGAGGCAAGGCAAGAACTTAGACAAAATCGGGGAGCAGACCAGTACCTTATCCATTGGGCAACGGAGTCAAAAAGGACACCAATACAGAGGGCAACACACCAAAACAACAAAAGGAAAACACACCAAAAGCAGAGAAGCAAAAACACTGTACAGAATATACAAAGGACTTCCTAGTCACCTAGGACTTGAACAACTTGAGGTACTACCCACTATAAGGAAGTGGGAGGGGAGAACCATCCATGTAATCAAGATAGAAAGAATTCTTACCAGCAAAGTGCCTGATCTTGAAAGGCCCGAGCCAAAGGGAATCAAACTTTCCATGGCTGCCACGAGGTTCATGTCTTTTATCCCATAGCAACACAGTGTCTCCAACTTGGAAATCTCTGAACCTAGCTTTCTTGTCAAACAGGGCCTTTACCTTTGCTTGGTGAATGATATCCTATCAAAGAACCATCAATCTGCCTTCATTCAACTTGTGCAGTACATAATTCTCTTATCCAGAGCATCGCTGAAACTAGTATCCTCAATGGCCTTCATTAGGTGTAAGGCCGGGGCAGCCCCACCGCCACCGCAAATTGAGCCTCAACTCCATACACCACTTGAAAAGGGACATTCCAATGGCTCTTTTGGTGTGATCCTGTCTCGCCCAAAGAGCATCATAGAGCTTCTGTGCCGCCACAGACTCATTGACCAACTTCCTTATAATTGTCACCAGATTTTTGTTGGTGGATTCTGCTTGCCCATTTCCCTGGGGGTAATAATCTGAAGAATGAGCCAGTGAGATGCCATACCCATAGCAGAAATCCATTATCTCAGTTGAGGAGAAGTTTGAAGCATTATCTGTTACAATCTTGTTAGGTACACCATACCTTACCAAGATGTTCTCTTTGATGAAGCTGCATACCACTTCAGAAGTGGTGCTCTTGACTGGAATAGCTTCCACCCATTTGGTGAAGTAGTCAGTGGCAGTTAGCACATGAGTGTGACCAGCACTAGAAGTAGGATTAAGTGCACCAATGAAGTCCAAACCCCACTGTTGAAATGGTTCCTCAATCACAACTGGCTTGAGAGGCAACGACGCCAGTTTAGGTCTTCCCACAAAAGTCTGACAAGCCTCACATTTATCCACCCACTTGGATGCATCTCTGAACAAGGAAGGCCAGTAGTATCCTCCACGGAGTATCTTGTGAGCAGTGACCGTTGATGAATAGTGCCCTCCACATGCCTGATCATGAAAAGCTGAGAGCAATTTTCTCTGTTGTTCCTTGTCCACACACTTCAAAAATCTCCCATCTAAGCCACGCTTGAACAAAGCATTTTCCCATAATACATATTGCATACGACCTCAATTTAATGTAATCCTCTTTTCCTCGGCAGCTTAAATGAGAGGGGCATTCCCATAGGTGAGAAAATGGGCGATGTCAAAGATACCATTCATCGACCGAGCTAAGGAATGTAATGAGGAATGTCAACTTTCTCCTCCAAAGAACTCATGTTTAGCTCCTTCAAAGAATGAGCTCACAAAGACCTTTTCCACGAACCAGCTTGGTCGGTTTGATATCAATGTCGTACTCTTGACCTTAGCAACCCAGCCTCCTCTCTCTTGATCCAAATTCTTGTTGTGTGAGAATCGACTTAATAGCTTGATCTCGAACCAAAGACCATGGAGTGAGAGTTGAGGATATAAAAACGAAACTGCTTCACAGCTTTGACCACTGCAAAAGCATGCTTCTCCATCATGGTGTATTTCAACTCATGATCCTTCAGAATATAGCTCATGAACGCAATTGGGAGTTCATGCTCATTAGAGTCTTCTTGAGTTAAGACAAAGAGCGTGGTATTATCTCAGAGATAGCAATAGATGATGAAATCTTTGCTTAAATCGATGTGCCAAAATCGGAGTTTTAGCGATAGCTCTCTTGATACCCTCAAAGGATTCCTTTCCTCCGTAAGACCAACCAAATGTTTGCTTCCTTTCATCATTTGAGAAATATTCAAAGTTAACTCGCAAAATCGTGGATGAACCTTCTTAAAAATTGATCTTACCAAGAAGGAGTGCACACCCTTTTACCGGTCGGGAGAGGAATTTGCTGATAGCTTGTACTGCTCAGGGTCAATCTTAATACCATCCTCGAGACAATGTGCCCTAATAGTTTTCCTCTCGTGACACGTAAAAAACAGATTTTTAGGATTCAAAGAAATTCCATGCTCTCTCGCATCTTAGCAGTAATCTGCTCTCTAGTGATCAAAATGATCCGCTCTTGTCTTGGAAAACACTCACAAAGTCATCAAGATATATGACAATACACTTCCCTTTCAAGCTTCCAAAAGCCCGATCCATGGCTCTCTCGAAAAGTGGCACCAGCATTAATGAGCCCAAAAGGCATCCTCTGTAAGCAAAGGTGCCCCAAGGAGTAGTGAAGGTCGTCTTGTGTTGATCCATCAAAGATCAACCTCTACCCGATTATATCCAAAAATCCATCAAGCATAGATAACATTTCCGATCCTCCTCATCGCTTGCAATACTTGATCCATCATAGGCAAAGGATAATTATCTTTCGAGAAGCCCGATTCAGTTCCCAAATCAACACAGATGCGGATCTCACCATTCTTCTTCCTAACAGGCACAATATTTGCAATCCATGTTGAATGGTGAATGGGAAAGATGATTTTAGCCTTCAACAACTTCTGAATCTCCTGAAAGATGGTGTCACTATTTTGGGATTATACGCTCTGCTTTCGCTTGAAAGGCTTAATTCCAGCTTAAGAGGAATAGAGTGCCGCATATATTTTGGCTTGAAGGCTTTTAGATCCTCATAAGAAGAATAAGAAGAACATCCTTATACCTCCTTAGAAGATCAATTGCTTTTCTCTCTCTCATCTGTGTGCAACATTTTCCGATATTCACGAGCTTGGGGTCGTAGAACTTCCAATATTGATTTTGTCATGTTCAAATTGATTGTTGAGGCCTGCAGGAAGCTCTAGATTTCACATACCTGTCATGTTTATCAAATAATTCCTCCAAACTCACCAAGCCTTTAGGAATCTTGTTTCCTTTGAGTTTAATGCACCCTTCCCGATCTGCTTTTCTCCTCCTTGGGTGACAAATTGGTCAAAGGACACACTTTCACGAGGCAGTTGTCACTTCTTCCTCAAAATACAGCTTGTTCAAAATTACCTTTGAGTTCCAGGAAGGAAAGCAAATGCTGATCATTATTGAAAACCTGCCAGTTATTGGTGTTGTCAGGTACACTAGGCCGATGGACCATTTCAATGGTGAATTTGTCCTGAGAGAAATCAGGATGAGGAATCAAGAAGGACTCCCGAGACAAATAGTGAATCAGCCCTGCTGTTCTTTTCCCTAGGTATTGCTTCAATAGAGAAAGCATCAAGGAATTCAATGGAATCCCAAACCTGATTCCGGTAATGCTTCAGCCTCCCATTTTTTACCTGAAAGAGGTTTCTGACTTGCTTTACAATCAGCTCTGCATCACCACGAGCCAGGAGGTTCTTTACACCTTGTTCTTTGGCCACCTGCAATCCGAGAATGAGAGCCTCGTACTCTGCTGTGTTATTAGTATTCTCGAACTGTAACTTGAATGAAAAGGGGTGTAGGCTTCCTTCAGGTGACACTAGCAGGACACCAGCTCCAGAACCAGCTGAGGAACAACTTCCATCAAATTCTAAAATCCAAACCCCGTTAGGATCTCTAGGAGACACTTTGGGGGGTGGGATTTCATCAGGGGACATAATCATGTAATTACCATGACCCATATCCTCATAGAGTATTTGTGCTTTAGGATCATCCGTCTTCTGCACAATATACTCAGATTGTTTCTCAGGCAGCAGCTTCTTCATTTGTCCATTAACCGGTACAAGGGCATGTGACCAATCCATTTGAATTTCCCCACCCACATCTTTACAAAAGTTCCTACTTAGCAACATCCCGTATGAAGGAGGGATATCTGCTACTAAGATGGTAGCCAACACTTTCTTTTCAGGCAAGGCAACAAAAGCCACTTGTGCATCTTTAATCCTTCCAACCAGAGGCACTTCCTTACTCTCCATAGAGTAGCAAGATCCATAAGTACGAGTGAGGGTTAAGCCTAAAGCATGAGCTACTTTAGCTGGCATGACATTGTCCGAGGCTCCTGAATCTATGACACAATTACTGAGTCTATGGCCAGCTATGAGAAGTGTTACATAAAATGGTTTAATTTTGTCACCAAAGCGAGGTGACAAAGAGCTACTGATCAATCAGGTGCGTATGAGGAGTAGGTAAAAGGCCTTTAGAGGTGGTCTTGGAATGGGAATTAACAAATTGAATCATCTTGGCAAAAGCTTTGGGATGGGTCTGATAGTACTCAGCTTCTGAGATTTGGACCTTGGTCTTTTTCAGGTGATCAACAATATCAAAAGACCCAGAAGTGGACGGGCCATCATCATTTGAAATTCTAGGCTTATCAACTTTAGGAGAAAAAGAAGAAGCAACTTTGGTAGCAGGATTGATAGGACTCACCTTTGGTGTAGACGAAGTAGGGATAGGAGATCCTCTTTTTGCAATCACGGGAATGGTTGTCGACTGCTCCTTGGATTTCTTGATAGGCTGTGTCACTTTCTCCCTCTGACGTGTCTGCTCTCGAGTCATGACAGCAAATGATTCGCTATTCATGTCAGCTACCACTTCATCATAATCATCTCCATCATCAATACCCTCGGTGGTAAAGAAATTAACTCGAGATCCCTCAAGTTCTTCAGCCTCATCATCAAATTCCTCCACAAATTCCTCGCAAGCTTCATTAGCCTCATCATCATCCGGCTCTTCAACTTCACAGGTTGCATTCACAGGAACCTTAATAGGAGGTCCTTCAAGTGCTAGTCTTGTTTGAGAAGCAGGCAAACGATTCCTGGGCTGGAAATTTCTTCTTGGAACATCTGCATAAGGGGCATGCTGAGCCAATTGTTTCTTTATAGCAATAAGATCATTCGCAAGTTTCTGAACTAATGGATCAGTGTTAGGTCCAGGGGTGGAAGAGGAAGAAGCAAAGAGACTTAGATTTGGGAGGGTCTCTTCTCAACTTCCCTGACATGATCAAGTCATCTTCGACACTAACAGCCCGTTCTTGATCTAGAGCTAACGTCGTGAGATTAGCCCTTCTTAGTGCATAACTAACTTTAGGTGATTGGGCATTTAGAAAGAAACATTTTTGAATCCGATCAACAGGTCGAGTGTTTGTTGGAATTTTATTTATCAACCTGTTGAACCGGGCCACAAATTCTCTCATGGGCTCTTGTGAATCTTTCTTTATCTGAGAGATTTGGGCTAGCAAGGCATGGACATCTTCTGCCGGCTTGAAACGATTCTCGAACTGGGTTCTCATTGTGTCCCGGGCCGGGTTATAGCACCAAATGCCGGAAGGTGAAAGAACCAATCAGCAAGAAGATTATCTTGTAAAGTCTCCACGAACAGCCTTACGAGACGCCTTCATGTTCAACTCCCAAAACTCCACATGCAACTATGAAGGCTGCAATATGTTCATCAGGATGTACTTTGCCATCACCTTTGAATTTTGGGAAGTTCTTCCGGTTACCTCTGGGTAACTCATGTAAAGGTTGAGTAAGGGCCAGGGGCCCGACACGTTGACCCCATGGTAATGGTGCCGCCATTCTTGGAAATATGGCTTGGAGAGGAACTGTAACACCAGCGAGGATCAAAGCTCATAGATTGGGACTAGCAGGCTCTGAAGGAATACCACCCGTAGGACTTCTATCTTGAACAGGTGGAGTGCTTGTCGAACGAGTCCTTCTATATCTTGTTGAAGTTGAAAGAAAGGAAAACCTTGTCGCTCTAAAAGCTGAAACTGAGAATCTTCAATACCAAGGGCCCTTCTCCCTCGAGTGAAACGCGGAGTCGCCAGATCAAAGGATGATCAAAAATTTGCAGAACTGGAATGCGATTTTCCCTAGCGGAGTCGCCAAAAACTCGTTGGTCGTCAAATAGGACTTTTAAGAAGAGCAACAATGGGGGACAAGAAGTCCCTCCTCTTTAATGGGAGAGGTTCCTTATTCAAACGAACTTATTTACAAATATACAAAACATGATTTTATGGTTGAACTTGGATATTACGAAAGTGTTTTCCACAAGGATCACTGCCATAAAAGGACCGAGGAAAGGGAATACGAGGATGAGCGTAAGAGCAACATGCGTAATTATAGATAGCAGTAATAATCCTTTATGTATGCGAAGTCATAGTGAATTTAAAACAAGATCGCTTGCATTGATGAACAAGATGAGATTACTGCACACAAAGTTCTCAGTAAATAACCTTCTTCGATTCATTAATCAAGGACACAAAGTTCCTTCTGGTTATACAAGATCACTATACTCGCAATATTTGAAAATATGCAATCAGTGAGACTAACGAACTAGAAACAAATGATCTTCACGAAATTAAATGAAAACACAGAGATAACAAAGATTAGATAGACAATGAATGGAAAGCCCTTTTGTATTGATTTCTCTCTGATCTATTTACACTTCCAGAAAATATGCCAAGTTCTTCCTCCTTCGAATGGCGTAGAAAATACCATTATATAGCTTACAAGTCAGTTACTTTTTGTAACCATTTCTTTTAACTAAAGAATAGTTAAGGACTGCCAACTCGCAGTACCTCAACCTATTACAAAGAAAACGGAAAAAGAAAGGGAAGAAGAGAAAAGAATGGGGAAGAAGACAGGTGTCCGATCACTGAGAGGGACCCACTGACTTCGTAATCCACTGCGTCTCGAATCTCTTCAACGCCTCACCTATGTCTCTCGCCACGGGAACCGACGTGTTGGCTGCAGACAGATCGAGTCCAAAATCCTGCAGACACTTCTCCATCTCTTTATCAAACTCGACATGAGTATGATAATCTTTATTTGCTTCTTCGATGGCGATTGAAGAGAGCAGATCTCCTTCATTTTTTTTTTCGAGATGGAGCTTTCCTCAATAAATTGTCTTTTACAAAAGCTCGAACCGAGCTTTGATCTCTCAGTAAGGAAAGGGGGCACTGTGGTTTCATCTTGAAGATGACAATGTATATCTTTGAAAGCCGAGACAACCAATGTCTCAAGGCTTCGCCTTCTTCGCCACCTGCTTTTTCATTTCTCCCAAAGCCTCCTCCAAGACTCGATCTTCCACTCCACGCCGTAGACCCATGATTTTGATAGATTGTCCTTTGCATCATCAAAAACTTTATTCGCCAAAGAAAATGTTTTCGTCTCTGTCTGTCCCATAAGGCGAAGGTCTACTATGCAATCGCTCCAGATTTTGAGCTCTTTATCCATGGTATTGATAGTGGAGGAGAGCTTCAGCTGCACATTGCCACACCTTTTCGTGGAGTTTGAAAGCTTCATCGATGAAGTTTAACCCAAAGAACAAGCATGTCTTCCACCATGGCTTCAATAGCTCTGCCATGATGATGTAATGCTTGTGCATATCTTTAATACTCGCACTTCATCTTGGCTTAGAATTACAGGAGGTGGAAGAGCAGTCAAGGGGGTAGGGTCCAAAACTTTGTCCTTAGACAAAAGGGACTTGATGAAACCTGTGAGAACTTGGGCTTGCTCTTCCAGCTGTTCAATAGTTTGCTGCCCTTTTTCTACCCTCCCAATGACTCTTGTGACTGTTTCCTGGAGGTTATGAATCTCACCTTCAGGGGTAGACTCTCCCATTGGGATTCTCAAGAGCTCCAAGTCAGATGCCTGCAAGTCCCGCTCGATTTATCCGTCAGTAGGCTTGGCAATCTCCAGGAATTGCTGACCTTGAGCATCAGACACTATTCTAGGAGGTGACTTTGGCTTTCTTGGCACGAGAAGGAGTGGTGCCCAACAAGGCCGCACACAAAGATCAAAATTTGATCCCGAGCTTTGAGAGGAGAATTTTCTCTTCTTTTGTCGACCAAAGGTCGCACCCACGCGAAAGAGGAAGAGGAATCAGCAGGAGGGGCAAGGGGACCAAGAGACAGGAGCTCATGACGCTCAAGGTCCATGGCACTGCTGACTCGAGTTGAGATGTGAGCGGGGCACTGGAGGCAATTGTGGTAGAAGAATCTACAGCACCTGGAAGCTCAGTGCTCTGGACTTCTTTATCTTTATCAGCTGGGTCTTCAAGAGCATTTGCAGGGGTTGGCATTTCACTTTCTTCACTTTCACTAAGAACAATGATGTTCTCTAGCCCTATAGGCAAATTTGCCTGTTTTTCCTGGAGATCTTCTTCCACAGGTTCTTTCTTTACTTCTTTGAGTTTCTTCTTATATACCTGGGTGGATGAGGAAGGAGTAGATTCTGCAGGTCCCCGAGTTGATGAGGCAGAGGGGTCTTCACCGGTGTCTCGACTGGAATAGATGCTTCTCTTCTGTCAAGCATCCTTAAGAGGATTCTCCCGAATGCCTCCCGAACTCTCGAACTTTCCTCACAAACTGCACTTAGTCCCGACTAAAACCGGAGCAAGGATCTCACCAGTGTCGCCCTCTCTTTCCTGTTCCAATCCACGTCCTCTAAAGGAGTGTGCATAACCACATTTTCATACTCATACGAGTATAGATCAGAGTTGTCATCCTTTAGCCCTTCAGGAACTTGATATAGGCCGAGTTCTTCAATTAATTGCAAGGAGAATCTGCCATAGTGCCTCCTTCTAGCCTCAAAATCATCAGCACAATCAGCCCAATAGTCTTCTGTATCAACTCTATGATAATAGACTATTTTGATGTTCTGCCCAATGAACCTCTTCAAGTCGAAGCAAGTCCTTGGCTTGAAGAAGTGAACCGTGATGGGAACCAGGGCTCTTTCTACATTCTGTGCATCTAGGGCTGTTTTGCAGGTATAATTTCCCAAAGAGATGGGAAAGTGTAAACCAGTGATCCTCTTATCCCTGCAGGTTCTATGCAACTTGTCTAGTTGCCTGCATATCTCTATCAAGGCCATTTTATCATTACAGAACATGGGCAGCCTCGCAGGGGAGCCTCTCATACCGCTAACCCGATATAAGAGAACTTTCTCTCGAATCGATGAAGTAGGCACCGTAGTGCGATATCGTAGTCATAGCTTCATCGTAAAAACCTCCCGGCAAAGATCGCCTTCGAGCAGCCTTTCACCACGTACATGGTGAAAGCGCCGCTTGACCCTTCCGGTTACGATTGCTGGTCTCCGTGGTGAATCATGGGCAAGATGCATATATTGATCATCTTTGTGTTCATCTATGTAAGAGAAACCAAACCACCGCCTTGATGCCGCCAGAGTGTACATCGCACGAAGTCATATAGAACTTCTTCGCTTTGCCGCACGTTGATGACAAATGCTCCGCCAAATTCATGCCGATGATCTCTCGCCTGGCTGATGTTCTCGTGTTCCTCGCACACCATACCGATGAGCGGACACATCCGTAAATGGAATTCATTGCAGGTAGGGGCAAACCCATAACCCGAGCCAACAGAATTATGAAATCGACAACTCTTCATTGAAATCTACCCGCAAGAGGGTTTTGGTCGACGAGAAGCTCCTTTCTTAGGGTTCTTCACCAGACTTTGCACCCGTGCTTTGTATTTGTCATGTCGCCCGATTGAACAGGCCTCGTGCTTGATCCCGAAACGACTATGGCATTATCCATCTCTCGGGATTCTCGAGAGTGCAGCTAATGGCGGCAAAGATCTAGTTTGCAATGAGTTCCCGTGTATATTGGTCAATTCGCCGAGGCGGGTCGAAATGAGCTCCGCATGAAAAAGCACGGTAGACAACGCACACCGTACGAGATCGGGAAACCGCCAAAGAAAGGCCAAACCGCTGTCGTGAATCATTTGTGCCATCGAGTAGGGTTTGCAGATCTCGCCATCCTCGCCCAAAATCACCGAAATCGAGATGTCGAGCTTCACTGTCTCCGATGTTGAGAACGGCAGACTCTAGTGGTGAAACTTGCTCTTGTCCCTGGAATTTGATCTTCATACTGATAGTAGCTGAGAGAGAAATGCAATCTAGACTCGGGAAGGAATTGCAGTAGGGAACGGGTTTGTGCGCAGGAAATTAGATTGCAGGGGTTCGAGCAAAGAAGCAGTGTGAAAAATGTAAAAGGGGGTCTGCCCGTTATATAGCCGTTTTGGAGAGAGAAAGGGAAATCAATGCGCATTAAATTCATATCTACCAATTTTAAAGGCAACATATTCGCGGAAAAAACCAAGTATGGATAGCCCTTGGTTCATCTGGGACATGTGAAACGCGAATGCGCGAAACACGCGGCTCGGGCGAAGCAGGAAGAAGGCGCATAAATGCATTTCGGGACTTTTGGGATGAAAACGCGTGAAGTACGCGGTGGAACAGGGGGACATTTCGGTGTTTTCGAAATGGAACAGAGCGCACTTTTGAAATTGGGACATTTGGGACAAGAAAGCGCGAAGTACGCGGTTCGGGTGTTTCGGGTGAAATTGGAACAGAGCGCACTTTTTTGACTTGGGACATTTGGGTCAAAAAGTTCCGAAGTACGCGACTTGGTCAATTCGGGTGAAAACGTGACAAAAGGTCCGGAAGTGTTTGGGACATTTGGAATAGAAATGCGCGAAGTACGCGGCTCAGGCATTTCGGGTGAAAATGCAACAAAGGGGCCCGTTTGAAACTGGGACATGTGGGACAAAAATACGCGAAGTACGCGAGAAACACACAAAATGACCCAGGAATGCAGATCTGTTACAATTTCTTGGCTTTTAACATTTTCAAAGACAACAGAGAAGACATTCAAAACTCAAAATTTTGAAAATTCACTTTAAGTGCGGGGAAATTTTGAGTGGACAACAGCTGGCTCCTTCTGGGGATGACTTGGCATAAATTCAAGGAATGAGGCAAGGCAAGAACTTAAAAATTCGGGAAGCGCAAGACCTTGACCATTGGGCAACGAGTCAAAAAACACCA
This sequence comes from Taxus wallichiana var. yunnanensis, assembly GCA_018340775.1. NCBI lineage: Eukaryota > Viridiplantae > Streptophyta > Pinopsida > Cupressales > Taxaceae > Taxus > Taxus wallichiana. The sequence continues at coordinate 650,149,157 of CM031238.1, forward strand.
ATACATAGGGCAACACACCAAAACAACAAAAGGAAAATGCACACCAAAAGCAGAGAAGCAAAAACACCGCATACATATACAAAGGACTCCCTAGTCACCTAGGACTTGAACAACTTGAGATACTTTATAAGGAAGTGGGAGGGGAGAACCATCCATGTAATCAAGATAGAAAGAATTCAACCAAAGAAAGTGTCATCTTGAAAGGCCCGAGCAAAGGGAATCAAACTTTCCATCAATGGCCTTCATTAGGTGCAAGGCTGGCAGTTCCACTGTCACTGGCAATTGAGCTTCTACTCCATACACCACTTGAAAAGGAGACATTCCAATAGCTCTCTTTGGTGTAATCCTGTCTGCCCAAAGAGCATCATAGAGCTTCTTGTGCCAGTTTCGTTGAGACTCATTGACCAACTTCCTTATGATAGTCACCAGATTTTTGTTAGTGGATTCTGCTTGCCCATTGCCCTGAGGGTAGTAATCTGAAGAGTGAGCCAAAGAAATACCATACCCATAGCAGAAATCCATTATCTCAGCTGAAGAGAAATTCGAAGCATTATCTGTTACAATCTTGTTAGGTACACCATACCTTACCAAGATGTTCTCTTTGATGAAGCTGCATACCACTTCAGAAGTAGTGCTCTTGACTGGAATAGCTTCCACCCATTTGGTGAAGTAGTCAGTGGCAGTTAGCACATGAGTGTGACCAGCACTAGAAGTAGGATTAAGTGTACCAATGAAGTCCAAACCCCACTGTTGAAATGGTTCCTCAATCACAACTGGCTTGAGAGGCAAAGAGGCCAGTTTAGGTCTTCCCACAAAAGTCTGACAAGCCTCACATTTATCAACCCACTTGGATGCATCTCTGAACAAGGAAGGCCAGTAGTATCCTCCACGGAGTATTTTATGAGCTGTAACCATTGATGAAAAGTGCCCTCCACATGCATGATCATGAAAAGCTGAGAGCAACTTTCTCTGTTGTTCCTTGTCCACACACTTCAAAAATCTCCCATCTATTCCTCGCTTGAACAGGGCGTTTTCCCACAACACATATTGCGCTGACCTCAATTTAACAGTCCTCTTTTCTTTGGCAGTTAAATGAGAGGGGCATTCCCCATAGGTGAGAAAATGGGTGATGTCAGCATACCATTCGTCAACTGAACTAAGGAACAGAACAGTAGGAAGGTCAACTTTCTCCTCCAGCAACTCATGTTTGGCTCCTTCAGCAATGAGCTCACAAAGGCCTTTTCCACGAACCAGCTTGGTTGGTTTGATGTCAATGTCATACTCTTGGACCTTAGCAACCCAGTTCCCTCTCTTGGATCCAAATTCTTGTTGTGTGAGAATCGACTTAACAGTTGTATCTGGAACCAGCACCATGGAGTGAGAGTTGAGGATATAAAAATGAAACTGCTTCACAGCTTTGACCACTGCAAAAGCATGCTTCTCCATCATGGTGTATTTCAACTCATGATCCTTCAGAATATAGCTCATGAATGCAATTGGGAGTTCATGCTCATTAGAGTCTTCTTGAGTTAAGACAAGAGAGCTGGGTATTATCTCAGAAGATAGCAATAGATGATGAAATCTTTGTCTTGAAATCGGATGTGCCAAACTGAGTTTTAGCGATAGCTCTCTTGATACCCTCAAAGGATTCCTTTCCTTCAGAAGACCAACCAAATGTTTGCTTCCCTTTCATCATTTGAGAAATATTCAAAGTTAACTCTGCAAAATCAGGGATGAACCTTCTTAAAAAATTGATCTTACCAAGAAGGAGTGCACACCCTTTTTACTGGTTGGGAGAGGAATTTGCTGGATAGCTTGTACTCGTTCAGGGTCAATCTTAATACCATCCTTGGAGACAATGTGCCCTAATAGTTTTCCCTCTGTGACACAGAAAACAGATTTTTTAGGATTCAAAGAAATTCCATGCTCTCTGCATCTTAGCAGAACTGTCTCTAGGTGATCAAAATGATCCGCTCTTGTCTTGGAAAACACTGTCAGGTCATCAAGATATATGACAATACACTTCCCTTTCAAGCTTCCAAAAGCCAGATCCATGGCTCTCTGAAAAGTGGCACCAGCGTTAATGAGCCCAAAAGGCATCCTCTTGTAAGCAAAGGTGCCCCAAGGAGTAGTGAAGGTGTCTCTTGTGTTGATCCACAGTATCAACCTCTACCTGATTATATCCAGAAAATCCATCAAGCATAGATAACATTTCAGATCCTGTTACTGCTTGCAATACTTGATCCATCATAGGCAAAGGATAATTATCTTTCAGAGAAGCCTGATTCAGGTTCCTGAAATCAACACAGATGCGGATCTCACCATTCTTCTTTCTAACAGGCACAATGTTTGCAATCCATGTTGAATGGTGAATGGGAAAGATGATTTTAGCCTTCAACAATTTCTGAATCTCCTGAAAGATGGTGTCAGCTATTTTGGGGTTGTATTGCCTCTGTTTCTGCTTGAAAGGCTTAATTCCTGGTTTGAGAGGAATAGAATGCTGCATATCTTTTGGCTTGAAGGCTTTCAGATCCTCATAAGAATATGCAAGAACATCCTTATACCTCCTTAGAAGATCAATTGCTTTTCTCCTCTCATCTGCTGTGCAACATTTTCCAATATTCACGAGCTTGGGGTCAGTAGAACTTCCAATATTGATTTTGTCATGTTCAGCTGATTGTTGAGGCCCAGAGGAAGCTCTAGATTTCACATACCTGTCATGTTTATCAAATAATTCCTCCAAACTCACCAAACCTTTAGGAATCTTGTTTCCTTTGAGTTTAATGCACCCTTCCTGATCTGTTTCTTCTCCTTGGGTGACAGCTTGGTCAAAGGACACACTTTCACGAGGCAGGTTGTCACTTCCCTCAAAATACAGTTGTTCGAAATTACCCTTGAGTTCCAGGAAGGAAAGCAAATGCTGATCATCATTGAAAACTTGCCAGTTATTGGTATTGTCAGGTACACTAGGCCGATGGACCATTTCAATGGTGAATTTGTCCTGAGAGAAATCAGGATGAGGAATCAGCAGTGACCCTGAGACAGCTAGTGAATCAGCCCTGCTGTTCTTTTCCCTAGGTATTGCTTCAATAGAGAAAGCATCAAGGAATTCAATGGAATCCCAAACCTGATTCCGGTAATGCTTCAGCCTCCCATTTTTTACCTGAAAAAGGCTTCTGACTTGCTTTACAATCAGCTCTGCATCACCACGAGCCAGAGATTCTTTACACCTTGTTCTTTGGCCACTTGCAATCCGAGAATGAGAGCCTCATACTCTGCTGTGTTATTAGTATTCTCAAACTGTAACTTGAATGAAAAGGGGTGTAGGCTTCCTTCAGGTGACACTAGCAGGACACCAGCTCCAGAACCAGCTGAGGAACAACTTCCATCAAATTCTAAAATCCAAACCCCATTAGGATCTCTAGGAGACACTTTGGGGGGTGGGATTTCATCAGGGGACATAATCATGTAATTACCATGACCCATATCCTCATAGAGTATTTGTGCTTTAGGATCATCCGTTTTCTGCACAATATACTCAGATTGCTTTCTCAGGTAGCAACTTCTTCATTTGTCCATTAACAGGTACAAGGGCATGTGACCAATCCATTTGAATTTCTCCACCCACATCTTTACAAAAGTTCCTACTTAGCAACATCCCGTATGAAGGAGGGATATCTGCTACTAAGATGGTAGCCAACACTTTCTTTTCAGGCAAGGCAGCAAAAGCCACTTGTGCATCTTTAATCCTTCCAACCAGAGGCACTTCCTTACTCTCCATAGAGTAGCAAGATCCATAAGTACGAGTGAGGGTCAAGCCCAAAGCATGAGCTACTTTAGCTGGCATGACATTGTCTGAGGCTCCTGAATCTATGACACAATTACTGAGCCTATGGCCAGCTATGAGAAGTGTTACATAAAATGGTTTAATTTTGTCACTAGGCGAGGTGACAGCAGCTACCAGACTGGGCTGTGGTGCAGAAGGAGGAGTAGGTAAAAGGCCTTTAGAGGTGGTCTTGGAATGGGAATTAACAAATTGAATCATCTTGGCAAAAGCTTTGGGATGGGTCTGATAGTACTCAGCTTCTGAGATTTGGACCTTGGTCTTTTTCAGGTGATCAACAATATCAAAAGACCCAGAAGTGGACGGGCCATCATCATTTGAAATTCTAGGCTTATCAACTTTAGGAGAAAAAGAAGAAGCAACTTTGGTAGCAGGATTGATAGGACTCACCTTTGGTGTAGACGAAGTAGGGATAGGAGATCCTCTTTTTGCAATCACGGGAATAGTTGTCGACTGCTCCTTGGATTTCTTGATAGGCTGTGTCACTTTCTCCCTCTGACGTGTCTGCTCTCGAGTCATGACAGCAAATGATTCGCTATTCATGTCTGCTACCACTTCATCATAATCATCTCCATCATCAATACCCTCGGTGGTAAAGAAATTAACTCGAGATCCCTCAAGTTCTTCTGCCTCATCATCAAATTCCTCCACAAACTCCTCGCAAGCTTCATTATCCTCATCATCATCCGGCTCTTCAACTTCACAGGTTGCATTCACAGGAACCTTAACAGGAGGTCCTTCAAGTGCTAGTCTTGTTTGAGAAGCAGGCAAACGATTCCTGGGCTGGAAATTTCTTCTTGGAACATCTGCATAAGGGGCATGCTGAGCCAATTGTTTCTTTATAGCAATAAGATCATTCGCAAGTTTCTGAACTAATGGATCAGTGTTAGGTCCAGGGGTGGAAGAGGAAGAAGCAGCAGACTTAGATTTGGGAGGGTCTCTTCTCAACTTCCCTGACATGATCAAGTCATCTTCGACACTAACAGCCAGTTCTTGATCTAGAGCTAACGTTGCGAGATTAGCCCTTCTTAGTGCATAACTAACTTTAGGTGATTGGGCATTTAGAAAGAAACATTTTTGAATCCGATCAACAGGTCGAGTGTTTGTTGGAATTTTATTTATCAACCTGTTGAACCGGGCCACAAATTCTCTCATGGGCTCTTGTGAATCTTTCTTTATCTGAGAGATTTGGGCTAGCAAGGCATGTACATCTTCTGCCGGCTTGAAACGATTCTCGAACTGGGTTCTCATTGTGTCCCAGTCGGTTATAGCACCAGCCGGAAGGTGAAAGAACCAATCAGCAGCATTATCTTGTAAAGTCTCCACGAACAGTCTTACGGAGACGTCTTCATGTTCAACTCCCAAAACTCCACATGCAACTATGAAGGCTGCAATATGTTCATCAGGATGTACTTTGCCATCACCTTTGAATTTTGGGAAGTTCTTCCGGTTACCTCTGGGTAACTCATGCAAAGGCTGAGTAAGGGCCAGGGGCCCGACACGTTGACCCCATGGCAATGGTGCCGCCATTCTTGGAAATATGGCTTGGAGAGGAACTGTAACACCAGCGAGGATCAAAGCTCGTAGATTGGGACTAGCAGGCTCTGAAGGAATACCACCCGTAGGACTTCTATCTTGAACAGGTGGAGTGCTTGTCGAACGAGTCCTTCTATCTCTTGTTGAAGTTGAAAGGAAAGGAAAACCTTGTTGCTCTAAAAGCTGAAACTGAGAATCTTCAATACCAAGGGCCCTTCTCCCTCGAGTGAAACGCGGAGTCGCCAGATCAAAGGATGATCAAAAATTACAGGACTGGAATGCGATTTTCCCCAGCGGAGTCGCCAAAAACTGTTGGTCGTCAAATAGGACTTTTAAGAAGAGCAACAGTCAGGGGACAAGAAGTCCCTCCTCTTTAATGGGAGAGGTTCCCTTATTCAGAAACGAACTTATTTACAAATATACAAAACATGATTTTATGGTTGAACTTGGATATTACGAAAGTGTTTTCCACAAGGATCATCAGTTACAAAAGGACTGAGGAAAGGGAATACGAGGATGAGCAGAAGAGCAACATGCAGAATTATAGATAACAGAATAATCCTTTATGTATACGAAGTTGCAGTGAATTTAAAACAAGATCGTTTGCATTGGATGAACAAGATGAGATTACCAGACACAAAGTTCTGTAAATAACCTTCTTCAGATTCATTAATCAAGGACACAAAGTTCCTTCTTGGTTATACAAGATCACTATACTCGCAATATTTGAAAATATGCAATCAGTGAGACTAACGAACTAGAAACAAATGATCTTCACGAAATTAAATGAAAACACAGAGATAACAGAGATTAGATAGACAATGAATGGAAAGCCCTTTTGTATTGATTTCTTTATGATCTATTTACACTTTCAGAAAATATGCCAAGTTCTTCCTCCTTCGAATGGCGTAAAGAAGGCCATTATATAGCTTACAAATCAGTTACTTTTTGTAACCATTTCTTTTAACCAAAGAATAGTTAAGGACTGCCAACTCGCAGTACCTCAACCTATTACAAAGAAAACGGAAAAAGAAAGGGAAGAAGAGAAAAGAATGGGGAAGAAGACAGGTGGCCGATCACTGAGAGGGACCCACTGACTTCAGAATCCGCTGTCTGAATCTCTTCAACGCCTCAGCTATGTCTCTGCCACGGGGAACTGACGTGTTGGCTGCAGACTGAGTCCAAAATCCTAGACACTTCTCCATCTCTTTATCAAACTCGACATGAGTATGATAATCTTTATTTGCTTCTTCAATGGCAGATTGAAGAGAGCAGATCTCCTTCATTTTTTCTTTGGAGATGGAGCTTTCCTTGAATAAATTGTCTTTTACAAAAGCTCTGAACTGAGCTTTGATCTCTTGTAAGGAAAGGGGCACACGAAGTTTCATCTTGAAGATGACAGTGTATATCTTTGAAAGCCGAGACAACCAATGTCTTGAAGGCTTCGCCCTTCTGCCAGCTGTTCTTCATTTCTCCCAAAGCCTCCTCCAAGACTCTGATCTTCCAATCCACACTGTAGACCCAGGACTTCGACAGATTGTCCTTTGCATCATCAAAAACTTTATTCGCCAGCAAAATGTTCTCGTCTGTCTGTCCCATAAGGCGAAGGTCTACTATGCAACTGCTCCAGATTTTGAGCTCTTTATCCATGGTATTGATAGTGGAGGAGAGCTTCAGTTGCACATTGCTCACCTTTTCGTGGAGTTTGAAAGCTTCGCCGATGAAGTTTAACCCAGCAACAAGCATGTCATCCACCATGGCTTCAATAGCTCTGCCATAGACAGAATACTTGTGCATATCTTTAATACTCTGCACTTCATCTTGGCTTAGAATTACAGGAGGTGGGAGAGCAGTCAAGGGGGTAGGGTCCAAAACTTTGTCCTTAGACAAAAGGGACTTGATGAAACCTGTGAGAACTTGGGCCTGTTCTTCCAACTGTTCAATAGTTTGCTGGCCCTTTTCTACCCTCCCAATGACTCTTGTGACTGTTTCCTGGAGGTTGTGAATTTCACCTTCAGGGGTAGACTCTCCCATTGGGATTCTCGAGAGCTCCAAGTCAGATGCCTGCAAGTCCTGCTCTGATTTATCCATTGTAGGCTTGGCAATCTCCAGGAATTGCTGACCTTGAACATCAGACACTATTCTGGAGGTGACTTTGGCTTTCTTGGCACGAGAAGGAGTGGTGCCCAACAAGGCTGCGACAGCATCAAAATTTGATCCCGAGCTTTGAGAGGAGAATTTTCTCTTCTTTTTGTCGACCAAAGGTTGCACCCACGCGAAAGAGGAAGAGGAATCAGCAGGAGGGGCAAGGGGACCAAGAGACAGGGAGCTCATGACGCTCAAGGTCTGTGCAGCTGTTGACTCGAGTTGAGATGTGAGCGGGGCACTGGAGGCAATTGTGGTAGAAGAATCTATAGCACCTGGAAGCTCAGTGCTCTGGACTTCTTTATCTTTATCAGCTGGGTCTTCAGGAGCATTTGCAGGGGTTGGCATTTCACTTTCTTCACTTTCACTAAGAACAATGATGTTCTCTGGCCCTATAGGCAAATTTTCCTATTTTTCCTGGAGATCTTCTTCCACAGGTTCTTTCTTTACTTCTTTGAGTTTCTTCTTATATACCTGGGTGGATGAGGAAGGAGTAGATTCTGCAGGTCCCTGAGTTGATGAGGCAGGAGGGGTCTTCACTGGTGTCTCAGACCTTGGAATAGATGCTTCTCTTCTCGGTGTTGAAGCGTCCTTAGAAGAGGATTCTCCTGAATGCCTCCTGAACTCTCAAACTTTCCTGTCAAACCAGACCCTAGTCCTGACCAAAACTGGAGCAAGGATCTCAGCCAGGTCGTCCCTCTCTTTCCTGTTCCAATCCACGTCCTCTAAAGGAGTGTGCTTAACCACATTTTCATACTCATACGAGTATAGATCAGAGTTGTCATCCTTTAGCCCTTCAGGAACTTGATATAGGCCGAGTTCTTCAATTAATTGCAAGGAGAATCTGCCATAGTGCCTCCTTCTAGCCTCAAAATCATCAGCACAATCAGCCCAATAGTCTTCTGTATCAGCTCTGTGATAATAGACTATTTTGATGTTCTGCCCAATGAACCTCTTCAAGTCGAAGCAAGTCCTTGGCTTGAAGAAGTGAACCGTGATGGGAACCAGGGCTCTTTCTACATTCTGTGCATCTAGGGCTGTTTTGCAGGTATAATTTCCCAAAGAGATGGGAAAGTGTAAACCAGTGATCCTCTTATCCCTGCAGGTTCTGTGCAATTTGTCCAATTGCCTGCATATTTCTATCAAGGCCATCCTATCATTACAGAACATGGGCAGTCTTAGAGGGGTGCCCTCATAGCCGGCAAGCCTGATATAAGAGAATTTCCTGAACTGGATGAAGTAAGCACCGTAGTGCGATATCAGAGTCATAGCTTCATCAGAGAATCTCCTGGCAGTATCACCTTCGAGCAGCCTAACCACGTACATGGTGAAAGCGTCGTTGACCCTTCTGAAGTTACGATTGCTGGTCTCCAGGGTGAACTGCGGGCAGTATGCATATATTGGATCATCTTTGTGTTCATCTATGTAAGAGAAACCAAACCACTGCCTTGATGCTGCCAGAGTGTACATCAGGTACGAAGTCATATAGAACTTCTTTGTTTGCTGCACGTTGGATAGCTGCTCTGCCAAATTCATGCTAATGATCTCCGCCCAGTTGATATTCTGTGTTCCCTCGCACACCATGTTGATGAGCGGGCACATCCAGAAATGGAATTCATTGGTAGAGGGCAAACCCATAACCCGAGCCAACAGAGTTATGAAATCAGACAACTCTTCATTGAAATCTACCCGCAAGAGGGTTTTGGTCAGACGAGAAGCTCCTTTCTTAGGGTTCTTCAGCCAGGACTTTGCCACCCGTGCTTTGTATTTGTCGCTGTCCTGATTGAACAGGGCCTGTGCTTGATCCCGGGAAACGACTATGGCATTATCCATCTCTGGGATTCTCAGAGCAGTGCTAATGGCGGCAGCATCTAGTTTGGCAATGAGTTCCCCGTGTATATTGGTCAATTCACTCGAGGCGGGGTCGAAATGAGCTCCGCATGAAAGCACGGTATCAGCACACTGTACCGAGATCGGGAAACCGCCAGCAAAGGCCAAACCACTGTCGTGAATCATTTGTGCCATTGGAGTAGGGTTTGCATCTGCCATCCTCGCCCAAAAATTACCGAAATCGAGATGTCGAGCTTCACTGTCTCCAATGTTGAGAACGGCAGACTCTAGTGGTGAAACTTGCTCTTGTCCCTGGAATTTGATCTTCATACTGATAGTAGTTGAGAGAGAATTGCAATCTAGACTTGGGAAGGAATTGCAGTAGGGAACGGGTATGTGCGCAAGAAATTAGATTGCAGGGGTTCGAGCAAGGAAGCAGTGTGAAAAATGTAAAAGGGGGTCTGCCTCGTTATATAGCCATTTTGGAGAGAGAAAGGAAATCAATGCGCATTAAATTCATATCTACCAATTTGAAAAGCAACATATTCGGGTAGAGCGGGAAAAACTAAGTATGAATGGCACTTGGTTCGCTTGGGACATGTGAGACGCGAATGCGCGAAACACGCGGCTCGGGCGAAGCAGGCGAAGAAGGAGAAGCGCACAAATGCATTTTGGGACATTTGGGATGAAAACGCGTGAAGTACGCGGTTCGGGCATTTCGGTGAAAATGGAACAGAGCGCACTTTTGAAATTGGGACATTTGGGACAAGAAAGCGCGAAGTACGCGGTTCGGGTGTTTCGGGTGAAATTGGAACAGAGCACTTTTTGACTTGGGACATTTGGGTCAAAAAGTTCCGAAGTACGCGACTTGATCAATCCGGGTGAAAACGTGACAACAGGTCCGGAAGTGTTTGGGACATTTGGAACAGAAATGCGTGAAGTACGCGGCTCAGGCGTTTCGGGCGAAAATGCAACAAAGGGGCCCGTTTGAAACTGGGACATGCGGGACAAAAATACGCGAAGTACGCGAGAAACACACAAAATGACCCAGGAATGCAGATCTGTTACAACTTCTTGGCTTTTAACATTTCAAAGACAACAGAGAAGACATTCAATACTCAAAATTTTGAAAATTCACTTTTAAGTGCCCGAAGTAGCCCACTTTCCCTTAATGCACAAAATCCGGTTCAATTGCAACATTGAAGAACATTCCATTTTTCACTTTGGAGAAAATCATACCACTCTGTGATCATGTCAAAGACATTGCTAACGTCTGTGCAATCCATGAGATAAATTAAATGGATGTGGCTGTCAAATTTCTGGCATCTTCGTTCAAAGGGAAGGCATTGCAATGGTTTAGGAGCCTTGGAGCTGGTTCTATAACAAATTGGAATCGATTATGCATAGTCCTCCATGAGCAGCCGGAGAAAAGGGAGACAATTTGTCTCTACTAGAATAATTGACAACTATCAAGAGAGCTCCCAACGAGCAGCTGACTGACTTCAACTTCAGATTTCAAAGGTCTTGGGATAGGATTCCAGTGGTAGTCAGGCCAACAGCAGAAGGTGCTTTTCTATATTACCTTAAAGCTTTGAATTCTGATATTTCTATGTTAATTCAATCTATGGGAGGCACAACCTTACCTGTTTCTTATAGCATTGCCATTAGAGCCGAAAATTGTCTTATTCAAGTTGGTAAACTGGCTCCTAGGCCTCCCATGCCCTTGTATCCAAACTTAGAAAATCCAAGCACTAGTCAAGCACCCACTTTGGCTCCTATTCCCACTCCTAGAAATCAAAGTTCAAATGAAACTTCTACTTCATCCTCTAGTGCTTCAAATGAACTCCAAGAGGTCATGAAACAATTGCAAAATTTGGGAAATGAGTTGGTTACTATCAAAAGATAGCAAGCTCAAAGTGTTATACCATATCAGCCTCAAGCGAAGCACCAGGCTAGGCCCCCATACCAACAAAATAGGTCACCAACTCAGGCTGCAAATCAAAATCAGAATCAAGTAAGGCCTCCTGCCAACATACCATTTCAGCCCTATAATCCCAACATTGCATCCGCATCCGAGCTTTGGTGCCACCCAAAATAACATGGCCCAAGAATACGATTGGTGTTTTCCATGCAGCCAGCCACAAAACCAATCAATGTGCTTTAACGGTGCATTAAATCAGGCTCTGATGGTGCAAACCGTTAGTGGGTCGCAAGAGTCTAGCCAAGAAGGAGATCAGCAGCAGGAAGCACCTCAGCAGGGAACATCTCCGAACGAAACTACTCTTGTCAATTGGCAGGCTGAAGATTTCTGTGGTATGAATCAAATACCCTCTCAAAGTTTTGCAGCCAACACAAGGTCAAAAAGGAGAAATTTGGGTGAAGGACAGCCATTGGCTTCGAGTAATCCACAACCTTCTACCACTCCACAAGCCGCTGGAAAACAAAATGTAGTTCCAAACACGCAAGGAGCACCCAAACCAGCTCCTAAACCAACTCAAATGCCGCTTGCTACACGCCCATGTACAAGGAATGAGTGTGCAGGCTAGAGGATAGAAGAGGGATGCTTCATCCCCATTCAACATCATTGATCAGATGAAGAAGACAAATGTGAACATATTAATGTGGGAATCACTATCCATCCTAGGCCAAAGAGATTTGTTACAAGCTGCCATGAAGGACTGGTCAACCTCAAACCAGCAAGTACAAATGCAAGAGAAGGTACTCACAAATGCTACCCGACTGAAGGAAATCATGGAGGACAGCAAGGTAAAAGTTGAAGCCCCCTCCATTTTATGTTTCATTGATCATAGGAGATAAGTTGGTACATAATTGCATGATTGACTCTGGGGTAAGTAGTTTAAGTAATGCCCAAGCAAATAGATTATCAACTAGGACTCCAATATGAAGTCATCTCCAAGGGTGTAGTGCAATTAGATGGGACAATAGTGACAATAGTTGGAGTAATCAAAGGTTTGAGCCTCACACGCACGCATGTCCCAACGTAATAGTGCTACAAGATGTGTCGATCATAAACACATGCATTATGCGTCAAGAGACTTCACTGCTAAAATTGAAGGCTATCTTTCGGTGGATTGGTCACACATGTTGTTTAGAACAAGGTATGGAACTAAGGCCACAATCAGGTCTGAACCTATTACAAACTTTCACATTGAGCCTTACACTCCAAGCCGAGATCAATACCAATTGTTCAAAGATTTGATCAAGAAGATTATCCAAGCACCGATGAAGCCGACACCAAGGTTGGAAGCATCCCAGATTTGACTCTTGATGAATGGGAAATCAAGGTGCATGCTTTTGATCCTTATCAAGAAGTAGAAGAATCTGAGCTAGGAGTTTATTGCATACATGAAAAAGATCAGCCTATTCCTAGCATCACCAAGCTAGACCACAAGGATGACAATGAGGTATGGCAGTTGTTTTTTGATGGATCAAGGAGTAGACAAGGTGCGGGGGAGCCATGTTGGCTTCACCTCGGGGATTAAAGTACTATTCAACTTTTAGATTTCAGTTTGCATGCTCAAACAATACAGCTGAGTATGAAGCCTTAATTCACAGACTGCACCGGGAAAAGAAGAAAGGCATCAAGAATTTGCAAGTATTTGGTGATAGTGAGCTGATCATAAACCAAGTCGGGAAAGAATGCTGCCAAAAATGATCTCTTGAAGAACTACAAAAATCGGGTATGGGATCTTATTGAAGATTTTGAGGCTTTTATCATCAATTCCATCCCAAGAAAAAAGAATGAAGCAGTGGACAAAATGGTAGCAATTGGGGCTGCATTTGACGTTGTAGAAAGTATCAAAAGTGAAAAATCTCAGCCTCATATCAAAGTGGTCGTAAGACCAAATGTTCCAGATAACAACACAAGTTGGCAAGTCTTCGAGAATGATCAACAAATTGTTAATTTCCTACAAGAAGAAGCTGAGTTCTCCGCGAGGAATCAAGACAAGCTGGAGCAGCAGTATGGTGACCAAGTGGTGCAGCTGAGAACCAACAAATTACCAAAAGGCCTCATAACCTTAGAATCAATCTTCAACCCGAATGATCAATTCCGGAAGGAGAAAGCGAACATTCAAGTAAAGGGTGAAGATTCAGAACCTATCTTAGTAGATGAAGGCAAGACATTGCAAATTGGCAAAGTAAGTACTCCACAAGAGAAATCTGATTTTGTTCAGCTTTGTCAAGAGTTCCCAGATGTCTTTTCTTGGACTTACAAAGATTTAAGAGGTTTCAACCCAAAGTTGGCACAACATACTATTGAGTTGGATCCGAATCCAAGCCTGTCAGGCAAAAGCAAAGGCCAGTAAATCCTCATATCGAACCTCTCATGAGAAAAGAGTTAAGCAAGCTCATTGAGGCCAGTATCATCTTCCCCATCAAACACTCAAGTTGGGTTGCAAATTTGGTGCCGGTAAGAAAGAGAAATGGAGAAATAAGATTGTGTGTGGACTTTCGCGATCTAAATAGAGCATCACTCAAAGATCATTATCCGCTTCCATCAATGGAACAAATATTGTAGGTTGTAGCTGGTTCAGAAAGGTTTTCATTGCTAGATGGATATTCAGGCTATAACCAAATAATGGTGAAAGAAGAAGATCAATTCAAGACAGCCTTCACTACAAAATGGGGCACGTATGCTTACAAGAAGATGCCATTTGGACTATCAAATGCCGGAGCAACATTTCAGCGAGCTATGGACATGGCGTTCAAAGGCTTGATCAACAAGATAGTGTTGGTATACCTAGATGATATCACTGTCTTCTCAAAGAATGCAGCAGACCATCTCTTTCACCTCAGACAAGTGTTTCAAAGGTGTAGAAGGTTCGAAGTGTCGTTGAATCCAAAGAAATGTATATTCTTGGCACACGAGGAAAATTGTTGGGCCACATTGTCTCTAGGGAAGGGATAACAATTGATCCTGAAAGGGTTGAAGCCATCCGAATGCTTCCATTGCCACACCACAAGAAATCTCTCCAAAGCTTCTTAGGAAGGATAAACTTTGTCCGCAGATTTGTGCCTAGTTTTGCCACTCTTGTGAAGCCTCTAACAATGATGTTGAAGAAGAGTCTGGCATTCAAATGGACAGCAGAAGGCAAAGAGAGTTTTGAAAACATCAAGCATGCAATATCACAAGCTCTAACTCTTATCAACCCAGATTTTCAAAAGACTTCATGTTGTATGTGTTTGGAGGATCAGACACAATCTCAGCTATCTTGACCCAGCTGAATAGAGAAGGTTTAGAACAGCCCATAGCATTCTTCACCAAACCTTGAAGATTACAAAATAAAGTATTCTTTCATTGAAAAGCATGTCCTTGTTGTCATCAGGAGCTTGAAGAAGTTTAGACATTTGGTCTCAAACAATAAGATTCAACTGCTGGTGTCTCATGCTGGTGTCAAGGACTTTCTCCTAAACAAGGATTTAAACGAGAAGAGAGCAGGTTGGATCACTCGGGTGATGGAATATGATATTGAAATCAAAGTGACCAAGCTAGTTCGTGGAAAAGGTTTGTGTGAGCAGCTCACCTCTAAACAACCAGACGACTCAAAAGGTGAAGAAGATGTTGTCCTACTACTACAGAATGATCAAGAACAACTAGCTGATGATGCACCCATCCCATGTTGGACTCAAGACTTGGTGCATTACCTCCAAACAGGTTTATGCCCTCCAGAAGTGAGCAAGGCAAAGAGGAGATACTTTAGATTACAAGCTATCCCATATGTACTCATTAATGGTATCTTATTCAAGAAAGACATCCATGGTGTTTTTTTAAGATGCATTAGAACAGGTCAAGTTGAGAAGATCTTGCATGAGTTCCATGACGGGGAAGCACGAGGCCACTTTGCTCCGCGAGTGACAGCTCTCAAAATCATGAAAGTTGGTTACTATTGGCCTACTGTGTTCAATGATTGCTACTCATGGGTTAAGAAATGCAAGAAATGTGCCTTCTTCACAGGGAAAGAAAGGTTAGCAGCGCTGCCCCTTCATCCAATTTCAGTTGATCAGCCATTCATGCAATGGGGACTGGACTTCATTGGAGTCATCAATCCCAATTCGAGTCAAGGCCACAAGTGGATACTTACAACAATACTTACAGCAACGGATTATTTCACCAAGTGGACCGAAGCAGTGGCCCTCAAGGAGGCAAATGAATCTAATATCTTAGATTTCTATGAAGGGATAGTCACGAGGTTTGGTGCCCCTGCCACTATCATATCTGACAATGCATTGGCATTCCTTGGCACAAAGATCACTGAATGGGCTGTCAAGAATTGTGTGTATCTCAGCACTTCATCGAACTATTACCCTCAAGGTAATGGCCAAGCCGAGTCTACAAACAAGAACCTACTAAGAATCATCAGAAGGACTCTAGATGAAAATCAAAGAACTTGGCATGCAAAGCTCAAATCAGCCCTATGGGCTGATAGGATCACACCCAAGAGGTCTACAGGAAGCTCTCCATACAAGCTTGTGTATGGGAAAGAAGCAGTTCTACCTATATCACTTGAGTTGCCAGCGTTGGAGCTCATGAAACAGTTGGAACTAGCTGAGTTTGAACCTATGGAAATTAGGTATGCAGAGCTGATGGAATTAGAAGAGACAAGAGAGCACGCAATGCAGACCATAGAAAAGGATAAAGCATTGGTCAAAAAGAGTTTTGACAAGAAAGCTAAGGCCAGGATATTGCAAACTGGAGATTTGCATCGAAGTGGGATGCTGATTGTGCAAAACGGAAAGCACTCCAAGTTTGATGCCATCTAGAGTGGCCCATACATGATCATTGAATGCAAAGGTAGCAATGCCTTCCGATTGGCTAAGTTGGATGGTGAAGAATTGTAGATTTCGGACAATGGGATCTATCTCAAACGTTGCTACTAGAAAGATAGATTTTCACCCATGTAAATATTAATTTAGAATTTCCATTCCTCTAAGTGCTTATGCACATTGTATTACTTGTTAGAGTAGTTTTTATTTCCCTAAGTGCTTGTGCACATGTCCTATTGCTTCTAGTATGTGCATGTTTTCAGTTCATCAAGCTCCTGGAAAATAATTACAGCCATAGGAAAACCAGCTCAACAAATGTTTCAATGGCTCAAGGACACAAGTTTTCAAATTTTAGATCAGCTGAGAGGTTATCAAATAGACTCCATGCCCAATGGATTGCTACAAGGAAGCTGGCCGTACTTCATCTAGCAGGCAGATGACCCCGCTGAGTCGCAAAATTGTTATCCAAAATTCACCCGTCAAGGTAATTTTGATAACATGCATAAAATTCTTTAGTTCCAAGCAATTATATTGATTCAAGGCAAAAAATCATGTTTCTGGAGTCCCTCGGCTTCTTTCTAACTCTCCTGTCCAAGAGGAAAACCCAGCAAGTTTTAAAAATGTGAAAAAGTTGCAGAAAACAAGCTTGGGCCAGGAAAAATCATGAAAAATGGCTAAGTCCTAGTCCTCGCAACAGTCGGGACATGAGGGACATCTGGGCGCGAATCGGCCGAAAGGCCGCCAGGCAGTCTGCAGAGCAAAGGGGCATCCGGGGCATGCGGGACGCGAAAAGGCGAACCAGCCCGAAAAGTGGAAAAAATCGACTAAGTGTTGTTTTCACGCAGTTGGGACAGTTGGGACAAAGGTACGCGAAAGACGCGGATCGGCCGGTTTGGCGCAAGTCAGTCCATTTCGGGCGGTTCGGAGAAATTTGTCCCAGGCAGTCCGGGACAGTTGGGACAAAAGTGTGTGGAGGACGTGAACCGGCCGGTCCAAAAATAGAGGACTTTCATACTGGGACATCCGGGCCAAAAGTACGCGGAGGACGCGAAAAGCCGAAAGAGCCGAGAGCGAATGGAATCTCGCCACGTGTCTTCACCGCAAACAGGAACAAGGGAGCCCGAATCGGCCGAAGCAGAGATTTTTGTCTAGGACAACCAGGACAAAGGTACGCACGGGACGCGAGGGACGCTGAAAAGCTGAAGCGGCCGAAGGCAAAGAACAAAAGTCAACATTTGACCCGTGAAACTTCAAACGGCCATAACTTTTGACTCCGAGCTCCGATTTTCACAAAATTGGACTTTCTGAACAAGCACGACGTCCTCTATGCCAAAAAAGATGGATTTATTATTTTTAATGAGGGTAGATATATTTAAAGAGAAACATATTCGCATCCGATCGATTAATGCTCATTCCCGTCAAATGACAGAAAACGCCTGCCAGACCCAAAATAGCTGCCCGCACTCAGAAGGCCATAACTTTTGCATTTCTCAACAAAATCACACAAAATTGGTACCATTGGAATCGTGGCTCCGATCCCGACGCAAAAAAATTAAGAAATTCTATATTTTATGAGAGATTGATTGATATTTTTAAGAAAACGTGGCCGGGTTCATAACAGTGTTTTATTTGGTGGTTGGGAGTGCAATTAAGAGGCATGGTCATCATTCTTTCTCTACTGCAGCACCTGGGACAGTATGGGGAGCCTTTTGCAAGTAATATATAATCATTTTACTCCATTTAATTCCTCTTACAAGTGGTTGAAGGACAAATTTTGGGATTTCCATTTTCCCTTCTCTTTCCCTTCTCATTTTTCTATAAATTGGAGTGTTGGGCTCATTGTAAAAGGGGGAGTTTTCAGATAGCAAAGCTCTGTCAAAATTGCTTTGTGAAGCCAATGTGCTGCAGGCCCTTGTAGTGGACTCCTTGCATGGTGATCCAGGCCCTTATCTTGTAATAGATTGAACTGTGCATATCATGAAGCAATAAAATATCAGTTTGTGGATGTATCTTCCCCTGCTGTGTTTTCTTGCATTCTTCTTGCCCCTTTAATATTTCTACAAGAATATTGTATCTATTATTGTGTTATTGCAGGGATTCATTATCATTTTGTATGCTTGGAATATTGTTGTGAATGCATTTTGCTAGATTATGGAGAACTGTCATCACCTCTTCTAGTGTGCACTTCACCTCTGTATTTCACACATTTGGAGACTACTCTCACACCCTCCTTTTCTGGTGTATCACCGCTTTAGTGTAGGATTTCATTTTATGCATCCTCTCTCCCTAGTCCCTTGGAAATTTAGATTAGAATAGTTAGTTTCCCCTGCATTAGAGTAGATTGTGGCAGGTAGTTTAGGAGCAAGAACCAACTTTCTCTGGAGGTCTATCTCAAGTAGCAAGTCCCACAACTTGGAGATAGTACCCATGTTATCCAATCACACCGTGAGTTCAAGTATATGTGCTTGTATAAACATAAGGGTGCAGTGATTCGGTGATAACAAATAGTCTTAGAGCTTGTCAATGGTCAGTACACATGCAATGAACTTGACATGATCAAATCTAAAACATAAGAGATTAACAAGTTTGTCAGATGGTTTCTCAGGAAGATGGGATTTCTCAAATTTTCTCATAAAAATTAACACCCGACCATTTACATGACTAAAGCATGCTTTTTATAACACTCATTTACATCCAAGATTCCCCCCAAGAAAAGAATATTCAAGGAACCTTTGTTTGTTACATATTTGATCATGATTTTCAGAAAATGATGTTTAACGGGTTTGCAACAAAAGTTTCCACTTGTTAAAAAATGTGAATCATTGCAAATATTTTCATCATTGTTTTAATCAGGGCTCCTGTTGTCTCCTCTAAAGAACATGTTTTTCTTCCTTTGCACTGTAACCTCCATCATTTCAACCTTTTCCCATTATTTCCTCTACAACTCGCTCTACATCCAACGTCTCTCGGTACTTCAATTTTTTACAAGTGCCCGAGCAATTCCAAATTCAAAATATCAAGTTTTACATACCTTGGACTCACAAATTAAGCTCTAAATCCATTCAATTACACTTTGCAGACAAAAATGACAAGGAATTTCATCAAAAATGATGAAAAGCAATGCGTATTTGCATCTCCAAGAGTCTTGGAGCCAAAATGGTGGCAAAATAAGATGCACTCGCCTAATAACCGTTGATTATTGTCTTTTTCAACTTTAGATTAGAGTTTTCCATGTGTTTCCTTAGCGCAAAATGCAAAGGTAAAGTATAGAGGCATGTTTCCAGCACAATCGCAGCCTTCACGTGCCCCGGGCCCAAGAAAACTACCTTTTGGCCTTCGAAAAGTTTCAGTATAAAAGGAGCTAGCGAAAGCCTCCACGTGTCTCACCGGGCGCACTTTTGATATGGTTCCCAAAAGAGGAGACCCTAAACAAGTGTGGGCTCACCACGTGTCTCATCCCGACACAATTGTTGAAACAATTTTAGGGATGAGCAGTGCCACGTGCCTAGGGTCCGAGAAAGTTTCTTCAGTCATTGAAAAATTCTAAGTATGGACAGGATCCAGCGGAAACCTCCAAGTGTCCCTTCAATGCTTCTTCAAAATTAAAGTATAGGGGCAGGTCCTTAAACGAGCACGGTCCCTCAACGTGTCCCAGACATAGAAAGTTTCTTGAAAGTTTTTACTATAGAGAGACCTAACGGAAGCCTCCATTTGTTTCCCTAGTGCAACTTATAAGCTAGGACTCAGAGGTGGATCCTCAAATGAGCGCTGGCCCCCCACGTGTCCATGGTCCAAAAAATCTACACTTGCCACTTGAAAAAAATGTCTAAGTTTTTGTAGGGCCAGCGAAAACCTCCACGTGTCTCCTTGGTGCAACTGCTAAGGTAGGACTCAGAGGTGGATCCTCAAATGAGCGCCGACCCTCCATGTGGAAAATATTTGAGTTTAAGTGGGCCTTAAAGTTTCAAAATTCCCACGACCCGCATCTAATCAAGAATGAACATGTATCTGCAGACATTAGAGATAAATTTTGATAGGGAAAACATGCTTGTCGAACAGTAAGATGTAGGGGAACTTCACCATTTACATCTGAAAATGATTATTTATTTAAGGAAAAAGAATTTTGAAATGATATAAGGACCAAATGTGATCCATGACCATGGATAAGGATCTTTCAAAAATATATAAATGAAGAAAACTTTTCACACATCCATTTAGGGAAATAGAAAATACGACAGAGCTTGCAGATAGAAGAATTTTTAGAGAAAACGGGGTGAGATCAAATTGAGAACCAACATTGGCTCCGACTTGGGGATATGCACTACCTACAAGTGCCACAAGAATAATAGAGCAGACCATGTGCCAAAAATCCATTGCAAAATAGAGTCAGGAACAAGATTTGAGTAGAATGATAATAACCAACTCCCCAAGATGAACTGAGAAACCAACAAAATCTGGTCACCTGGGGACCACGATGAACCAAAACATAAAAAAATGAAAGCAAAACGAAACCAAAATACTATACACTAGTATAATGGTGTGCACCCTAATTCAGAGAAAATAATCAAGGAAAATTTTCAAGTGCCTTCAATTCTGGATATGACCATGCTAAGAAGTTTTTATATGTCTTTAACAACTGGTCATATGATTGTTTCTCTTTTCCATCCAAGTTTCTATCTGACCACATTTTTTCAGGCTTATCCTTTATGCATATGTCAATATTTTAAACATCTCTCAAGGTTGCATCAAACATCAAAGTCCCAATAAACTCAACTTGTGCAGGATATCTACATTGATCAATTTCATAATCCTTGAAACCAACATAGCTCACAGAGTTATAAACACCAATGTCTGCATACAATACTTCATAAGAAGCATTGTCTGGGTCCTCAATGAGATATAGCATTTTATTTTCTCCATGTAACTTCACAAGGATTCCCTTAATTGGTATGGTTTCATAGGACATGTCCATTTTCACACTTCCACCCACACTAGCAGCCCATTTTCTTGATAAAACCATTCCCCATTTGGCGGGGAAATCAAAAATAAAAATATCTATCTTTAAGTTCTTGTGTGGGTAGGCTGCAAGTTGCACTATCAAACCCTTGACACATCCAACCATTGACACCTCGTTGGAATCCATGGCGGTGCACTTTCCATAAGCTTGGTGTTACATTGAGATCCAACTCATTCATGACCTCAAGAGGCATAACATTACATGATGCTCCATAATCAAACATACAATTATGTAACAACTTGTCCTTAATAATCGTAGTAGTGAAAACTAATCCACCTTTAGCTTTGACTCAACAAAGTATGTTCCCAGATATACTTGGGTGGCTCACCTAGTTCTTCCAAAGACTTGGGGTTTGTCCAAATCTACACATGGTAGGAGGAACCTCTACACTGTTTTTACATTTTTACCACAGGGGAGATTTTCTTCTTTAAATCTCAAATATTCAAATGCTCTATTCCTATGCTTAGGGATTCTAATTAATTCAACAATAGGAACAAAAATCTTGATCTGACTCAAGATTTGGGCTATGTCACAAGGAACATATTTGGGTAATGCAGTGTTAGGAGGAAGGTTTATAAATTCATCTCGATGGCATAAGATTTCTCACAGATCCCGAGCATGGGGAGGAACACAAGCTTTATTTAGGGTTAGGAAGCCTTTTCCAGATGCATAATTTTTAGGGGTTTCCTTAGGGATACTGGTAAGCATTGGAATTTTTGGTTTGGCCTAAGGCCCTACCCCTTTAACAACTTTTCTCCTAGTATTATACTCTTTTTCGTGGCCAACTACTGCATTCATTAACACTTGTCTGTCCTCTTCTAAAGGAATTCCTCCATCATAATTGTTAATCATTAATGCCCGTAAGTAATCAAAATCATCATTAGGCAATTCAAAAGCTTGTACCATATCAATTTTATAATTATGAGTGGGAGGAAAAGGTAATACATGGTGAATACGATCCCATAAATCTTCAACAGTTTTGGCACTCATCAACTCAATTGAGGTTACTCCCTGCTGTGAAATTTTAGAGGAATCCATCATGCATGCATCATCATTTGTCTCATCATCATTAGTTTCTTCCTCAACTCCCTTATCAAAAACACATGGGGAATGGGGCAAAAACAACTATCACACCAATTAATTTCATGAGCTTCTTCAACAAAGAAGCAACTCGGTAGCTAAAGTATCGGGACCCATTTGTTTTCTTTGGGTTGTGGCTATTTATTTCCATATCCCATGAGTCCTTTGCCTCTGTCATCAAATCTCTCGATCACCAATAGGATGACTTGATAATATTTCTTGACTTTTTCTTTATGCTTTGACATTGGGAACTTTGTCCAATCCCTTTCTCTTCTATGGCTAGTTTATAGGATATTTCCTTAACATCCCTTACCAACGTTTTTAAACCTCCTCCGGATCCAAAACTTTACTAGACCGAGGCTTCTCTCCATTGATCAACTTGATGCCTTTTTCTTAGGAGGTGTACCAATTACTTTGATATTGTTTTCAATCAAAACTCCATGGTGAAGGCCTCGCTCAATGTTGTTGGGTTCTTATCCCTCAAACAATAGGCAAGCTTCTTATCAAAAGCATCGATTATTTTATCACACAGAAACATCACTTGGCCTCTGGATTACAGTAGCCTATTTAGGGTCTTATTGAACCAAGTATTGAAGTCATAAACATACTCATTTGGATTCTTCTTAATATTTTCAAATTCGATAAAAGAAACCTAGGGTCTTTTTTATCTCCATACTGCAATATAAAAGCATTCTTCATCTCTATCCATGAATCAATGGAGTTTTCTGGAAAATATTTATACCAGTCCCATGCATCCTCCTCTAGAGTATGAATAAACTATTTTATGTACACATCCTCAAATTTGATCTCAAATTATTCCATCACATTGACAAAAATATTTAAGTGTTGATCCAAATTAATAGCATTATTTCCTTGAAATTTAGGCAATCTATTTCTAACATCTTGGGGCACAACATTTGGATATCCATCCATACCTCTGAAATCTATAGGACAAAAAGTGTTCACAATAAACGGAAGTCCTGGTTGGGGCTGGTCTATATTGTTTTGGGGACGTGATCTTACAAGAGAAACATAATGATGAGGAGTGAGGGGTCATGGGGCACATGAATGGAATTCTCGGAATAAATATTCTCTAAAAAAATTATTTCTTGGAAGATCTTGTCAGCTTTGGAAAACACAGGGACAAAATGAAACACAAACTTTTCAAATACGAAAGAAGGACCCTCTCCAGTTGGAGATTTCAGATCTACAAAAAGACTACCTAATTCAGAAGCACTTGAAGAAGTATGGAAATATTCAATAATAGGATGATTGGTTTCCATAATTGATAACTCTTTTCTTGATTTATGATCTCCAAAACTTTTGATTCTTCTTCCTTCGGAATTTGTCTTTCCCATTTCTTGAAACAACCTTCTAGCATGGTATTTAACGAAGAAAGATTTGATTCCTTCCATATTTGCAAATATTAGTGATAAATTTCTATTGATAGAGGTTAAGACACTTAATCGGTATTTATAAAAATTTAAAACAACAGGAGTCGCCACTAAGGATTTTTACCTTAGTTTTGAAAATGCACTATAAATTGATCTGTGAAATGTCTTTCAACACTAAATTCATGCAAAGCTTCACAGATATGACCTTCCTTTACCCATATTTAACATTGATGATGTAAATTTAGTGCAAAAACAAATAAAAACTAGAAATATTACACGCAGAACTTGTAACTTGCACAAATCTTATAGATCTCGACACATGATGACGTTTGAACAACGTATTTGCACTTAGATCATGTAAGAAACATTACTAGGGCCAAATATATGAATATCTTTGAATATACCTGGTAACATTTCCATTTTGGTGTTGTTTCCGCACAAATAAGTCCCCGAAAATGAGCCAATTTTGGTGTTGGTATCCAAATTGATTCTCCATTGGAAACCGAGCAACATCACATATTTAGCAAGACACTAAGAGACAGATAGATCATATTATGAGTCATTTTGTATCCGGGGAGGGGATTCATCTAACTCTTTGTCACTCGAGCATCGGAGAAATGGATAACACCTTCATTAAGGATTTGATCTATCCTCACTACTTTAGGTTGTGCCTGTTAACCAGGGTGAGAGGACCCATTTTGTAACCTCTGTTGGTGAAGGAGAATGAAGATATCCTTCTTTGCAAAAACTTGAATGGAAACCTTGAGAAAATATTATCAATGCACCATAATTTAACTCTCATGAGTTGTCATTTCTAAATAATGGTGATATTTTCTAAACAAGGCTTAAGGTTACTAAAGACATTATGGAATCCTAATTTCTTATGCATATTTTAGCAAGATAATTTTTAAATTTTGGACATGCAGGGAAAATACAGGTAGTTTAGGTAGGATTCATTTGTTTTGAATAATTTTTTGTGGGAGATTAAGCAGGATAAACTTGATTTTACTAGATCTTTGAGAACCTTCACAACAATTGGAAACTAAATGACAGAAAAGGTTCGAGAATAGCTAAAATATTCCTTCAACTAGAAGGTGTGCATCATTGAGGCCCAAATTTACATGGTTTCACACAATATTTAAGAATTTAACATGAAGGCTTGAGATAAAGAATTTGTTAAATATTAAAGACCCTCGCTCCTCACATCTATGATACACTCGAAGGATTACTGATAATCTTTATCAACAAAATGATAGTAAATTGATTTTAAATTGTTTATCTCATTACAGGATGAAGGATCTTCTCATAATGAAATTGCAAATGCCACTAAAATATCACAAGGATTTTAACACAAGATTGCAATTTAGGAATAAGAAAAACTACTTGCAAAACATTCTCAAATAATTCGAGACACAAATTTTCCCAAGATTAACATAGATTAATTCAAAGTTGATTAGATTCATCAGCAGGGGAATTTTTCTTTGAACAGTCTCAGAGCTTGTCAATGGTTGTACACTTGCAACCAACTTGACATAATCAAATATAAAACATAAGAGATTAGTTTGTTTCTTAGATGGTCTCTTAGGAAGATGGTATTTCTCAAATTTTCTCATAAAAATTAAAACCCGACCATTTGCATGACTAACGCATGCTTTTTATAACACTCATTTACATCCAATCTTTCCCCCCAAGAAAATAATATTCGAGGAACCTTTGTTTGTTACATTTTCGATCATGATTTTCAGAAATGATGTTTAATAGGTTTGTAACAAAAAGTTGCTAGTTATTCAAAAATTTGAATCATAGTAAATATTTTCATCATTGTTTTAACTGGGGCTCCAGTCATCTCCTTTGGAAACACGTTTTCATCATTTTCCCATTCTTTCCTCTCGTAACTCTGCTTTTCGCATTCAAACTTCTAATAATTAACTATTTTTCAAGTTCCCGAGCAATTCCATCTTCAAAATATCAACCTGTTACATACCTTGACTAAAAATTAAGCTATAAATCCATTCAATTGCACTTTGCAGAAAAAAATGACAAGGAATTTCATCAAAAAATGATGAAAAACAATGCGTATTTGCATCTACAAGAGTCTTGGAGCCAAAATAAGATGCACTATACAACAACCATTGATTTTACCCTTTCTCAACTTTAGATTAGAGTTGTCCACATGTTTCCTTGGCACAAATGCAAAGGTGAAGTATAGAGGCAAGTTTCCAAACAAGCACGGGCCTTCCATGTGCCCTAGGCCCAAGAAAATTGCCTTTTGGCCTTTGAAAATTCTTAGTATAAAAGGAGCTAGCGGAAGCCTCCACGTGTCTCACTGGTGCACTTTTGATATGGCACCCAAAAGCAGAGACCCTAAAAAGTGTGGGCTCACCACGTGTCTCATCCCCAAAGACACAATTGTTAAAAGAATTTTCTAGGGACCATCGAGAAAGTGGCATGTGCTTAGGGTCCGAGAAAGTTTCTTCGGTCGTTGAAAAATTCTAAGTATGGGTAGGATCCAGCAGAAACCTCCAAGTGTCCCTTCGGAGCTTCTTCAAAAGTAAATTACATGGGCAGATCCCGAACCAGTGCGTAGGCCCTCAACATGTCCTAGGCATTAGAATTTTTCTTAAAAATTCAACTATAGAGAGGACCTAACGGAAGCCTCCATGTGTCTCCTAGCGCAACTCGCTAAGGTAGGACTTAGAGGAGGATCCTCAAATGAGCGTCGGCCCTCCACGTGTCCATGGTCTGAAAAATCTGCTCCACCGCATGAAAAAATGTGTAAGTCGGACGGGGCTAGCGGAAACCTCCACGTGTCTCCTTTGTGCAACTGCTAAGGTAGGACCCAGAGGCGGATCCTCAAATGAGCGTTGGCCCTCCACATGGACAAGATTTGAGTTGAAGTGAGCCTTAAAGTTTCAAAATTCCCCTCTAACCCGCATCCAATCAAGAATGAACACATATCTGTAGACATTAGAGATAAATTTTGATAGGGAAAACACACCCGTTGAATAGTAAGATGCAGGGGAACTTCACCATTTGTGCTCGAAATGAATATTTCTTTAAGGAAAAAGAATTTGGAAATGATATAAGGCCCAAATGTGATCCACGACCATGGAGAAGGATCTTTCAACAACATACAAATAAAGAAAACTTTCCAGACATCCATTCTAGAAAATAGAAAATATGACAGAGCCCGTATATAGAAGAATTTTTAGATTAAATGGGGCGAGATCAAATTGAGCACCAAAATTGGCTCGAACTAGGGGATGGGCACTCCCCGTGAGTGTCGCAAGAAAAATAGAGCATACCATGTGCCAAAAATCCATTGGATAATAGATTCAGAACAAGATTGTAAAGTAGAAATACAATAACCATATCCTCCAAGACAAACTGAGAAACCAACAAAAATTGGTTACTAGGGACCAAGACGAACCAAAATAGAAAAATACGAAAGCAGAACAAAACAAAATACTATACACTATACAATGGTGTGCACCTTGATTCAGAGAAAATAATCAAGGAAAATTTTCAAGTGCCTTCGATTCTGGATATGACCATGCTAAGTAGTTCTGATATGTCTTTAACAACTAGTCATATGATTGTTTCTCTTTTCCATCCAAGTTTTTATCTGACCACATTTTTTCATGCTTATCCTTTGTGCCTATGTCAAGCTTTTCAACATCTCTCAAGGCTGCATCAAACATCAAAGGCCAAGGAAAATAAACTTGCTCAGATATCTGCATTGATCAATTTCATAATCCTTGAAAACAACATAGCTCACAGAGTTATCAACACCAATGTCTACATGCAATACTTCATAAGAAGCATTGTCGGGGTCCTCAATGAGATATAACATTTTCTTTTCACTAGGTAACTTCACAAGGCTTCCCTCAATTGGTATGGTGGCATAAGACATGTCCATTTGCACACTTCCACCCAAACTAGAAGCCCATTTTCTTGATAACGACATTACCCATTTGGTAGGGAAATCAAAAATAAAAACATCTAGCTTTATTTTCTTTCCTCGGTAGGATGCAAGTTGCACTATCAAACCCTTGACACATCCAACCACTGGGACCTCTCTCAAATCCATGGCAGTGCACTTCCCATAAGTTTTTGTTACTTTGAGATCCAACTCATTCATGACCTCAAGAGGCATAACATTGCATGATGCTCTAGAATCAAACATACAATTGTGTAACAACTTATCTTTAATAATCAGAGTACTAAAAAATGGATCCACCTTCAGCTAAGACTCAATAAAAGATGTTCCCAAATATACTTAAGGTGGCTCATCTAGTTCTTCTAGTAATTGGGGTTTTTCCAACTCTGCAATGGCGAAGGAACCTATACATTGTTTACATTTTTACCCTGGGTGACCTTTTCTTCTTTAAATCCCAAATATTCGAATGCTTTGTTCCTATGCTCAGGGATTCTAAGAAATTCAACAATAGGAACATAAATCTTGATCTGACTCAAGATTTGGGCTATGTCATAAGGAACATATTTGGGTAATGCAATGTTAGGAGGAAGGTTTACAAATTCATCTGATGGCACAAGATTTCTCATATTCTGAGCATGGGGAGGAACACAAGTTTTATTTGGGGTGACAAATCCTTTTCCAGATGCATCCTTTTTAGGGGTTTCCTTAGGGATACTAGTAAGCACTAGAATTTTGGTTTGGCCTGAGGCCCTACCCCTTTGACAACTTTTCTCCTAGTATTATACTCTTTTTCGTGGCCAACTACTACATTCATTAACAATTGTCTATCCTCTTATGAAGGAATTCCTCCATCATACTTTTTAATCATTAATGCCCTTAAGTACTCAAAATCATTATTAGGTAATTCAAAATCTTGTACCATATCAATTTTAGAATTATGAGTGGGAGGAAAAGGTAATACTCGGTGAATGCAATAAGAAATACTCAATAGTTCGGGAACTCATCAGCTCAATTGAGGTTGCTCCCCGATGTGAACTTTTAGAGGAATCCATCATGCATGCATCATCATCTATCTCATCATCATTACTTTCTTCCTCGATTACCTTTTCAACAACACATAGGGAATGGGGCAAGAAATAGCTATCACACCACTTAATTTAATGAGCTTCTTCAACAAAGAAACTCGATAGCTAAAGGATCGGGGACCAATTTGTTTTCCCTAGGTTGGGGCTGTTTTCCCATGAGTCATTTCCCTTTTTCATCAGATGTCCCATCACCCCTAGGATGAATTGATAATCTTTCTTGACTTTTTGCTTTATGCTGACCTTGGGAACTTTGTCCAATCTCTTTCTTAGCTCGCCGGTTTATAGGATATTTCCTTAACAGCCCCAAAAATTTTTTTACAACCTCCTCCCGATCCACAAATTTACTTGACCGAGGCATCTTTGGATTGCTCAAATTTATACCTTCTCTCTTATGAGGTCTACTAACTACTTTGATATTGTTTTCAATCCGCAAAGACATGGTGAAGGTATGCCTCAATGTTGCTAGGTTCTTATCCCTCAAATAATAGGAAGCCTTCTTATCAAAATCATTAGAGTATTTTATCGGACATGAAACATCACTTGGCTTCGTGGATTACAGGGTAGCCTATTTAGAATCTTATTGAACCGAGTATTGAAATCATGAACATACTCATTAGGATTCTTATTAATATTTTCAAATTCTAATAAAAGAAACCTAGGGTTTGTTTTATCTCCATACTGAATTCTATAATCATTCTTCATTTCTGTCCATCAATCAATGGAATTGTCTGGAAAATATTTATACTAGTCCCGTGCATCCTCCTCTAGAGTATGTATAAATAATTTTATGTACACATCCTCAAATTCAATCTCAAAGTCTTCCATCATATTGACAAAAATATTTAAGTGTTGATCACCAGTAATAACATTATTTCCTTGAAATTTAGGTAGTCTATTTCTAACATCTTGGGGCACAACATTTGGATATCCATCCATACCTCTAAAATCTATAGGACCAAAAGTGTTCACAACAAATAGAGATCTGGGTGGGGGCTGGCCAAATTTTTTTGGGGGAGGTGATCTTACAGAGAAACAAAATGATGAAGAGTGAGGAGTCTCGTGGGGCACAGGAATGCAATTCTCGAATGAATATTCTTTAAAAACTCGTTTCTTGGAAGATCCTATTAGCTTTGGAAAACATAAGGACGAAATGAGACACAAACTTTTCAAATACTAAATAAGGACCCCGTCTACTTGGAGAATTGAAATCTACAAATAGACTACCTAGTTCATAAGTGATTGAATAAGTATGGCAATCTTCAATGACAGTGATCAATTTCCACAATTAATAACTCTTTTCTTTGTTTTTGATCTCCAATAACTTTCTAGATTCTTCTTCCTTTAGAATTTATATTTCCCAATTCTAGAAACAACCTTCTAGCATAGTCATTAATGACGAAATATTTTCTTCCTTCCAATTTTGCAAAGATTAGTGATAAATTTCAATTGACAGAGGTTAAGACACTCGTATTTATCAAAATTTAAAACCACACGAAGTCACCATTAAGGATTTTCACCTTAGTTGTGCAAATGCACTAGAAATTGATCTGTCAAATGTTTTTCAACACTAAATTCATGTAAATATTCACAAATATAACCTTCCTTTACCTATATTTAACATTGGCGATTTAAACTTAGTGCAAAAATCAACAAAAACTTGAAATATTGCATGCATAACTTGTAACTTGCACAAATCTTACAGATCTCGACATGGGATGACGTTTAAACAATGTATTTGCACTTAGATCATGTAATAAATATTACCAGTCCAAATATAATAATATTCACCTTTGAAGATCCCCGGTAATAGCGTCATTCCGGGGTTATTTTTGCACAAATAAATCCCGAGTTCAAATAATCCTCGGCAATGCTAATAAGTCCCGACAACGAAGGTGTTTCTTCATGTTAGGCTACATAATATCCCTATCCATTACGGAAAAGGCTCTAATATTTCTCTTAGGTTTGTGGGTCCCTTTGATATCTTAGACCGTATTGGTCCTTTGGCCTATTGTCTAGTATTTCCACCTAGCTTATCTTGCATCCACGATGTATGTCATGTTTCTGTTCTTAATAGGTACATTACAAATCCTTCTCATTTATTGATTGGACCACATTACAGGTGCAAGATCATGGGAAAGTGATGGTGTAGCTCATCTATATTCTAGAGTGCAGGACTCGGACCTTCGAGGAAGAGATGTTGATCAGGTTCGCGTCTAATGGGATCGATATGATGAGACAACAACTACATGGAATGATGGAACACCCTTGAGAGTAAAGTTCCCACATTTTTACTAGTGAATTCCATTATGAATTCAAGTCTAAGGGAGGGGATGTAGTGCCCACTCCTCTTCGACATTGATATTACTCTGATTTTGCTTATTTTGGATTGGAGCCATAGACATTATTATCATATTGATCTTTAGACATTGATAGATGGACATTGTTATATTTGATTAGCTTATTTGATAGACAATATGGATGTTTTAGATTTATGACATGATGTGATTTACATGATGGATTATATGCATGGATCGACATATTAGTATTTGACGATCTTGAGCTACTATTGTATTGACACATTGGATTTGATATATAGATGTTGCTAGATGATTTAGTTGGTTTTGTGATCTTATTGCTAATTGATAAATTGATAAAATTGAAATATTTAGAATTGTGAACAATTGGTGAATTACTTAATTTTAGCGATGGTTTAGTTATGATATTGATGATGTGAATTGATATATATATGTGTGCATTTTATTATTTCTATGTTATTAATATGGATACAAGGTTAGAAAGGTGTTGTTTTGATTTTTGCTGTCATTTGCAACACAAAAAACAAAATGGGATATGAGACCAATAGTGAAGGAATTTGGGGTATTGGCAACAGGTCACCTTGGAAAATAATTTAAATGTATGATGCTATTGTGGTTAGTTTAATAGGAGGTCCCTATTGGGGGGTGGCCTCAAAAGTGACCTTGGTTAAATTGTGGTTTTCTCTTATTGATTTTATTTATTTTTGAGTAATTATATTTTGTTAGTATTTTGCGAATCACTTTTATTATTGTTGTTAAGTACTCCATTTAAGTTAATTATACTTGATTAATTAGTGTAATTTAGGATGTGACAAAAGGGGGTAATTAATATGAGTAGGTAGTTCTTGGTTTGTGTTAGATTTGAAAGAATTTAATTACTTTTGAGTGTTGTGCATTCAACCTTGAATGAAAATTTCTGATTTTGACTTTCAATCCAATTTTGGTTGCTTTTAGGACAAGTTAAGCTTATCCCACACCTCTTAAATTCACCCACCCAATATGCCTATGATGTGAGGGGCTTATTTTAGGCCTTTTTTGTGTTTTAATGGAGAAAAAGAGCAATTAATTGCACTTTTCTTACAAGAGTCTTTAATTGTGTCCTTTAGGGGCATGGGTTTTGGTTTGAGTGTGTAAAAGGGCTGTCATTCCCTCAACCTCAAATTTATTATGCTTTGGAGATTGGGTTTGACCTTGTGATTTGGAATGGAGGAGAAATAAAGTGGCATCATACCTGGATCCACATCACCTCTATCTCCTCTCTTTTCTATTTATTCTTTTTTTTTTTGAGGATTTGGGGGTTACTTGTTTTATTTTGGAGACTTTTTATTTTGGAGGTGTTTTCTCTAAGAGTGTTGTTTAGAGCTTGGAGTTGGTTTGTGGATGTTTAGAATTGGAAAAAAATCTTAGAAATTTCTTTTAGATTGGAAACTCTTAATGACAAGCTAGGGTCTTCACGGTCCATGTTTTTTATTTTTCTAATTTGTTGTGCATATATTTGTGAATGAAAGGCCCTTAGGATGTGTAGATAAAATGGAAATTTGGATATTTTAAAGGCATGCATAAGATTTTTATTGGGTATTTTAGGAGGGAGTTGGGTTGGGGTTCCCACCTTGTGATAAGTTAAATTTGTGCTTATCTTATTGCTTTATTATGGAATACATAAGAGTGAGGGAAGCATAAGAATTGTTTTTCTTTTAGGGGGCATAAGATTTGTTTTATTGGAGGGTGGCATAGGAGTTTTTGGGTTTTGATTGAGTTCTTAGAGGTATTAAAGTTAGAACCCAAACCCTTTAGAGACATAAGTAGGTTCCCCATGTTCCTTTCTCTTTTTTGGCTTCAGTTTAGAGTCTTTCTGTTGGGAAACTTGTGTGTGTTGATGTGAGATTGTGTTTTGTTCTTATTGTGTTGAATGTTTGATTTGAATTTCGATGTAGAATCCTTGTAAAGTTTCCAATGGTTGTCTTATACCCCTCATTTCTTCATTGTTGGGGTTCAGGGGCCAATGAGGAAGAAGGATTCTTTTTTCATTGGATTAATGGTTAGGTGGAGAGTGTTTCCTACTCCCTATTTTGTTTGTTGTGTTTGTACTTTGGGATGGATATGAAGTGAATATTTTGTCTTTGTAGCACCTTGAAGAAATGGAGAAAAGTTTCGTCTTTGTAAAAGAAATTTTACCATGTTGTCTCCTTTAAATTGAGGGCTTGTAAATTTCATTATTGTTTAAGATTGTAAACCTCTTGTAAATGTGTTTGAGAAATGGTTGAGTTCTATTAAGTTTTCAATTTATGTATATAAAAACAAAAAAAATAGACAAAGGAAAATTGCATTTGCTACTTTGAAAATCCCTTCAACTTGTAAACTCTACTAAGATTGTTTTGAATGAAAAATTTGCATTTTAAATGTATTAGTTCTTGTAAAAGAAAACCACCAAATCTTGCATTGTTAAATGAAGTAGAAACTTTGAAATGGGATTGAAATGGAAATAAAGTTCTTTCAACCTAAGTTTATTTTATTGCCTCTAAAGTGTGATTTGTTTCATTTTTAAAAAGATTGATGATCGTGTTGAAATTATACTTGATGCTTAAAATGGATTTCCATTTAGTTATTGTGAATGAAAGTAAATGGTTTCTTGTTTCTATTGAAAAGAAAAAATAGTGAAAATAGTGAATTTTTTGTTACATTTCTTATTAGGTTGAAGGAAAGAATAGAGAATGAGTTGATGTTATGAAATTTGAGTATGAAACTAGAAATTTTATCAATCTAGTAACCAATGAATGGAAGACATATTAGTTCAATTTATTATTGCTTGAAAAACAACTTAAGTAGAAGAACTGTGGAGAAAAAATGCATCTTGGAAGTTTCTATTTGTGGAGAATAGAACGGCCACCATGTGCAGAGCAGTTGTTTTAGAACTGCCGCCCAGCAGAGAGAAGTGGTTAATGAAACTCCCCAGAAGGGCGGCGGTCACAGGACCGCCGACTCCGCATAGGCGTGTTGAATATTTTTGCACATGTACAAAAATGGGCAACTCAAAAATTTGTTATGATATATGGCATTAATGAAATGGACATAACTAGGGGGATGCATTAAAGTTTTATCATGTTTTTTCAGTTGTAATAATTGATTAACTACATGTAATCTACAACTATGTATGTTGTTACAAAATGTAACACCTTACATAGACTGTCATTCCATGTTTGTCTTCAGAAAAGAAACACAAAATCCACGAAGGACCAATGCATTACCTTTATGAAGGCGGGAATTGCAGTTTATGTCGAGATGAAACTTAGTAACGATAAATAAAGTTGTCGTTTTCATGCCGAAATTTCATTTTAAGTTATAGGTACATTAAATCTCATTATCCCTTCATGTTTAGATACACTTAACTATGTAGTTGAGTTGTTTATTTCATTATACAATCAATACATGTCATAAATCTGAAAGCAGAAAGAAGTATACAACTCAAGTACAAAAATTAAATGTTATTTATTCATGAAGAATTACAATGTTTCCGACACAAGCAATGGGATGTAACTTAAAACTACTAAATAAATAATTACATGTGCATGAAATTAAAAGTAAAATAGTATTGAAGAAACCCATCATTGCCTTGGGATTTTCTTCTAAGTTTTTTTCACTTCAGCTCCAACTCCATCTTTAATCTAGCTCTCTAAGCAGTCCTGAATGTACCTAAAAAATTAAAAGAAATGACATCAATATTGAGCTCATGGTTTGATCTATACTCATGTACTATCTAACTACATGTAGATGGATTTCTAAATATAAGAAGCATAAGGTACATCAGAGACATATAAAAAATTGATAAAGCAAGTATTCTGCAAGTAGTACATATGATTCCCATAATCATTATAGAGGAAGAAAGAGAAAAAAAAAACTATGGAACATAAGAGAGGCCAAAAAGCCTAAATATTTTCTAAATATTTTCTTAAGTGTGTAGGTACAGTTGTAGCAAAGGAAAAAATAAAATCATGTCTTATAGTCCTCACTATTAGATAAATATTGTATAAAAAAATAGTTCAATGACTTCCATCCTATGGTACATCAAATTGGAATAAATCACAAGTACATAATGGTATGAAACTTAGAGTTCAATATCTATTCTTGAAATAGGAGTTACAATCCGGATCAGAAGAGAGACTTGCATGATTACTTCCATTCACAGAAGAAAGAAGTATTTTCAAACATTTAAATATAAAAGTACCATCTTTCAAATTTTCAAAGAAGTGAAGCGGAAGAATCGAATATTAGGATGAAGAAGAGTTTCCTAGAAGGAATGATAAAGGAACATTCAGGAAAGCTCCAACATATTAGGGGTTGATTTATAAGGAAGGAATTATTTTTCTAAACATCTTTCATCTAAAAGAAAAATACATTCTTCAAAATTTACAAGTGAAATTACAACAAAAGTGAATGAATAAGTACGCACTCATCAAAATAAGTCAAGTAATCTCATATAAAAATGCAACATGACTTGTAGTTAGGTGATCAAAGTTTAAGAACCCAAGGGCACATTTTTTTGAACATAATCATCAAGTATAATTTTCAAGATGAAATAAAGTAGACTTATGTAGTGCATAAAAGAACATTGTAGTCTCATACTACCCCTAGAACTACTATCTACAAGAGAATATAATCATCATAACTAATGATTGACACAAAAGGATTATTTTTTAGGGTGAGTTTAGTTGACTCAGAATAAGAAGCCAAGATTTTTGAGAGAGTTAAACATCAAATAATACATCTTATTCTGATCAACTACAATTATGTCATATTGATCAAGATACAAAAGATACAGTCAAGAATGCTCGAGATATATCATGTCGGGAAGTAGAACTACCAAATAGAAATACTTTCATATTTCTACATGAATGATTTATAGAAAGCTACAAATTTCTACATATCCTTGAATAACTATACAACTCCAACCAAGCAAGATCATGAAAAAGATTGATATGAAAGATATTGGTATAGGTTACAACCGTTAATATACAAAAATTCCAACAATAAGTTGATCTATAAAAGGAAAACAAGTTGATCTCCAAGAAACTATGTGGATTTTTATTACATGTTTTCACAATAGTTTTCAATATCTAGAAAAATTTCCAACTTGCAAAAAGTCTTTCAAATACTCTAAGAACAAGAAGGAGACAATATGAAAGTTATGATAGACTATTGAAAGCATATCATGAATACTAAAAAAGGGATACATAAAATGAATATTTCTATATATTTTTGTTATGAACTAC
Source organism: Taxus wallichiana var. yunnanensis (assembly GCA_018340775.1). NCBI lineage: Eukaryota > Viridiplantae > Streptophyta > Pinopsida > Cupressales > Taxaceae > Taxus > Taxus wallichiana. Next base: position 650,185,396 of record CM031238.1, read on the forward strand.
CAAATTACAACAATGTGAAGCAAGGTACACTATCATTCTTAAATACATCATGTACATTACATCACGAGAGAATATGATGCTTTATCCTTTCTTCCTTTTGTTTCGGAATCTTGGATTGGAGGGAAAAGAGGGGTGACACATGTCACCCCCACATTTGTGAGGAAGAGCACTTTGGTTTCTTAAAATAACTAACCCATGTGGGAGAAAGAGGACTTTGTGCTTGTAATATTGTTCTTTGGAGTGATTTTGGACATGGAGCTCTTCGTTGGACAAGGATTTGGACAAGCTTAGAGATTCGAGAGATTTTGGAGGTAGGATATTTGATCCTTTTCGTGTTATTTTGCATAGTAAATAGTAAATTTATTATTGTTTAAACTACGGTCTTACTTTGTATGTGTTGCATGCTTGTTTGGATGTGTTCTTTTTTTTTTCTCTATCCATCATATGGCTTGATGAATTTGGGAGTTTTTTTTGGGAAAGAGGGAGGATTTTCCCTCTTAAACGTCATGGATTTATGGGGAATCCATGTTGGTTTCTATTTTATCCCCTGATATGGTTTGAGGTGGGGAAGGTGGTTCATATGGTTTGAACCACCTTACCCATCCTTGGAGAGGAAACCCAATGGGTTTGAAAATCCTCCCAAGGAAATAATTAGGCGAATGTCGGGAGTATTAAGGAGAGGTGATTTTTTTGGAGGCACAAGGAGAATTTTGAAGCTTTTGTTAGTGTGCATCATATGGTTGGACCACACTCTATGGAAGTATTGGATGTCTCATGCACTCTTCCCATTGTTGAGGATGAATTTGGTGTTTTCCTCATTTTCTTTGGGTTTCATTTGTTTGTTCTTTTGTGGTGCATGAGTTGGTCTTGTATGAGTTGTGTTTTTATTACCCCTCCATTTTTATTGTGCACTTTGTTTTAAGCTACCTCTCTCTCCCATGGGATTGGGGTAGGCTAACATGTCTTCCACCATTTGGAAAGGCATGTAATAATGCCTATAGGTTGGGTGGTGAATCAATCCTTTCTCCTCATGTTTAAGAATATGTGGAGTACAATATTTGGAGTTTAAATATTGAAGATAGTTGAAGCATTATTGGTGGTCTTGGTATTTGATTTCCCCAATTTTTGGAGAGTCTTACTTATAAATCTCATGTGGATATTGTTATATCAAGTTATTTTATTCCTTTTAGGTCTCCCATGTTAGAATATGGTTATAGTTTTTACAACTAAGTGTTGCATTATTTTTGTATCCTCCTTCAATCATGAAATGCAGCTTTTTAAAGTCTTATCTTGAGCATTTTGGGCATCTTGTAACATTCTTTATATGTTGTAAAAAAAATAGATTTAATATTTCTTGTGTTCTATATCATTCTTTCATTGTAAATGTTGATAGAACTTTCTATTTGAAGGGCAATTGAAGGATTAATATATGTGGTTTCTTCTCTTGAAATATGGTTTTGTATGGTAATATTGTTGATATTCAAAGTGAAGTGAAATTTCACTCTTATTGTAGAAGTTTGTATGGATTGATGGTGGATCCTTTTAAAAGAAAACATGTATTATTCATTATACATGGGTAGTGTAAAACTAATATTTTTTTAATGGAAGGATTTGGTTATTATGATGTATTGAACTATGCATAACTTATTTGTGATATAGAAACAAGAAAATGTAGTTTTGGTGTTATGATCATAAAAGTGTGTCTCATCTATGGATTTTGAGTATGCCCATTTATCTAAATTAGTAATGGTAGACAAGGAAAAAGAGTGGAATTTATGTTTACAAGTCGAGGTTGTAAATTGGATGGAAAGTGTTAAGCTTGTTTTTAATTTACACCACTAGGAGAAAAATGTTTATAAAAAAATTAAGTATGAAGGTATATATGTAAGGGGATAATTTTGTTACGGGTGGAATTATGAAAATTTATTCCTTACTAGGAAATTTTACAACTCCATTCGTTAAGTAACATTTATCGATTTTAATAGAAACCCTATTGTCATTTATAGATATATTTTAAAGTAATTATATGTATTCTCACATTGATATTATCTCTAATTTACGTATATCAATAGATTGGATTGAAATTCATATATATATATCATATTTTTTTACTAAAAAAATCATTATTTGAAAATGAGATGAAATGGTGTTGTTTTGCTTTGGTTTAAGTAAACAAATTTAAAATTAAAAGAAATGGGGAGGGGCTGCACTATTGCGCACCACCCCCTTTTGTGGCCATTTGAAAGGGCTATGGTGGTGTGGCCGTACTAAAGTCACAACCACTCAAAAATGTTAAAAACCTTTCCTTAATATTCCACACGATTATTGTGTAAATCCACGATCATATTTTTATATATTTTTCGTAGATGAGATAAAAGCATTTATACCCGATTAAATAAAACAAAAAAAAGATCTCTCTGGTATTATGACAGAAAAATAAACAATAAAAAATATATAAATTTGAAAGAAATCCGTAATATATATATATATATATATATATATATATATATATATATATATATTCTTTTACTAACAAAATTAAATCATTATTTGAAAATGAGATGAAATGGTGTTGTTTTGCTTTGGTTTAAGTAAATAAGTTTAAAACTAAAAAAATAGGGAGGGGATGTACTAATGCGTACTCCCCCTCTCCATGGCCATTTGAAAGAACCATGGTGGTGTGGCCGTGCTAAAATCACCACCACCGAAAACATTAAAAACCTTGCCTTAATCTTCCACATAGTGAGCTATGTAAATTTGCAAACTATTTTTCATATATTTTTCGCAGATGAGATAAATGTATTTATACCCTGTTAAATAAAACCAAAATAGAATATCTCTCTAGTAGTATGACACAAAAAAAAAACAAAAAAGAAAAAATCTAAAATGTAAATAAATCTGTAATATGTATATGTATATATGTGTGTACACACACGTGTATATGTATATACACATATATATATATATATGTATATATATATGTATATATATGTTCTTCTATATACCACACATTATATATATATATATATAAGTATGTATGTAATAGATGTTCTCTCCCCATTAAAATTTGCATATGAAATAGAGTTTCCCATGACTCCTCCTTAGTTTATTCTTCTTGCTGAAAAAACTGTTCAAAATGGAGGACACACAAAAATAGAAGTTAAAAAGAACTCATAAGCATGTCATTTCTCCGAATTGTTGGGATATAAAACATATAAGGTAAAAGGTCATGGAGGAATACCTATTTATTAAATATATGGTAGGTTGAATGCATGCGTTCATCGACATTATCTAGGATTCTTGTATATAACTCCTTTTCTTCTAGCAAGGACTAGTACATGTAGATATAAAATAAGACCACCAAATGATATTAAATATCAATGGTCGAGGACTACCTAGCAAGGCTAGATCCGGGAAGAGTGATGCTTCCTCAAATGGCTATTAATCCTCTATTTTTACGAACTTAATGTAAGTAACTACAAGAAATAAAGGTCCTATTGCTAACACTTTGATTTAGGTATCTCAAAATGTTACTAACAAACTAGATTAAGCAAGGTATTGAAATCTAAAGTAATCTAGAAAAAGAAAAGGTACATTTCTTGTTGGGACATATCATAAGGGTGTTAGGTAAGGTCGTAGAGGTATCCGGGAAGTTCTGGTTAAAATTTAGGTGATGTTAGAGGTAGTTAGGTGAAGGTTAGTAGAAAACAGAGGATCATGTCGGTCTAATGACCGATGCTAGTAAGAGGGGAAACGACGAAGGTTAAGGTGACCAGCCGTCGATATGGGAAATTTGGTGGTAAATAAATAAAACTAGTTTTGGACTTGTCTCGTGATTGAATAGAGAATGAAGAGAGGATGGTTGGGCTCGTAATAATGCCATGAAGACTTAGGAATGCATAGAGGTTAGGTACAAAGAGCCAGAAGGTCATGGGTGATTGGATGGGTAGATTGGTAAGAAGGTGGGGATGGAGGAATGCAGAAGCAGTAAGATGTAATATCAAAATATAGTGAACCTACACTTTATGTAAGTACAAAATGATGAAAATCAAGTATAATTACTTGCATTTGTAGGTTTGGTAGGTGAAGGAAGGCAATAGTTGATCCGTGAAGAAATTTTGTGGTCAGTGTTATGGAAATACTTCCTAGAGTGTTCCCGTGAATATTCTAAATCCTTAGTAAGAGGATCAGGTGGTTGCGTAGGCATGTGGTTGAGTATATCCCATCGTCTTGATGCTTTGAGAAGTCTCTGATTTGTGCTTGAATGCAATAGAACTCTCTAAACTAAAAATGACCAACCTGGGTAAAGAGTTGTGAAAGTGTATATAAGGTAACCGATGATGGTTAAGGTGACTAGTCTTAGTTGAGGGATAACCAGCGTGGGTTTGGGTGGGAAAGTCCATGTTTACCAAAAATAGGTAGATATTTACTACTTCGGTGTGATTCGATTGAGTCCGCTTAGGGAAGTGGAGTTCATGTGAGAGAAGGTATGAAGGTCACGAAGAAAAATCCAATTAGGATTTAGGAAGGAGTCTCGCTTATTAGTTCAAGTGGTGACTCAACACCGGAAGTGATGACTCGATCTTTGAGAGCGAGGACTTGATCACTTGTGAGTTAAATGTCCCTATAATGGGTCTAGGGTGAGATGTCTAGGTGATGTGTAAATTAACTTAATGAAAGTAATTAAATTAATTAACTATGTGAGGATGAAAATTAACTCAATTGTAAATAATTAAATTAATACTAATTCATGGTAAAGGGGCCCTGGTTAGGTGAAAACATTACATTAGTTGATTAAAGGGGACCAAGGGGAGTGTGACCCAAATTTGGTGTCTACATATGGATTAGGGATTTTAGGGAATACCTAGGATCAAGGGTAGAGATTATAAGGATCCAATGACCTAAAATTAACCCTACAACTTTAAGTTGTGGGATAGATGATTTAAGTGGGAGTGAGATAAATTTAATTACATGGGGTGAGTTTATTAATGGGTGAATAAATTTAAGTCGTAGCCTTAGGAAAACTCTTAGCATAAAGTGCTTTATTTATTATTGAGAAAATACAATGGTGTTATAATATAATGAGGAGATGTAATTGCTTAGGGAATAATTTTAAATAAAGTGACCCTTTTAAATATTGAGTGAATATTGTTTTAAATTAGGTGGCCTTTTTAATATTGTGGAAATAATTTAGTGTTAATAATTGAGTTGTTTGTTTTAAATTTTAAGGGGGTTGAAATAGTAATTTGGACTTTGATATATCAATTAAAAAAATATTAATATGGATCAAAGGGTACCTATCACCCGATAACATTAGGGGAAGTTAAATAGCCATGATTTTAATATGTATTTAAGAAAATAAAATAAAATTTTCCTGAATTTTAAGTAGTTTACATTGTTTTCTAGTGAGGTAAAAATGGGGTATTACATCTAGTATCGAGCTCGGTTCCAACATCCGACGTATCTTGAGTATTTTTCATGTGATGGATTAATGAGACTAGTTTTTTTGTTTCCTATTTAATGAAAATGTTTCCGCTAAACCTATACAATTTTCTTCTTCGTCGGTCAAAATTTTTAATGAGGAGTTCGACCTAGGATACCTCGATCAAATGCTTTGGAGTGTTATTTCTTACTCTAGGATGTGAATGCTTATTGAATGCCGATTATATGGGAAATTTTAAAGAAATGGAATAGTCGACAAAGATTGGAATGCAATTTTTTGCCAAACTCGCTATTCTAAAACACTTTGCAAAAGTGAGAAATGTCGTTCAAATTTAGCATGCAAAATGACTCATCACTTACATAGCGAAGAATTATTTGAATGATCATGTTCTCTAGTGACAGGGATGTCATAACAACTCTTAAAACCAAATTTTAAGGAAATTTAAATCTATTACTTGTAAAAATTGCTATTTCAATATGTCCATTGGCTGCAACAATTATTTTCGAGAAAAAAACATGGCGAGTTAGTTTTCCAAGCATGTTTACGAGGCCTCTAGTCATTTTGGCACAAAACAAAAACTAGTCAATCACATAAATTAGCTTCTAAATGACATCATACTCGAGTTGTTGTTATTAGAATTATGTTTCGTATGTTTCATCGGATTCCCTATATATAGGAGAATAGAGAAGAATTTATAGAATGAATTTTTGAGCTGTGATCTCTTATTTTCATGACCCATTTTTAGCCAACCGCACTAAAATATGTTGAAATGCAATAGCAAAAAACTTTATTTGTTGGCTCGAGAAAGATCTTCTAGTTTAAAATCTATTCACCAGTTTGAGATCTATATGAATTGGTTGAATCTCTATTTAATAGAGAATTAGATGGAGTTGTTTGTTTTACCATTTGAGTATTTGGTACTTGTTTGGTAGGCCCCTTTTTCCATTTTTGCTAGATCGTAGAACAAAACGCTCCGTCTTAATAAATTATTTGAATTCTTAAAACACCTTTTGAGGGTGCAATATTTTATTATATGAATGTTGTGATTTTTTTAACGTGTTTTCTAGGTTAAGTCTTGAAAAAATTTGTGCTACAAGACATTTTGAATTCTAATGACCATGGCTTAGCTTTGTCATTTTGGACATCGAAAAGGGTCCAATTGTTAGTTTTATAAATAAGTAGTAGTCCAATATAAGATTGTAGAATTGTTACCTTGGTCTAAGGAATAGGTTTAAGGTGTTTGGTTAGTTGGTTCCTCTTCTAGTGATCCATTGTTTCTTAGGAATCTCAACCGCAATGTTAGGGGCACCACTTTTAAACCTAACAAAACCCTTTTGGTATGGGTGTAAAATAAATAATTGTATCTTGTATAGAACCACCCAATAAGATAAAATGGTCTTCCACATTTTGAAATTTCATTATTATGAAATTGGAATAATTTCTACTCCTCTTGTTTATGTTACTAATCTTAATTTTATAACCCTTTTATAAGGAAATTTACCAAACGACCTTATGATCTTGTTGTTTCCTTTTCAAAGTGTATAGCCAAAATAAGCATACTTGGATGAGAATATTTGCTAATGTAAGCTCCTCTCACTTGTCTCTAAACAATATATGGTAAAAGGAAATGATTCCTAGTGTCTCTTTTCATTCATGGCTTTATATGAAGTGGTATTTCATAGTTATTTTATATTCTTTTAAGTAAACTAATTATCCCTTGAACTATTGGAAACCGATACTATCTTACACAACTCCTTATCAAATCCCTCGGCATAATTATGGAGTAACTTTGGTAATGTTCAAATTGTTTTAGCCTCCTTTAGCTCAAAAATCCCATTTTCATTTTATGGCCATTAACTAAGTTGGTACAATATAACATAGTTAAATTGTTTCACCTTGAAGATACACTTGTTAGGATATCCCTTTCCAAATTTGTTATAACCTTATTTAAATTAATCACATATGAAACTAAAACTTATGGATAGGAATCATGGAATAAATCTCACTCTCTAACCTTATCTCATGGATCTAGAACAATTCTGATTATAAAAAATCTTAATAATGACAACAATCTATCATTCTCTCTCTCTCTCTCTATAAAAATATATAATAAATTAGTGTCGAATTCCCTTTTGGTTGGTCATTATGATATATGAACACTAGTGTTGGCCTGTGAAATTCCGAGTAATAAGGTTCAATAATGGTGAAAACAATGATTCTTAACCTACCAAAAAATATACATATATATTTATAACTACATATAGCTAGTTACAGCTTATCAACAACAATAAAATCATGAAATTATATGTGCACATGGGAAAAATCATTGATTATGTAATTAAACAACCTTGATTTTCCAACAATATTATCCTTTGTTACCCCTTAAAATCTGAAATTGAGGTGATAATAATATATATTTTTGAATGGAATAAGTAATGTTTATAAATCTTAGTTATGTGATATTCATATAATATGGATTGCACTCTAAATTTTTTTTCTTATATACGTAACTTAGGCATTACATTGGCATCCCTAAGTCCTAGATGAGAAAATAATGTGAATAGTCAAAGGTTGCAATGGTCTCACTAATTAAAAATGCCTTTGGCTACTTGACTCGTAGGAGATTCATGCATAAGAATTCCTTCACATTGAAAAATATAAGTAACTTATTATAAGATAAATGGTGCAAACCCTTATTGTAAGGACTAAAAGTAACAATTAACTAATCTTTCCACCTACTTTGGGTGAAGGCGTCATTTTTATCAATATAAAATCTAGTTAAGCAATATAAATTTGGAGTTTCTTTGAAAGCTATGTTGTTTTGAGTACTCTTTAAAACATGGCCCCATTTGTTGTTACCACTCAATAGGGTGGTGAAATTTAAAGTTCTTTATGTAAAATGGATTCACCCTCTAGTTAATGAGTATATATGTATATAAATAGTTAATGAGTATATATATATATATGTATATATATATATATGTATATATATCGATTCTCTTACATCATAATGGACCATTTGTGATAAAAATAATAATTCAGTAAAGGTTAGTATAAAATTCCATACTTGAGAAGCGTTAGACTATACCTTCCCTTAAGGGAAAATATGTGTTGATCTCTTGTACTCTTGAGGAAGTTATGAACAGACAAGTTATATTCCATCCAAATTATAATTGCCTAGTATTTTGATAGGTTCGGAAACATTCACTTTGAATGGATTCTGTTTTTCCTAACTCATTCATGTTTTCTCTTGATTATAGTATTTAAGAAATGATAAAATTTAAGTAAAACTTTTCATATATCTTATTGAATTGAAAATTCGTTGTTTATTGTTTCATTAAGGAGTTATGGCTTGTTGGGCTATAGAAAGTTTGAAAGTTACTTTTGTATGGGAAAAAATTTTGAAAAAATTTAAACAATAATCAATTAAACTATCTCTAATGAGTTTTCTAAGGTAAACTTGAAGCGGGCTGAGATGTTTTAGAAGATGGTACATGATATAAAAATTTGTAAACCAGCAAGAAAATTTATCCTAACTAGATGTTTGGCTACATATTTCACATAAAAATTATTGGCACTATTTCTATGTTAACATAAAATTAATGCTCAAATCAAAGCAACACCCTTAATTATGCTTGGTATAATGTGAATCTTCATCCTCAACCTTAATGAACAATTTAGTAGCTAGGATCAATTTTGGAGAGGCTCGTGAACCATTTTTTTCAAAATATAAAATGTTGGTGAGCTATGAGATGAAAACACATGAAACCTAGAAAAACTCTCTCTTACTGTGTGGTATTTGTGACACCTTAGATGGTTTCCTTGAGTGGGCTCGTACATAACTAGTATGTCAAACTTGAACACCATTTATGTTCTCTTGTCTCACCCATCATTTTTTCCCTTTAAATATATACCTTGTGTTGTACATCCTTTTATGTGGACGATTATAGGAAGGTTAGACAATGAGGAAAATGAATTTGGTTTAGAAGTTACACTTTTTCATTGATTAATAGTCTCCTAATTGAAAAGTACACTAGACCTTGAACCATATTATATTTTATGAGACATGTTTGTTAAAATAATAATAATAATAATAATATAGCTCCCTTAAAGTGACCTTAACATTGGACATACACTACGTGTGACCATTTAGAGGTTTTAGACAATGATGTTGATAAAAATTTCCTTAGAAGATATAACTTCCTTTAATTAAATTAATCTAAGTAAGAGAAACACTTAGTACTTGACCAAGTTTGAATTGGTGGGACATGCTTTTTGTGACCAAAAACTACATGATACGACATGATACCTCATGAGGTCATATCCCTATCCCACCTAGTGACTTCCAAGAGGAAGTCTAATTTTAGGAGAGGGGGATGTAGTGCCCACATTTTTCTAGCTTCAGTTATCTACTAACTCTATACTCATTTTGATGATTTGACATGGATTATGGCACATTTGGATATTATGTTATGATATTTGATCATTCGTGGACATGTATGATGTTTTGGGCATGTAGCTCCAATTTAGCCTTGATTAGTATGATACTTAATTATAGTAGATGTTTTCGATACTAATATGTTACACGTTATCTATCTTAGTGGATATATGATGCACACATGGTTTTGTCACACATCATGATATTATGGATTATTTGGTTAATTGATATATGATAGCATAGATATATGTCGTTATATGTTACTGCAATGACTAACACATAATGGATTTATGTGGAAGTGTGTATGTTACTCCATTATTATTCCTTGTTGATGATGTGTTAGCATAGTTAGAATGTTTATACTTCAATTGGTTTATTGAGTAATTAATTTATACATTTTATTGGATAGATGTGTTTAATGTTTGCAATGAGTGTGCATATTACAAGGCACAAGAGAATGTGGGTTTCAGAGTGGTTACTCAAGTATCCACAAGCGCCTCAAGGGGCTGAGTATTAGCAATGTTAGGTGTGTGAAGCCTAATTTGGTCACATGTTTTATTCGGCACCATGAGTGAATCTTAGATTATAATGTTGTATATTTTGTAAAATTAATTGTGTTTAGTTGTTTAATTTTTGTTAGAAGCTAGGTTGAGGGACCTAATGGTCCCCACTTGCATTAAGAATGTATTTGTTATGTGTTTTCTTGATTAATGAGGATTCGGTGACATAAAACCCTTGAGAGGGCCCCACATCCTCAACTAATGTGTCCAAAGTGCCAAACCCGAAATTGGATTATTTTTACATTTTTAGAGACCCCTTTTGGTTTTGGGGGTTCTCTTAGCATAAAAATGAGCCCTTTGACCCTACCTATTAGATAGGGGCTTAATTTCAAGGCCAAATAGGATTTTCCTCCCATTTGGCCTCTCTCTTGTCACCATTCATGTAAGAATGGTTGGGGGTTTTGTTTTTTTAAAAGTTGCATGGGTTTGTTTTATTTTCTTTTTGGGTAATTTGGGGGAGTAATGCTAAAATGAAGCTTGATATTTTCTTCCTTTTGTTTTTGGAATCTTGGCTTGAGGAAGAGAGGAATAACACATGTCACCCCCTTAGGTTTGAGGAATATTACTTTGTTTTCTTCAAATAACTCCCTCAAGTGGGAGAAAGGGGACTTTTTTTGTTATATTGTGTTTGCGAGTGTTTTTGGAGTTGGAGCTCTTTCTTGGAAAAGGATTTAGAGAAGCTTAGAGATTAGAAGCAATATGAGGGTAGGATCTCTGATCTTTTTGTGTTATTTTTCATGTTAAATTGTAGAGTGTTTATTGTTTAAAGTATGGTCTATTTGTGTATGTGTTGCATTCTTTTTGGTTTTGTTCTTTTGATGTTTTCTCCACCCATCTTAAGGCTTGATGAATTTGGGAGTTTTTTGGGGAGAGGAATGAGGGATTTTCCTCTTAAACCTATTGGATTGATGGGCAAGCCATGTTGGTTTCTCTTTATCCCCTCATATGGTTTTAGGTGGGGAAGGTGGTTCATATAGTTTTAAACCCCTTCCTCATCCTTGGAGAGGAAACTTAATGGGCTTGAAAATCCTCCCAAGGAGAAATTTAGGAAAATGAGAGTAGTAATAAGAAGGGGTGATTTTTTGGAGGGATAAAAGGATTTTTAATATTTTGTAAGTGTGAATCCTATGGTTGGACCAAACTCTATGGCACTATTGTATGTCTCATCCATTCTTTCCCTTGTTGAGGATGAATTTGGTGTTCTCCTCATTTTGTTTGGTTGTCAATTTTTTTGCTTTTATTGTGCATGAGTTTGTTCTGTGTGCTTATTTTACCCCTCCCTTTTTCTTCTACATTTGTGGTAATCTAGCTCTCTCCCCATGGGTTTGGGGAGGCTAACATGTCTTCCACACATTGGAAAGGATTATAATAATGCTTATAGGTTTGGTGGTGAATCGAGCCTTTATCTTGTGTTAAAGAGTATGTGGAGTATGAGATTTGAAGTTTAAAGATTGAAGATAGTTGGAGAATTCTTGGTGATCTTTGTATTTGTTTACCCCAATTTTGGTAAAATCCTAGTTCTAAATCTCATGTGGATATTGCTATATCAATATTTCCTATTCATTATATATCTCCCATGTTGGGATATGGTTGTAGTTTGAACAACTAAATGTTGTATTAGTTTGTGTATCATACTTCAATCATGAAATCGAGCCTTGTAAAGTCTTATCTTGTGAATTTAAGGCATCTTGTAAAATACTTTATATGTTGTAATAATTTACGAATATTTAAGCTTTCTTGTGTTCTATATCATTCTTGCATGGTAAATGTTGAAAGAACTTTGTATTTTGAAAGGCAATGGAAGGATTAATATATGTGGTTTATTCACTTGAAATATGGTTTTGTATGTTAATATTGTTGATCATCAAAGTGAAGTGAAATTTTCAATCTTGTTGTAGAATTTTTATGGATTGTTGGAGGCTCCTTTGAAAATAAAATTGTATTCTTCATTACATGTGGGTAGTGTAAAATTGAGATTTTTGAATGGAAGGATTTGGTTATTATGATTCATTGAACTATGAACAACTTGTGTGTGATATAGAAATAAGAAAATGCAGTTTGTTGTTGTGATCATAAAAGTGTGTCTCATCTATCGATTTTGAGTATTCCCATTTATATAAAGTAGTAATGGTAGACATGGAAAAAGAGTGGAATTTTGGTTTAGAAGTTGAGGTTGTAAATTATATGGAAATTGTTAATATTATTTTCATTTACACCACTTGGAGGAAATTGTTTATACAAAAAAATTAAGTATGAAGGTATATATGCAAGAGGATAGTTTTGTTACATGTGGAATTTTGAAAATTTATTCCTTACTAGAAATTTTACAAATCCATTCCTTAAGTAACATTTATCGATTTTAATAGAAACCCTCTTGTCATTTATAGATAGATTTTAAAGTAATTATTTATATACTCACATTGGTATTATCTCTAATTTGTGTATATCAAGTAGATTGGATTAAAATATATATATATATATATATATATATATATATATATATATATATATATATATATATATATATATATATTATATATAATATATAAATATATCATTAAAAAAATTAAATCATTAGATTGAAAATTAGATGGAATGGTGTTGTTTTTCTTTGGGTTAAGTAAACAAAGTTTAAATTTTAAAAATTGGGAGGGGCCGCACTAATGCACACTGCGTTGCTCCCAGGTCATTTCAAAAATCATTGTGGTGTGTCCTATGGCTACACCACTATGACACAGAGGCACACCAATCTCTAATTTGTTTTTGTTATACTAAAATTGCCCCCACCGAAAATGTTAAAACCCTCACCTTAATCATCCACACAACGAGCTATGTAAATATATGATCCAGTTTATATATAAATTTTTATGTATATTCGCAGTTGAGATAAAAGTATTTATACCCACTTAAATTAGAAAACCAGAAGATCTCTTCGGTATTATGACACAAATAAAGAAACAAAAAATAAATAAAGAAAGATGGAATAAATATGATATATATATATATATATATATATAAGAGATTCTTCTCCCCATTAAAATTTGCATAAGTATGGAAATGGAACTTCCATATGACTCCCATGGCTTCCTCCTCCACTTATTATTCTTCCTAAAAATCTGTGCAAAATGGAGGCCACTAAAACAAAATAGAAGTTAAAAAGAACTCATAACGATGTATTAGGAATTTTAGGGAATACCAAATATCAAGGGTAGAGATTAGAAGGATCCAAGAGCAAAAAAATTAACCCAACAAAATTAAGTTGTGGGATAGATGATTTAAGTTGGAATTAGATATATTTAACTCGGTAGCATTAGGGAAACTCTTACCATAAAGTACTTTAATTATTATTGAGAAAATACAATGGAGTTATTGTTATCTATATGAAGTGCACCTTCTAGAGAGATTATTGTAGGTATTCTAAGCTTTCTCTGGATCTCTCTCTCTTTTTATATATAATGGAAACACCTCAGGTCTGTGGGTATAGCTATTATTGAGGTGAGTCTCTAGTTTCAAGGCTGGTTCCTTTTTGATGTATCCTAAAATAATTTCTAGGGGTTTTGAGGGTAAAAAGATGACTGTAATTGAATTGAAAACTAGGGTGATACACCAAACTTGTTGAGGGATTTGATTGAGTACTTGTAAATTTAATTTGATAATTGATTTTGATGCACAAACCAATAGTTTTAAGAAAATATCAACGCAAAACACTTAGTTTATTGAGAGAATGAGTCACAACAATACAAGAAGATAACATGCACAATAATATTATGCATAAATTACTAAATTTACAGCAAGGTAAGATGAATAATCAGGGAATTTAACATTCACAAGAATTAATGAGATATTACACCACTAAAAATAATTGGAAAGGTAGAAATCAATTCTCATTCAAGGGAAAAAACTGGCAAAATTTGTTTCAGCACTCCAATGTGCAAAAATCCTCATCTTTGCTTTTGCAATAGACACAATATATATAAAAACTATCCACCCATCCCATCCTTAAAAAGGATAAAATTTGTACTCACCCATGCATGATAATTTTACCCCTTTATCATGAATAAATAAAGGAATAAAAATAGACATGCTAATATAATGAGGCATTAATAGCCTGATTTACAAAAATACATCTCAGTTAAAATATAGTTGACTGATCTATTTTTAAAAAGTAAGATGAATAATTTGGCTAATACTAGCCCTTTCTTGATGTGTAAATCTCCTCCAATGTGCATCCAATCTCTGTCTTCTAGTGCTTGATGTGACACTTACAGTTTGATCCACTTGCAGTGATAAATTTGCCATTTTTTAATTTTTCCCCTTGGATGAACATGTAAAAATAAATCTCTCTATGTGAGAAAAATAATTCCTTTATTTGGAATACTTTGCAAAAATAATTTAACCATGTATTCCATCATGATGGGGACCACCTCTAGTTTTGATATCAACATCTCATATGTCTTCTTGTGAAAAAATGACTCTGTGCAAATATAATTTGATGACTTTCAAACCTTCCCACTCCAGGGACCACTTCATAAAAAAATAATGGGAACCTCCTTCATTGATTCTATGACATAATTTTGGGATCCACCTTTTGCAAATATTAAGGAAATATTTTAGTAGACTTAAAACCCTGACAAATTTGCCTAGTGGTTTGACCTCTTTTGATGATCATTGCATAATATAAAGTTTACCAAACATCAATTGTTGGACTTTGGATATCATGCAGTATTTACTAAGGTTTCGGTATTTGATTATCATTGGCACATACTATAGTTTTTAATTTGAAATTAATCATTAATAAACATCGTTTGGTTTTATCATGACCTGGGCATCTATTATTCTGTTGGCCCCTTTTTTATCATCATGGTGTCGACATTTGATTTTCCAAAGCACTATGGTTTGGACCTTAGTCGGTCAATGGAAATGATATTTTGGATTATGATGGGGATGTTCCCTCTTTGCGTGATGAATTAACCCTTTTTTGGTCGGTGAAGTTACAAACCTTGAGTTAGCTAGGTTTTCTTATGGCTCGACATGTGCATGATCACCCAACCCTATTTAGGCTATGGGAAACTATGGTGGAGTTTGTGTTGAAACTCCCATATTGATATCATCCATTGATTGAAGTACTTGTTGGGTTTACACTACCGATTATCTAAGAATATAATGGTGTATTAATTATGGGCTTAATAGATCTTGCAACTAATTCGTGGACATCCAATCATGGTACTTGATGGTCTAAAACAGTTGATCTATTAACTCCAGGTTGACAAGGTAGTTATCTTTGGTTATCTTTTGCATCATTTATTTTTGCACGGTTGATTTTACATGATTAATCCTTAACTCATTGGTCGAGTTAGGTTACCGTGGGCTGGTCGGCAAATGTGTTTATTTTGTAATCTGAACTTGATCGGTTCATTCACGAGCCCATTTTGGAGGGTGATGCCCTGAAAAGTTTCTCTAGACTGCCATGAATGATGTTTTTGAGCTTGGATCTTTTTATTTCAAAGCTCGATACTTTTCTCGATGGTTTCACCTTAGATACTCTATCATTTTTACTCTGGTTTGAGCTTTTTGAGATACAAATTTGTCATTGTTTATGCATCTCGAGCTCTCTGCATCTCTCGTGAGATTTCGTGTTGTCTTCTTTGAAGTTTCCTTAGCTCGTGCTACCACCTTTATTATTTCAAGCTAGCTCGAGCTTTGTATTCATCTCTATTATTATTCTTCCCTTTTATCAAGGGTCCGAGTGGTTGATGTTGACAATTTTTGCACTTATGTAAAAATGGGTAACTCAAAACTTCGTTACGATGGACAATATTGATGGATTGGACCTAACTAGGGGAATGCATTACAGTATTACCATGTTTTCATTTGTAGTAATTGATTATTTACATGTAATATACAACTATGTTTGCTATTACAAAATGTAACACCTCACATAGACTCTCATTCCATGTTTGTCTTAAGCAAGGAAACACAAAATCCCCAAGGACTAATGTATTTCCTTGATGAAGGTGGGAATCACAATTTAGGTGAAGTGCCTTTGAGAACAACAAACAAAGTTGTAGTTTAGAAGAAAGAGATTTCAGTATTAAGTTACACTTACGTATTCCAAAACTCTTTATTTCAACATAAAAATACATTATATTATGTGTTAGAGTTGTTTATTCAATTATAGTATCAATATACATGTAAAAATATGAAAGCAGAAAGAAGTATACAACTCAAGTATGAAAATTAAATGTTATTTTTTTATGAGTAAGTACAATATTTTACACAATGTAAGATGTATCTTATAACTACTTAAGTAAAAGATGCATGTACACAAAGCTAAAAGTAGAAGAATATAGATAAAACCCATCATTGTTTGTGGGTCTTCTTCTCGGTCTTGATCTAGTTGTAACTTCTTCATCCTCTTCTTCCACATCATCCAGTTCCATCATCATCTCTCGAGAAAAGTAAACAAATTTTTCATCGGACATTTAGCTTAGGGTTTTATTTATATACTTATCTTAATAGTTACATGCAAACAAATCAATTGACATCAACAGCATAAGGTACATCAAAATAGATACATAATTGATAAAAGTAGTATTCTACATCAACACATATGATTCCAAGAATCATTCAAGAAAAGAAAGAGAAAATAAGAAATATAGAGTAAAAGAGGCCTAAATCCTAAATCTTTTCTAATTTATTTTATTTTAGATGTGCAGTACATATTACGACAAAGAAAAGAAGAAATATAAGCATGTCTAGAATTTTACTTGCACACAAATATTGTATAAAAGGAGTTACAAAGTGCAAAAAGGGAGGTCATTTCATACTTTCAAAGAACTAAAATACATACAAGAAAATGAAATCAAAGGATGCAGATTCATGGATAGTATGTAGACAGAAAGACTCAACAAATAATAAAGAAAGAGTTGGAATGTGTTACATGCTTACTTTTGAAATAGAACTTTTA
The DNA here is from genome assembly GCA_018340775.1 of Taxus wallichiana var. yunnanensis. Classification (NCBI taxonomy): domain Eukaryota; kingdom Viridiplantae; phylum Streptophyta; class Pinopsida; order Cupressales; family Taxaceae; genus Taxus; species Taxus wallichiana. The sequence goes on from CM031238.1 coordinate 650,202,804, forward strand.
TCAAGAAACAATAGATTCAACTTCATATAATACCTTTCGAGTCATGATCAAGTCACTCACACAAGGGACATATTTAAAAATTTCATGATGCATAGGATTAAATGACGGAAGATTGTGCATTCCGAAGAAATTGTATGTCTACTCTAGTTTGAATTAAATAATTACATAAACTCAATGCGAAAGAAGAAAATATGGTACAAAGATCGATATAGTCACATAAAAATAAATTATACCACTATTATAGGTTTCTTAAACATGCAAAATTATTCAATTAACATCAAACAAAGTGCAAACTCATCAACAAAGATCACAAATAAGAATCGTAAAAAGTTCATGAACTGTTCCACTTTCAACATGTTTATATTCAAGGAATGGAAATCTAATCACACATGTTTTTCATGATTCAACATTAAGAAGGTGTGTATTAAAAATCTTTATGATCTGTAAAATATCTTGAGACCTGAAATTATAACGCAGAATGCTTAATAGAGCTCATGAAAGTATAAATAACCAAGGATAGAAATCAAAAGAGCAAGTAGCCAATTATGTAAGTAAAGTCTAGTGTTATAGATCTCATGGAACAAGGTTCATTCATATGATATCAAAGCACAAATACAAACACAAGAGATGAAAAGCCTTTAGCTGAAGTTACGCTTAAGTTATAGACTAAAATGCTGGTCAATCTTGCATAGTTTCATTCACAACAAGCTTATGATGTACAAAATAAAATTCCTTCTCTTATAATGAAACAAGTTATAGAGTGAATAAATTTCATGATAAATGAGTTACAAATCCAACTCTTGGAGTTTTTACAACAACATTTTACAAATGTATAAACAAAGGTCTAACTTATTAGTTTGACCCAGGATGTCACAAGCCCTCAAAGTGCAAATAGGTTTGAAACTCATAATTAGAAGAGATTCAAAGGCATAAAAATAAAAGGAGATGGGAATTACGGTTTAGATTTCAAAGAGGGTGAAGTATTTCTTGAGCAAAGAAGGCTTACTTGGTTTTCGAGTAAAAAGAAAAGGGCCGGGTGTAAAAGATCATAAAAAAGCTCAATATACCTTGAGAAAGTGAAATCAGAGCTGAACGGGCTAAAACGAGTTTCAAAAGGATAGAATGCCAAGTTTTGAAAAATAAGGATTAGCGTCTTCGAGCCTCAGGAGATCAAAATATACTTTAAATGGTAAAAATATTACCAATTTTACAGAAATACAAAGGCCGAGTATATAAAAACTCATAAATGTAACTCAAAAACTTTAACAAAGAAAAAACAAGACTTGACGAATTAACACAGAGTTACTAATACACATGCTGACTCTCAAAAGTATGTTAAATGGTGGCCTTAGCAGTAACAATATTTTAGAAATAAATTTTGCAGCAAGTCAAATGGTTTCGCGGTTTCACATAAACCAACAAGTACAGATAGAGAAAAGAAAAGTGGATGATATCTTCAAGTTATAGGTACACAACCCATATTACTATACGAAAAAGAAAATCTACGGAGGCCAAGCTATATGAGTGGGAAAAACATTATTTGCAGTAGAAGAAATTTAAAAATTCATCAAAGTGCAACCAACAGAGCTCAAAAATCAAATATAAAAAGAGCCTCACAAATGCACATAGTCTAGATTCGAAAGAGAAGGAAAATTTATATAACTCTAAAATCTCTGTGAAAGAATCTTATAATGTAAAGTTACCTCAAAAAATATCCAAACAAAGTTCCTCAATCACTAACTTGCATAATGCACCGGAAAGAGAAGAGTCACTAATGTGAACTTATAGGAGGAGGATGATAACTATCTCTGAAAATCTTCCATGCTAGCTCTATATCGAGATAAAATGCCAGAACCCATAATAGAAAATGCAAAAGGCCGAGATTCAAGTTTCAAAATTATCAGAGACAAAAATGATTTCCAAGATCAACAAACGTTGCAAAAACCCTCAAAACACATCACAATGCCATGCACAGTCAGAGAAAACTAGAAGGCCGATCTCTGAAAAGATAATTGGGGGCCTGTAGAAACATTTTCCAGGGATTCGCCCTTGAATTTCTGGTCTATGCAAAAACAAAATGACCAAGCCTAAATTATTTATGTTAGTTACCCTAAATTATTCGAAGAATATCTATGGAGGATAATCAACCAGGATGATAAAATGATACACGATGTTCAAGGCTCCAACTATCCTCGTACGAGATGGAAAGATCAACGGTAGGGAGTCGTTCAAGTCAAAAGATCAATGAACCAAATACAACAATTATTTTATAACTATCCTATTCAGATCAACGATGGAAAATCATCAAAGATAGTAGATCAACGGTTGTTGTTCAAAGATAATTTTAACGCAAATCATATTCAATGCATTCACAGTGGGGAATACATAAATGGTGGTGAGTAAAACCATTCAAAATCTAATTTCTAGGATCAAACAACGAAACTAATGCATTATACAACGTGTCGAGATCATCAAGACCACCATGCTTTTGAAATATTTTTTCCACTGACTGTGTAACATGGTTTGATTCACCATGGAGAGGGGGACCATCCCCATGATTAAACGATCATTATATACCTCCACGTTTTCTAAGGTAATAAACATATGATATGCAAATAACAGTTTGAACATAAGGATGCCAATGGTGGTGAAATAATATGTAGGGGTCAAATTGACTTTCTAAGGTCAAAAATGAAATAATTACCACGGATGACCCAAATAAATTAAGACCAAGGAGTGGTCGGTTCAAAATAATGGATCAAGCCTACATGAAAGGTGAAATCCCCTTGTTCACTTTATAACAAAAAAAAAAATCATGCATCATCATTAATAATAATAATTAGAAATAATTATTATTTAAAATTTGTAATTTAACCAAGTGTTAAAACATGGATTTTAAAATATTCCAAACCTTGTGGGAGTATTGAATTTCAGTTGGAGAGTTAAAACTCAGGTGGACCCCATGATGAGGTGGCATATCTCACATAGTGTCATTTTTCACATGCCTTCATTTAGGGAAAGAACAAGAGTATGACTAGATCATGCAGAGTTATCAGGGACAATTATTGCATCACACTAGAGACTTGAAAAGAAAGCGAGGGCTATTGTTAGCCAATTACCTCCTAAATAGATAATTCAACTACAATACATTATTGTAACTCAGGGTTTACAACCTTATTGTAGATTACATGTATTATTTTATTCCCTTTATTATTCATGATAAAAGGATAAAAATAGAAATCATGGGCAAGTACAAACTCCCATCTATTTTTACGAGGGGTTAGATGAAACTATCTTCCTATATATTGTGTGCATTTAGAAGGCATATAGGGGAATTTTGGGACATAGGAGTGATGAGAATTATTTGCACTTATTTGTAGTGGTGTGTATATCTTATTATTTCTTGTGAATGTCAAATTCTTTGATTAATCATCTTACCTTGCTTTAAATTTAGTAATTTCTGCATAATAATAGTGTGCATGATTTCTTGTTGTATTGTTGTGATTCATTCCCTCAACAAAAAAAGTGTTTTTCCTTAATATTTTGCTGAAAACTATTGGTTTGTGCATATAGAATTCATTCTCAAATTGGTTGTGCATGTACTCACCAAAGCCCTCAAAAATTTGGTTTATCACCCCAGCTTTTCAAAATTATTTACAATCATCTTTTCACCCTCAAAACCCCTAAAAATTAGTTTATGATACATCAAAAAGGAACCGTCCTTAATAGTGGAGACTCACGTCAAAAATAGGTATACCCACAGACCTGAGGTGTTTCCATTGTATCTATGAAAGAAAGAGATCTAGAGCAAGATTAGACCACTCTGCACGCTCATCTCTCTACAGGGTGCACTTTTGAGAGATAACTATTAGCTCCGAGCTTTGTATTCATCTTTGTTCTCGATGCTTTGCTTTGTCAAGGGTCCGAGTGGTTGATTGATGGCATATTCCTCAGTATGCTTCAAGGCTTTGAGGGTTTCAATTTACATTGTTGATTTTAATTTGATTTTAATTTGATTTTATTCTCAGATTTCGGATAACCCAAAATGGATATTACTTCTCTATCACATTGGAAATTCGCTCATCCCTACATGTACTCGAGCTCGACTCTATTTGACTTTATTTTTTTCTCGCATTATTTCTATGTTGTAAATACAAACATTTATATTCATGGGTAATCGTCATTGTTGTTCCCATTTGTATATTTCAAGCTCGAAACTCGTTCTCGGTTATTGCTCTTCGTGCTTGAGATATGAACATTCACATTTTTATTTATGGGTTTGAAATGTGTTTTGAGATTTCTTAATTTTGTGACCATGCTGCCATTGATGGGTCTTTTGTGGATCATATCGCATGAACATTCTCATCTTTGTATCGAAATTTGATGTTTTCCTTCTATGCTCATCTTTTACTCCTTTGTGAGCTCTCTGTGAGGGATTTATTGTTCTGCTTTTAATCCCGAATCAGCTACATTAACCAAAAAAATTGAACTTCAAAATTTTGGCATTTCAGGAAAACAGGCCAAAAAATTACAAGAAAATCCCAAAACCTGAAACTCCAAAAATTTGGACTTTCAGATTTTGCGGCTTTGAAATTCTCAAGCACAAAATGGAAAAAGATACAAAAATGTCCGAAATTCTGAATTCTGAAATTCTGAAATTCTGATTACCGAAAGTCTAAAATTTCGAACTTTCAGGCTTTTGAGGTCTTGGAGACCTCGGGAATCATGCAAGAAAAGAAAGCAAAAAATTCTAAAACCCAAAACTCTGAAAGTTTGAAATTTCAAACTTTCAACTTTTGGGGTTTCGACTTCGAAGTTTTGGAAGTCTCGATCCCCAAAGCATGAAAATCGGACAAAAAATTTTGAAATTCCAATTGCTGAAAGTCTGAAATTTCAGACTTTCGGGTTTTCAAGTTTCAAACTTTCGGAACTCTTAGAGAAATTTGACAGAAAAATTTTTTTCTCCAAAATAAAATTCCCAAAATTCTCAATTTCGAGATTTTTCGAGGTTGTATGCATTTCGACTTTCGAGTTTCGAACTCTCAACCCGCCATTTTTGTAGAATGGTACCTTGATATTCAAATGACCATAGCTTTTGACTGGAGTTTAGATTTTTGGCAAGAGAGTACTTTTTGGAAAGCTCTTGACGTCTTCTACACAACTATGACCATTAAATTAGTGGGACTAAGTTCTTAAAAATTAAAAATATAGTTCACCATTTTTTGAGTTGTCCTAGGTTTCTTACCTACCAATATTAATGAAGTATGGGCTTCCTTTCTTTCCTAACAAGGAACAGTACGTGGAGGCATGGGTTTTGTCATGGAACCCATCATTTTATAGGCCAATTCAATGCATTTCTTAGTTGGTTGGAGTAGGATTCATATTTATTCTATCTCCTTCTCTAATTCTTCCTATAAATTGTAAGGAGGGGCATTTTTCTAAAGGTTGGAAATTTTGTCTTTGCACCCTCCCTTATTCTCTTTCAAACCGTAATGCAAATTTTTCCTATTGGTCATCAGTAATGTATCGTATCAAATCAGGAGAAATAATACATGTCCGTGGATGATTTTCAACCCTCTCTTGTGTTCATTGCCTTCATATGATCTCTCATTATAGTAATCGTTATTTTTGCATGGTAGTTGTGTTACATTTTAATGGTTTGAGTTTAATGGCAAAGTAGTTGTGTTACATTATATACCTTAATCATAATTATATGCTAACAACAATTTGAACATAATGATGTACAAAGGGTGGTCTAATACCATGTAGGGGTCACATTGAATTTCTAAGGTCGCAAATCACATAATTACCACCGAGGACCCAAATCAAATAAGGACAATGAGTGGTCGGGTTTCAAACAATCGATCAAACCTAAATGAAAGGAGAACTCCCTTGTTCTTTTTGTAATTTCATTGACCTTGTAAGGTTTAGAAACCAAAACTCATGCGACATTATTATTAATAATAATTAGAAATAATTATTATTAATGATTATTTAAAATTTGCAATTTAGCCAAGTGTTAAAACATGGATTTTCAAATCTTCCAAACCTTTTGGGAGTATTGAATTTCATTTGAGAGTTAAAACTGAGGTGGACCCCACGATGAGGTGGCATATCTCCCATATTGTCATTTTTACATGCCTTCATTCAAGGACAGAGTAGAAGTATGAATAGATCATGTAGAGTTATCGTGATAGTTATTGCATGCACATCGAGACTTGAAACAACAAGAAAAGGCTAATTTTAGCCAATTTGCCTCCTAAAATAGATAAATGAACTGTAGTAAATTATCAGAACTTAGGCTTTACAACCTTATTGTATATTGCATGTATTATTTTATTCCCTTTATTTTTCATGATAAAATGATAAAAATAGAATGCATGTGAAATTAAAAACTACCAACTATTTTTAGGATGTGTTAGATGAAACTTTCTTTCTATATATTGTGTGCAATTGCAAGGCATAGAGGGGGAATTTTTGGATAAAGGAGTGTCAAGAAAATTTTGCCATTTTTTTCATTTGAATGAGAATTGATTTCTTCCTTTCCATTTATTTACAAAGGTGTGAATATCTTATTATGTCATGTGAATGTCAAATTCCTTGATTAATCATCTTACCTTGCTATAAACTTAGTAATTTCTACATAATATTAGTCTGCATGTTATCTTTTTGTATTGTTGTGATTCATTTCCTCAACACACCAAGTGTTTTACCTTAATATCCTACTTGAAAACTATTGGTTTGGGCTTTCATATTCCCTTCTCGAATTTATTGTGCATGTACTTTGTCAAATCCCTCAAACAAGTTTAGTGTATGACCCCAATTTTCAAAATCATTTACAAATCATCTTTTCACCCTAAAACCCCTAGAAATTAGTTTAGGATATATCAAAATGGAATCGGCCTTAATACTAGAGAATCACCTCAAAAATAGGTATACCCACAAACCCGAGGTGTTTCCATTGTATCTACGAAAGAGAGAGATCCAAGCAATATTAGAAAATCTGCGGTCATCTCTCTACAATGTGTACTTTCGAGATATAACAAAGATTTGGCACACTCGATGGGACCAAAAATAAAAACTACAGAAAATTACAGTAGATTTACAACAAATGAAAAGTCATTTGTTTAAGCGGATGCTATAACAATTTATTCTAAAGATCAAAATATTTTTTGGTGACTCTGTTAAGCGATTTTAGACCAGGTTTGGCAATATGTTCCATGCCTAAATTGACTATGAGATCATCAGTAAGATAAAGTACTTCTGATTTTATTTCTTTACCTTTGAATTCTACAAGAAGAAGAAGAGTTAGTAATACCTTACCTTATAATAGGCCTTGTTTTGAAAACCCTCCTCGTAATATTCCTTCACCATATATTAATCTCTTTGTTCAAATTCCAGCTTACTCCAATGGCTACCTATCCACTTAGGAATTTTGTAACCTTTACTAATGGAAGCCCTTTAGTAGTTCCAGTTTATCATGATATTTCCAATGCTGCCATAAACCGTTTACCTTCCTTCAATGGTGAAAATCATATTACTCCCATAGAGCACATCAAATATGTTACAACCCTTTGTGTTGTCTAGAACATAACTCATGAAGATGTATCCTTAAGACTTATATTTTCATCTATTAAAGGGCAAGCCTTGTAGTGGTCTAGAATCTTAGAAATTAGGACCATAAGAACTTGGGGTGCGTTGGGAGAAAAATTACTTAAGAAATTTCAAGATCATTCGATCATTTGTCCCTCATAGAGATGTTATCCACAATTAAAAGACCCCCTCATGAATTTATGGTCAATTTTAATATCCATTTTTCTAGAACTTAGGAAAAATCCCTACAAGTGTCAAGCTTAAGTTGATCATTCTTTTCTTTATTATCTTAGATCTCTAAACAATGTAATTTAAATTATTATTCAATCCATGGGAGGAGAATATACTCTCCCAACATCTTATGATATTTCCATTCAAGCTAAAAAAACCTCATTCAAGTGGTAAATTGGCACCAAGGCCTTTAATGCCTCTTATAGTAGATTTAATACCTATTCCATGACTATTACCATTATAGAGCCTATTATTTTATCTCCATCAAATAATGTATTCAAATCTTTCCTATCTATGGATAATAAATTGACATCAATTGAAAAAAAATTAGCTCAGCCTAGTAGGCCATATCAAACGTCTTATCATCAAAATCATAATTATAGATAGCCATATCAGCTAAGGTAGTTTGACCCAAAATCTCCTAGTGGATATAGTGCTCTTGTTCTAGTTAACATGGTTTCAGAGGAATAGTGTCAACCTTGTAATCAACCTCATTCAGCAATCCAACTACCCAAATGCATTATTGAATATAAGCCTTGTTGCACAATCTCAGCCTGAAGTATTGTTCATGCCTTAAATGGAGACTGGGAAGCAAGAAGCTCATAGTCAGAAACCACCAGAATAAAATTTGGTAAGCTTTGGGGAGGTATATTTTATTGCAGTCATAACTAGCTCCCAAGATAAGGCTTAGGAGAGAGAGAAAAACAAAATAGGCTAGTTCTACCAAGAGTCACCGATAAAACAACTTCAAGGGAAAACTAGCTACCGCTATGTTGTTCCTAAAAACATATCTAGCAATTCTACTCAAAAGGACAAATAAAAACAATTACACAAATTGATCCCAAAAGATTCTTCACACCTTAGATTTCAATAGTTGTTGAAGTAGGGTAGTTTTTGATAAAGCTTATGCTAAAATGGTAGAAATTGTTTCAGAAACGGTTGATTCTTTTAACATAGTTGATGTAATGAAGAAGCATAATATTAGTAATTCACTTTGGGATGCTATAAGTATTCTAGGACAACGAGATTTACTTTCTCACAACTTTGCTAAGTTGCAGATTTCTTTAAAAACAATAGAAAAGGAATCCCGAACGTAGACATGGTCCTTAGAACAATGGAGAAAGAACGCATTAAAGAGGTCAAACGGATTGTTCAAAATTTCTTAAATAATCAAGATATCAAGAAGCCACCATGATTTTATTTATCTTTTATTATTGGAGACCATTTAGTTCATAACTACATGGTTAACAATGGTGCAAGTAAAGACAGCTTATGCCAAAATGATTGTAGAAAAATTGGGCATGCAGTATGAGCCTACAAAGAAAAGTGTGTTACATATAGATGGAACAACAACCAACACAGTTGGTGATATTAGAAATTTGGAGGCAACCTTACATGCTTGTCCCAATGTTACTATTTTATAAGATGTAACTATTGTAGATTTACCTCCCTATTTTTCCTTATGTTTATCACGAGATTTTACAAAAAAAATAAGAGGTTAATTATCTCTCTTAAGATTTTTCTATTTTGTTCTTTACTACAAGATATGGAATCAAAGTTACCGTAAATTCACAACCTTTGGCTAGATTTCATATTAAGACATATGCTTCAAACACTACAAAAATTATGCATCTTTGGGTCAATCTAATTTTGATGTTACAACACATGTTTTTGCACTAGATGGTGTCTCTAATTTATTTATGGATGAAAAAAATTAATAAGAACATGCTTATGAACCTTTCAAAGAAGAAGAAAAAGATTTTTTCGGTGTTTATTGCTTGTTGAAGAAAATACACCAATTCCCTTGTTGTCCAAAATAGAAAAAACAATAAAAGGACCATGGACGCTTCATTTCAATGGTGCTAAAAATTAAAAAGACAAGGAGCAAGTTTAATACTTACTTTCCCTACAAATGAAAGGTAATTTTTAGCTTTAATTCTATATTTTCCTTGTACTTATAATGTAGCTAAATATGAAACACTAATTCATGGCTTTTAATGGGTTAGAAAGAGTGGTATCAATACTTAACAAGTTTTCAGGTGATCCGGAATTAGTTATTAATCAAGTGAAATAATTTACTTGTATGTAAGAATTCATTGATGAAGTCATAAAAACATATATTTTCAGCCTTAATGGATGATTTTGATACTATTAACATTCAACTCATCCCAAGAGCTAAAAATAAACATGCAGATAAACTTCAGCAGATTGGTCCACTTTGATGTACTAGAATGTCGAAAACAACATAGTAAAACCACATATAAAGATAATTATGTCGAAAACAAAAAAATTGAGACCTTCAGTTCTTGACAAAGAAGAAAATTGGCAAGATTTCAAAGATGATGAACAAATTTCCATATTTTTGTAGCAAGAAGCTAAATTTTCTGCAATAAATCAAGAAAAACTGCAACACTTCTATGGTGATCAAATTGTTCAGTTGAAGACAAACAAGTTGCCTCAAGGATTGGTCACTCTAGAAGATATTTTCAGCTCTATGATCAATTAAGAAAGGGAAATGAAAATTTTAACTCACGCAAATAACTACAAATAAATATTGGTGGATGATGAAAAGAAAATATTTATTCGAAAGGTATGATTTTCAGTTGAAAAACAATCATTTATCAAATTATATAAAGAACTCAAAAATTTTTTTCTTGGAAGTACCAAGATCTGAGAGGATTTGATCCAATTTTAGCTCAGCATACAATAGAGTTACAACCAATTTCCAAACTAGTCAAGCAAAAGCCAAGACCCGTAAATCAAAAAAATTGAGCCATTAATGAGAAAAGAGTTATCTAATCTGATTGAATCAAGTATTATTTTTACAATTAAGAATTCATGTTGGGTATCTAATCTTATTCCTATTTGAAAAAGAATGGAGAAATTAGGTCATGTGGGATTTCGAGACCTTAATAAAGCTTAATTAAAAGATCATTATCCGATGCCTAATATGGATAAGATTTTGAGAACAGCTTTCTTGTTCAGACATATTTTCTCTTTTGGATGGTTATAGTTGATACAGTCAAATCCTTGTGCTTGAAGAAGATAGATACAAAATATCCTTCACCATAAAGTGGGGCACCTATGCTTATAAAAGAATGTCTTTTGGTCTTTCAAATGTCAGTGCAACATTTCAACGTGCAATGTACATGGATTTTCAAAGTTTATTAAATAAATGGGTATTGGTTTACTTAGATGATTTCACCATATTTAAAAAAATATATGATGAACATCTAATACATTTAAAGAAGACTTTTCAGCTTTGCGAGACAGACAGTTGGAATATCTTTGAATCCCCAAAATTCTATTTTTAGTACTTCAAGGTAAATTACTTGGTCATATTATTTCCAAACAAGGTTAAGCTTATTGATCATTTTAGAATTGAAGCTATTTCACAATTTTCCTTGCCTCATCACAAAAAAAAACATTACAAAGTTTTCTTAGAAAAATCAACTTTGTTAGAAGATTTGTTCCATATTTTGTAGCATTAGTCAAGCCATTAACAACTATGTTAAAAATAATAAGACTTTCTCTTGGACTAGCAAAGGGAGAAAAGGATTTAAAACAATAAAAAAACCATTTCATAAGCTTCTACTCATACAAATCCAAATGTTGTTAAAGATTTTACAATGTATGCACTTGCTAGAGCTGAGACCATTTCAGTTATTTTAACTCACGTTAATGATGAAAATACTGAGTATCCAATTAATTTTTTTGGATAAAGTTTGCATGAATACGAGACAAGGTACACCTTTCTTGAAAAATAGGTACTTTCAGTAGTTAGAGGATTGAAAATTTTCAAGTACATGCTTTCTAATAATAAGATACATGTTTTAGTCTCTCATCCAAGTGTGAAAGTGTTCTTGTTGAACAAAGAGCTGAATGAGAAGAGAGCAGGTTGGATTACGAAAGTTATGGAATACAATTTTTATATCCATGTTGTGAAAATAGTTTGAGGAAAAGTTTTGTATGAGCATCTAATTGCTGATACGGAAAAACAACATGTTGCATAATCAAAAGATCCAAAAAAACATGCTTAAGTTACATATCAATAATCAAATACCTTTGTGCAACTAGAAAATTAGAAACCCAAAATTAGCCAAGAAGTTTAGGAATCAAGATGGATGAGTGTTTTGGCTAACTACTTACAACATGGTACTTATCTGGAAGGTATGGTCACGTATAAATGAAGGTATTTAAGGCTACAAGACGTGCCTTATGTTTTCATTGATGAAAAGTTATTTAAAAGAGATATAAATGGAATTTTGCTGCGATGTATTGATTATGATAGAATTCAACAATTATTATCCGAATTTCATGAAGGATCTGTAGGAGGTCATTTTTCAACATGGACTACAACCTTCAAAATTATGAAATTTGGTTACTATTAGCCCAACATATTCAAGGATTGCTTTGAATGGATCAAAAAAAGTAAGAAATGTGCTTTCTTTGTTAGAAAATAATGTTTAGCTTCGTTTCCTCTACAACCTATTTCAATGTATCATTCAATCGTGCAGTGGGGTATTGAATTTATTGGCATGATAAATCCACCTTTGTCACAAGGACACAAGTGGATTTTAACTGCTATAGATTTCCTTACATGCTTTGAATGAAGGCAAAGAGCCTTAAAATAAGCTAATGAAACTTTGATACTATCATTTTATGAAGGTATAGTTTACAGATTTGGTGTTCCATCAACTATCATTTCAGCTAATTCCTTATCATTTCTAGGTGCAAAGGTAACAGATTGGGCTATCAAGCAAAAATTTCTTTAGGTACATCATCTAATTATTACCCACAAGGTAATGGATTAGCTAAAAGTACTAACAAGAATATTTTAAGGTTCATCAAGAACACTCAAAGACAACCACAGATATTGGCATTTGATGTTGAATTCAACACTTTGGGTTGATAAAGTGACTCTAAAAGATCAATTGGCAATTCACCGTATAAGCTAATTTATGGAAGAGAGGAAAGAATTACAAATCTAAGTTGAGTTTGCTACATTAGATTGAATTACTTGAGAATGAACCATGGCAAGTTAGTTATGGAGAGTTAATGGAGTTGCAAGAGCTAAGAGATCAAGCTCATCCGAACATGGAAGAGAATAAAAACACAGTCTTAAATGAAGGATACATTGTGTTAAAATGGGATGTCTTGACCATGAAAACCAGGAAACCACACGAAGTTTGATATAATCTATAGTTTTCCTTACATGATTTCAACTTGCAAATAACACAATGCATTTCAAGTTTCAAGGCTTAATGGATAAAACATTCCCATTCCCGTGAATGGTATGTTTCTTAAACATCTGTTTTGAAAATCCTACGAAAGTCTCGTTTAGAGTAGGATTTCCCTTTCAATAAGTGCTTCATGTGCATTGCAATGTTTTTCAATTCAATAAGTGCATTCATGCACATGATCTGGTTTCCACATCCTTTCCCAACTTTAGTTTGTTTTTAGGAAAGACAGCTTTTGTTATATGATTTAACTCCATGCCCAATGGACAAGAGAAAGGCACTCGAACTATAAGCTAGTAGGAAGTTTTCCCTGTACGATCGCTAGAAATTGTTACAATTTTTGCACTTTTGTAAAAATGGGAAACTCGAAACTTTTTTATGATGGATGGTATTAATGGAGTAAAACTAACTAAGGGAATGCATTACAGTATTACCATGTTTTCAATTATAGTAATTGATTATTTACATGTAATTTGTAGCTATGTGTGTTGTTACCAAATGTAACACCTCACATAGAATGTCATTCCATGTTCATATTTAGTAAGGAAACACAAAATCCCCGAAGGAAAAATGTATTTCCTTGATTGACGACAGAATCATATTTTAGGTGAAGTTCCCAATTTGGGAATAAGCAAACAAAGTTGTAGTTTACAAGAAAGAGAGTTCATTATTAAGTTACATCCCGCATTCCAAAACTCTTTATTTCTACATATAAATACATTTAATTATGTGTTTGAGTTGTTTATTTCATTATACTATCAATATACATGTCAAAAGATGAAATCAGAAAGAAATATACAACTCAAGTACAAAAATTAAATGTTATTTATTTATGAGGAAGTACAATATTTCCCACACAAGCCATGGGATGTAACTTATAACTACTGAAGTAAAAGATGCATGTACACAATGCTAGAAGTACAATAATATAGAGAAAATCCATCATTACCTGCGCAGTCTTCTCACTGTCTTCATCCTCTTTTTCCGCATCATCTAGTTCCATCATCATCCCTGAGAAAAGTAAACAAATTTTTCATCATACATTAAGCTCAAGGTTTAATCTGTATACATATGCTAATAGTTTCATGAAAATGAATTAATTGACATCAACATGCATAAGGTACATCATAAACATATACAAAATTGATAAGATTAGTATTTTATATCAGCACATATGATTCCCAGAATCATTCTAGAAAATAAAGAGAAAATGTAATGCCCCCCCCTAACCTACCTGGGCTCGGCCAACTTCATCTCCTTGGCGTGGCAGGTGGAGCTTTTATTGTGCGACGTGATGGAATCAGATTTTTATTTGACCTTCCTTGTGTTTGTCTCCCTCCCGCCATGGCATTAATGAGCCCTGCACCCTTTTTCTTGGCGTGTTCAGTTTTCTTCCTGGTTGGTGGCCGCACATGCCCCAGTCATTAATCCTTTTGACTTGCAACCCGTTGGTGCCTGCTGTTTCTACCCAAAAACCACGAATGCTTGTTGTGCTCCATCAAATGCTGAAACAGATGAATTGCTTCAGCGTGTTCTGGACAATGGATTCGTTGATGGTGAAATGAAGGTCTGTCACCCTGGTGTTGCGTGAGAGGGTTTGGATCCTCAAAATGGTGCGGTACAGGCAGTTCAGTGGAGTCGCAGGCCTTTAGAAGCTCTTCCTTGGTTGTTTCTCTCCTTGCCATGGCCGCGCAGGCTGTTTTTGCAATAATTTTCCTCATTGCTCGTTACACGGAACCACAGTCGTGATCGATTGTGCAAAATCTTGCACTTAGTAGTAGAAGAACGAGATAAAGTTTTGGTGGAGCTATCTTGCCTTTTTATTTTGGAAAGTCGCCTGTCTGGTGGTGAATTTAACATGGAAGAAGCTCGATCAAATCTTGAGGTGCTGCCGCCGCTTCTAGGAGGTGTCTTTGCGGTTGGTCGAGACTAGATCGTGCAAGGTCATCCAACTATGATGTCATCTGCTCATCGATTGCATCCTCAAATTCAGGATTCTCCTTCAAGATATTTGTATCAAAATCGACTATGTGAAAGAGATGAGCCTGTTAACGGAAAGAATTCCCGTATACGTATTCAAGAGATGAAAACCTTGTCCCGTCACGTAGACAGTGTAAGTGTTTTGTGGAATCGCAATACTGTAAAATTGATTCGATAAAGAAAGAAGCCCTTCTTCCGAGCAAGGAAACTCCGTGCCGCGCGACTTTCAGAAAATAAGTTGTGGGAAAGCTTCGATTCTTGGATGGGGTTTGGTTAGAAGAAATGTGGAGAAGCGCTTGACGATGCAAAGGAAAACGTAAACCCTTTCCCCTACCGCTTCGCTTTCCCGATCCCCTGCTCTCTTTTTGGGAGTGCTTTGATGCAAACTCATAGGCCCTATGTGAAGCATCTACCATCCTAAGTCCAAAGACTTTGGTAGGGGGGTAAGCGGGAGAGATATCTCGAGACGTTTCTGTTCAAGTACTTTGCACTCCACAGATGTTAAAGAGACCTTGATAAGGCACTTATCACGTGAAGGTCTTGGAGTCGAATACCCCCTTTCTCAGTGGCAACTAAAGAGAAAATCCTTGTGAAAATTCCTCGCCCAATGATTTTTCTGTCCAATTCACCCACCCCACTGCTGGTTGCAGCAATGCAAGGAAAAATAATTTAAGGCAAAATCCACCACTTACTTCCTTTCTTATTATCAACTATCCTCCTCCGTCACAAATGGGATCATCTCCATCTGCTTCACCTCAACATCAACATGCAAATGCAAATGCCCCTGCTTATTTTGATGTTTATGGCCCCCAGGCAAGGGCGGAAGCTATTTTAAAGACACCAGAAGCCCACACTGCATTATGTTTACAGGATATTCAAGGGCTAATTACTTGGGTTCTTGGAGATGGAGTGATGCCATCATGGATATTTATCAAAAATAAGCCTCTGATATCAAAGGTAGTACTGCTTTATATGCCAGGCCTTGATGCATCATTGTATATGTCTCAAACTCATTTGCTAAGAAGTTTGAGGGGATCTTTGTGGTAATCTGAGGGTTGTTATGGCTATTAGCTATCTCACTAGAAAAACTTCATCTCATTATGAGAAGAATTATGGGGCCTTGTCAAATCATGACCAAAGACACCTTCTCTCGCACAAGAACACACATGTATGTCAGTGACTATATTTCCAAAAATGGGGCCTATAGAAGTTCTAGGGCTAATTTGGAGCTCTCGCCCAGCAAAGCATGAGACAAGAATGGAGCTTGAGTGCCACCTATAAAAGGGGAGATTCGACTTGAGGATGGTTGTTGCTTTGAGTCCGGCGGTGTCCTTGAAACCTTCAATCTGAGAAAAAGGCAAGATATTTCTACACCTTTCTATCACTTTTTTTATTTAAAATTATTGTGAAATCGAACCACTTTTTCCTTGCATTGATTTTTTAGTTGGATGTCATGATGGGAGATTTCCCTTTCTCGCTCGCTTTCTCCTTGTTTTAGTTTTTATCGTTGTCGTATGTTGATCGAAAGGATGCGTGTGCCCTCACCTCTGGATGTTATGTTTCTCTTGCTCGAGTGATAGAACTTCTTCTTTATTTATGTATTAATTCTTCTCTGCGATTGAGTCATAAGTTATTATGTTGATCAAACTAGTATTTTCGTTATCATGGAAGTAAGTTTATGATAATTATGAAGCCCTCCCTAGCACTCAAGTTTGTCTTTTGACGTTATTTTGTTAGCTCCTACGCAAGTCCCTTTGATAACCTTTTGGCATCGAGAAAGAAAGGTCAGTAAGATTGTGTGATCAATGCTCAGGGCTAGCTACTTGAGTTTCGGTATTAAAATTTTAGAATGAAAATGTTTGTGTGCGATTTGTTTTCCTAATCGCGTGTTTAGACTCTTTATCTTACCTTTCATCGCGTTTCTAGGCTTGCAAGGCCATTCTCAAGAAGTACCTTGACCATCCCTATCAACTTGAATCATAACTAGCTTTTCAATCAACTAAGCTCGAGGTTTCATTGTGCAAATCTATTACCTCCTTGACACTAGAATAGTTTTGGTCCAATCGCCTCTCTCGTGAATTATTGCTGATGGTGCTCTTCTGCTTTTTCCTAACTAGCATTATTTTCTCCCTTGTAATGTTAACGCTATTAATTAATATTGGTCAATTTTTATGCACGTAATTACCGTAATAGTTTGTGATGGAGATTTCCTTAAATGTGATTGACCTTCGGAAGAACTCACCTTCGTGGTGATAACCTTATGAATTCATAGCGGAAGGTTTTGTTTGTTAAAGTCACTTAGAAATTATGTTTGTATCTATTTGTGCGACGTTGATCATTACCAAGAGTTGCCGTAAAATTTGGTTGTTTTGGGATATGGGTAATTTATTTTAAATTAACCAAACATTAGTATCAGTAGTGGAGGTTTGCAAATCCTTAGTGTTATAAAATTTGTTGATGACATTATCAGTATACTCTTGTGTGATGGAACCCCTTCTTCTCTCTCGCATGCTTGCTAATAGCTTGTAAGACTTTGACCCTTCTTGGATGATTGGAAAATCTCGTAGTTAATGGTCAAAACTAGTACACCTTGCCTTCGCTTCAAACTTATGTTTTGTGTATACTCTATTTGACTTCCGGTTGAAACTCAATGATGTATGACTTTTAGTGTTAATTGTTGAAACCCGTGGTTCCCCTTTCTTGGGCCGATCAACTCTTGTTCTTTTAGAAATATATTATGTTAGTCTGTGCATATGGTACCTTTGATAAATTTTCTAGATGGTTGGTGTATATATATCAAATCTCAATCTTGTAACTATTGTTATTTACTTACTTGATGGGAATTTTGTTCTTTGCTAAATTGTTTATATCTCCTTATAGGGCCAAGGGCCATTCTCATACGATTATTACTTTCGTTGCTTTTTCTCCTAACTAAAGGACAAGGTCTTCTCCTTCTTTGATTGGCATGATGAAGACTCTATTATAACTTGATGTGTTGATAGTGTTTAGAGGTTTGAACCAATTCTTGTAATAAAGTGCTTCCTTTTCGTGATATTGTTAGATAATAGTTATGGTGGTTTTGTGTAGCCTTATCTTGCTCGGGCCTCGTGAACTAACTCTTGTAGAAAATTTGCTGCGAGATGGATTTTGCGTGTAGATGAGGGATAGATTTGTAGAATTTTGTCATCAACCTCGCTGAGAAGATTCTTTGCTCAAAACCTTTGTATGTTGTTCAACCGTAGTTACCCACCAAAGGGAAAGTTTAAAAGAGGATTAATGTCTTAGTATAAAGTATTGTGGACTTTTTCATCTGAACTTTGGAAACCTTGTATTGTTTGACCATCATTGAAATTATAAGAAAATTTGGTTATTGTGGTTGAGTGACTTGTGGTGTATCAGTATTTTAGGAAATGATGTAATCTTGTTTTGTTCTCGTAAATGAGTGTTGCTTCAACTTGGCCTTGAGAATAAATTTTGAGTTAAACCTTGCCATGACTTAGTAATAAAGTGTCATAAGTAAACTAACATGGGATTTTAAATACTTCTGGAAGTTAAATTAAAAGTTGCATTCAAATAAAGTAACGTAGGGGTCACCAACTTGAGGGCAAGAAATTCTTTAAGTAATCAAGAGTAGGACTATCATCATGCAGTAACATTATATAACTCGATACCCCTAGCCACACTAATGAACACTATCCCTTTCATGGTGGAATTCTTAAACAAACTAAAAGGAAATCTATGGATTGTTCTGGAAGATAATAAGATTTAATAAACAGGAGAAAACAATTTTGAAACCACACAATCTATCTCTCAGCCATTTGGAAAGTAAATTCTCTTACTCCTTGTTAATATTTTTAGCGAAGCCTAAGTAAAGTTGTTGTTAAACCTGGTTAAGGGCCCTAGCTTCAATTTAATACTGGCAATAACTAATGAGGTCCTAAAAATGTTTCATCTCGACCTTCTCCCTCTAACCCCTTTTCAAGGCACCTTATATCTCTTCTCTTAAGTGTGTTGAACTTAAAACCATGCTGTCTTGTGAGCAAGAACGAATCTTAGTAGCGTTAGTGGTGAGTAGATGGCTTAGTGGAATTTAAATACTCCTTATCTTGATAAATGAAATAAACAAATAATGGTCATAATAGAGAAGATTTAAAGATGATTACTCAGGTTCAAAAGAATAAACTTAGCTTGGTAAGAGGAATTGTATGAATCATATCTTGAACCTCCTTGGAAAACGTAAGCTAAGAATTGCAAGATATCTTATTAAAATAAATAACCCTCAAGAATAACTCCTTGTGGTTGGCCCTAACTGTAAGTGTGTTATGTGATTGGACTTCTATGTTGTCTTGTCAAAAAGAAAAGTAAATTGTCCTTGATATGTGTGAACGTTTCCGTACTGCCTTAATGGCCATCCTTGTATCAAGTTGTTCACAGTGTTAGTTGTATACTTGGTGACGACATGTTGCGTCATGTTATGTGTCAAGCAAGTCAAAAAAATTATCCTATTGTTATCCAAAATTCACCCCCCAGGGTAAATTTGATAACATGCATCAATATTCAAGTCCTAGGTAAATGAATTGATTCAGTGGCAAAAATCATGTTTCTAGGGTCCCCTCAAATTTTTTCTAACTACCCTGGCCGAAGAAGGAAGGAGCAAGCTCTGAGAAAATGCAAAAACTTGCAGAAAATAAGCTTGGGCCAGAAAAAATTGTGAAAATTGGCTAAGTCCTAATCCTAGGGGCAATGAGACATTTGGGACAAAAAGGCGCGGGTCAGCCAAAATGGGGAACTTCAGTCCAAAACAAAGTGGGACAAGTGGGACAAAAAGACCCGAACCGGCCGGATCGGCCGAAATGAGCACAAGCAGCCCGAAAGCAAATGGGACATCTGGGACAAAAAGACCCGAACTGGCCGGATCGGATGAAATGGGGAACTTCAATCCAAAACAAAGTGGGACAAGTGGGACAAAAAGATCCTAACCGGCCGGATCGGCCGAAATAAGCACAAGCAGCCTTCGGAAGAAAATGGGACATCCGGGCGCGAGGAGATTCTGAACCGGCCGAATCGGCCGAAATGAGCACAAACGGTCCAAAAGCAAATGGGACATTTGGGACAAAAAGACGTAGTGGATGCGAAGGGCACGAAGGAGCCGAAAGGGCCGAGGACCAATGAAATCATGACACGTGTCACGGGGAAAAAGTCAAAAATTCAAAGGGCGAGGTTTCGAGCACTGATCCGAACCAATGAGATTGTGCCACATGTCCCAGCTTGGGCCCATAGGGAAATTTCAAAAGAAAGCCCACCGAAAGGTAGAGGAGAGAGAATCATGCGACCAATCAGAACCTACCATGTGTCGTCCAGGTGGCGAAGCGCGGGAAAATATTTCAAAATCCATTTTGGTCTGTTCCGTGCCCTAAATCTTCAGATCATCATATCTTTTGACCCAGAGCTCGGATTTGTACGTTCTTGACATCAATGGAAAGCTAGTGAAATCCTCTACATGATTCTGGGGCTAATCTCAAGTTTTGGTGTAGTCTAGAGGGAGAAAATTTAGAAACATCTCTGGCGCGTAGTAATGGCCAGAAGCGACGTTTCAACAACCTGTTTTAATGCTAATGGGTCGCATTCTTCTTCAGCACGGCCAGAAGTGACATTTCAGTGGCCAAATTAATACAAATGGGTCGCGTTCTCCTCCAAATCGGTCAAAGTGATAGGGCATGGGTTGGTAAGGTCCTCCATGCTGATTTAATGCATCTGCAGTCAATGAGGAATGGGCTTGCACGTTTTCCCACGTTTCTGTCCCCTGGGCTCGACCCATGCAATGTAAAAAGCCAAATTTGGCTCATTTTAAAAAAAAAGTTGTTCATCTTTTCTCGCTTCCGCCTCCCTTCTTTTCTTCTCTAGGGTTGAAAATGGAGTTCGAGCCTCCTCCCTTTCTCTCTGTAATGGTGTTTTTGCCTTTTACTAATGAAATGATGTTCTGGTAAACTTCGGAGGAACAAAACGTGTTTTGTGATGCATCCATGTCCATCCTTGCTCATTTTTGCTTGTTTTCTTCTTGCCTCTCTTCATTGCGGTATTTGTGCATGTTTGAACGTTCATTGCAGATCCGGAGTCGTGTTCATGGAGTTTTGGGACATTTTCTCGTGTGAAATCTATCCTTGGGCTCGTGATGCATCTGTCCATCCTTCCCATTGCTCACCTCTCTTTGTCCCATGGCAATTTTGATAGATGTTCAACATTCTCCCGCTCTAGTGTATCACCGTTTTAGTGTAGGCTTTTGTTCTTTTCCTTTCTCTCTCTCTCTCTCTCTATCTCCTTGGCATGGTTAGATTAGGATTAGATTAGCTTGCTGCTCGCACCGGAATAGCTTGTGGCGGTGTAGTTTAGAGCGAAACCAACCTTCTCTCGGAGATTCCTCTCTCGTTACAAGTCCCCACACTTGGAGAGAGGTTTCCATGTTGTGTAATCACACTGGATGCCTCAACATCAACCTAGAAGCCTGATGTGCGTCCGTGGGTGCTTGTGATTTTGCACTAACACCGTATTTCACCGTGTTGTTCGTGTGTGTTTTTTTGGGTGGTTACACTTTGGTATCAGAGCGTAGGTTCATGCTCACGAACCTATGGGCCGGATTGGTGTTGTATGGTGATGTTACATGGTGGTGGTGGTGTTACATGATGATACTACGTGATGATGATGATGTTGCATGATGGTGGTAGATATTGGAAGAGTAATGTGCTTTAAACGTGATGTGATTATTGTCGTAATTGTGATATTGTGAACGCACATTATGGGTATGTCACCTTGTGCGTGTTTGTGATCATGTTGATATGTTGGGGATGGGAGTATTCTCTCTCCTTCTTGTGGATTCTAGGAAGAATTCACGTGTGAATTATTGTTTGTGATGTGTGAAAAGAATTCTAATGTGGATGACGTAGTGTTGGAGCATTGTGGCATATTGTGATATGTGGGTGTATCAATGTGTTGTATGACTAGTTGATGTTAAAAGAAACGAGTTGTATCATGATGTTTTTACCATGTTCTGAAGAAATGTGTGTACCACCTTGCTATGTTGTAATGGATGTTATGTTGTGATGTACTATGTTCATCATATGTATGGACCGTGCAAAAATAGGTAATGCTTCATGTTGTGATTTTGGGTCATACGGTGAGTGTATGAACCCTATCGTATGGTGATTGCGCTTTGGGTGCAGAATGTGGTAAAGTGATGTATTACGCCCTGTGGATGTATGATCGTGATCTACTCGTATATGTACCATATGTGAGATGTTATGGTAGTTATGTGTGTGCCACCATTATGTTAGTGATGTTGTTGTATGTTATGTTGTGAACCTTACGCTAACCGATCCTGAGGGAAATCGGTAGAAGTGTATGTTGAGAGTGAGGAATGGTGTACCATGGGTCAATAACTTGAGCTAAAACTCAGTTTAGTAGATAACATGTGATTCTTTCCTCTCTCCCTATGTGGTTGTATGTATGCAACCTTAGTGTATCTATGACTATGTTTAGCCTTGTCGAAGTGGTGGCGGGATGATTCAGATGGAGGTGATGACAGTTGTATTATTGATATGTATTTTACGAGCTGAGGCTCGATGTTCCGAGTGCTAGCAACTCGTTGAGTACCCCTTTGGTGGCTAGATAAGGCCACACAGTTATCGTAATGTGACATCATTATAAGTTGATTTTATTCGTAATTGATTTTTTTCCTTATTTTGTAAGGACCAGCAGCTTTTCTTGATTGCAATGCTTTACAATTTTGGGCATTTCCTTGGTTTGTGGCACTAACATGGGGATTTTGATACTAACTATGGCCATTTGGTCATTTATTTTTGCTTGATTTTGGGTCTTCTTTTTAATTTGGAATTTTTACCGCCTTGCCCAAGGCTTGTACTTTGCCACTTGGCACTTTGATTGGATTGTTGTGCTGGTTCTATTATCGTGATGTGTGGAATAGGGTCATAGGATGCACCATGGATTGGTTGGACCTATGGACCCGCTTCATTGTATGGGGGTACGCCCCAAGGGGTACATATAACTAGTGGGTTGTTGAACCACGCGTTATTATGTCACTTGGGTTAGGAGTGTTCGAACTCTATGTGTCTTGGACCATAGGGACAACCGGCCTCCTTGAGGGAGGCATAAGAGTTTGAGGGAGGCATAAGAGACTTGAGGGAGGCATAAGAGTTTGAGGGAGGCATAAGAGACTTGAGGGAGGCATAAGAGTTTGAGGGAGGCATAAGAGACTTGAGGGAGGCATAAGAGTTTGAGGGAGGCTTATGATATTTGTCTGTATGGTTGATGTTTCAGGATATATGTTGAGTTATTGTGATGTTTGGTAGTGGTCTTTTGATGTATGTGTTACTCATGTCAGATGGATATGTGTTGTGATGTTGTGGTTATGTCATTGATTCCCTTGTGGACACTATGTACCTGTGGCATTTGTTTGGTGTTATGTGAGTTTTTCATTGATGCAAATTGAGGAAATGTCTAGTGGATTGTAGTACTGTTTTGGTTAAGTATTTTGGTATGTCAGTCATTGATGTGTGCCGAGTACTATGTTATGTGGAGTGTGCCTATTCTATTCCGTAATTGTGTAACCTTTTGTGGTGTAATACAGTCTTGAAGTATATACTTGTGTGCTTGTGAATCTGTAGGGTCTTGTGAACCTGATAGGGTGTTGTGTTAGCAGTTCATGTTGGGCACCCACAATAAGGAATAAATCAAAACCCTTCAATGATGATATTTTTAAAAGAAACTAAAACTAGAAATAATGTTAACGGAAAGAGACTAATGAAAATAATAAACAAGAAAGAACTGCCAATCTTCACAGAACATTGAAAGTTAAAAATTCTACCAAATGTTCCTAAGGCTACCTTGTGACCGTGCTTTAATCAACCAAAATTTCAAACCATAGGGTGTGTTTTCTTCGGTATCTATCCCTTGTTGCGTACCATTTCCTTTCCTCTGTGTAATGTCGCATCGAGGACGATGCTTTCTTAAGGGGAGGAGAATGTAATGCCCCCTAACCTACCTGGGCTCGGTCAGCTTCATCTCCTTGGCGTGGAAGGTGGAGCTTTTATTGTGCGACGTGATGGAATCAGATTTTTATTTGACCTTCCTTGTGTTTGTCTCCCTCCCGCCATGGCATTAAAGAGCCCTGCACCCTTTTCTTGGCGTGTTCATTTTTTCTTCCTGGTTGGTGGCCGCACATGCCCCAGTCATTAATTCTTTTGACTTGCAACCTGCTGGTGCCTGTTGTTTTACTTTTCTGCCCAAACCACGTATGCTTGTTTGCACTCCATCAAATGCTGAAATAGATGAATTGCTTCAGCGTGTTTTGGGCACAAAGGGATTTGTTGATGGGGAAATGAAGGTCCACCCCGGTGTTGCGTGAGAGGGTTTGGATCCTCAAAATGGTGCTGTACAGGCAGTTCAGTGGAGTCGCAGGCCTTTAGAAGCTCTTCCTTGGTTGTTTCTCTCCTTGCCATGGCCGCGCAGGCTGTTTTTGAAATGATTTTTCCTGCTGTTCTGGTTGCACGCGACCAGTCGTGATCAGTTGTGCAAAATCTTGCAGCTGTAGTAGAAGAACGAGATAAAGTTTTGGTGGAGTTGTCTTGCCTTTTCATTTTGGAAAGTCGCTTCTGTCCAGGTGATGAATTTAACATGGAAGAAGCTCGATCAAATCTTGAGGCTAGGTCTTTTTCTCTAGGAGGTGTCTTTGCGGTTGGTCGAGACTAGATCAGGCAGGTGTCCAACTATGATGTCATCTGTTCTGTATCGACTGCATCCTCAAATTCGGGATTCTCCTTCAAGATATTTGTATCAAAATCGACTATGTGACAGAGATGAGCCTGTTAACGAAAGAATTCCCGTATACGTCTTCAAGAGACGGAAACCTCGTCCTGTACGGCGTAGACAGAAGTGTTTTGTGGAAGCGCAATACCAGAAACAGTTCAGTAAAGGAAGCCCTTCTTCTGAGCAGTGGAAACCTGGTGCTGCGACTCTGCAGGAAATAAGTTGTGGGAAAGCTTCGATTCTTGGATGGGGTTTGGTTAGAAGAAATGTGGAGAAGCGCTTGACGATGCAGTGAAAACGTAAACCCCTTTCCCCTACCGCTTCGCTTTCCCGATCCCCTGCTCTCCCTTTGCTGATGCAAACTCATAGGCCCTGTGTGAAGCATCTACCATCCTAAGTCCAGCACTGGTAGGGTGGTAAGCGGGAGAGATATCTGAGACGTTTCTATTCAAGTACTTTGCACGCCACAGCTGTTAAAGAGACCTTGATAAGGCGCTTATCAAGTGAAGGTCTTGGAGTCGAATACCCCCTTTCTCAGTGGCAACTAAAGAGAAAATCCTTGTGAAAAGTCCTCGCCCAATGATTTTTCTGTCCAATTCACCCACCCCACTGCTGGTTGCAGCAATGCAAGGAAAAATAATTTAAGGCAAAATCCACCACTTACTTCCTTTCTTATTATCAACTATCCTCCTCCGTCACAAATGGGATCATCTCCATCTGCTTCACCTCAACATCAACATGCAAATGCAAATGCCCCTGCTTATTTTGATGTTTATGGCCCCAGGCAAGGGCGGAAGCTATTTTAAAGACACCAGAAGCCCACACTGCATTACGTTTACAGGATATTCAAGGGCTAATTACTTGGGTTCTTGGAGATGGAGTGATGCCATCATGGATATTTATCAAAAATAAGCCTCTGATATCAAAGGTAGTACTGCTTTATATGCCAGGCCTTGATGCATCATTGTATATGTCTCAAACTCGTTTGCTAAGAAGTTTGAGGGGCTGCTGTGGTAATCCGAGGGCTGTTATGGCTGTTAGCTCACTAGCAAATTCGTCTCAAACAATAGAAACTCTATTAACTTGCAAACAGAAAAAGAAAACCTGTTGCGGTCATTGTGAGAAGCATTACTGTGTGTTGACTTGTCAAATCATGACCAAAGACACCTCTCATCAGCACAAGAACACACATGTATGTTGTGACTCTCATATTGCCAAAAATGGGGCCTACAGAAGTTCTAGGGCTAATTTG
Organism: Taxus wallichiana var. yunnanensis; assembly: GCA_018340775.1. Lineage (NCBI taxonomy): Eukaryota > Viridiplantae > Streptophyta > Pinopsida > Cupressales > Taxaceae > Taxus > Taxus wallichiana. The sequence goes on from CM031238.1 coordinate 650,228,919, forward strand.
GAGCTCTCTGCCCAGGCAAAGCATAGACGAGAATGGAGCTTGAGTGCCAGCCTATAAAAGGGGAGATTCGACCTGAGGATGGTTGTTGCTTTGGTCCGGGCGGTGTCCTTGAAACCTTTTGAATCTGGAGAAAAAGGCAAGATATTTCTACACCTTTCTCTGTTACTTTTATTTAAAATTATTGTGAAATCGAACCACTTTTTCCTTGCATTGATTTGTCAGTTGGATGTCATGATGGGAGATTTCCCCTTTCTGCTCGTTTCTCCTTGTTTTAGTTTTTATCGTTGTCAGTATGTTGATCGAAAGGATGCGTGTGCCCTCACCTCTGGATGTTATGTTTCTCTTGCTTGAGTGATAGAAATTCATCGGTTTATTTATGTATTAATTCTTCTATGCGATTGAGTTGCAGTTATTATGTTGATTAAACTAGTATTTTCATTATCATGGAAGTAAGTTTACGATAATTATGAAGCCCTCCCTAGCACTCAAGTTTGTCTTTTGACGTTATTTTGTTAGCTCCTACGCAAGTCCCTTTGATAACCTTTTGGCATCGAGAAAGAAAGGATGTAAGATTGTGTGATCAATGCTTGGGGCTAGCCAGTGAGTTTCGGTAGTAAACTTTTAGAATGAAAATGTTTGTGTGCGATGTGTTTTCCTGATCGCGTGTTTAGACTCTTATCTTACCTTTCATCGCGTTTCTAGGCTTGCAAGGCCATTCTCAAGAAGTACCTTGACCATCCCTATCAACTTGAATCATAACTAGCTTTTCGAATCAACTAAGCTCGAGGTTTCATTGTGCGAATCTAGTACCTCGTTGACACTAGAATAGTTTTGGTCCAATCGCCCTCTGTGAATTATTGCTGATGGCGCTCTTCTGTTTTTCCTAACTGGCATTATTTTCTCCCTTGTAATGTTAACGCTATTAATTAATATTGGTCAGTTTTTATGCACGTAATTACTGTAATAGTTTGTGATGGAGATTTCCTTAAATGTGATTGACCTTCGGGAAGAACTCAGCCTTCGTGTGATAACCTTATGAATTCATAGCGGAAGGTTTTGTTTGTTAAAGTCACTTAGAAATTATGTTTGTATCTATTTGTGCGACGGTTGACTACGTTACCAAGAGTTGCCGTAAAATTTGGTTGTTTTGGGATATGGGTAATTTATTTTAAATTAACCAAACATTAGTATTGTAGTGGAGGTTTGCAAATCCTTAGTGTTATAAAAAATTTTGATGACATTATTGTATACTCTTGTGTGACGGAACCCCCTTCTTCTCTCGCATGCTTGCTACTAGCCTGTAAGACTTTGACCCTTCTTGGATGATTGGAAAATCTCGTAGTTAATGGTCAAAACTAGTACAAACTTGCCTTCGCTTCAAACTTATGCTTTGTGTATACTCTATTTGACTTCCTTGAAACTCAATGATGTATGACTTTTAGTGTTAATTTTTGAAACCCGTGGTTCCCCTTTCTTGGGCCGATCAACTCTTGTTCTTTTAGAAATATATTATTTTAGTCTATGCGTATGGTACCTTTGATAAATTTTCTAGATGGTTGGTGTATATATATCAAATCTCAATCTTGTAACTATTGTTATTTACTTACTTGATGGGAATTTTGTTCTTTGCTAAATTGTTTATATCTCCTTATAGGGCCAAGGGCCATTCTCATATGATTATTACTTTCGTTGCTTTTGCTCCTAACTGAAGTACAAGGTCTTCTCCTTCTTTGATTGGCATGATGAAGACTCTATTATAACTTGATGTGTTGATAGTGTTTAGAGGTTTGAACCAATTCTTGTAATAAAGTGCTTCCTTTTCGTGATATTGTTAGATAATAGTTATGGTGGTTTTGTGTAGCCTTATCTTGCTCAGTTCTCGTGAACTGACTCTTGTAGAAAATTTGCTGCAGATGGATTTTGCATGTAGATGAGGGATAGATTTGTAGACTTTTGTCATCAACCTCAGTTGAGAAGATTCTTTGCTCGAAAACCTTTGTATGTTGTTCAACTGTAGTTAACGACCAGTGGAAAGTTTAAAAGAGGATTAATGTCTTAGTATAAAGTATTGTGGACTTTGTCATCTGAACTTTGGAAACCTTGTATTGTTTGACCATCATTGAAATTATAAGAAAATTTGGTTATTGTGGTTGAGTGACTTGTGGTGTATCAATATTTTAGGAAATGATGTAATCTTGTTTTGTTCTCGTAAATGAGTGTTGCTTCAACTTGGCCTTGAGAATAAATTCTGAGTTAAACCTTGCCATGACTTAGTAATAAAGTGTCATAAGTAAACTAACATGGGATTTTTAAATACTTCTGGAAGTTAAATTAAAAGTTGCATTCAAATAAAGTAACGTAGGGGTCACCAACTTGAGGGCAAGAAATTCTTTAAGTAATCAAGGGCAGGACTATCATTGCAAGTAACATTATATAACTTGATACCCCTAGCCACACTAATGAACACTATCCCTTTCATGGTGGAATTCTTAAACGAACTTAAAGGAAATCTATGGATTGTTCTGGAAGATAATAAGATTTAATAAACAGGAGAAAACAATTTTGAAACCACACAATCTATCTCTCAGCCATTTGGAAAGTAAATTCTCTTACTCCTTGTTAATATTTTTAGCGAAGCCTAAGTAAAGTTGTTGTTAAACCTGGTTAAGGGCCCTAGCTTCAATTTAATACTGGCAATAACTAATGAGGTCCTAAAAATGTTTCATCTCGACCTTCTCCCTCTAACCCCTTTTCAAGGCACCTTATATCTCTTCTCTTAAGTGTGTTGAACTTAAAACCATGTCGTCTTGTGAGCAAGAACGAATCTTAGTAGCGTTAGTGGTGAGCAGATGGCCTTGTGGAATTTAAATACTCCTTATCTTGATAAACGAATTAAACAAATAATGGTCATAATAGAGAAGATTTAAAGATGATTACTCAGTTTCAAAAGAATAAACTTAGCTTGGTAAGAGGAATTGTATGAATCATATCTTGAACCTCCTTGGAAAACGTAAGCTAAGAATTGCAAGATATCTTATTAAAATAAATAACCCTCAAGAATAACTCCTTGTGGTTGGCCCTAACTGTAAGTGTGTTCTGTGATTGGACTTCTATGTTTCTCTTGTCAAAAATAAAAGTAAATTGTCCTTGATATGTGTGAACGCTTCCGTCGCCTTAATGGCCATCCTTGTATCAAGTTGTTCACAAGTGTTAGTTGTATACTTGGTGACGACATGTTGCATCATGTTATGTGTCAAGCAAGTCAAAAAAATTATCCTGTATTTCACCGTGTGTGTTCGTGTGTGTGTTTTGGGTGGTTACTGAAAAGAAGAAATACAAAATATAAGAGAGGCCAAAAGCTTAAATCTTTTTAACTTTTTTAATTTTAGATGTGTAGGTATAGGTTGCAAACAAAAGAAGAAATATAAGCATATCTAGAATTTTATTGGCATACAAAGATTCAATAAAAGGAGTTACAATACATAAAGGAGGTCATTTTAGACTTTCAAAGAAGTAAAATATATACATGCAAAATTAAATCGAAGGATGCAAATTCATGGACAATATGTAGACAGAAAGACTCAACAAATAATAAAGAAAGAGATGCATTATGTTACATGCTTACTAAAATAGAACATATATTCAAGAAGCAACAGATTCAAATTTACATACTAGTCCTTTCATAGTCATGATAAAGTCACTCACACAAGGGACATATTTGAAAACATCCATGATGCACATGATTAAATTAAGGAAGAGTTCACATTCCATAAGAAAGTGTATGTCTAGTCTAGTTTTTATTAAATAATTACATGAATTGAATGTAGAAAGAAGAAACTTTGGTACAAGTACTAAAAAAGTCACATATAGAAGAAATTATACCACTGTTATAGGTTTTCTTAAACATGTGAAAATATTCAATTTAGAAGATCAAACAAAGGTGAAAACTCATCAACAAAGATCACAAATAGTAAGTATAAAAAGTGCATGAACAGTTCCACTTTCAACATGATTATCATATTCAAGGAATGGAAATCTAATCACACAACATGTTTTGCATGATTCAACATTAAGAAGGGGTTTATAAAACATCTTTATGACTGTCAAATATCTAAAGACCTGAAATTATGACTCAGAATGCTTAATAGAGCTCATGAAAGGATAAATAACCAAGGATAGAAATCAAAAGAGCAAGTAGCCAATTAAGCAAGTAAAGTCCAGAGTTACAGATCTCATGGCACAAGGTTCATTCCTATGATATAAAAGAACAAATAAAGAAAGAGGAGATGAAAATTCTTTAGCTGAAGTCATGGTAACCCACAAGATGACAAAGGTTTCAGAAGAGGATTGGAAACTATAATTTGAACACAACGAAGTTATAGAGTAAATTCCAAGTCAATATTACACAATTTCATTCATAGCAAGTGTCAGAGGTAAAAATAAAAGTACTTCTCTTATATAGAAATGAGTTATAGAGTGAATAAAGTTCGTGATAAATGAGTTACAGATCAAACTCTTGGATTTTTAGAACAACAAGGACCGAGTGTGACAGGATCATAAACAAAGATCAAATGACCTTGAGAAAAGAAAAACAGAGCTCAACGAGCTAAAAAAGAGTTTCAGAAGGATAGAATGTCAAGTTTTGAAAAATAAGCATTAGCATCTTCGAGCCTTAGGAGATCAAAATATAATTTAAATGGTAAAAATCTTACCGATTTTCAAGAAATACCAAGGCTGAGTATAATAGAACTCATAAATGTAACTCAAAAGACCTTGAGAAAGAAAAAAAGATTCGACGAATTAACACAGAGTTACTAATACACATGTCGGGTCTCAAAAGTATGTTAAATGGAAGCCATAGCTGTAATAATATTTTAGACATAACTTCTGCAGCAAGTCAAATGGTTTTGTAGTTTCACATAGACTAACAAGTACAGATAGAGTAAAGAAAAATGGATGAGATCTTCAAGTTACAGGTGCACAACCCATATTACTATATGGAAACATAATCAATGGAGGAAAAGCTAAATGAGTGGGAAAACAACATTATTTGCAATAGAAGATATTCACAAAGTTCATCACAGTGCAACCAAAAGAGCTCAAAAATCAAAGATAAAATAGAGCCTCAAAAATGTAGATAGGTTAGATTTGACAGAGAAGGACGAATTTATAGAACTCTAAAATCTCTGTGAAAGAATGTTATAACGTACAGTCACCTCAAAATGTGTCCACACGAAGTTCCTCAATCACTAACTCACATAATGCACCGGAAAGAGAAGAGTCAACAATGCAAACTTATAGAAGGAGGATGATAACTATCTCTGAAAATCTTCCATGCTAGCTCTGTATCGAGCTAAAATGCTGGAACCCATAACAAAAAATGTCCAAGGCCGAGATTCAAGGTTTAGAGTTATCAGAGACAAAAAACGAAGGTGAAGCTCAAAAAAACTTCCAAAAACCCTCAACAGACATCAAATTTCCATGCGCAGTCAGAGAAAACTAGAAGGCCTAGCTCTGAAAAAGATAATTGGGGGCCTGTAAAAACATTTTCCAGGGCTTCGCCCTCGAATTTCTAGTCAGTGAAAAAATAAAACGACCAAGCTTAAAATGATTTATGTCGGTTACCCTAAAGTCTTCCAAGAAGATCAATGGAGGAGAACAAAACACGATGATCGAATGATACATGATGTTCAAGGCTCCAACTATCCTCCTACCAGCTGGAAAGATCAACGACAGGGATTCGTTCAGGTAAGAAGATCAATGAACCAAATAAAATAATTAATTAATAACCACCCTAGTCAGATCGACGATGGAAAATCATCAAAGATAGCATATCAACGGTTGTATTCCAAAGACCATTTTAACGCAAATCATATTCAATACATTCACGGTGGAAAACAGATCAATGGTGGTGAATAAAATAGTTCGAAATCTAATGGTTAGGATCAAACATCGAAACCAATGCACAGTGCAACATGTCAAGATCATCTATTTTTCTGTCAACTATGTAACATGGGTTGAGTCATCATGGAAAGGGGGACCATCCCCAAGATTAAATGATCATTATATGCCTCCACATTTTCTAAGGTCACAATCATATGATATGCCAGCAACAGTTTGAACATAATGATATCAAGGGTCGTCCAATACCATGTAGGGGTCAAATTGGCGAATGAAAAAATTACCACCGAGGACCCAAATCAATTAAGGCCAAGAAGTGGTCGGTTCAAAATAATGGCTCAAGCCTACATGGAAACTGAACTCCCTTATTCACTGTATAATTGCATTGACCTTGTAAGGTCTAGAAACCAAAACTCATGCATCATTATTATTATTAATAATTATTATTAATGATTATTTAAAATTTGCAATTTAACCAAGTGTTAAAACATGGATTTTAAAATATTTCAAATGTTGTGTGAGTATTGAATTTTAGTTGAGAGTTAAAAATTAGGTGGACCCCACGATAAGGTGGCATATCTCACATAGTGTCATTTTTCACATGCTTTCATTTAGGGAAAAAACAAGAGTATGACTAGATCATGCAAAATTATCGGATGGTTATTACATGCACACCGTAGACTTGAAAAGCAAGCTAAGGCTATAGTTAGCCGAGTTTACCACCAAATAGATAAATCAACTACAAGACATTATTGTAAGTTAGGATTTACAACCTTATTGTAGATTGCATGTATTATTTTATTCCCTTTACTATTCATGATAAAAGTATAAAAATAGAAATCATGGGCGAGTACAAACTGCCAACTATGTTTACGAGGGGTTAGATGAAACTTTCTTGATATATATTGTGTGTAATTATAAGGCACAGAGGGGGACTTTTGGGACATAGGAATGCTGAAGTAGATTTTTCTAGTTTTTCCCTTTGAACGAGAATTGATTTATGCCTTTCCAATTATTTGCAAAGTGGTGTGTATATCTTTTTTTTTTTTTTGAATGTCAAATTCCATGATTAATCATTTTACCTTGTAGTAATTTTTTTATGATATTAGTGTGCATGTTTTATTATTATATTGTTGTGATTCATTCCCAAAACACAACAAATGTTTTTCCTTAATATTCTACTAAAAACTATTTGTTTGTGCTTTAATCCATTCTCAAATTGATTATGGATGTACTCAGTTTTTTTCAAAATCATTTACACTCATATTTTCACCCTCAAAAGCCCTAAAATTTAGTTTAGGATACATCAAAAAGGAACCGGCCTTGATACCAAGACTCGCCTCAACAATAGGTATACCCATGACTGAGGTGTTTCCATCAGATCTACGAAAGAGAGAGATCTAGAGAAATAGTAGAACATTTTCATTCATGTCTATAAAGGGTGCACTTTCGAGAGATAAAAGATAGCTCTAAGATTTGTATTCATCCTTGTTCGGTGCTTCCCTTTTCTCAAGGGTCTAAGTGTTTGATTGATGCCATATTCCTTGTATGCTTCGAGGCTTCGAGGGTTTCAATCTTCATTGTTAATTTTACTTTGATTTTATTCTCTATTTCGGATAACCCAAAATGGGTATTACTTATCTCATCACATTAGACATTCGTTCATCCCTACATGTACTTGGGCTTTGACTATATTTGACTTTATTTTTTCTCGTATTATTTCTATGTTGTAAATCTAAAATTTACATTCATGGGTACTCGTCATTGTTATTCCCATTTGAATATTTTGATTTCAAAACTCGTTCTAGGTTATTGCTCTTCATGCTTCGATCTTAAAATTTGTATTTTGTATTTCGGGTCTGAAATTTATTTCAAGCTTTGTTACTTTTGTGACCATGCTTACCATTGATGGGTCTTTTGTGATTGTTCTTTGCATGAACATTGTTATCTTTTTATTGGAATTTGATGTTTTCCTTCTATGGACATATTTTACTCCTTTGCGATCTCTCTCCGTGAGGGGTTTCTTGTTTTGTTTTACTCCTCAATGGTCAGCATTAACCAAAAGGGTAAGCTTTAGTCAGTATGGACCTTGAATATCTCAGATTTTTGATGTAATTGAGACCTTTATTATCATGATTGTGCATTTTTGAATTCTATTGATAATGGTTTCAAAGGAATTTTTCTATTTCATTTTCCGCATACATCGATATTTTTGGGTATTGAGACTTTTTTTTGCTTCTTTACACTCATGGCTAGGAGATTTGGTTAGTTGTTCTATGTTGTATCTTTATCAATCTAAGCTGGTTTGAGATTTTGGTTGTTCTACTTCACTTTTATTTTATTGACTTCAATGGCTACAATGAATCTATTCTTGAGAATGTGTTGGAACATTCCATATACACATAACAAATCCCAAAAATATGTATTTTTCTTGATAAACTATTGCATACTTTAATGAACACTACATTTCTTTAATGACATGGCTTATTGTTGGAAATTGTATTTCTAGATCCTGAAAGGATTATGAAAAAGTATTATTTCCCCATTTTTTATCGTTATAAAAAATGAAAACATTTTGAGGTGGCTTAATTATTCTAAAAACTACTTCATTATTTTTTCTTGATGTACCATGCTTGAATTTTCTTAAACTTATAGTTTTTTAATCTTGTTCTCTTCCAAGCTTATAATAATTTGTACTTTGCAAAGCTTGGTCATATTGAGATATCTCTCGAAGATATACCTCATGACTGTATTTAGTTCTAAATTCAAAATTTTACCGGATATTCATTTACTTTTGTTGCATGAGTGAGTTGTTGTTTGATTTTGATAGGATCTAAACTTATATGCCAATGTTGAAAGAAACTCCTTCGATGTAATTAGATCAATTGTTATTGTTCCTCCTTCAATTAGTACTCATGATTGGAATTATTCTTTATTTCAATGCTTCATAATGTATGTAAATTATGCGCTTTTAATACCGCAATGTATTCACTAGTGTAGCTTGATTCCATTCCTATGGATGATTATCATTCTTCCAAACCTGCATATACATAATTGTTCTTGTTCATTTATATTTCGTGCATGAATTGTTCTAACGATAACACTTGATGCTGAAATTTACTTCATATGCACTCTAGGAAGTTAGATTCTTGATTGATTATCCATTGCTTGTCAATATCAATACTCATAGGGCTTCGATTTATCTTTTGATATTCATTAACAGATGCAAATTTTGATCTAATTTCTCTTTCATACTATATGTGAAGGTAGCACCATCTACTTCGATAGGAAAATTATATTACGGATTTACAATCTCTTTAATAAAAATTTGTTGAATTTCTTGTGTTGGTATCCAAATTTGTTCTCCTATTCAAGATGAGTAGCATCACGATCTCGACACGGATCTTAGAGATAGCTAGATAATGATGTATGACGCTTTGTGTCCGGAATGAGATATAATTGACACTTTGTCACTCGGACTATGGAGAGATGGATATCACCTTCAAGAGGATTTGACCTATCCTCACTACTTTAGGTTGTGCCTATTCAACTATGGTGAGAGGACCCTTAGTGTAATCTCTCTTTGATGAAGCAGATGGAGATATACTTATTTTGCACAAATTTTATGAAGAAAAACTTGGGAAAGTATGATCAATACTCCATAATTTAACTCTCAAGAGTTGTCACTTCTAAAAGATGGAGATAATTTCAAAACAAGGCTAAGGTTACTAAAGACATTATGAAATCCTTATTGATCTGCATATTTTAGTAAATAGATTTGATTCCTTTGTTGATATACAGGAAAAATAGGGGTAGTTCAAGATGGATTCACGGTTTTTTAATACTTTTCATGGGATATTAAGTATGATAAAGTTGATTATACTAGATCATTGAGAAACTTCGCATCAATGGACAACTCAACAATAGAAAGCTTTAGAATAGTTAAGACGTTCCTTCAAGCAGAAGGTGTGCTTCAATGGAGGCCCGTGATTTGCACATTTTCACACAACATTTGAGAATCTATCATGAAGGATCGAGTTAAAAGAATCAATTAAACATCAAAATATTTGATCAATCCCGCCTAAGGTACACCCAAATACTTACAAACAATATTTATCAACAAATGACAGTGGAGTGATTTTAAATTTGTTTATCTCATCACATGATGAAGGCTCTTCTTGAAATGAAATTGAAAATGCCACTAAATTGTCACAGGGACAAGATCCTATGTGATTTCACAAATATTTTAATGTAAGATTGCAATAGTAATAAAGAAACAATTTGCGACATTATCTCCAAACAAAGCAGACACAAATTTCTAGAGATTGAATACAAATTAATTTTAAAATTACTTAGACTCATCGACAGGGGAGAGCTTCCAGAGCAATCTCGAGCTCACAATGGATATATATCTATAACCAACTTGACATGATATAAAATCTAACATAGAATAAATTAACCAGTATCTCAAACGGGTTTCTCGTAAGACAGCTTCTCTCAATTTTTTGTCATGAAATTTTACCCACCCAACCTTTGCAAAGAGTATTCTCATTGCATTTATACATTTCCTTTGCTCAATCTTCCCCCAAAAAAAAAAGAATGTTTGAGGGACCTTTTTTTTTGCCAATTTTCCTTTAAAAGTAAAATTTAACAAATTCTCATTTGAAAGCTACGAGGTGGACCAATTACGAACTGATCATGTTTCTCGGACCCTTCGACTAATGACTAGGATGCCATGTCATTACCTTTTGACAATCCTTTTAATCATTCTAATTCGTCATGCGAGAAATCCCCATTTCAATCATTCTTCTGGAGGCTTTGCATAACCGGATCTGATAGGTAATCCTTTTCTCTCTCAAGGAAACACCTTTTCATATTTTTCCCCGTAACCTTCATAATTTCTCCTTTTATATCTCTTTCCTCTACAACTCGTCTCACATCCAGCTTCTCTGGTAATTCACGTTTTAAGTGCCCGAGAAATTCCAACTTCAAAATATCAACCTTAACACTCCTTAGACTCAAAAATTAAGTTCTAAATCCATTCAATGGCACTTTATAGACAAAAATGACAAGGAATTTCATTAAAAAAAGATGAAAAATTGTGCGTATTTGCATCTCCAGGAGTCTTGGAGAAAAATTGCGTAAACACGACGCAATGCATAGTAACCATTGACACTTCCCCTTATCTACTTCATATTGTAGTTGTCCATGTGTTTCATTGGCACAACTTCAAAGGAGAAGCACAAGGGTAGGTTTCCAACAAGTGTGGGCCTTCCACATGCCCCGGGCCCAAGAAAATTCCTTTTAGCCTTTGAAAAGTCTCAATATAAAGGGAGCTAGTGGAATTCTCCATGTGTCAAAATGGCGTAACTTTGAGATGGTCCCCAAAGCAGAGACCCTAAAGAAGCATGGGTTTGCCACATATCACAATCTAGCAAAGTTATTTGAAAAGGTTTAGGGATCATCGAAGGTGCCATGTGTTCAGTGGTCCCGTTGGTACCTAGATTAAATCTCCTTCAAAGACTCGAGCCGCATCATGGATTTTGATAGGACACTCGGAGGCGATATATTATTGTGTATGTCGCTTTGTACCGAGGAGGCAATCTATATGACTTGTTAAGACTCGTGTTTTGAAAGGAGTAGTTAAGCACCTTAAAGGATGTGATCTGATCCTAACTATTTTAGGTTGTGCCTTTCAACCAAGGTAAGAGAACCTATCTTGTAGTTCCTCTATTATTAAAGAATGTTGGTAAATCCTTCTTCTCGTATACATTTTATAGATAAGACCTTGGGGAAAATATGATCAACACACCAAATCTAACTCTCACGAGTTGTCACTTCCAGATTATGGAGATATTTTCACAACAAGGCAAAGGTTACTAAAGACATTTGGGATCTTGATTGTTTTTGCATGATTTGGTAATGGAAATTATGCATTTGTACACACACAGAGACAAACAAGGGTAGTATGGGTAGGATGGGTTGTTTTTAAATGGATTTTTTGGTGGGAGGTGGAGTAGGATGAACTTGACTCGCCATATCATTGAGGAATCTTACAAAATGGAAAGTTAAACCAACAGAATGCCACAGAACAGCTAAAATGTTTCTTCAACTAGAATATGTCCTTCAATAGAGGCCCAAATTAGGAATTTTTCACACAATATTTGAGATTCTATCACGAAGGCTTGAGTTAGGAAACCCAAAAAGCATCAAGTTCTAAGACAAATCACACCTAAGGTACACCGCGAGGCTTACGTGCACAATCTCTATCAAGAGATGTAAGAAAAGTTATTTTAAATCGCTTATTTCATTCCCAGGATGAAAGATCTTCTAAGAAATGAAATTACAGATTTGACTAAACTGTCACTAGGATTGAGGCCTGTGTGATTGAATCAGCTTTTAATAGAAGATTACAACGAAAACAAGAAAAACTACTCGCATACATTCAGAGATGAAACAGACACATTTTGCTAAAGAAAACACAGAATAACTCAATTTGATTTAATCTATTAGCGGGGAAAGTTTATAGAACAATCTCGATCTTTTCAATGGTTGTACACTTGCAACCACCTTGACATGAGTAGATTCAATAAAAAGAGATATACAAGATTCTCAAACAATTTCTCAAAAATATGGGCTCGGTGAAGATTTTTTCTATTAGAAAACTCAGCCTCGACCCCTCACACTCCAACCATTTGCACGATAAATTTCTGCCATTTATAACATTTACAATGCACCCTCTTTTTCCCCTAAAAATCCACACTTTGAGTGTCACTAGTGCTTGAAATGATCATGATTGTGATTCCCGACTCGATCTCAAAAAAAGTCACCGTGTTCTCGGGCGATCTCTTCAAATATCTCATGCATTCAACTCCTTCCTCTGGAAAATCACTCTTCCTTCTATTCGCCAACCACTTCTACCCCTAATATGTCAAATCTTGTAACTTGCGTGCTCGGGAGAATAAAAATGAAAAATCAGATCGAGCCTAATAGTCAGACCATTTTAATGGCGAAAGACATCTCCAGATCTCCCCCACCAAAATTAGATATCAAAATTAACTCTCCTCTTTGTTTGGCATGTAGGAAATACCAAGAAATCATGAGGACTCGTACTTCCAGGAGCTTTTCAAGAAAAATGGGGGGAAAATCACATTTAGACACATAAATACCATTAATCTTTACTTTGAATTTGGGCCATCCATGTGGAAGATTCAAAAACAGACTCGTGGGCTTCCTTTTGACTTTTTATGACCTAGTAAAACCATGCTCCCTTTTTCACTTTTAACTCCTTTGACTAGAGCAAGCTTTGAACTTTCCTCTATCGTGGCAAAGGGGCCATTTTGATGTTTTAATCCTTTTGAGAATGAGAGGAAAAATTCTAATTTACCCCGATGGTCCGTGCTTCCGCACCCCTTTGACTTTTCATAATGCCACACGTTACAATGGCGCACCTTGAGATGATTCCCAAAATTTGAGACCTTGAAGGATCACGGCTCGCAACATGTCCAAGACTTCCCAAAAACGTTTTTGAATAATGGTTAAATATGGGAAGACCTAGAAGAATCCTCCACATGTCTTTGTCCCACCAAACCTCCACGTGTCCTCATGGCACTACTCCAAATCCTAAACAAAAAATAAATTTTCAAACGAGTGTCGTTCCTCCACGTGGACATATTTTTAAGTTGAGACTTTTCATAGAATTTTTGAAGTACCCACCGAGCCACGTTCCTTGTTGATGCAAGGATACAAATTTGATCAGAAGAAACACCCATCAAACTGAAAAATGCAGAAAAACAATGATTTGAGCTCCTCGAAGATGAAATTTTCTCCAAGGATAAAGAATTCAGGAATGTTACAAGGCTCAAATACGTTCCTCAAAGTTACATCAATTCATTTTTCTTCAAGTGTTTAGGGAAAAATGACAAGGACAACAGATCCTTGATCGTGGAAAATAGAGAGAACAGGAAAACCCAAGTTTTTGAATGAACCGAGAATGAGAGACTCCAATTACAGACCTTTTCCAGAGGAACAAAGAAACAAGGAGACAAATATGGACCCATACGTGATCCTTGACCCAGGAACTGATATAAAATGGAAATAAAAGGAAAGAAGAGACATCTCAAGCATGACACAAGGAAAATAAAATATTACAAAGGTCTTAAATTATGAGAGTTTCAAAGGAAAAATGGGGCAAGACTATTTTGAGCACCAACATCGGCTCTGACTCGGGGATGGGCACTCCCTGTGAGTGCCACAAGAACAAAGGTAGACCAAGTGCCAAAATATCCATTGGGAAATAAAGTCAGCTCACAAAGCGTAAAAATAAAGCCATCTCCAAAAATGAATAGAGAAACCAACAGAATAGGTCACCAAGGATCGAATGAGCCAAAACACAAAAATAGGAAGCAAACAAGAAACTATACACTATACAAAATATTTTTACTTTGATTTAGGGGAATTAATCCAAGAAATGCTTCAAATGCCTACCATTAATAGGCAGCTCGAGAAATTCACCATCTAAGTCCTTCAAGAAGAAGGCATGTTCACCAATTCTAATATCAATGGAGTAAGGACCCATCCATAATGAATCAAACTTGCCATGCTTGCCCTTGTCTTCATGCTTGCTATCCCATAGCAGCACAAGATCTCCAATATTGAAATCTCTAGGAGTGACCTTCTTGTCAAATAACTTCTTCAGCTTTTCTCTGAACTTTACATGCCTCTGGTGGGATGCCCTCCTCTCTTCATCAAGCTCAACAATCTGGTTAATGTGAGCATCATAAGGGCTTACTTCTTGATCCTCCAGTTACTGAATGAATTGATATGAGGATAATTGCATATGAAGGGGGAGAAGGTCATGAGTTCCATATACCAACTCAAATGGACTCTTTCCTATGACTCTTTTGATAGTAATCTTATCAGCCCAAACAAAAAACTTCAACTGTTCACCCTATTTCCTCTTGTTCTGCTCCAAGGTTCTTCTGGTAATTTTTAGCATATTTTTATTATCGACTCACTTGTCCATTTCCTTGGGCATTTTAATTGGAGGCATATGTCAAGTTGATCCTATACTCATTGCACATCGCCATCAAAGGATTAGCTCTAAAGCTCACGTCGTTGTCGAAACAATCTTGACTAGCACCCCAAACTCCGCAGATGATATGGTTCAACATAAAATCCATGAAAATTTGGTGTGTTCCTTCTTAGTGGGGATTGCCCCACCCATTTAGTGAAATAATCAGTTTCTACAAGAATCCACTTTTGGCCACCACTTTAAGGGTCTGAAATTTCACTAATGAAATTCATTCCCCATTGCTTAAATTAAGCTTCAATTGATACAGTCAGTAAAGGAAGGGAGCCTAAAGCTTTCAATATTCCAGAGAAGCACCGAAAACTCTCACATCTTCTAACCAAAATATTTGTATCCTTGAAGAGAGTTGGCCACCAATAATCAGCCCTCAGGATCTTCGTGATGTGACTCTTGCAACAAAATTCCCCCAAAAATGCTTCATGGAGATCAGCAATTATCTTGGGGGCTTCATCTTCATGATGCACCTTAAGAAAACTCCCTCTTGGTTTTTCCAAGCTAACCCATAATCAGTAATGACATATTTTTGGGAAGCCAACTTAACGGCTATTTTCTAGTTCTTACTTAAATACTCAGTCAGGTTTAAGTGTCTAAGATAAAAATCACATCTTTGTACCATTCATAATTCATCAACTTTTTAAAAACACCTGTCCTTTCTTCTTTAACCTCATTTACCTCAATAGTCTACAAGTTTCTCTCAACCATAAGTTTATCCAAGCCCAAACCTCTCACCAACTTTGTGGTTTGGATATCCATGTCATATTCTTGCGCAACTTGTTCACCCATCTCGTATCTTTTTCTTGAGACTTGCATCTCTGATAAGATGTCATTCACCATGGTGTGGGGAACATAAGCAACAACTTTAGAACTTAGAATATAAGGCCTAAAAATCTTTCTTTGCTTTCACCAAGGAAAATGCCTGCTTCTCCATAATAGTGTATTTCAGTTCACCCTGTAAGGCTTTACCGAAAAAAGCAATTGGTCTCTCAAACTTTGTCATCCTTCTAGAGTAGGACAAAAGTTATAGTGTTATCTAAAGCAAAGGAAAATAGTTGTAAATGCTTCTATAGTCAAGAGCTACTAAAATGGGGGCATGCTTTAATGCTTCCTAGATTCCATTGAAATCTTGGATGGCAACCTCCTACCATTTGATGACCTGGTCCTTCTTTAGCATGGAAGTAATTGGAATGGTCAACTCAAAGAAAGTTTGATATAAACCTTTTGATGAAGTCTATCTTCCCAAAGAAGGATTGAATTCCTTTCTTGGTTCTTTGAATTGGGACCTTCCCGATGGCCTCTACTCTTTCTCGGATCAATCATCACCCCTTTCTATGACAAAATGTGACCAAGCAACTTTTCCTTCTCGCACTCCAAAATGGAATTTCTTTGGATTCAGTGAGATGCCATATTCTCTACATCTTATTAGCATCTTCTCCAAGTGCAATGCTAGTGGTCAATTCTCTTTCTAGAAAACACAACACATCATCCCGGTAGACAACAAGAAACTCATTTATGTAACCAAGAAAAGCAACATCCATTTGTCTTTGAAAAGTGGCTCCATCATTCATCAAACCAAAGGGCATCCCGATATACACATATTTTCCTCAAGAAGTAGTAAAGGATTTCTTGATCCTTTTTATTCCTTCACCACAACTTGGTTATAACTAGAGAAACCATCTAAGGTAGAGAGCAACTCGTAACCAATCACTAACTACAACATGTTTTCCATGTTTGGTAAAGGATAATTATCCTTCATTGATGTTGTGTTTAGATTTCTAAATATACACACGGCCTAATGTCACCATTCTTCTTTCTTCTCGGTACTAGGTTCAGCAACCCAAGAAGAATACCTTGTGGGCTGAATAATCCCTCCATCTCTTAGTTTCTTCAGCTTTTCTTGTATTTTAAGAGATAAAAGTGGATTGATTGGAAATTTTTTTATATCCGAATGGCTTTGCATTAGACTTCAAGGGAATCTCATTTTGAAACATGTCCTCTCTATATGCTTTGAGTTCGAATATGTCCAAGCCATGCAATCTTAGTATTTCTTCAAAAATTGGATGTATGATTGATTTTCCTCCTTACTGAGATTGTTGCCTAACAAATTTTCCTTGGCTTCTCCTCGCACCAAGATCATGCTCCTCAACATCCCTCGAGGCTACCATATGCCTATTAATAATGCAATCAACATTATCAAAATTCAATTCAAGAGAAACCAGCCCTCTAGGAATGGTATTGGTCTTTAGTTGGATGATGCCTTTGCCAAACAAGGTTTCCTTTCCCTCTGTTGCACACACCATTGGCTCCCAATCAATATATTGATCAACAAACTCTCCCTTGTTCTACAGAAATCTTCTGATATGAGCATCATCATCAAAAATTACCAATGTTTAATGTTATCAGGGATAGAAGGTCTTGTCAATACCTCAACATCATATTCACAATATCGGACATTGTACAATTGTCAAACCGAGACCCCAACACTGCAAGCTTGTCTACCAAGTCATTAAATTTCCTATCATGATGCACTATGTTGAATGAATCAAACATCTCAATAAGATCCCAAACTGCATGTTTATACTATTTCATTCGCTGATTCTTTGTGGCATACAATTTTTTGACTTGTTTTACAATTAATTTTGAGTCTCCTTTGACAATGATGTCCTTGATACCATATTTCCAAGCAATTATTAAACCTAACAAAAGTGCCTCATACTTAGAATGTTGTTAGTACACTCAAAACCGAGCTTGAAGGAAAAAAAAACTTTTATGACTGGAGAAAGCAACACAACACCAAAGACCATTTCCAAACTTGGAGCAAGCTCCATCAAACAATAAGCTCGAAGGATATCCCGCTTGTTCAAAACACTTACATTCTTCAATATTGTGCTCCTTTCCATCGAAAAATCCTACAAAGTAATCAAGCATCAACATTTGTGTACAATACTTCATAGGATGCATTGTTGGGATCCTCAATAAGGTGTAACATCTTCTTTTCCCCATATAACCTAACAAGACTACCCTCAATTGGAATGGTGGCATAGGACATGTCCATTTGAACACTCCCACCAACACTTGCAACCCATTTTCTAGATAACAACATACCCCACTTGGCTGGATAGTCAACGATGACAACATCAAGTTTTAAATTTTTACCTGGGTAAGCTGCAAGCTGCACCACCAAGCCCTTCACACATCCCATAACCGGCACATCTCTAGAATCTATGGAAGTTCACTTCCCATATGTTGTTGTTACTTTAATATTCAGCTCATTCATAACTTCCAGAGGCATGACATTGCATGATGCCCCTGAGTCAAACATACAGTTGTGGAGCAATCTATCCTTTATGATCAAAGTGGTGAAGAATGGATCCACATTTAGCTGAGAGTCCACCAAGGATGTCCCCAAATAGACCTCAGGTGGTTCACCTAATTCCTCCAATACTAGTGGTGTTTTTAATTCTTCAATGACTAGAGGAGTCTCCATAATGTTTACATTTTTGCCCAGGGTAGTCTTTTCTTCATTCAATCCCAAGTATTCAAATGCTCTCCTTTTGTGCTCAGGAATCCTAAGCAACTCAACAATTGGAACAGAGACTTTGATTTGACTTAAAACTTGGGAAATTTCACATGGGACATTCTTTGGCAAGGCATTATTTGAAGGAAAACTAACACACTCATTAGGTGGTAAAGGATTTTTGACAACTTGGGCATGAGGGGGGGTATGATTTTTATTTGGAACAACAGGCCCTTTTGAAGATGCATCTTTCTTAGGAGAATCTTTAGGAATGTTTGAAAGTAAGGGAGCTTTTGTCTTGGCTTGAGGCCCCGTCCATTTTACAAACCTACTTCTTCTGTTGTATTCTTTTTCTTGAGCCACAACAACATTCATCAATAACTGCCTATCCTCCTCAAATGGGATTCCTCCATCATACTTCTTTATCATTAAAGCCCTTAAATTTTCAAAGTCATTATTGGGAAATTAAAAATATTTTACAGTATCTACATCTAAAGTATGAAAAGGAGGAAGAAGTGGTACCCTCTAAATGCAGTCCCAAAAAGTGGCAGCAGTCTGGGAACTTACCACCTCAGTTGAAGTTGTTCCTAATTCTGAACTCATGGAGTAACCCATCATGCAGACATCATCATCATTGTCATCATCAGCTTCTTCTTCTTCTTGTTGATATTCTTCACAAGGAGCATGGGGCATGAAACATTTGTCACACCAATCAATGACCTCTGTTTCTTCCACAACTCGCAGCCAAAGGATCAGGCACCATTCTATTTTCCCTGCCTTGGGGCTGCCTATTTCCAAATCCAATAGGTCCCTTGCCTCTATCATCAAATCTTTGGTGATTTGTAAACCTGTCTTGGCCTTGTTTCTTATGCTGACCTTTTGAGCTCTGCCCAATTCCTTTCTCATCCCAGCTAGTTTGTAGAAAATTTCTTTGATGAGCCCTCCCAAAGTCTTCACAACTTCTTCCAAATCGGTAGCCTTTCTTATCTCGAGGTTTTCTAGATTAATTAGTTTTACACCCTCCCTTTTGGGAGGCTTTCCGATTGCCTTGATGTTACTCTCAATTTGTAGGGCCATAGTGAATGCCTACCTCAAATTAGTAGGATTTTTTTCCCTCAAGTAGTAAGCAGCCTTTTTATCAAATGCATCTGAATATTTGATCAAACATGATTCATTGAATGGCCTTATCCTAATAGGGAATCTTCTCATAGTATTATTCAACCTTGTGTGTAAATCATGTACTAACTCATTAGGATTCTTCTTGAGATTTTCAAATTCGATAGAAGAAACCTGTGGTCAGCTTATATCACCATACCGCAACCTAAATGCATTGTTCATCTCACCAAGAATCAATAGAATTATCATGCAATGCTTTATACCAAATTCTCGCATCCTCTTCCAAAGTGTGAACAAACAATTTAATGTATACATCTTCATGTTCAATCTCAAATTCTTCCATCATGTTGATAAAAAGCTTTAAATGTTGATCACCAGTTATAACATTGTTTCCCTAGAACTTTGGTAGTCTATTCCTTACATCTTGAGGTACTGCATTTAGATAACCAGCCATTCCCACAAAATTTATAGGTCCAAAGGTGTTTACAACAAATGGAGGTCTGGGTGGGGGATGAGCCATATTGATTCGAGGAGGTGACCTTGGAGGAGAAACAAATTGATAAGGGGCAAGGGGTCTTTGAAACACAGGAGTATAACTTTCAAAATGGATACCCTCTAAAGGCCTTGTTTCTTGGAAATCCCTATCAACTTCTGAAAAGACAGTGAAGAATGAGAAGCAAACTTTTCAAAATCAAATGAAGGCCCTTCTCCAGCTAGAGAATTCAATTCCACAAAGAGGCTACTTGATTCAAAAGCACTTGAATAGAAGTCTTCAATGATAGGCCGGTCACTTTCATGAATAGGGATCTCTCTCTTTACTGTTGTTCTCCCACAACTCTATAGGATCTTCTTCCTTCTAACGCTTTCTTTTCCTAACTTTGGAAACAATGTCTTAGCAGGACCCCTAGAAAAGAAATATCTTCTTCCTTCTATTTTTAAAAATATTAGTAACAAATCTTACTTTGACAGAGGTTTAAGACACTGGTCCTTATTAAAACCAAATCAACAAGGAGTCGCCATTATGGATTTTCACCTTAGTTGTGCAAATGCACTAAAATATGATTTTTCAAATGTCTATCTGCACTAGAAACTAGAAATGGAAGATATGACTTTCCCTTACCAAAATTTATCAGTGAATACTAGTGTAAAAACTAGAAAAGTTGCATGTAATACTTGTAACTTGAAACCTCTTACAGTCCGAACACGAATGATACTTGAAAAAAGGATTTTTGGTACTTAAAGCATAAAAGAAATTTTTACCGGTCTGTGTATGAACTTGTAATCACAATGTCCGCAATGCAATGGCGCCAAGCATGTTGGTACCTGAGATTAAATCTCCTTCAAATACCAAGTCATGCGTCATGGATTTTTACAGGACACTCATAGGTAGATGATTTTGTATGTCATTTTTTAGCCAAGGAAGCAATCTATATGACTTGTTAGCACTCAGGTTTTGAAAGGAGTAGGTAGGACCTTAAAGGATGTGATCTCGATCCTAACTATTTTAGGTTGTGCCTTTCAACCAAGGTAAGAGAGCCTATCCTATAACCTCTATTATTGAAGAATGTTGGTAAATCCTTCTTCGCATAAATTTTATAGATAAGACCTTGGGGAAAATATGATCAACACAACAAATCGACTCTCACGAGTTGTCACTTCCAAATTATAGAGATATTTTCACAACAAGGCAAAGGTTACTAAAGACATTTGGGATCTTGATTGTTTCTGCATGCTTTGGTAATGGAAATTATGCATTTGTACACACACAGGACAAAAAGGGGTAGTATGGGAAGAATTGGTTGTTTTTAAATGGATTTTTTGGTGGGAGGTGGAGTAGGATGAACTTGACTCACCGTGATCCTTGAGGAATCTTACAAAATGGAAAGTTAAACTAATAAAATGCCACATAACAACTAAAATGTTTCTTTAACAAGAATATGTCCTTCAAAGGAGGCCCAAATTAGGACTTTTTCACACAATATTTGAGATTTTATCATGAAGGCTCGAGTTAGGAAACCCAACAAAGCATCAAGATCTAAGCCAAATCAAACCTAAGGTACACACAGAGGGTTACGTATAATCTCTATCAAAAATGAAAGAAAAGGGATTTTAAATCATTTATTTCATTCTTAGATGAAAGCTCTTCTGAGAAATGAAATTACAGATGCCACTAAACTGTCACAAGGATTGAGGCCTGTGTGATTGAATCATATTTTAATACAAGATTGCAATGAAATAAGAAAAACTACTTGCATACATTTAGAGATGAAACAGACACACATTTTTCTCAAGACAATATAGAATAACTCGAATTTGATTTAATCTATCAAAGGGAAAGTTTCTAGAAAAATCTCAGAGCTTGTCAATGGTTGTACACTCGCAACCACCTTGACACAATCAGATTCAATACAAAAGAGATATACAATCTTCTCAAATGGCTTCACAAAAAAATTAGCTCACAAGCTTTTATCTATTAGAAATCTCAGTCCCGACCTCACACTCCAACCATTTGCATGATAAATTTATGCCATTTATAACATTTACAAAAGACCCTCATTTTCACCCCAAAATCTAGATTTTGAGTGTCACAAGTGCTTGACATGATCACGATTGTGATTCCCAATTATATCTACAAAAATTCACCAGTGCTCATGAGGTAGATCTCTTCAAATATCTCTTGCATTCAACTCCTTCCGTGGAAAATCACTCTTCCTTCTATTTGCTAACCAATTCCACCCCTAATCATGCAAATCTAGTTCCTTGCGTGCTCGGGAGAAGAAAAATGGAAAATCAGATCAAGCTCGATAGTGGACCATTTTAATAGTGAAATACATCTCAAGATCTCCCCACCAAACTTAGATGTCAAAATTAAATTTCCTCTCTTTTTGGCGTGTAGGAAATACCAAGAAATCATGAGGAATCGCACTTCCAAGAGCTTTTCAAGAAAATGGGGGAAAATCACATTTAGACACACATCTACCATTGATCTTTACTTTGAATTTTGGCTGTCCATGTGGAAGATTCAAAAATGGTCTCGGGGGCTTCCTTTTGACTTTTTACGACCAAACGGAACCACACTCCCTTTTTCACTTTTAACTCCTTTTCCCTCAAAGGGAAAATTTTCCAAATTTCCCTCGAGGGTCCGCACCTCCACCATTGATTGGAGAAAGCTTTGACCTTTTCCCCTATTGGGCTCACGAGCCATTTTTATGTTTTAATCCTTTTGAGAATGATAGGTAAAAATTCTAAGATACCCCCAATGGTCCGCTTCCCCGCCCCCTTTTGACTTTTCAAAATGCCACGCGTCACAATGGCGCACCTTGAGATGATTCCAAAAATTCAAGACTTTGAAAGAGCGTAAGCTTTCCATGTATCCAATACATCCCAAAAAGTTATTGAAGAAAGGTTAAGTATGGGAAGACCCGGTGGAAGCCTCCACATGTCTCTGTCCCGCCAAACCTCCACGTGTCCTCCCGGCGCTACTCCAAAGCCAAACCAAAAAGTAAATTTTCAAACGAGCGTCATTCCTCCACGTGGACATATTTTTAAGTTGAGGCTTTTCATAGAATTTTTGAAGTACCCAGCTGAGCCATGTCTAACCAAAAGAGGCCACGTTCCCTGTCGATGCAAGGATGTAAATTTGACCAGGAGAAATTCCCACAAACCGTAATCTACAAGAAAAACGACCATTTGATCTCGGAGATCAAATTTTCTTCAAGGATAAAGAAATCAGAATGTTACAAGGCTCAAATACGTTCCTCAAATTTACATCAATTTATTTTTCTTCAAGTATGTAGGGAAAAAATGAGGACAACAGATTCTCGACTATGGAAAATAAAGAGAACTTGAAAACCCAAGTTTTTAAATGAACAATGAATGAGAGACTCACATTTCAGAACTTTCTAGAGGAACAAATAAATGAGGAGAAAAATATGGACCCATACGTGATCCTCGACCTAGGAATTGATTGAAAATGGAAAAAAAAGGAAAGTAGAGACATCTCAGGCACGACACAAGGAAAATAAAATGTGACAGAGGTCGTAAATCGATAGATTTTCAAAGGCAAAATGGGTCGAGACTATTTTGAGCACCAACAGTCCGAGACTATTTTCTTTAGCCATTGAAAATTCCATGTAAGGGTAGAGTGAGAAAATCCTCCAACCGTCCTCCTGGTGCTTCCTCAAAATAAAATTTAGGGGCCGGTCCGAAAACATGCGCGGTCCTTCCACGTCACCTCTTGGCACTTCGTTAGGGTGGGACCACGAGGTGGATCCTTAAATGAGTTTTGGCCCTCCACATTTCCATACTCCACCAAAGGTGCACCACGCATGAAAAAATTGTCCAAGTATGGGAAAGGCAACGGAAACCTCCACGTGTCGCCCAGGTAACTGCAAGGTCAAACCAAAAGGTGAATTTTCATATGAGCGTTGAACCGTCCACATGGACAAGTCTTGAGTTGAAGTGGGCCTCAGAGTTTCAATGTGCCTCTCCGAGCCGCATCCAACCAGAAAGGGCCACGTTTCCACATATGCAGAGATATAAATTTGACCTAGAAAAATACACCACCAAAAACCGTAGTAAATGAATGAAAATCACCATTTTCTCTTGAAATGAATCCTTTTTCAACGATAGAGAATTTGGAGATGATATAAGGCCTAAATATGATCTTTTGAGTTACATCCAATCACATTTCCACGTATACTTGGGACAAAAATGACAGGGAAAACAAAACGTGTTTTTCAGAGTAAAAGATGACTGAAAATAATTAAAACTAAGGTGATACACCAAATTTGTATGAGGACTTTGACTGAGTATATGCACAACTGATTTGGGAAGGATTTTTGATGCATGAACCAATAGTTTTTCTATAGAATATCTAAGGGAAAACACTTGATTATACTGAGGAGAATCACAATAGTACTAATAAGTTAACATGCACATTAAAATTAAGCGAAAAGACTGAATTTGCAGCAGGTAAGGTGATTGATCAGGGAATTTGCATTCACAAGACTAATAGAAACATACACAAGACTACAAAATAACTTGGAAAGGTAGAAAATACTTCACACTTAGAGGGAAAAATGGCAAAAATTCTTCATAGTACTCATATATCCAAAAATTCCTCTAGAAGTTCTCCTTGTGCTTTGCAAAGGCACACAATATATAGCAAAAATAAAATTCACCCTCTTCCTAAAAATAGCCTAAGGCTTGTACTCACCCATGCATCCTATTTTTATCCTTTATTTAATAATAGATAAAGGAATAAAAATAGAGCATGCAATTACAAATAGGCATTATTAGCCTTATTACATTACAGTCAAACTGAAGTTGACTGTTCTATTTTTAAGAAAAGAAGGGTGAATAATTTGTCTAAAAATAAGATTGCTTGCTAGGAAAGTCTCTCTCCATGAACATGCAACTTTGTCTTCTTCTCTTTCTATCCTCTTGTGAAGGCATGCAAAAATACAACTCCTGTTTGTGAGAAAAAATAATTACATTACTTACAATATTTGCAAAATAATTAATTCATCCAGGAACACATGTGTAATCATAATCAACTCTTATTTTCTAGGATAAGGTAATTAAGCCTTGAAAAGGTTTCTTGCATCTGATGTTGACCTTATGCTCTTTTCTTTGTGATCACATGGAAAACATTCCAATTCATGTACAATCTATCACCATCACTTGGGCGTGGGGGCCACTTGTGGTTGTGAACTCTTGTCTTCGTTGGGTTTGGCCACTCTTGGACTTAGCATATTACCATGGTTTTAGATACATAAGGGGCACTTTGTAAAAGTCACCACACTATGCTCGACCACCTTTTGATTATTTCACGACCAATAGTTTTTCTTGTCGTCTTTTTGTATGTCTAAATGATATATAATTTAGAAATTCACCTTTTAATGATCATTGGGTATAATTGGTTGGCCCCTTTATATTATTTGGAGCATGCACTATGGTTAGACTTTGAAAGTCATTGCAATGATTTTTTTTATGGACACGTGGCTGTTCCCTTCTCCATGTTGACTCACCCTTGGTAACTTGGTCGTGTATATATGTAACTCAAATTGAGTTTTTTGATATTCGTTGATCATCTTGGGCCCTTGATCTCTATACCTTTGTTTTGATGTCATCGATCCTTGGACTCATGGTTAGGGTTTCTAATTGGACATTAAATGTGGTCGGTGGAGATTGACTTTGGTTAGTTTCTTTGATCCATGGAGGATTGATCTTTTTCCATTGATCTCTGTATTTGAATTGAGTCCTTGATTTCGACCGTGGTTGAGTTAGGTTGAAACTCACCTCTTGAGTTTGCATGGTAAAGGGTGTCTTCGACCCTCAAGCACATTTCATTTGGTTTTTGGTTCATGGGTGAAGCCTATGAAAAATTTTTCAACGCCATTGCCATTATTGATTTTTGAGTTTGAGCTCGTCTTTAAAATTTTATTCTCTCACTCATTTCATTTCATTATGAGATCGTTATGGTGATGAGATGAGTTTCTATCTATTCAATTTTTGAGTTCTCGAACTCAAATGGGATTGGTAAGTTTTTTCATCCATGGTTTTATGTCTTAGAGATCGGTTCATATTCAACTTTAAAAGTTTTCATGCCATTATTTTGCATTCTCGATTTTTCCTATTTTCGACTTTCTATTTTTTGGAGCTTTTGAGATTTTTACTTTCCACCATGGTTTCTATGTGTTGAGTTCACGATTATCCTTTCTCCCTTTTCCGGGTTCTTTTGTTCTATCTCTATTTATGAGAAAAAATATATGGCCTCCATTTTTCTTTCTATAGCCCTTAACTTTAAAATTTTCTTATCCAAATTATCTTTGAGCTGTGATTTTTGAGCATGTTCGACCCTTTCTTGATATTTTTTTTCCACGATTGGTTATGATTCATTATAGTTGAAACTATATTTTGGAGATGTTTGGTATTTCTTTTTCATATTATGTTTTGAGAAATTCATTTTTATTCATCATGTAAAAATATTTGTAAAAGTTTTTAAGTTGGGATTTTGACTTATCTTATATAATGCCATTTTCTTGCAGATTCATTTTTTTTCTTGCTCTTCCATGAGCTCGAAAAGGACTCCCATTATTGTGTTATTAAGCTCGATTTATTTGATTGAAAAGTCATTTTTTTTTATGGCTTTTAACTTCCGTAATATATTTTCTTATTTATGTTCTTTGCATTCGAAAGCTAAACATTTTTTCGATTTGTGTAAAAGTTTCTTATTTTCTTTGAAATGTCATTGCCATAGAAGTTGATAACTTTGTCCAATATTAGTCTTTTATAAATTGAAGTTGCATTTTGTTTGAGCTTGATACTTATTTTCCTTTCATGGAATGGGTTTGGTTTCTCCTTTATGAAAAATCTTATTTTTGCATAGTTGGGAAACTTGTTTGAACTCTAAGCCTCTTGGTTTTTTAGTATTGTCATCACTATCTGACTTTGTCAAATTTAATTTGGTATTGAATATTACTTGAATTTTTTTGCTTTTATGAGTTGATTATGGATCTATCTTCTCTTTGGATCTACTTACCGACTTCTCTACAAATTTTTCATATATTCTAAAAAACTCTATTCCATCATTATGCAAGCTCTTTTATTATAAAGTTTGTACTTTTGAGCTTTTCATAAAAGTTTCTGGTAACTTTCTGTTCTTGATTCAAACTCCGAACTATTTTGTTCTTTATTTGAGTTTTGTTTCATCCTAAGACTTGAATACTTTGATGCTTTTGAAGAACTCTAAAGTCTCACCTTGCTCGAACTCTTATGCTCTGACACCTTTCTCGAGGTTATGTTGCATTTGTTATTTTTCTTCAAACATCTCATTAATATGTACTCGAAACCCTTCTTGGTTGTTTTCCATTGGTATTGTAGCATTTTTGTATCTTTTAGCATACCATGCATTTTCTCTCTTCATCAACTTTTGGGTTGATCTCTTGTAACCTGTAGTTGCATTCTTCATTCTATCAAGAATCTTTGAGCTAAGATCCTTGTATATTTTAAAAGGCTTATGAAAACTTTGATTCCTTTTTTCTTATTGATTCTACAACCCGAATTTTTAGGATGCTCGAGACACTTAAATTTTACCACTTTGATGCTTCTTCATACTACATTTTGACACACCTAGTTGATGTTTTGATATTCCATTCACTTGTGTATTAAAACATGAAGTACTTGCTTTAGTTATAATGAAATCCTAGCTTGAAAATGATCAATTAGACACTTGCATGCTTATCATTTGTTCAACTATAAATCATGAAGCTTCATAGTATGCTTTCTAGAATTGTTATTTGTATTGCATATATCATTTCTATTGTTGCAACCTGATTTCTAGTGCTTCGTGCTTTCAAACTGTACCTTGAGCTTATTGCTATGCATGTATGATTCATCTGTACTTGTCTTCACTTGACTCAAATTGTTTGTATTTTTGACTCTAAGGTTGATTCCAGAATCGAAATTCGAATTAGATTTATCGAATTGTGACCAAAGTATATTCTATGATATTTTGTACCTTGCAAGTGGCCTTCTAAATGTAAATAGTTCATCCGTTCTCTTAAAATTTTATAACTTTTATCTGTAGATGAAATCTTACATTCAATTTGATATCTCAAATCCATTACTTGTAGTATTCTATGTATTTTGCACTTGATTAATTTAAAGACTATTACTTATAGAATGTTGTATTTGTTTGTAGATTCATCTTGAAACTTCATCTCTCTTAATAATTGTTTAGGCTTATAATGAATGCTTCCAAAATCCTTCATTTGATGAAAAGTATAGTTCCCTTTCCTTTTTTCATAAACATTGTACTTTTCTTTATTACAAATTTCTATATGTCTTTGAAAATTTAAATGTTGATTTTTATGGCAAAGCCCTGGAATTTTTTTTTCCAAATTCTCTCTTCCATCCATTTCCAGCTATAGTAGTTGTATTTTCTGATTCAGAATATAGAACATAACACTTCATGTTTGAAGCTAGATAAAAATGAGACATCATAGTTGTTTATCTTGATCATGGCATGCTTTACTTTTTTCGTATCACTTACTTGATTTAAATAATTCCTTTAAGCATGTAGTAGTTAAAAGCAACATGATGGAAAGTTGTAAATGTCCATTTTACATGGCGAAGCCCTGTCAAAATTTTCCTAGAAACTTCTTTTCTTCATTCCTTTTCAACTATAACCTTTCTTTTTAGCCAAACATCATCTTTCAAATTCTGCTTCTTCCCTTTTAGCTGCAACCGAAAAGTGTTCTTCTATTTTCCAGTTTCTCTTCTACACTATAACTTCTTCCATTTCAAAAGTTATTGAAACTTTGAGTTACATTCTTCCTTTTCTTGCATGCACTTATGACTTGTCTATTTTTCTTGGCTACAACCTATACCTGCACACTTAGGAAAATAGTTAGAAAATACTTAGGATTTTTGGCCTCTCTTATGTCCATGTTTTCTTCTTTTCTCTTCTCTTTCTTCATTCCTTCTGAGTGAATAAAGCATGCATGTATTTTTTCTTCAAGTAGAATACATCTCCTATTAGGAAAAGATTCATATGCACGAAGTAGGACAAGTGTAGGAATATATGATTTGATCCCGAGCTCATAATCTAAAAATTAACTTTTCTTTTCTTTTCATGTACAATGGCTTCTACAATGGAGATGAAGAAGAAAAAAAATGGAGATGAAGATGCTTTCAATCAAAGAAAAGAAACCCCAAGGCAATGATGGGTTCACTCATACTCCTTTTCTTTCTCTTTCATGCATGTGTACCTTTTTTTTAGTAGTTGTACTTTACTTTTCAGTTACATCCCATGGCTTGTGTGGGAAACATTTGACCTTCCTTGTGAATAAAACATTGAATTTTGAAAATGAGTTGTGTATTCCTTTCTGCATTCTAGCTTCTCTGTATGGATTGTATAATGAACTAAACAACTCAATAACATAATTGAATGTCTTAATCATGAAGGAAAGAACATTGATGAGAACTTGTAACATTCAATAATGAACCCTATTTTCTCGATAATCTATATTTTGTTTATTGCTTTCAAAACTCAACACTTCACCTACTCTATAATTTTGTCTTCATCAAGACAACACAGTTGTCCTTCAAGGGGATTTGTGTTCTTTTGTTGAAGATATCATGAAATTGTAGAATATGTGATCTTGTTACGTTTTGTAACATCACACATAACTGCAAATTTCACTTAATCATTAAACTAATTCAGTAGATAACTAATAACATCAAAAACTTCCTTAGCTTAGGTATACTTCACCCATGACTTTCATCATAAATGATGAAGTTTTGAGTTGCCCATTTTTGCACAAGTGCAAAAATTGTCAACATTTCTAGCGATCCTGTGGGAAAGCTACTGCTAGCTTAAAGACTAGTGCCTTGCTCTTGTCCATTGGGCATGGAGTCTAAACATGTAACCAAAATTTTCCTTTTCCAAAAGGTCCAACCCTTCCAAAACAAACTAAAGTTGGGAAAGGATCTGTAAACTAGATCACGTGCATGAATGCACTTATTGAATTGAAAAACATTGCAATGTGCAGAGAACTACACTTATTGAAGGGAAATCCTACTCTAACAATCACTGTAAGATTTTCAATAATAGTGTTTGAGAAACATACCATTCATAGGAATGGGAAGTTCCTCTCCATTCAACTTCAAAAGTTGAAAAGCATTGTGTTCCTTGCAAGATGAAATCATGTAAGGACCACTCTAGAGTGTATCAAACTTTGAGTGTCTTCCTGGCTTTGCACGATCAACATCCCACTTTAACACAATATCTCCTTCATTGAAGACTCTAAATTTGGATTTCTTGTCAAAAGTCTTCTTCATTTGTTTTTGATTCTTTTCCATATTCAAATGAGCTTTATCTCTTAGCTCTTGTAATTCCATTAACTCTGCATAATGAACCTGTAATGGTTCATTCTCAAGCAGCTCCATTTGATGTAGCAAATCCAATGCTTGGTAACTCAACTGAAATAGGCATTCTTGCTTCCTTTCCATACACAAGTTTGTATGGTGAATTTCCAACTGATCTTTTAGGAGTCACTCTGTCAGCCCAAAGTGCTGAATTCAACATCAGATGCCAAGCTCTTTGATTATCCTTGAGTGTTCTTCTTGATGATCCTTAACAGATTCTTGTTAGTACTCTTAGCTAAGCCATTACCTTGTGGGTAATAATTAGATGAAGAACTTAGATATATTCCATGGTTGATAGCCCAATCTGTTATCTTTGCACCAAGGAATGCTAAAGCATTATCTGATATGATAGTTGTTGGAACACCAAATCTGTAAACTATTCCTTCATAAAAGGATAGTATCAAGTTTCATTAACATCCTTCAAGGCTATTGCTTCAGTCCATCGTGTAAAATAATCTGTAGTAGTTAAGATCCACTTGTGTCCTTGTGATGATGGTGGGTTTATCATGCCAATAAAGTCAAGACCCCACTACATAAAAGGTTGATCAACTAAATAGGCTGCAAGGGCAGCGAAGCTAGACGTTTCTTTTCCAACAAAGAAAGCACATTTTTTACACTTTCTTATCCATTCAAAATAGTCCTTGAATATGCTAGGCCAATAGTAACCAGCTTTCATAATTTTTAAGTTGTGGTACGTGCTGAGAAGTGACCTCTGCTAGGTCCTTCATGGAATTATGACAATATTTTCTAAACTTTATCATAATCAACACATCGCAACAAGATTCCATTTATATCTCTTTTTTTGAACAACACATTATCAATGAAGATATAAGGTACAACTTGTAATCTGAAATACCTTCATTTATTCTTGTCCATACCTTCTGGATAGGTGTCATGCTATAGATAATTAACCAAATCAGTCATCCATCTTGATTCTGAATCTCGTGAGTGAGCTCAGGTTGTTGATTTTCTAGTTGAACCATGATTTCTGATTGCTGATACGTAATTTCAGCATGTTGTTTTGAATCATCTGGTTCTATAACTTGTTTTTTTTCCATATCAGCAATTAGATGTTCACACAAACCTTTCCTCGAACCATCTTAGCAACCCAATATCAACATCATACTCCATGACCTTTGTTATCTAGTTTGCTCTTTTCTCATTCAATTCCTTATTTAGTAAGAATGCTTTCACACTTGGATGAGAAACAAGAACATGGATTTTATTGTTCAAAGCATATACTTGAAATTATTTAGTCCTCTGACTACTGAAAGTACCTATTTTTCAAGGAATGTGTACCTTGTTTCATAATCATGCAAACTTTTATCCAAAGAAAGCAATAGGTTGCTCAATATTTTCATCATTGACTTGAGTTAATATAGCTGAGATTGTTTCAGCTCCTGCAAGTGCATACATTGTAAAATCTTTATCAAAATTTGGATTTGCAAGAGTAGGAGCCTTGAGATATAGCTATTTTGATTGATTCAAAACCTTCTCTTCCTTCGTTGGTCCAAGAGAAAGTTTCTCTTTCTTTAGCATAGTTGTGAGTGGTTTAACCAATGCTGCAAAATCTGGAACAAATCTTCTAACAAAGTTGATTTTTCCAAGAAAAATCTATAATGCCTTCTTATGATGAGGCAATGATAGTTGTGATATGGCTTCGATCCTGAAAGGATCAATTGCTAAACCTTTCTTAGAAACAATATGGCCAAGTAGCTTTCCTTGATGTACTAAAAGATAGACTTCAATGGATTCAAAGATATTCCAAATTGCCTGCACAACTAAAAAGTCTTCCTTAAATGCATTAGATGTTCTTCAAATCTTTTGAAAATATAAGTAACATCATCTAAATAAACAAGGATGCATTTATTTAACAAGCTATGAAAATCCATGTCCATTGCACGTTGAAACATTGCACCGACATTTGAAAGACCAAAAGGCATCCTTTTTGTAAGCATAAGTACCCCACTTAGTGGTAAAAGTTGTTTTATATCTATCTTCTTCTCAACTAAAATATGATTATATCCACTATAACCATCTAGAAGAGATAGTCTATCTAACCCGAGACTGTTCTCAAAATCTGATCCATATTTGGGAGTGGGTAATGATCTTTTAATGAAGCCTTATTAAGATCTCTGAAATCTACACATAGTCTGATTTCACCATTCTTCTTCCTAACAAGAACAAGATTGGCTACCCAACTTGAATGCTTAACTGGAAAGATAATACCCGATTCAATCAACTTAGATAATTCTTTCCTCATCAGAGGCTCTATTTTGGGATTTACAGCCTCTTGTTTCTATCTAATAGGTTTAGAATTTGGTTGCAACTCAATTGTATGTTGTGCTAAAATCTGGGATCAAATCCTTTTAGATCTTGGTATTTCCAAGAAAAAACATCTTTAAACTCTTTGCAAAGATTAATAAATGACTATTTTTCAGTTAAGGAACATACCTTTCCAAGAAATAGCTTTTTCCCTTCATCAACCGAGATCTCTTCGTAATTATCAACATGAGTTGACATTTTAGTCTTGACCTTTCTTAACTGATCGTCAGTGCTTGAAGATGTCTTCTAATGTGACTAGACCTCGAGGTAGTTTATTTGTCTTCAACTAAACAATCTGGTCACCATATAAATGTTGTAATTTATCCTAATTAACTACAGAAAACTCAACTTCTTCTTGCTAAAAAACCTACAGATTTGATCATCACTTTCAAAAACTTTCCAATTTGAATCATTATCAGTACTTGAGGGCCTAACAATTAACTTTATATGAGGCTGGATTTTGCTATTTTCAATCTGTTCCAACACTTCAAAACTAGCCCCAACTGTTGCAAGTCTGTCTACATGCTTGTTTTCAGCTCTAGGAATAGATGAATGTTAATAACATCAAAATATTCCATTAAGTCTAAAACTCTATGTTTGTAAGACTTCATTAATGGATTCTTACAAACATTGAAATTTCTTACTTGATTGATAATAACTCAGAGTCACCAAAAATTTGTAGCATGTTGATACCTTTCTTTCTGGCCCAAAGTAAGCCATGAATTAAAGCTTCATATTCAACTACATTACAAGTACATGAAAATTGAGACTCAAAGCTGAGAAATACCTTTCATTCATTGGGGAAGTGAGCATCAGACCTGCTCCCTGTCCTTTCTTGTTCTTAGCTCCATCAAAATGAAGCTTCCAAATCCCTTCATTGAATCTTCTATTTTGGACAACAAGGGAAGTGGTGTATTTTCTTCATGCATACAATACACACCAAACATGTGTTCTTCAACTTCCTTAAAAGGATCATGAGCATGTTCTTCCACTATCTTTTCATCCATAAACATGTTAGAAACACCATCTAATGCTGAAACATGAGCTACCTCATCAAAATCAGATTGATCTAGGGCTGAATAATTAGCCACTACATTTGAAGAGTGAGGCTCAATGTGAAATCTGCCAATGGCTCTGAATTGATAGTAACTTTAGTACCATAATGAGTAGTGAAAAATAAGGACCAATCTGAAGAGAGATAACCTCCTATTTTTGTTGTGAAATCTCTAGATAAGCATAAAGGCAAAGTATGGAGGTAAATCCACAATAGTAACATCTTGCAGAATAGAAACATTTGGGCAAGCATGTAACGTCACTTCTAAATTTTTGATTATACCAACCGTATTAGTTGCAGTTCCATCAAGTTATAAGACACTCCTTTCTGTAGGCTCATACTACAAACCCAATTTTTCTACAATCACTTTTGGCATAACTGTGCTACTTGCACCACTATCCACCATGCAATTATGAACTAGATGTTCTCCAATAATTAGTGATAAATAAAATGGTGGTGGTTTCTTGATATCATGAGCATTCAGAACTTTTTGAACCATCCACTTAACTTCTTTAATGCGGTCTTGTTCAAACATTCCAAGGACCATGTCTGTCTTCTGAACTTCCTTTTCTGTTGTATTTGAAGAAATCTGCAGCTTAGCTAGTTCATGAGAGAAGTAAATCTTGTTGTCCAGAATACTTAGAGCATCCCACATTGAGATGTTAACATTATGATTTTTCATTACATCAACAATGTTAAAAGAAGCAATTGTTTTAGAGATAGATTCAATTGTCTTAGAGTAGGCCTTAGCAAAAACTGATTCACTTCAGCTGCCTTGGATATCTGAGGTATAAACAATCTTCTTGGATCAGGTGTAGCTGTTTTTGATGGCCTTTATCAACTGGAACACTTGTTATTTTTGAGGAACAACAGGGTTGTTGGTTGACTTTGAACTGTAGATGTTGTCTTATCAGTGATAGTAGGTAGGATAGGCCTATTTTGTTGTTTTTGACTTTCAACAACTTTCCCTTGAGCCCTAGTAGTGACTACAATGAAATCCTCCTCATTAAAACTGACTAAATTTTGTTCAGGTGCTTTCTAAACATGAGTTTCTTGCTGCCCACCCTCCATTTGAGGCATGAACAATGTTTTAGATTGAGGTTGTGCAACAAGATTCAGATTCAAAAAAGCATTTGGGCAAGTTGCAATGAATGAGGTTGATTGCAAGGTTGACACCACTCTTCTAGTAGCCATATTAACTGGGACTAAAGTGTTAGATGAACTAGGAGCCTTTGGGTCAAACTACCTTTTTGGTAAGGCTACCTATAATTTTGATTATGTTGATAGGGCTTCCTATTTTTGTTGATTCTTGTTGATAGGGCTGATAAGGAGCCTGATAGGGTCTGCTAGGTAATGCAATTTTGTTCTCAATCGAAGTCAATTTATTTCCCATAGTTTGCAAAGATTTAAATACATCATCTGATGGAGCTACAACAATAGGTTCTATGATTGTAATAGGCTAGGAATAGGTGCTAAATCTACCAAAAAATGGCATTGAAGGCCTTGGTGCTAATTTTCCATCTTGAATAAGACTATTTTCAGCTCGGATAGTGATATCATAAGGCTGTTGGGAGTGTTTCTCCACCCATTGATTGAATCATAGTTGAGATATCACTTGTTTAATGCTCTAAGATAATAAAGGAAAGCATGATCAGCTTGAGGCTTGACACTTGCTGAATTCTCTCCCAAGTTCTGGAAAAATGGATATTGAAACTAGACATAAATTCATTGGGAGCTCTTTTAATAGTAGACAACTGTTCAATGAGAGACAAATGATCTGAATTATCTTGGAACTGTTTTAGCAATTTTTCACCTAAGTCATCCCAAGTTCTTATGCTTCCAATTTCTAGGTTTCTATACCATTGCAAGGCCTGCCCTTTAAAAGATGCAACTAAAAGTCTTAAAGCTACGTCTTCATGAGTGATGTTATGGACTACACATAGGGTTGCAACATCTTTGATATGTTCAGCAGGTGTAACCTGATTTTCACCGTGAATGATGGAAAAATTTTCATGGTAGCATTAGGAATGTCATGGTAAACTGGGATTACTAATGGACTGCCATTAGTAAAGGTCACAAAATTCCTTGGTGGTTGAATAGCCATTTGAAAAACTGGGATGTTAATAGAGAAATTGATACGTGGTGAAGGAATATTAGGAGGAGGGTTATCAAAACTAGGTCTATTATAAGGTAAAGTATTACCAACTCTTCTCCTTCTAGCAGAATTCAAGGGTAAAGAAACAAAATCAGGAGGAATTCCTCTTACCGATGATCTTGTAGTCACTTTAGGCATGGAACATGCTGCAATACTAGTCTGATATCAGCTTAATGGAGTCACCAAAAGATCTTAAAATCTTTAGAATAAATTGTTGCAGCTTGCTCCCGAAAGTGACTTTGTAATTGTTGTAAATCTGTTGTAGATCTGCTGTAGAATTTGTAATTTGCATGCAGATCTGATTCATTCATCCCACCGGGCATGCCAAAAATATTATCTCTCAAAAGTGCACCCTGTAGAGAGATGGCTGTAGGTTTTCTAAGCTTGCAAAATTGATCTCTCTCTTTCGTAGATACAATGGAAACACCTCAGGTCTGGGTATACCTATTTTGAGGTGAGTCTCTGAGTATCAAGGCCGGTTCCTTGTTGGTGTATCCTAAACTGATTTCTAGGGAGTTTGAGAGTAAAAGATGACTATAAAATAATTAAAACTAAGGTGATACACAAATTTGTATGAGGACTTTGATTGAGTATATGCACAACTGATTTGGGAAGGATTTTTGATGCACAACCAATAGTTTTTCTATAGAAATATCTAAGGGAAAAACACTTGATTATACTAAGGAGAATCACAACAGTACTAATAAGTTAACATGCACATTAAAATTAAGCGAAAAGACTGAATTTGCAGTAGGGTAAGGTGATTGATCAGGAATTTGCATTCACAAGACTAATAGAAACATACACAAGACTACAAAATAACTTGGAAAGGTAGAAAATACTTCACACTCAGAGGGAAAAACTGGAAAAATTTGCTTCAGTACTCATATATCCAAAAGTCCTCAGAAGTTCTCCTTTGTGCTTTGCAAAGGCACACAATATATAGCAAAAAAAAAATTCACCCTCTTCCTAAAAATAGCCTAAGGCTTGTACTCACCCATGCATCTATTTTTATCCTTTATTTAATAATAGATAAAGGAAAAAATAGAGCATGCAATTACAAATAGGCATTATTAGCCTTACTTACATTACAGTCAAACTGAAGTTGACTTGTTCTATTTTTAAGAAAAGAAGGGTGAATAATTTTCTAAAAATAAGATTGCTTGCTAGGCAAGTCTCTCTCCATGAACATGCAACTCTGTCTTCTTCTCTATTATGTCCTGTTGTGAAGGCATGCAAAAATACAACTCCTGTTTGTGAGAAAAATAATTACATTACTTGCAATACTTTGCAAAATAATTCATCCAAATACCACTAGAATCACATGTGTAATCATAATCACTCTTATTTTTCGAAAGATAAGGTAATTAAGCTTAAAATGTTTCTTGATCACATGGATACCTCTCTCTCTATTTCTTTGTGATCACATGAAAATGCATTCCAATTCATGTAGGAATCTATCACCATCGGTTGGGGGCCACTTGTGGTTGTGAACTCTTGCCTTCATTGGGTTTGGCCACTCTTGTGGACTTAGCAATATTACCATGGTTTAGATACATAAGGGACACTTTGTAAAATTCACCACACTATTTTCTACCACCTTTTGATTATATTATGCACGACCAATAGTTTTTCTTTTCAATTTTTGTATGTCTAAATGATATATAATTTAGAAATTCACCTTTTCGGTGATCATTGGGTATAATTTGTCTGCCCCTTTTTTATATTATTTGGAGCATGCACTATGGTTAGACTTTGAAAGTCATTGCAAATGATTTTGTTTTATGGACACGTGGGTTGCCCCTTCTCCATGGTGACTCACCCCTTGGTAACTTGGTTTGGTGGTATATGTAACTCAAATTGAGTTTGCTTTGATATTCGTTGATCATCTTGGGCCCTTGATCTCTGTACCTCTATTTTTTTGTCATCAATCCTTGGACTCATGGTTAGGGTTTTGACTTTGACATTAAATGTGGTTGGTGGAGATTGACTAGTTTAGTTAGCTTTTTCAATATGGAAGCTTGATCTTTGGCCCTTGATCTCTGTCCTTTTCAATCTGGAGTCCTTGATTTCTTGACCATGGTTGAGTTAGGTTGAAACTCACCTCTTGAGTTTGCATGGTAAAGGGTGTCTTTGACCCTCAAGCACATTTCATTTGGTTTTTGGTTCATGGGTGAAGCCCTAGTAAAATTTTTTTCTCATTCCATTTTTTGATGCTCATTTGAGCTCGGATTATCTCCAACTTTAATTTTATGGTTTCTATGTCATTTTTTAGAGCTCAAACTTGGGTATTTATCGTTTTAAGATCTCGGTGTTCTAAGTTCTCATAAGGGGATCATAAGTTCGACTTCCTCATGGTTTTTGTTGTCTTGTGCCTTGGTCATTCTTCGAGCTTTTTAATCCATTATTTTTCTCTAATTTATGAGGTTTTTAAGGTCACCTTTATTTCTTTGAGCTCAGATTTGATTTTTGCAATGGCCTCCATGGTAAATATCCTGAAGCTCTTTTCTTCTCTATTTTTTAGGGATCTCCATTGGCCGATAAAAATATATGAGATATTTTCTTTTACTGGTAGCCCTTTGCTTTATCTCTTATCCAATTATCACTTCTTGGCATATTTATTTTTATTTTATGTGACTTTAAATATTTGAAGGTTTTCTTGATGTTCTTGAAATTTCTTTATTTTGTTTCATGTGATTGGTTTTCATCATTTCATTCGTATTTTGAAAATTTTTGACCATTCGAATCTTTTCTTGAGATTCTTCACCTCGGCTATTAACAAAAATCTATTTGGATTTTATATTTTGGGATTGAGTTTCATCATGCACTTTGCCCAATGATGAAAGATTTGATTTTTTTGATCTTTTAACAACTTTTGATGGGTATTAATCATTTGATTGA
This sequence comes from Taxus wallichiana var. yunnanensis, assembly GCA_018340775.1. Taxonomy (NCBI): domain Eukaryota; kingdom Viridiplantae; phylum Streptophyta; class Pinopsida; order Cupressales; family Taxaceae; genus Taxus; species Taxus wallichiana. Next base: position 650,267,911 of record CM031238.1, read on the forward strand.
AAAGTATCAAATTTGTTTAAGAGTTCTTTTAACCTCCGAAAATTTTTTTGATTTGTGATATTCTCGCCTTTCATTCTAATCATCTCAACGTTTTTTCAATTTGTATCTTAGCTTCTTTTTCTATTTGAAATTGGTTGGTTGTTCAGAATTTATTTTTCCTATTTTGGTCTATTTTGAATTTAACTTCTTCATTTATTTTTGAGAAATTTGGGTTTCTCCTTTCATATGAACCCTTGGTTCCGCTTTTGCGACCTTGGCCATTTCAAGTTTAAATTGTTTATTTCGAGTTTGGTTTCCTTTTGTGAGAATTTGGTAACTGATTTCCATTTTCTTACTCATCATTTTTTAGCTCATTATGAGTTGATTTTGAAGCTATCATCTCCGATTCTATTGAGTCTACAAATTTTTCATATTTCTATGAAACCTATTCCATCATTATGAGAGCTCTTTTATTATAAAGTTTGCATATTTAGCTTTTCATAAAATTGTTTTTTGTAATTTCCTGTTCTTGATTCAAACTCTAAACTATTTTGTTCTTTATTTGAGTTTGACGTTCTTTCATCTTAAGACTTGAATACTTTTGATTCAACTTTTGAAGAACTTTTTTAAGTCTCACCTTGTTTCAAACTCTTATGCTTATGTTTCTCGAGGTTATGTTGCATTTTTATTTTCTCAAACATTTCATTAATATGTACTCGAACCCTTCTTGGATGTTTTCCATTGGTATTGTAGCATTTATGTATCTTTTAGATACCATGCATTTTCGCAGGTTTGACTCTCTTCATTAACTTTTGGGTTGATCTCTCTGTAACCTTTGTTGTGAATTCTTCATTCTATCAAGAATCTTTGAGCTAAGATCCTATATATTTTAAAAGGCTTATGAAAACTCTTTGATTCCTACTTTTCTTATTGATTCTACAACTTGGAATTCTTAGGATGCTCAGACACTTTAATTCTACCACTTTGATGCTTCTGTACTACATTTTGACACACCTAGTTGATGTTTTGATATTCCATTCACTTGTGTATTAAAACATGAAGTACTTGCTTTAGTTATAATGAAAGCTTGTAGCTTGAAAATGATCAATTAGACACTTGCATGCTTATCATTTGTTCAATTGTAAATCATGAAGCTTCATAGTATGCTTTCCTAGAATTGTTATTTGTATTGCATATATCATTTCTATTGCTACAACCTAATTTCTAGTGCTTCGTGCTTTCAAACTTGTACCTTGAGCTTATTGCTATGCACTGTATGATTCATCTGTAGTTGATCTTCACCTGTAGATGCATTTGTATTTTTGACTCTAAGGTTGATTCCGTAACTGAAATGAATTAGATTTATCAGTTGTGACTTTAGTATATTCTCTGATATTTTGTACCTTGCAAGTGGCCTTCTTGAAATTGTAAATAGTTCATCTGTTCTAAAACTGTAGATGAATTTTATATTTGTAGTTGTAAATCCTGCATTCAATTTGATCTCTGAAGCTATTACTTGTATTATGTAGTAGCACTTGATTAATTTAAAGACTGTACTTATAGAATGTTGTATTTGTAAGATTCATCTTGAAACTTCATCTCTCTTCAGTTGTTTAGGCTTATAATGAATGCTCCAAAATCCTTCAGTTTGATGACTAAAAGTATAGTTCCCTTTCTTTCTACATAAACACTGTGTTTTGATCTTTATTACAACTTTCTATGTATGCTGGAAAAATTTAAATGTTGATTTTTATGGTGAAGCCCTGCAAAATTTTTTTCCAAAATTCTCTCTTCCATCCATTTCCAGCTATAGTAGTTGTATTTTCTGATTCAGAATATAGAACATAACACTTCATGTTTGAAGCTAGATAAAAATGAGACATCATAGTTGTTTATCTTGATCATGGCATGCTTTACTTACTTTTCTGTATCACTTACTTGATTTAAATAATTCCTTTAAGCATGTAGTAGTTAAAAGCAATATGATGGAAAGTTGTAAATGTCCATTTTACATGGCGAAGCCTCACAAAATTTTTCCCAGAAACTTCTTTCATTCCTTTTCAATCAGTAACCTTTCTTTTAGTTAAACATCAGCTTTTAAAATTTGATTCTTCTCCTTTAGCTGCAACTGAAAAGTGTTCTTCTATTTACCAATTTCTCTTCTACACTGTAACTTCTTCCATTTCAGAATAGTTATTGAAACTTTGAGTTACATTCTTCCTTTTATTGCATGCACTTATGACTTTTCTATTTTTCCTTGGCTACAACCTGTACCTGCACACTTAGGAAAATAGTTAGAAAATACTTAGGCTTTTTGGCCTCTCTTATGTCCATGTTTTCTTTTTTCTTTTCTCTTTCTTCATTTTTTTGAGTGAATAAAGCATGCATGTAGTTTTTTCTTCAAGTAGAATACATCTCATGTTAGGAAAAGATTCATATGCACAAAGTAGGACAGTGTAGGAATATGAATTGATCCCTGAGCTCATAACTGATAGTTATCTTTTCTTCTTTTCAGGTACAATGGCTTCTACAATGGAGATGAAGAAGAAAAAATGAATGGAGATGCTTCAATCAAAGAAAAGAAACCCCAAGGCAATGATGGGTTCACTCATACTCCTTTGCTTTCTCTTTCATGCATGTGTACCTTTTTTTCAGTAGCTGTACTTTACTTTTCAGTTACATCCCATGGCTTGTGTGGGAAACATTTGACCTTCCTTGTGAATAAAACATTGAATTCTTAAAAATGAGTTGTGTATTCCTTTCTGCATTCTAGCTTCTCTATATGGATTGTATAATGAACTAAACAACTCAGTAACATAATTGAATGTCTTAATCATGAAGGAAAGAACATTGATGAGAACTTGTAACATTCAGTAATGAACCCTGATTTTATAATATCTGTATTTCTATTTGCTGCTTCAAAACTCAACACTTCACCTTATTTATAATTCAATTTTTTCATCAAGACAACACAGTTGTCCTCCGGGGATTTTGTGTTCTTTTGATTAAGGTATCATGAAATTGTAGAATATGTGATTTTTTTACATTTTGTAACAACACACATAGCTACAGATTTAACTTAAACATTAATTAATTCAGTAGTAACTAATAATATTGGAACTTCCTTAGCTTAGGTAGCACCAACATCATCTCGGGATGGGCACTCCCTGTGAGTGCCACAAGAACAAATAGTAGACCAAGTGCCAAAAAATACCATTAGGAAATGAAGTCAAAGAATAATCTTGCAGAGCAGAGAAACCATAACCATCCTCAAAAAAATGAACTAAGAAACCAAAAAAACTAGGTCACGAAGGACCAAAATGAACAAAAATAGAAAAAAATGAAAGCAAAATGAAACCAAGACAATACACTATACAATGGAGTATATCTTGATTCTAAGAAATCAATCAAGGAAATATTTCAAATGTCGACCATTAACAGACAATTCAAGCGCTTCGCATCTAAGTCTTTTAGGAAGAAGGTATTTTCACTAATTCGAATATCAATTGAATAAGGGCCCACCACAATGCATCAAATTTACCATGCTAGCCCTTATCTTCATGTCTACTATCCCATAATAGCACAAGACCCTCAATGCTTTGAAAGCTCTTAGAGTCATCTTCTTGTCAAATAACTTCTTCAACTTTTCTCTCGAACTTCACATACCACGAGATGGCATTCCCTTCTTTCTTCATCTAACTCAATAATATGATTGATTCGAGAATCATATGGAATAACTTATTGATCTTCAATCTATTGAACAAATTGAAATGAAGACAATTACAAATGAAGGGGAAAAAAATATTGAGTTCCATATACCAACTCAAATGGGATTTTTCCAATAGCTCTTTTGATGTTGATTCATTCAACCCAAAAAGCAAACTTCGTTTCTCACCCCACTTATTTTTGTTCAGCTCCAAGGTTCTTCTAATGATCTTCAACAATTTTTTCTTTCTGGACTCAGCCTATCCATTTCCTTGGGGAGTGTAGTTAGAGGCATATGTCAAATTGATTCCATACTCTTTACACATTGCCACCAAATTTTTGGCTCTGAAACTCATGGCATTATTAGCAACAATCTTAGTTGGCACTCCAAATCTGCATATGATTTGATTCAACATGAGGTCCACGATAACTTGGTGTGTTGCTTTCTTGGTGGGGATTGCCTCCACCCACTTAGTGAAATAATCAGTGGCTACAAGAATCCATTTATGACCATCACTGGAAGGATCAGAATTTTTGCCAATGAAATCCATTCACCATTGCTTAAATGGGGTTTCAACTGACACATGATGCAAAGGAAGCGATCCTAAAGCTTTCATTCTTCCAGAAAAATGTTGGAAACTTTCACATTTCCTAACCAATATAGTTGTATCTTTGAAGAGAGTTGGCCACCAATAACCATCCCTCAAGCTTTTATGTTTTGTAACTCTCCTAGAAAAATGTCCCCGAAAACACCTCCATGGATATTACCAATTATTCTGGGGGCTTCATGTTCAATAATGCATCTAAAGAGCACTCCCTTAGGGTTCTTCCAAGCTAACCCAAAATTAGTAATGACATATTTTTGGGAGGCTAACTTAAGAGCTATTTTCTTATTTTTACTCAAATGTTCAGGGAAGCATAGATGTATGAGATAAAAGATTATATCTTTCTACCATTTAGAGCTTACCAAATTTTCAAGGACATCCACCCTTTCTCCTTCTACTTCATTCACCTCAATAGTTTGCAAGTTTCTTTTAGCCATAAGCTTAGCTAGGCCCAAACCTCTTATCAATTTTGTGGTTTGGATATCCATGTCATATTCCCGCAAAATTTTCACCGATCCTCACCTTTTGCTTGAGACCTCCATCTCCGATAAGATATCTTTCACCATGGTGTGGAGAACATAAGTAACAACATTAGAGCTCAAGATGTAGGGTTTGAAAACCTTTTTGCTTTCACCAAGGAAAATGCTTGCTTCTCCATGATGGTGTACTTCAACTCGCTCCTTACGCAATGCCATAATGAAAAAGGAAATTGGTATCTCATCCCCTTCATCATCCTTCGCAACAAAACAGATGCAATGGTGTTTTCGAGGAAAAATAAAACACTTGAAAAGGCTTCTTGTAATTTGGAACTGCCAAAAATAAGGGCATGTTTTAGTGCTTCCTTGATCTCATTGAAAAATTGAATGGAAGTTTCTTCCCATCCGATAACTTGTTCCTTCTTCACAGATGCTAGTGATGGGGATGGTTAGCGAAACAAATTTAGATACAATATTTTGATAAAGTTTATTTTTCCAAAGAAGGATTGAACTCCCTTCTTAGTTCTCGAATGGAACCTTGTTGATGGCTTCCACTCTCTCGGTATCAATCGTGACCCCTTCCTTTGATACATGTGACTAAGCGACTTTGCCTTTTACACTCCAAAATGGCACTTCTTGGGATTCATTGATATGCCATACTCTCTACACCTTAATAACATTTTGTCCAAGTGTTGTAAGTGATCATTTATTTTTCTAGAAAACATAGTTACATCATCTTGATAAACATTAATGAAATCATTAATATAACTAGCAAATGCTACATCCATTTCTCTTTGGAAAGTTTCACTAGCATTTATTAAGCTAAAAGGCATCCTGATAGAGACATAAGTTCCGCAAGGAGACGTAAAGGCAATCTTTATTCTTTCGACTCCTTCACAACAACTTGATTATAGCCAAAGAAACCATCCAAAGTGGATAAAAATTTAGAACTACTTACCAACCGTAGCATATTCTCCATGTTTGGCCGAGGGTAATTATCTTTCACTGATGCTTTATTAAAGTTCCTAAATTCTACGCACAACCTTATATCACCATTCATTTTTCTGATGTACTAAATTTGTAACCCAAGATGAGTACCTTGTGGGTTGAATGATCCCTCCATCCCTCAACTTCTTCAATTCTTCTTGCATCTTCAAAGAAGGGAGAGGATTGATCGGCCTCTATTTTTTCCTCAAATGCTTGGCATTAGATTCAAGAGAAATTTCAGGTTGGAAAAAATATTCCCTATATGACTTCAACTCGAGTAAGACCAAGCTAGGCAGGTCTTGATATTTCTTCAAAACTTAACATATGACTACTTATCTTCTTTGATCAGATTGCTTCCTAACAAAATTTTACGTGGTTTTTCCTTTGTGCCCAGTGTCGTTCTCTTCCACATCTCTTGAAACCGACATAATTTTTTTAATAATGCAATCAACATTATCAAAGTTTGATTCAAGTTCGACCAAACCTATAAGAATCATGTTTGTCTTTAGCTAGATGATTTTTTTCCAAATAAAGTTTCCTTTCCTTGATAACACATACCATTTGTTCCCAATCTATATTTTGGTCAAGCAAACTCACCTTGGTTCTACGAAAACCATTTCACACCGGGCATCATCATCGAACACTTGCCAATTTTTAATGTTGTCAGAGACATGAGATGGCCTTGTTAGTATTTCAACATCATACTCACAAAATGGAGATACTATACAATTTCCAAATCTGGATCCTAGCATTGCTAACTTGTCTGCAACAACATTAAACTTTCTATCATGGTGCACAATATTAAATGATTCAAACATTTCAATCAAATCCTAGACTACATGCTTGTATTATTTCATTCTCTGATTTTTAGTAGCATACAATTTTCTAATTTGCTTGACAATCAGTTCTGAATATCCTTTGACAATGATATCCTTTACACCATATTTCCATGTAATTCTCAAACCTAATAACAATTCTTCATATTCAGCAATGTTGTTAGTGCATTCAAAGTTGAGTTTGAAAGAAAAAGAAAATCTTACTCGCACTGGAAATCGAACAATACCAAAGACCATTTCCAAACTTGGAACAAGCTCCATCGAATAACAAGGTCCAAGGAAAACCTACTTGTTCAAGACATTTACATTGATCAATCTTGTGCTCTTTTCCATTAGAAAATCCAACAAAGTTATCTACATCTACATCAACATACAACACTTCATAAGAAGCATTATTGGGATCTTCAATGAGGTGCAACATCTTCTTCTCTCCATACAACTTCATAAGGCTTCCTTAAATTGGAATGGTGGCAAAAGACATATCCATCTCGAACACTTCCACCTACACTATGAGCCCACTTTCTTAATAAAAACATGCCCCATTTTGTAGGGCAATCAACAATAACAACATCAAGTTTCAAGTTCTACCCGGATAAGCTATAAGTTGTACCACCAAACCTTTTACACACCTACAACTAACAACTCTCTAGAATCAATTACAGTACACTTTCAATAAGCTACTGTTGTCACTTTAATGTTCACTTCATTCATTAACTCTAGAGATATAACATTGCATGATGCTCTGAATGAAACATAAAATCGTGCATCAATTTTTCCTTAATGATCAGCGTTGTAAAAAATGGATCAACATTTAATTGAGACTCAACCAAAGATGTTCCCAAGTAAACTTCGGTGGTTAACCTATCTCCTGTAATGCTTATGGTTTTTCTAGGTTTTCAATGTTTGGATGAGGAGTGTTCACATTATTTATATTTATGCCTTGGGTACTCTTATCTTTTACAATCCCTCTTCTTGTGCTCGGAATCCTAAGGAATTCAATAATGGGACATAAATCTTGATCTGACTCAAGACTTGGGCAATATCATAAGGAATTATTTGGGCAAAGCAACGTTTGGAGAAAGATTTACAAACTCATTGGATGGCACAATATTTTTCACATTTTGGGCATGGGTGGGAACACCAGTTCTACTTGAGACAACAAGGCCTTTTCTAGATGCATCTTTCTTTGGAGTTTCTTTTGGGACATTAGTGATAATTGGGGTTTTTGGTTTGGCTTGAGGCCCCCCCTTGACAACTTTGATTACGGTGTTATATTCTTTTTCTTGGGCAACAATAGCATTCATTAACAACTGTCTATCCTCTTCTAATGGGATTCCTCCATCATCCTTCTTAATCATTAGAGCTCTTAGGTACTCAAAATAATTATTAGGAAATTCAAAATATTGTACCATATCTATTTCTAAAGTATGAGAGGGAGAAATAAGAGGTACCCGGTGAATGCAATCCCAAAAACTTGCAGTAGTTCTTGCACTTATTACTTCAGTTGAAGTTGCTCCTTGTTGTGAGCTTGTAGAGCAGTCCACCATGCATGCATCATCATCAGTGTTATCATCATCATCAACTTCTTCAAATTTCTTATCTACTTCACATGGCGGGTGGGGTAAGAAAAATTTGTCACACCAATCAATTTCATTTGTCACTTGACTTCAACAACATCAACTCGGCATTTAGAGGATCGACACTACTCTATTTTCCCTAGCTTGGGGTTGTCTATCTCCCATGGGTATTTTACCTCTATCATCGATCTCCGATCATTTCTAGGATTATCTACAAATTTTTCTTGCCCTTATTGCCTTTTCGACCTTGAGAACCTTGTCCAATTCCTTTCTCTACCCTAGCTATCTTGCAAGATATTTCTTTGACACCTCCGGCCAAAGTCTTTACAACTTCCTCAAGATCCGAGCCTTACTTGATTGAGTATTCTCTCGATTGATCATTTTAACACCCTCCCTCTTAGGAGGTTTTCCAACTACTTTAATGTTGTTTTCAATTTGCATAGCCATGGTAAAGGCATGCCTCAAAGTTCCAAGGTTCTTATCCCTCAAATAGTAAGAATATTTCTTATAAAATGCATCTAAATACTATATCGGACATGATTCATCACATGTAGTCTTCTCAATGTTTTGTTAAATCTTGTATTAAAACCATGCACTGTTTTTTTAGGAGAATTTTTTATATTTTCAAATTATGATAAAAGAAACCTAGGGTCTATTTTATCTCCATACTACAATCTAAAAGCATTCCTCATATCTATCTAAGAATCAATGGAATTATCTGGCAAAGATTTATACCAATCCCTTGCATCTTTTTCTAGGGTATGGATAAACAATATAATGTACACATCCTCAAATTCTATTTCAAAGTCCTCCATCATATTGACAAAGAGCTTCAAGTGCTGACCACCGGTGATTGCGTTATTTCCTTGAAACTTAGTCAATCTATTTCTTACATCTTGTGGCACAACATTTGGATAGCCAGCCATACCTCTAAAATTGATGGGACCAAAAGTATTAACAACAAATGGAGGTTTGGGTGGAGGCTGAGCCATATTATTTTGAGGGGTTACCTTGGAGGAGATGCAAACTGATGAGGACTGATAAGTTTGTGTGGTACAAGGATGCAATTCTCATAATGACCGCCGCATAAAGGCTTTGTTTCTTGGAAAAATCTACCAGATTTGGAAAATATAGGGGCAGATTGATAAGAAAAATTTCAAATACAAATGAAGGCCCCTCTTTAGATGGAGAATTTAATTCAAAAAGAGGCTACCTGATTCAAATTAACTTGAGGAAGTATGGAAATATTCAATCATAGGCTGATCAGTTTCACCAATGGAGATATCTTTTCTTGATGCTTGATCTCTAACAACATTCCAACTTCTTCTTCGTTTTGAATTAGACTTTACCAACTCCGGAAAGAACCTTCTACTAGGGTCCTTGGGTAAGTGCAGCAATTTGGGGGACAAAATGTTAGGAAATTAATATTAATGTTTACTATGATAAAGAATTAATGAGTGATTTGTAATAACAAATCACGTATATATTTTGTTAGTATATAAGTTGTTATTAACAACTTATATTTACAAATATATTGTTTGGTGATATATTGTTACAACAATATATCATGAATAGATTATTGTTTTAGGAGAAGTTGCAGGAGATGTTGTAGGAGATATTTGAGGAATTGTAGTTCCTCATATTTAGGAGCAATCTCTCCTATACATATGCATTGTATGTAGAATGAAATTAATGTAGTCTATTGAAGATATTTATTCTGCTGTACATTCTGAACCGATTACTATATTTGGCATCAGAGAAACTATGATCTTTTGAGAACCTGTGAAGGGGATGTAGTACTACTCTTCACTCCTGAGGATGAGATATGAATAATTTATGAAGAGTTTTGTGTAGGTAATATTGATTATACTATGCATGTCCCATATTTTTACACTGGTAAGAATAAAACAGTTGTGTGATTGTTTATTCCTCTTAAATATTTTGGCTACACACGAGGAACAAACCACATTTGGAGTTTAGTTCGAAGTCATAAAAAGTTGTTTTGTCTTAAAATGTGTATTCCAGCCTGAGCATATATTCTGATCTATGCATTGGATCTGGATTGAGTGACCTTTTAATGCAAGAACATAGAGATTTGCATTCAAATCTATCTTGGACTCGTTTTGGCCATATTTTCTTGATTGTCATCATTAGCTGCACACAGATCTTGCAAATGTCAACCTACTCCTAGCTCGGTAAAGATTGTGGAAGGAACTCCTTGGTAGTTGTATCAATTTCAAGCTCCATCGATGGCTTTGATCAACCAGAGTTTGGAGACTTGCATTGCTCTTCGACCAGACTTTTGACATTGCTGACACCAGTGTGCTCATGCCTGCATCCAGGAGTTGTATTTCATCCTCCTACCAGCGTGGAATTTCAGCCTGCAACCAGGATTTGTATCAGATCTAGTTTACAACGTCTTAATTCATTCTCTCAACAGTTGTACTTGACTATTCAATAGTCGACTTGTATTTCACACAATGAGCATAACTATCCATGCATCTGTCTGTAAAAGTAACGTGGCAGCGGTTGGTTCCAGGCGTGAAACTGAGATCCAAATTCAAGTCTGATTTGAAGTTCAGATAAGTATTCATTGCATTACTGCGTATAGATCCACATTCTCATATTTGCTGCTAAAATTTGTGCCAAGATTGTTTTACAAGGCCACTCAATTTGCCATTATTTATGGAATCTAGAAATCTACGAGGAAAGAAGAGTGAAATTGGAATCACATTGTTTTGATGAAAATGTGCAGCGTAAAGTCATTTGGAATTCATTGCATTTGACGATGACATAGGATTATTGTTCCACTTTGAAGGAGCCTTGGTATTGTCACAACTGTCAAGATCTATGCTCCATGCAAACTGTTATTTCAGAGTTTCACTGATTTCTGGAAACCTCGTCTCCTCTACATAATGGTCTGTATAATATAATTTAGTCCATACATTCAATAGTATTTTTTCGGTGCAGACGAAGTCAAAAGAGATAAGTAGTCACGTTAAAATTTTCCATTGGTATAGTCCATAAGTATAGTATTATTTTAAAAAGTAATAAAAATGATTACTTTTTAAATATTTTACTAATTTCTTGTTGAGAATAAGTATCATAATCATTAGTGTATATTTGTTTGTAAAGACAAAAAAAAAAACAAAAGGTGCATTTTCGGTTTTAGCCGACACCTATTTTTTGTTTTAGTTTTGTGAAGAGTCATAATGGATAAGTTGAGTCACATTGAAAAATTTGAAGGTAAAGATTTTCATACCTAGCAAGTACGAACCCAGTTGTTCCTGATCAACAAAGATTTGTGGGATATTGTTGATGGAAAAGAGAAGAAACGATAAATGCTATGAAGCAACAAAATGGGCAAGCAGAGATCAAAAGGCTACAGCGATTATTGGATTGGGTCTATCAAATTCTTATTTGCATCATATAGACTTAAAAAATTCCTCTCACACAATTTGGGAGACATTGAACAAATTATTTGGATCACAAGCTGGAAGCACAGCAATATCTTTAAAGCAAAGATTGTTCGGCCTCAAGATGGAAGAAGGCGACAACATGGTGGAACATATTAGTAAATTTCATTCTATTTGCAATCAACTAGCGGGAATAAGTGTAGATGTGCCTGATGACGATGCTAAAGTAGTATTACTCAATAACATGCCTCCATGTTATTCTAACATGGTCTTTACATTGAGTAAAATAAATCCAAGTTTAGAAGAACTTATTTCTTCTTTGCTAGATGAAGAAAAGAGAATCATGTTTGCGAGAACTAGAGGAAAAATCCCTGTATGGTAAGAAACAAGATAAAAGAAGATCTAAATCTTCTTTCAGACCTGGATCATCTTATAAAGATTCAAAGAAGTGGCTCACCTGTTATTACTATAGACAATCTAGTCACTTGTCCTCAAATTGCAAGAAAAGAGCACAAGACTTGCTTGATGGGAAACTGCAAGATAATGCCATGGCTTGCTGATGATGAAGGAGAAAATGAAGAGGAAGGAAATACTACTTATATAGAAAATAAAATTGATGAAAATTTTCTCTTTTAGATAATTAATACTGGAGGACAGAGGCATCGGAGGGTGGAGGTTAGACAACAATCTCTCGTCAGTCACCAATGACGGGGCCACATGAAGCTATGGTGGCACATTTTGTGGTGTGAGTGTGATTATTTTTCTAAGTTCCTGTTGTGTGTTGAATAATTGAAATGCTCACATTGAGGGGGGAACATGATCAACATGATCCAATGTTCCATTTTCAATTTTTCAGTTGAGTATGTGGTTATTCCTATTTCCCCAAATGCAAAAACATAGTGCAGAACAAATAACACAGTGAAATGCAGCATCATGAGGCTTGATGAGGTAGAACAGTCAGATGTGTTCCTGTTTGTACCTAGGTTTGTGGTTAGCCTCCTAAAAACCATTGAAGGTTGTTCAGATGTGTTCCTACTTGAGTTCCCACACTACTAGGTCAGATGTGTTCCCTGGAGTGATTGGTTGATAAGCAGATGATTCCTAAGTGTGTTCCCATCCTCGTCGGTCATATGTGTTCCCGATAAAGTGCTTGGTCGATAAGAAGTTGATGTGTTCCTTCTTCTACCTTCAGTTTGAGTGTGTGCCAAGATCATGAGTGCGCAGAGGTGGCAGGCTGCAAAGGAAGTGTGAAAGTTCTAATGTTACCATGTAAACATTAAGGGGGGGAATGTTAGGAAATTAATATTAATGTTTACTATGATAAAGAATTAATGAGTGATTTGTAATAATAAATCACGTATATATTTTGTTAGTATATAAGTTGTTATTAACAACTTATATTTATGAATATATTGTTTGGTGATATATTTTACAACAATATATCACGAATAGATTATTTCTTTACGAGAAGTTGCAGGAGATGTTGTAGGAGATATTTGAGGAATTGTAGTTCCTCCTATTTAGGAGCAATCTCTCCTATACATATGTATTGTATGTAGAATGAAATGAATGGAGTCTATTGAAGATATTTATTCTACTGTACATTACGAACCGATTACTATACAAAAAAAGGGGGTCATAAGTGGATGTCATATTGTAAATAACAATATAATATCAACTTGTAGGGATTATTAGAAATGCATACTCTCAAAATTAGAAACAATTATACTAATATGAATTGTAGCATCTGGAATCTAGTTTCTAAACTACTAATTTTTTTAAAAAAATGGACAAGTTTAGCTATATTAAACACTCAAAATTCAATGACTTGGTTTTTTTTAAATGCCTATAAGATTATAGTCCGTTTTCCCGTGATTTGGATGACCAAAACTGATATATATTTTCTTCCTCTGGTGATAAGTCGATGTCGCTATCTATCTTGGGATATATTTTATTTTGTATTTTTTAGAAAATATTTTATTTTTATGATTTTTTTCGTGAAAGTGGTCTGAAAACATAAAGAAAATAGAGCAATTTTCGTTTGCCCGCCATAACTTCATCAAAAAATATTGAAATCAAATAATTTTTTTGAACATGTATATAATTTCACCACAGTCGGGATGGTATAAGTTTTATCACATTCTGACAAGTGAAACAAAATTTGGAGCCTTAAACATAGACATAAACATTCACGGAAAAAGCTGTCTTAAACACCTACTATTAGTAAAAAATTATAAAATGATATTTATCCTATTCTATTCACTTTAAAATCAATATTTATACAAAGCTAATAGTCTCCCCTATGCGATGGTACCATTTTTATGACATATTTTTGAATTTTTGGCATGGTTCAAGTCCGCGGAAGACTAAATTTGATGTTTTGTTGTTTTTGATGTAAAATTCAGAATTTGATGTCCACTTAATTGTCCCCCAACTTGCTGCACTTACCCCCTTGGTGAAGAAATATTTTCTTCCTTCAAGATTTGTAGATATTAATGACAAATTGCAATTGACAGAGGTCAAGACACTAACATTTATCAAAATTTCATTCAATACGGAGTCACCACTAAGGATTTTAACCTTAGTTGTGTAAATGCACTAAAATTGGTCATCACAAATGTATGTCAACACTAAATTCACATAAATCTTCACGAGATATTCTCTTCTTCTACGCAAATTTATATATGATGATACAAATCTTAGTTTAATAACTGTATAAGCTGGAAATATTACACTCAGAACTTACAACTTTGAACAATCCTTATAGATATGAAAAGATAATGATGTTTCAAGAATGTATTTGCACTTAGATCATGTAAGAAACATTACCAGGTCGGTATGTGTACACCTTTGTTCAAACAGTCCCGCAATGGTGCCACTAGTGTTGTTGAGAGACAAATGAATTTCGGAGCTCAAATAATCCCCGATAATGGAGCCACAAGTGTTGGTATCCAAATTTGTTCTCCTTTTCAAGATGAGCAACATCACATATCTGGCATGGAGCTTAGAGATAGATAGATCATGATGTATGTCATTTTGTAGCCAGGGATGAGATCTTACTAGTCGTTTGTCACTCAGATTGTGGAGAGATGGATAACTCCTTTAAGAGGATTTTACCTATCCTCACTACTTTAGGTTATGACTCTTCAACAAGGGTGAGAGGACCATTAGTGTAACCTCTTGTTTGATGAAGGGGATGGATATATACTTCTTTTGCACAAATTTTATGAAGAAAACCTTGGGAAAGTATGATCAATACTCCATAATTTAACTCTCAAGAGTTGTCACTTCTAAAATATGGAGATACTTTCAAAACAAGGCTAAGGTTACTAAAGACATTATGCAATCCTAATTGTTCTACATATTTTAGTAAATAGATTTTGTTCCTTTGTTTATATACAAGGCAAACGGGGGTAGTGTAGAATGGATTCATGGTTTTGAATAATTGTGGTGGGAGATTAAGAAAGATAAAGTTGATTATACTAGATCATTGAGAAACTTAACAACAATGGACAGACTCAACAATAGAAAGATTAAGAATAGTTAAGATGTTCCTTTAACTGAGTAAGGTTTGCATCAATGGAGGCCCATATTTACACGTTTTCACACAATCTTTGAGAATCTAGCACAAAGTATCGAGTTAAAAGACTTAATTAAACAATAAAATCTCTAATCAATCATGCATAAGGTACACGTAAAGACTTACAAACAATCTTTATCAACAAATGACAGTGGACTGATTTTAAATTTGTTTATCTCATCACAGGATGAAGGCTCTTCTTGAAATGAAATTGCAAATGCCACTAAACTATCATAGTGATGAGATCCTGTGTGATTTCAAAAAGATTTCAATGTAAGATTGCAATAGGAACAAAGAAATAATTTACAGAAATTCTTAAACAAAACAAACATAAATTGATATAAATTAAACACAAATTAATTTCAAAACTACTTAGATTCATTGGCGGGGAGATCTTCCAGAGAAATATCAGATCCCGTCAATGGCTATACATTTGTAACGAACTTGACATGATAGAAAATCTAACATAGAAGAAACTAACTAGGTATCTCGAGACGGGTTTCTCGAAGACGACTTTTCTAAAAAAATTCTCATGAAATTTTATCCCATTGACCTTTGCAAGAGTATTCTCATTGCATTTATACATTTCCTTCACTCAATTACCCCCAAAAATAAGAATATTTGAGGGACATTTGCTTGTTGCCAATTTGCCTCGAGAAAGATACATTTAACAAATTCTCATCCAAAGCTACCCGGTGGACCAATTACAAACTAATCACGTTTCTCGGACCCTCAACTAATGACTAGGATGCCATGCCATAACCTTTTTGACAATCCTTTTAATCATTTTTATTACATCATGCGAGAAACTCCCATTTCAATCATTCTTTGGAGGCTCTATACAACTAGATCGGCAGAATCCTTTTCTCTTTTCTCTCTCAAGGTGACACCTTTTCATATTTTGCACTAAACCTTCATCATTTTATCTTTTCCCTCTCTTTCTTCTGCTACTCTATCCCGCATCCATCTTCTCTCGTAATTCAGGTTTTTTCAAGTTCATGAGCAATTCCAACTTTAAAATATTGACCTTAACAATCCTTGAACTCATAAATTAAGTTATGAATCCATTGAATGGCACTTTGTAGACACAAATGACAAGGAATTTCATCAAAAAAAGATAAAAAAGCAGTGTGTGTATTCACATCTCCGGGAGTCTTGGAGAAAAATGGTAGAAACACGACGCAATTGATACAACAACCATTGATTCAGCCCCTTCTCTACTTCACATTATATCCGTCCACATGTTTCCTTGGTGCAACTTACAGCAAAGGAGAAGCAAAGGAGAAGGTTTCCAAACACACGCGGGGCCTTACATGTGCCCTAGGCCCAAGAAAAATACCTTTTAGCCTTTGAAAGTCTCAATATAAAGGGAGCTAGCAAGCCTCTCCTTATGGTGTAACTTTTAGATGGTCCCTGAGCGGAGACCCCGAACAAGCATAGGCTCACCATGTATCTCGGATCTGGCATAGTTGTTTTGAAATTTTTAGGGATCAACAGAAGGCGCCATGTGTCCAGGGTCTGAGATAGTTTTCCTTAGCCGTTGAAAATTCCAAGTAAGGGAAGAGTGATCAGAAGCCTCTAAGTGTCCTCTTGGTGCTTCTTCAAAATAAAATTTAGGGGCTGGTCCCAAAACAGGTGCGGTCCTTCAACGTGTCCTAGGCCTTAGAAAATTACTTTGAAAAGTTTAAGTATAGAGTGGAGTGTCAAAAGCCTCCAAGTGTCCTCTTGGTACTTCACATTAAGGTGGGACCTTGAGGCAGATCATCAAATGAGTTTCGGCCCTCCATGTGTCCATGGTCCACCTAAGCTACACTGCGGCCGCATGAAAAAAATTGTCCAAGTCTCAGGCAAGGTAGCGGAAACCTCCATGTGTCTCCTCGGTGTAACTCCAAGGTCAAACCAAAAGGAGAATTTTCAGATGAGGGTCAGCCCTCCATGTGGACAAGTCTTGAGTTGAAGTGGGCCTTAGAGTTTCAAAGTGTCTCACCGAGCCGCATCCAGCCAGAAAGGGCCATGTTTCCACAAATGCTTTGAGATATAAATGTAGATTAGGCAACGGGGCGGAAGCTTGATAATTGTATTAAACTCAATCAACCAAAAATACAAATAATGGGCTGAAATATTTATAGATATTGCACCAAATACAAACAAGAAACTAAGTTACAGGTGAAACCATATTCCATATTATATAAGCTTCCAATATAACATCCAGGAAGCATAACAATAATATTATACCCATGAATAAATAAAACAAATATGGTTGATAAAACCATATAAAAACATTATTTAATTAATAAAATTAATTAAATAATTAATCATATAATGCATAGTTAATTTATCCTTACATTCCCCCCTTAATTATGCATTGTTTCAAGGGATGAGGAGAGGAATTCTCTGAACAACTCGAATTTGTCATGTGCAAGTGACTTTGTGAAGATATATGCTCGTTGTTCAGTTGTTGGACAAACTTGAAGCTAGATGTTGTGCTTCAACACATGTTCACATATGAAATGAACCTGTATCTCAATGTGCTTTGTTATCTCATGAAAAACTGGATTGTGAACAAGTTTGAGAACACCTTCATTGTCAACATACATGGTGGTCGGTTTATATTGTGGTATTCTAAGTCTTTCTAGTATGCGACATAGCCACATCACTTAACATAGATAGCTTCTCTTGCAGAACGATACTCGTCTTTTGTGGAAGAACGAGAAATCAAGTTTTGTTTCTTGCTTCCCCGTGATATTGGTCCAGATCCCATAAAGAACACAAATCCTGAAGTGGATTTTTATGTCATCAATATTTCCTTCATGATCTCGAATCGAATATCCAGGACAAGAAGAAGTTTTCATTCTTCTTGTATTCTAGACCGAGATCCACCGATCCTTTGAGATATCTTAAGATGCGCCCGACTTCTTTCCAATGACACACTTTGGGTTCTTGCATGAACTTGGATAGATAGCTTCTTAAAGTTGATATATGGTCTAGTGTATGTTAGGTAAATGAGACTCCCAATCAACTTCCGATAGAGTGGCACTTACCTCGGAGATGGATCTGAACACGATAACTATAATCTGTTCTCCATAGGTGTAACAATTGGTGTGCAATCAATCATCCTAAACTTCTTCAACATTTTCTTGGTATATTTCATCCGAGAAAAAAGATGTGATTCTCTTTCTGCCATACTTCCAATCTAAGACAATAATGCATTAGCTTGAGATTTGTCATGTCAAATGATTGATTAAGATATTTCTTCGTTGCAGCGATCATCTTCACCGAACTTCCAAAGGTGATAACTAGATCATCGACATAGACAACAAGAATCACAATCTCCCCCTTTCATTTCTAGGTAGAGATTGGGGTCGTATGAATTTATAACAAATCCATGTTGTGCGAGATGACCATCAATCTTGATGTACCTTGCCTTAGGGTCCTGTTTAAGGCCATACAGAGATTTCCTGAGTTTTCATACCTTTGCTTCTTGACCAGATACTACATATCCCTCAGGTTGAGTCATGTAGACTTATCCTTGTAAATCTCTATTTAGGAAGGCACTTTTTACGTCCATCTGATGGACTTTCCAACCAAACTAATTAGCTAGAGCAAAGATCATTCTGATTGTTTTGATCTTAGCTATGGGAGAAAATGTCTCCTCATAGTCTATGCCTTATTTTTGTGCATACCCCTTTGCTACTAGTCTCGCTTTATACTTGTCCACTATCCCATCTGCTTTGTACTTTGTTTTAAATATACATCTGCATCCAATGGGTTTATTTCCTAGTGGAATATCGACAAGCTACAAAGTGTTATTCTTCATTATTGATTGATATTCAGAATCCATGGCATCTTTCTAAGCTTTTGACTATAGGTTTTCTTGGACTGTAGAGGGCTCATCGGATTGATAACTCTACTCATCAAAGAAAAGTTAACTTCTTCTCTTGCTTTACTATGAGTCTCGTGGTTCAGGGGTGGATGTATCGGTGGAGCATGCATTCTTACATCTCGTAATGTGCCGAGTACACAACTTGGGCATACGCTGAACTGTTCCCATGGGTTGTGGTTCTATCTCGATCAACATCATCATCCCCATCGTCACTTTCATCTTCTGAGGGAACATCAACTTCAATTTTTACAACTAGTGAAAAATCTACATCTGGTGAGTCTGGAGGAGGAGTCTCTGCTTCTTTATTCTTGAAAAATTCAACATCTCTACTAGTGTAGACTTTTATGGTCTTAGGATCCATTAATTTCTACACAAGAGTATCTTCACTATACCCAATGAAGATGAGTTTACGTGACTTAATCTCAAATTTATTTCTATTTTTCTTGGGTATGTGCATGCTTGCTTTGCACCTAAATACTCTAAGTTATGCAATAGATGATATTCATTTTGACCATGCTTCTTATGGTGTTACTCCTTCAAGAGAAACTGTGGGCACTCTGTTCAACAAATACACTATTGTTTTTTTGCTTTCGCACATAAATGTCTTTGTAAGTCCGAATAATTGATCATACATCACACCATTTCCATGATAGTACGATTTCTTCTCTCAACAAAGCATCATTTTGCTGCAGTGTGTGTGGAGGAGGCATTTGTTGATGAATCCCATGAGTTTGTAGGAATCTTTAAACTCATTACTATTAAATTCCCCCCCTTGATTTGAGCGGAGAGTTTTGATGTGACAACCAGTTTCATTTTCTACTACTAT
Organism: Taxus wallichiana var. yunnanensis; assembly: GCA_018340775.1. Taxonomy (NCBI): domain Eukaryota; kingdom Viridiplantae; phylum Streptophyta; class Pinopsida; order Cupressales; family Taxaceae; genus Taxus; species Taxus wallichiana. The sequence goes on from CM031238.1 coordinate 650,287,781, forward strand.
TATGAACTTCTTGAAAGTTTCAAAAGCTTCAATTTTCTTGCGAAGCAAAAAAATCCACATTTTCCTTGAATAGTCATCAACACATAGCATGAAGTATTGAAATCCAAAATGACTTGGTTGCATCGGACCACAAAGATCGGTATGAACCAAATCAAGCTGACCATGAGCTCGATATGTACTCTTCTAGAATGACACTCTATGTTGTTTGCTTGTTAGGCAGTGAGGACACTTGTCTATATCCTTCTGAAGAGATGGTAGCCCATGTACCATATTGCGTTGGTGAAGTGTCTCGAGATACTTGAAACTTACATGACCAAGTCTCCAATGCCATAACTATGTTGAGGTAGAGTTCTTAGCCACAAGTTCCTGATCATCTCTGTGGACAAAATCAAGTTGGAACATGCGTCCCACATTAGAGGATTTTGCAACTATTTTCGAGCCTCGTGATTTATCTCGAATCAAACACGTTTTCTTGCCAGAATGACTATCAAAGTCAATTTTTAGATTGTGATCAAGGAGTTGACTAACTGAAAGTAGATTCTTTGTCAACCTAGGGACATATAAGACATTTGATAGTCTACAGTTGCGTGAACCAAGGGGTAGAGAAATGTTCCCAATCCTGAACTGTATATGAAGAATCATCTCCCAACGAAACATGATTTTTCGATGGTGTGTCCCTCATTGAAATAAACCAATCTCTATGGCTGGTCATGTGTCGAGTGGCCCTGAATCAACATACCAAACATCACTAGATGACATGGATGGTTCACTTGATCAAGCAGTGAACAAGTAGTCTTCATTGTTTGATTGTTCTTATTGCTCAACAATATTTCCTTGTTGATGGGGTCTTCTTTTCCAGTTCCCCTTTTTCTTCCCTTGATTGTAGTTAGAATGTCCCTTGTGAGATTGTTGTGGAGGTCCAGAGTTTCTTGATGAACCTTTCTTGTAAGTCATGTCCTCTTTTGCAGATTGGACATTGCTTCTTTTATTGTCTGTCCCCTTGATATTGATTTTGATTTTGGGATTTTTGATAGGAATTAGGTTTTCCTTTACCTTTTCCTTTCCATTTTTGATGTGAATAAAGTGTTTTATCGTCTTCATCATCCTTATTATGTATGGATTCCTCTTGTTGTAGTAATTTACCAATTTGTCAAAACTAATAGTTGTATCTGACACGTTTAGTGTTGTAAAAAAATGTGATAAGAAAAGGGGAGTGCTCTCGGAAAAATGAGACCAAGAGTATAATTTAAGACTGCTTATCCTGGGATAGAAGTGAAGCCCTCAATTCTGCAACTCTTCTTAAGAAATATTCGATTTTCTCATTCTCGCTTGAACTTCAATGTGTGTAATCGACTCACGTAAATTCAGTATAACATTCTTGTTCTCACCTCATATACTTATGCGATCAACTTATCACATGCTTCTTTGGTTGTTTTGACATCTCTAATGTGGGTTTGCACATCGTTAGACACTCCAAACAAGATGATGAGTTTTTCCTTCTGATCTACATTATCAAACTGCCATTGTTGTTTTATATCATTAGTTGATCTAGTAAGAGTACCACTCACAGTAGGCCAAATCTCTTCAAACTCAAGTTGTGTCTTGATTTTCATCTTCCATGAAGCATAGTTGTTTCCTCTAAGTAGTTGTGAATTCGGAAGAAAAAAATTGGGGGCATTGGTGCCCATTTTGTAGAAATCACTAACAGGGTTTAGCTCTTATCACTCTAGGTATAAGGTCTCCCAATCTATATACCATCAGTCCGATATACCGAACCTTTCTATATACGTTCCCTTTTAATATACCTAGTGGTACGTGGAAGAAGCTTTCCCTTTCTATATACTTGGCGGTATGTGAAAGAGGCGTTAACATACATGAAAGAATTCAATACGTGGTACCAAGACAATACTGAAAGGGGTCTGTGTGATTATTGACACCGGCTCAAAGAAATATCCTCATACGCGCATGTAACTTCGCTAATTTCTCGGTTTGGATTTATTTCATGCAATCATTCACGAGATGGATGTGATGGCTCATAGTGTGTGTATTGTGACCTTATTACTCCCTACCAATTTAAATGGTCGATTCCCAAATGACATTGTTGTATCTATATTAGGTGTTAAGTGAAGTAGTAGTCACGATGAATTTACCCGTAAGCGCTTCCCAGAGGCAATGTATAAACTGAACCCTACGAATGAGATCTAGGATCTCGTGAGTGTTACAAAACAAAATTTTTTTGTTGTTTTTTATTACAATTCTTCCAGTTTTTGATTAGTTACAAAGTTTGTAGTTGACTTATGGCAACCTGCAAATCAGTATAATATATTCCAACATGTAATTACATTAAAAATCTATAAAACATTGAATGACAGACAATTTTTTTTGTTTTGTGGGCCCTTGTGGCCTCCGGAGCTCAAAATGACCTACTACACCAAAAAAATTGCAAAAATATAGTTGAAAATGCAATTTCTGGATAGGCCTCCTTTGGCAAAAAATGTTCAGAATGAAAAAAACAAGTGAATGGAGGAAAAAAAAATTTTATCCTAAATTAGGGATTTCCCCGCTAAATTTAGTTAGTTATATCTAAATCCAAATTTTCCTCTAAAGTTAGCGGTTCCACTAAATTTTCTACCAAATTTGGTAGTGGGTGAGGGAGGGGGATTTGACCCCTTGACCTCTCTTGATGGGAAGTGTCTTAAAAAAGTTATGCTAGCCACTTGGGCAGCTATGCTAAACAATTATATGTAAAGAGCAAAATGTAATTAAACACTTCCAAACTGTAAAACCATACCTCTTCAAAAAACCACGGTTTTGGAAAGGTGGTTTTGAGAAAAAATTCTAGCAAAGAGAAAAAATGACAGGTGGTTTTGGTGAGAATGAAGGCGGTTTTGAGTGTGTATGGCACCTTAGATCATTTTTCTTCCTTCCTTTGAGCTTGTAATTTCTTCCTTGGTGAATTCTATCCTCCTCAACCTTAATTACAATGAATAAAGGTGGTTTTGAGGAATTTGATGATGGTATTGCATGGGATGGGGCTGGGAAGTTACAGAGGCAACTCTGGCTCTCCTTTTCTTGCACAAGCTTCTCCAATGCTCCTCAAACTCTGTTGCAATCCTCTAATATCCTTCAACTTGCTCTGACACCAAATGTAGATTGAGCAACAGGGGTGGAATCCTGATAATTGTATTAAACTCAATCAACCAAAAATACAAAGAATGGGCTACAATATTTATAGATATTGCACATCCAAATACAAACAAGAAACTAAGTTGCATAGGTGAAACCATATTCCATATTACATAAGCTTCCAATATAACATCCAGGAAGCATAACAATAATATTATACCCGTGAAAAATAAAACAAATATGGTTGATAAAACCATATAACAACATTATTTAATTAATAACATTAATTAAATAATTAATCATATAATGCATAATTAATTTATCCTAACAATAAATTTGACCGGAAAATACACCCGTCAATTAGGTTTGACCATTTAGATGTTTTAGGAAATGATGTCGATAATAATTTCCTTATAAGATATAACTTCCTTTAATTAAATTAATTTATGTAAGAGAAACACCGAGTACTTGACCAAGTTTGAATTGGTGGGACATGATTTTTGTGATGAAAAACTACATGATACGACATAATACCTCGTGAGGTCATATACCTGTCCCACCTAGTGACTTCCAAGAGGAAGTCTAATTTTAGGAGAGGGGCTGTAGTGCCCACATTTTCTAGCTTCAGTTTATCTACTAACTCTATACTCATTTTGATGATTTGACATGGATTATGGCACATTTTGATATTATGTTATGATATTTGATCATTCATGGACATGTATGATGTTTTGGGCACGTAGCACCAATTTAGACTTGATTACTATGATATTTAATTATAGTAGATGTTTTCGATACTAATATGTTACGACGTTATCTATCTTGGTGGATATATGATGCATACATGGTTTTGTCACACATCATGATGTTATGGATTATTTGGTTAATCAATATATGATGCATAGATATATGTCGTTATATGTTATCTGTGATGACTAACACATAATGGATTTATGTGGAAGTGTGTATGTTACTCCATTATTATTCCTTTTTGATGATGTGTTAGCATAGTTAGAATGTTTATACTTCGATTGGTTTACTGAGTAGTTGATTTATACTTTTATAGGATAGATGTGTTTAATGTTTGTATTGAGTGTGCATATTATAGAGCATAGGAGAATGTGGGTTTCAGAGTGGTTACTCAATTATCCACAAGAGTCTCATGGGGCTGAGTATTAGAAATGTTAGGTGTGTGAAGCCTTATTTGGTCACATGTATTGTTGGGCACTATGAGTGACTCTAAGATTTTAATTTTGTACATTTTGTAAAATTAATATTGTTTAGTTGTTTAATTTTTGTTAGATTCTAGGTTGGGGGACCTAATGGTCCCCACTTGCATTAGGAATGTATTTGTTATGTGTTTTCTTGATTAATGAGGATTCAGGGCACATAAAAACCCTTGAGAGGACCCACATCCTCAACTAATGTGTCCAAAGTGCCAAACCCGAAACTGGTTTATTTTTGGCATTTTTAGAGACGCCTTTTGGTTTTGGGAGTTTGCTTAGCATAAAAATAAGCCCTTGGACCCATCCTATTAGATAGGGGATAAATTTCAAGGCCAAATAGAAGTTTCCTCCCATTTGGCGTCTCTATTTTCACCATTCATGTAAGAATGGTTGGGGTTATTTTTTTAAAAGTTGCATGGGTTTTTTTATTTTCTTTTTGGGTAATTAGGGAGTAATGCTTAAATTAATCTTGATATTTTCTTCCTTTTGTTTTTGGAATCTTGGCTTGGAGGGAAGAGAGGAGTCACACATGTCATCCCCTTAGGTTTGAGGAATATTACTTTGTTTTCTTCAAATAACTCCGTCAAGTGGGAGAAAGCGGACTTTTTCTTGTCATATTTTGTCTGCGAGTGCTTTTGGAGTTGGAGCTCTTTCTTGGAAAAGGATTTGGAGAAGCTTAGAGATTAGGAGAAATATGAGGTAGCATCTTTGATCATTTTTGTGTTATTTTGCATGTTAAATTGTAGATTGTTTATTGTTTAAAGTATGGTCTATTTTTTTATGTGTTGCATTCTTTTTTGGTTTTGTTATTTTGTTGTTTTCTACACCCATCTTATGGCTTGATGAATTTCAGAGTTTTTTTGGGGGAAGAATGAGGGATTTTCCCTCTCAAACCTAATGGATTGATGGGCAAGCCATGTTGGTTTCTCTTTATCCCCTCATATGGTTTGAGGTGGGGAAGGTGGTTCATATAGTTTGAACCCCCTTCCCCACCCTTGGAGAGGAAACTTAATGGGCTTGAAAATCATCCCAAGGAGGAATTTAGGAAAATGAGAGTAGTAATAAGAAGGGGTGATTTTGGAGGGATAAAAAGGATTTTTAAGATTTTGTAAGTGTAAATCCTATGGTTGGACCAAACTCTATGGCACTATTGTATGTCTCATCCACTCTTCCCCTTATTGAGGATGAATTTGGTGTTATCCTCATTTTGTTTGGTTGTCATTTTTTTGCTTTTGTGGTGCATGAGTTGTTCTTGTTATTACCACACCCTTTTTCTTCTACACATTTATGGTAATCTAGCTCTCTCCGCCATGGGTTTGGGGGAGGCTATCATGTCTTCCACACATTGGAAAGGATTGTAATAATGCTTATAGGTTGGGTGGTGAATCGAGCCTTTCTGCTTGTGTTAAAGAGTATGTGGAGTACGATATTTGAAGTTTAAAGCTTGAAGATAGTTGGAGAATTCTTGGTGATCTTTTTATTTGTTTACCCCAATTTTGCTAGAGTCCTACTTCTAAATCTCATGTGGATATTGCTATATCAATATTTCTTATTCATTAAATGTCTCCCATGTTGGGATACGGTTGTAATTTGAACAACTAACTATTTCATTAGTTTGTGTATCATACTTCAATCATGAAATGGAGCCTTGTAAGTCTTATCTTGTGAATTTAAGGCATCTTGTAAAATACTTTATATGTTGAAATAATTTATAGTTTTAAGATTTCTTGTGTTCTATATCATTCTTGCATGGTAAATGTGGAAAGAAATTTGTATTTTGAAAGGAAATGGAAGGATTAATATATGTTATTTATTCACTTGAAATATGGTTTTGTATGTTAATATTGTTGATCATCAAAATGAAGTGAAATTTTCAATCTTGCTTTGTAGAATTTTTATGGATTGTTCAAGGCTCCTTTGAAAATAAAATTTTTATTCTTCATTACACGTGGGTAGTGTAAAATTAATATTTTTTGAATGGAAGGCTTTGGTTATTATGATTCATTAAACTATGAACAACTTGCGTGTGATATAGAAACAAGAAAATGCAGTTTGTTGATTTGATCATAAAAGTGTGTCTCATCTATGGATTTTGAGTATTCCCATTTATATAAATTAGTAATGGTAGACATGGAAAAAGACTGGAATTTTGGTTTAGAAGTTGAGGTTGTAAATTATATGGAAATTGTTAAGATTATTTTTCATTTACACCACTTGGAGGAAATTGTTTATACTAAAAAAATTAAGTATGAAGGTATATATGCAAGTGGATAGTTTTGTTACATGTGGAATTTTGAAAATTTATTCCTTGCTAAATTTTACAACTCCATTCCTTAAGTAACATTTATCAAATTTTAATAGAAACCCTCTTGTCATTTATAGATAGATTTTAAAGTAATTATTTATATACTCACATTGGTATTATCTCTAATTTGTGTATATTAGTAGATTGATTAAAATTGATATTATATATATATATATATATATATATATATATATATATATATATATATATATATATATAACTTAAAAAATTAAATCATTATTTGAAAATTAGATGGAATGGTGTTGTTTTGCTTTGGGTTAAGTAAACAAAGTTAAAATTTAAAAAATGGGAGGGGCCGCACTAATGCGCAATGCACTTCGCTGCTCCTCTGGTCATTTCAAAGAGCCATTGTGGTGTGTCCTACACTACACCACTATGACACAAGGCACCCAAATCTCTAATTTGTTGTTGTTATACTAAAACTACCCCCACCAAAAATGTTAAAACCCTCAACTTAATCTTCCATAAAGCGAAATATTGTAAATATATTATCCAGTTTATATATAAATTTTTATATATATTTGCAGATTGAGATAAAAGTATTTATAACCACTTAAATTATAAGCCCGAACATCTCTCTGGTATTATGACACAAAAAGAAACAAAAAGAAATAAAGAAAGATGGAAGAAATTATATATATATAAGAGATTCTTCTCCCCATTAAAATTTTCATAATTATGGAAATGGAGCTTCCATATGACTCCCATGGCTTCCTCCTGCACTTATTATTCTTCTTGAAAAATCCTATGTAAAATGGAGGCCTCTAAAAAAAGTAGAAGTTAAAAAGAATTCATACCGACGTATTAGGGATTTTAGGGAATACCAGGATCAAGGGTAGAGATTAGAAGGATCCAAGGGCCAAAAATTAACCCTAAAAAATTAAGTTGTGGGATAGATGATTTAAGTTGGACTTAGATATATTTATGTGGTAGCCTTAGGAAAACTCTTACCATAAAGTACTTTATTTATTATTGAGAAAATACAATGGTGTTATTGTTATCTATCCAAAGTGCACCTTGTAGAGAGATTATTGTAGGTATTCTAAGCTTGATCTGGATCTCTCTCTTTTGTTGATACAATGGAAACACCTCAGTCAGTGGTATACCTATTGTTGATTGAGGTGAGTCTCTGGTTTCAAGGCCGGTTCCTTTTGATGTTTCTTAAACTAATTTCTAGGGCTTTTGAGGGTAAAAAATGACTGTAATTGAATTGAAAACTAGGGAGATACACCAAACTTGTTGAGGGATTTGATTGAGTACATGTAAATTTAATTTGATAATTGATTTTGATGCACAAACCAATAGTTTTCAGCAAAATATCAAGGCAAAACACTTAGTTTATTGAGGGAATGAGTCACAACAATACAAAGAAGATAACATGCACACTAATATTATGCATACATTACTAAATTTACACAGCAAGGTAAGATGGATAATCAGGGAATTTAACATTCAAAAAAATTAATAAGATATACACACCACTAAAAATAATTGGAAAGGCGAAATCAATTCTCATTCAACGGAAAAAAATTGGCAAAATTTGTTTCAAAGCACTCCAATGTCCAAAAATCCTCCTCTTTGCTTTTGCAATAGCACACAATATATAGAAAAATTATCCACCCATCCCATCCTAAAAATAGGATAAAATTTGTACTCACCCATGCATGCTAATTTTACCCCTTTATCATGAATAAATAAAGGAATAAAAATAGACATGCTAATACAATGAGGCATTAATAGCCTTGATTACAAAAATACATCTCAGTCAAACTATAGTTGACTAATCTATTTTTAACAAAGTAAGATGAATAATTTGGCTAATAATAGCCCTTGCTTGTTGTGTAAGTCTCCTCCAATGTGCATGCAATCTCTGTCTTCTAGTGCTTGATGTGACACTTACAATTTGATCCACTTGCAGTGATAAATTTGGCATTCTTTAATTTTTCCCCTTGGATGCACATGTAAAAATAAATCTCTTTGTGTGAGAAAAATAATTCCTTTATTTGAAATACTTTGTAAAAATAATTCACCCATGTATTCCATCATGATGGGGACCACCTCTGGTTTTGATGTCAACATCTCATATGTCTTCTTATGAAAAAATGACTACTGTGCAAATATAATTTGATCACTTTCAAACCTTCCCACTCTGAGGACCACTTCATACAACAATAATGGGCACCTCCTTCATTGATTCTATGACATAATTTTGGGATCCACCTTTTTCAAATATTAAGGAAATATTTTAGGAGACTTAAAACCATGACAAATTTGCCTAGTGGTTTGACCTCTTTTGATGATCATTGCATAATATAAAGTTTACCAAACATCAATTGTTGGAATTTGGATATCATGTGATATTTACTAAGGGTTAAGTCTTTGATTCTCATTGGCACATACTAGAGTTTTTAATTTGAAATTAATCATTGATAAAGATCATTTGGTTTTATCATGACACAGGCATCTATTATTCTCATTGGCCCCTTTTTGATCATCATGGTGTTGACATTTGTTTTTTCAAAGCACTATGGTTTGGACCTTAGTCGGTCAATGGAAATGATATTTTGGATTATGATGGGGATGTTCCCCTCTTTGCACGATGAATTGACCCTTTTTTGGTTAGTGAAGTTACAAACCTTGAGTTAGCCGAGTTTTCTTATGGCTCGACACGTGCATGATCACCCGACCCTAGTTGAGCTATGGGAGACTATGGTGAAGTTTGTGTTGAAACTCCCGTATTGATATCAACCGTTGATTCAAGTACTTGTTGTGTTTGAACTGCCGATTCTCTAAGAATATAATGTTGTATTAATTGTGGGCTTAATAGATCTTGCAACTGATTCGTGGCCATCCGATCATGGTACTTGATGCTCTAAAACTATTGATCTATTAACTCCAGTTGACAAAGTAGTTATCTTGGGTTATCTTTTGCATCATTGATTTTTGCGGTTGATTTTACACGATTAATCCTTAACTCATTGGTGGACTTAGGTTACCGTGGGTTTGTTAGAGAATTTGTTTATTTTGTAATCCCGAACTTTATCAGTTCATTTACATGCCCATTTTGGAGGGCGATGCCTTGGAAAAGTTTCTCGAGAACGCCATGAATGATGTTTTTGAGCTTGGCTCTTTTTATTTCAAAGATAAGATACTTTTTGATGGTTTCACCTCGGATACTCTATCATTTTTACTCGGTTTGAGCTTTTTGAGATCTGAAGGTCGTCATTGTTTATACATCTCGGAGCTCTCTACTTCTCTCGTGAGATTTCTGTGTTGTCTTCTTTGAAGTTTCCTTAGCTTGTGCTACCACCTTTATTATTTTGAGCTAGCTCCAAGATTTGTATTCATCTCTATTATTATTGTTCCCTTTGCTCAAGGGTCCGAGTGGTTGATGTTGACTATTTTTGCACTTATGTAAAAATGGGAAACTCGAAACTTCCTTATGATGGAAAATATTGATGGAGTGGACCTAACTAGGGAATGCATTACAGTATTACCATGTTTTCATTTGCGATAATTGATTATTTACATGTAATCTACAACTATGTGTGCTTATTAAAAATGTAACACCTCACATGATTTGTTATTCCATGTTCGTCTTAAGCAAGGAAACACAAAAGCCCTAAAGGAATAATGTATTGCCTTGATGAAGGCGGCAATCACAATTTAGGTGAAGTGCCTTTGAGAACAAAAACCAAAGTTGTAGTTTACAAGAAAGAGATTTCAGTATTAAGTTATAGCTTAGGTGTTCCAAAATTCTTTATTTCTACATATAAATACATTTAATTATGTGTTAGAGTTGTTTATTCAATTATACTATCAATATACATGTCAAAATCTGAAAGCAGAAAGAAGTATACAACTCAAGTACAAAAATTAAATGTTATTTTTTATGAGTAAGTACATTATTTTGTGCACAATCCATAAGATGTATCTTATAACTACTGAAGTAAAAGATGCATGTACACAAAGCTAAAAGTAGAAGAATATAGAGAAAACCCATCATTGTTTGTGGGTCTTCTACTGGTCTTCATCTAGTTGTAGCTTCTTCATCCTCTTCTTCCACATCATCTAGTTCCATCATCATCCCGAGAAAAGTAAACAAATTTTTCATCAGACATTTAGCTCAGGGTTTTATTTATATACTTATCTTAATAGTTTCATGCAAACGAATCAATTGACATCAACAGAATAAGGTACATCGAGAAATAGATACATAATTGATAAAATTAGTATTCTACATTAACACATATGATTCCAAGAATCATTCAAGAAAAGAAATATAAAATAAGAAATACGGAGTAAAAGAGAGGCCTAAATCCTAAATCTTTTCTAAATTTTTTTATTTTAGATGTGTAGGTACATGTTAAAAAAGAAGAAATATAAGCATGTCTAGAATTTTACTTGGCATACAAATATTGTATAAAAGGATTTACATGCAAAAAGGAGGTCATTTCATACTTTCAAAGAACTAAAATACATACAAGTAAAATGAAACCGAAGGATGCAGATTCATGGATAGTATGCAGACAGAAAGACTTAACAAATAATAAAGAAAGAGCTTGAATGTGTTACATGCTTCTTGAAACAAAAAATTTATCAAGAAACAATAGATTCAAATTTATATACTACCTTTCGAGTCATGATCAAGTCACTCACACAAGGGACATTTAAAAAAATTCATGATGCATAGGATTAAATGAAGGAAGATTGTGCATTCCAGAAGAAAGTGTATGTCTACTCTAGTTTGAATTAAATAATTACATAAAATAAATGTAGAAAGAGGCAACTATGGTACAGTACTGATATAGTCACATACAAAAGAAATTATACCACTGTTATAGGTTTCTTAAACATGCGAAAGTATTCAATTCGAACATCAAATAGTGCAAACTCATCAACAAAGATCACAAATAGCAACTATAAAAAGTGCATGAACTGCTTCCACTTTCAACATGCATAGATTCAAGGAATAGAAATCTAATCACACAACATGTTTTTCATGATTCAACATTAATAAGGGTTTATTAAAAATCTTTCTGACTGTAAAATATCTTGAGACCTGAAATTATGACGTAGAATGCTTAAAAGAGCTCATGAAAGGATAAATAACCAAGGATAGAAATCAAAAGAGCAAGTAGCCAATTATGCAAGTAAATTCCAGCATTACAGATCTCATGTAACAAGGTTCATTCATATGATATCAAAGCACAAATGTAGACACAAGAGATGAAAATCCTTTAGCTGAAGTTATAGTTAATTTATAGACTAAACTCGCAAGTCAATCTTACACATTTCATTCACAACAAGCTTCGATGTAAAAAATAAAATTCCTTCTCTTATAATGAAACACATTACGAGTGAATAAATTTCATGATAAATGAGTTACAAATCCAACTCTTGGATTTTTTACAACAACATTTTACAAATGTATAAACAGAGGTCTAACTTATTAGTTTGACCCGAGTTGTCAAAGCCCTCAAAGTGCAAATAGGTTTGAAACTCATAATTAGAAGAGATTCAAAGGCATAAAAATAAAAGGAGATGGGCATTAGGGTTTAGATTTGAAAGAGGGTGAAGCATTTCTTGAGCAAATAAGCCTTACTAGGTTTTCCAGTACAAAGACAAGGGCCAAGTGTAACGGGATCATAAACAAAACTCAATATACCTCGAGAAAGAGAAATCAGAGCTCAATGAGCTAAAAAGAGTTTCAAAAGGATAAAATGTCAAGTTTTGAAAAAATAAGCATTAGCATCTTCGAGCCTTAGGAGATCAAAAAATACTTTAAATGGTCAAAATCTTACCAATTTTCCAGAAATACAAAGGTCGAGTATAACAAAACTCATAAATGTAACTCAAAAGACCTTGAGAAAGCAAAAACAAGACTTGGAGAATTAACACAGAGTTACTAATACACATGTCGAGTATCAAAAGTATGTTAAATGGCGGCCTTAGAAGTAACAATATTTTAGACATAACTTCTGCAGCAAGTCAAATGGTTTCACGGTTTCACATAGACCAACAAGTATAGACAAAGAAAAGAAAAGTGGATGATATCTTCAAGTTATAGGTACACAACCCATATTGCTATACGAAAACAAAATCAATGAAGGCCAAGCTATATGAGTGGGTAAAAACATTATTTGCAGCAGAAGAAATTAACAAAGTTCATCAAATTGCAACCAACAGAGCTCAAAATCAAATATAAAAAGGTCATCGCAAACACATATAGTCCAGATACGAAAGAGAAGGAAAAATTATATAACTCTAAAATCTCTGTGAAAGAATCTTATAACGTATAGTTACCTCAAAAATGTCCAAACAAAGTTCCTCAATCACTAACTTGCATAATGCACCGGAAAGAGAAGAGTCAACAATGTGAACTTATAGGAGGAGGATGATAACTATCTCTGAAAATCTTCCATGCTAGCTCTGTATCGAGCTAAAATGCCGGAACCATAATAGAAAATGCACATGGCCGAGATTCAAGGTTCAGAGTTATGAGAGACAAAAATGATTTCTAAGCTCAAAAAACGTTGCAAAAACCCTCAAAACACATCACAGTGCCATGCACAGTCAGTGAAAACTAGAAGGCCAATCTCTGAAAAGATAATTGGGGTTTGTAAAAACATTTGCCAGGGCTTCGCCCTCGAATTTCTGGTCTGTGCAAAAACAAAATGACCAAGCTTAAATGATTTATGTTGGTTACCATAAATTCTTCCAAGAATATCTATGGACGAGAATCAACCAGGATGATCAAATGATACACGATGTTCGAGGCTCCAACGAACCTCCTACGAGCTAGCAAGATCAACGGTAGGGAGTCGTTCAAGTCAAAAGATCAATGAACCAAATAAAACAATCATTTAATAACTGTCCTATTCAGATGGACAATGGAAAATCATCATAGATAGCGGATCAATGGTTGTCGTCCAAAGACAATTTTAACGCAAATCATATTCAATTTCGAGATCATCAAGACCACCATGATTTTGAAATAATTTTTTCCACTGACTGTGTAACATGGGTTGATTCACCGTGGAGAGGGGACCATCCCCATGATTAAACGATCATTATATGCCTCGACATTTTCTAAGGTAATAAACATATGATATGCCAATAACAGTTTGACCATAAGGATGCCAAGGGTGGTGCAATAACATGTAGGGGTAAAATTGATTTTATAAGGTCAGAAATGAAATAATTACCACCGAGGACCCATATAAATTAAGGCCAAGGAGTGGTCATTTCAAAATAATGGATCAAGCCTACATGAAAGGTGAAATCCCCTTGTTCACTTTATAACTGCATTGAACTTGTAAGGTCTAGAAACAAAAAATCATTCGTCATTATTATTAATAATAATTAGAAATAAATATTATTATTAATAATTAGAAATAATTATTAGTAATGATTATTTAAAATTTACAATTTAACCAAGTGTTAAAACATGGATTTTAAAATATTCCAAACCTTGTGGGAGTATTGAATTTCAGTTGGAGATTTAAAACTTAGGTGGACCCCATGATGATGTGGCATATCTCACATAGTGTCATTTTTCACATGCCTTCATTCAGGACGAGAACAAGAGTATGACTAGATCATGCGAGTTATCGGGGACGCTTATCGTGCATGCACACTAGAGACTTGAAAAGAAAGTAAGGCTATTGTTAGCCAATTTACCTCCTAAAATAGATAAATCAACTACAAGACATTATTGTAACTCAAGGTTTATAGCCTTATTGTAGATTGCATGTATTATTTTATTCCCTTTATTATTCATGATAAAAGTATAAAAATAGAAATCATGGGAAAGTACAAACTACCATCTATTTTTATGAGGGGTTAGATGAAACTATCTTGCTATATATTGTGTGCATTTGGAAGGCACGGAGGGGGAATTTTGGGACGTAGGAGTGATGAGAATTATTTGCACTTATTTGCAGTGGTGTGTATATCTTATTATTTCTTGTGAATGTCAAATTCCTTGATTAATCATCTTACCTTGCTTTAAATTTAGTAATTTCTGCATAATATTAGTGTGCATGTTTTCTTGTTGTATGGTTGTGATTCATTCCGTTAACACAGCAAGTGTTTTTCCTTAATATTCTGCTGAAAACTATTGGTTTGTGCATACAGAATCCATTCTCAAATTGGTTGTGCTATTTGGAATTAATAGAATCTAATACAGAATAATTCCTCAGAATCACAATAATAAGTATGAATAGAATTACAAAAATGAAATATGCACAACACGAAGACAATATTTAACATGGTTCACCCAATGTGGGCTACATCCACCAAGAACACTTGCTTAGATTTTATTACAAGCCAACAGTCTTCACAATTACAATAATCAGATCTTGTTTGGAGCTACGCTCAACAAACCCTCCCGAATTCACACTTGAATTCGCACACACTATTCACCTTCACAAAACACACTCATATATATCCTATTGTATGTCCATCTATTTATAAGTACATCAATAGGTAGCCAAGAGGTGGTTTTACAAAACAATGGAAACCGAAAACCATGGGCCCAAAAATAGCCCATAACGGTTACCCATTACCCATGGGTTAATAAACCACCCATGAAAATTTGCTTGAGATTCGCCCCAACCCCAAAAAAAATATCCGAGTGTAACACATGGAAGGTGTACCAAACTCTAACATGAAAACATGCTCCACAAACATAACAATCTCCCACTTGGAGACTGATTTCCACTGAGCAAGCTTCTCAACCCTTCACTGTCATCCACAAAGGCCAACCAAAGCTGAACATAGCTTTAGTTTATCCCTTATGACCACCTTGGTCATCATGTCTGTAGGATTTTGACTGGTATGAATCTTCTCCAACTTCAACTTATCTTCCTCCAAAGTTGTCCTGATGAAGTGATATCTCAACTATATATGCTTTGTCCTAGAATGGAAAGTAGAGTTCTTAGCTAAGTGAATAGCACTCTGACTATCACTATATAGCTTTCCAACTTCCTGCTTATGCCCTAACTCATCAAACAATTTTTGTAGCCAAATCATCTCCTTGTTAGCTTCAGTAGCAAGAACATACTCAGCGTCAGTGGTTGATAAAGCCACAACCTTCTATAACCGTGAAATCCAGCTCACTATTGTATCACCTACAATAAATACATAACCTGTTGTGCTCCTCCTGCTTGTCCAAATCTCCAGCCATGTCTGAGTCAACATATCCACACAAAGTAGTGTCTGATCCACTGTAACACAAAACAATACCCATGGTCCCTCTCAAATACCAAAGTATCCACTTTACTGCCTGTCAGTGCTCATTTCCTGGATCACTCATAAACCTACTCACTGCTCCCACTGCATGGGAAATATTTGGCCTAGTGCATACCATAGCATACATCAAACTACCAACTGCTGATGAGTAAGGTACCTTGGACATATTGAATCTCTCCTCCTCAGTCTTGGGACACTACTCCTTTGATAACTTGAAGTGACCTGCCAAAGGAGTCCCAACTGGTTTAGCATCTTGCATACTGAACCTCTCCAAGACCTTCTTTATGTACTCTTCTTATCTCGAGTTATTCTCATACCAAGGATTTGCTTTGCTGCACCCAAATCCTTCATAGCAAAGGAGTCACTCAACTACTTCTTGAGTACCTTAATTTCCTGCATGTTCTTACCTGCTACTAGCATATCATCAACATACAGACATAAAATAATGTAGCTATCATCATCAAATTTCTTTATGTATACACAATGGTCAGAATGACACCTGGAGTATCCTTGTTCCATCATGAAACTGTCAAACTTCTTGTACCACTGCCATGGAGCTTGTTTTAATCCATACAAGCTCTTCTTCAGTTTGCACACCAGGTTCTCCTTCCCATTGACCTCATATCCCTGTGGCTGCCTCATATATAATTCCTCCTCCAAATCACCATGAAGGAATGCAGTCTTCACATCTAACTGTTCTAAGTGCAAATCTTCAACTACAACTATCCCAAGAACAGTTCTAATAGAAGTCATTTTTACTACTGGGGAAAAAATCTCATCAAAGTCAATACCTTTCTTTTGTGCAAACCCCTTGACCACCAACCGGGCCTTGTATCTTTTCTTTCCTCCATCCTCCTCTTTTATTCTATACACCCACTTATTCTGCAATGCTCTCTTGCCTTTAGGTAGCTCGACCAAATCCCAAGTCTGGTTTTCCATGAGAGATCTATGCTCCTCATCCATGGCTAGCTCCCACTTATTTCTGGCATCCACCTGCATTGCTTCATCAAAGCATTCTGGCTCTCCACTGTCAGTGAGTAATAAATAATTTAAAGATGGAGTAAAACGTTCAGGTTCTTTTCTTACCCTACAAGACCTTCTCACCTCAGGAGTTTGGGGTTCCTGAGGAGTAGGTACCTGATCTGGTTCCTTGAAAACTTTTCCATCTGCAATATCTTCTAACACTATGTACTCCTTCTTTTGTTCCCTATTTTTCTGCAACTGATCCTTATACATGACTTTTTCATTAAATATTACATCCCTAGATCAGATTATTTTCTTATCCTTAATGTTCCATAAACGAAACCAAAGTCATCCACACCATATCCAATAAAAGTGTATTTTTCAGATTTAGCCTCTAACTTGGTCCTATCATCCTTGTCAATATGAGAAAATGCTTCACATCCAAAGACTTTAAGAAATGAATAGTCAACTTTCTTACCAGACCAAGCTTCCTCAGGTATGCCTCCATCCAAAGGCATTGAAGGTCCTCTATTAATCAGATATACCACTGTGCTAACTGCATCTAGCCCAAAACATAAGAG
The DNA here is from genome assembly GCA_018340775.1 of Taxus wallichiana var. yunnanensis. Lineage (NCBI taxonomy): Eukaryota > Viridiplantae > Streptophyta > Pinopsida > Cupressales > Taxaceae > Taxus > Taxus wallichiana. The sequence goes on from CM031238.1 coordinate 650,305,258, forward strand.
GCAGCCCTACATGTAACCTCATGCTCCTAGCACGCTCCATGATTGTCCTATTCATCCTTTCTGAAACCCCATTCTGTTGTGGAGTTCCTGGAACCATCCTCTGTCTTCGAATTCCATTTTGAGAACAATAATCATAAAATTCATTACTGTAATACTCACCTCCATTATCTGACATGAGGCATTTCAACTTGAGACCTGTTTCATTCTCAACCAAGGCTTTCCATTTCTTGAAAGTTTCAAAAACATAATATTTCTTCTTAATGTAATATACCCAAACTTTCCTAGTTGCATCATCAATAAAGGTAACATAATAATTTGAACCACCAATGGAAGATACCTGAGCCGGTCCCCATACATCTAAATGTACCAGCTCTAGCTTGTTCTCCTTCCTTGTGGGTCCAACCTTGAGAAACTTTACCGGATTATATTTCCGTACACACAATCCTCGCAAAATTCTAGATCAAGATCTTTTAGTCCTGGGAAACCTATCCTTCAAAATATGCATGCCTTTTTGGCTCATGTGACCAAGCCTATAGTGCCACAAAGTTACATCTCCATCTCATCAGAACTAAATTACAGTAATCAACACTACTAGTTAAATATAAACTACCAACCTTCTTACCTCTTACTACCATAAGAACACCCTTGGTCACCTTCCAAGAGTCTGCTGTAAAACTGACCATACAACCATCAATACCTAGCTGCCCTGCTAATATTAAATTTCAGCTCAACTTAGGCACATGTTTGACATCCTTCAGTAGCCATGTGTTCCCATTCTACATCTTGACCTAAACACATCCTTTTCTAACTATACTGCAAGGTTCATCATCACCAAGATAAACATGTCCAAAATCTCCTTAAACATAATCAGTAAAATAATGCCTATGTGGAGTAGCATGAAAAGAAGCCCCTGAATATAATACCCAAGACTCAGTAATGTTATCCAAAGAAAGAATCAAAGCATTCCGAAAAATATTACCTTCTGCCACATTCACCTCTTTTGTTTCTTCACATTGGTTCTTATTTTCTCAAAGAGCCCAATAGTCCTTCTTCACATGACCAATCTTTCCACAGTTCTAGCATTCCATCTTACTCTTGGATTTAGATCTTCCGCGACCATTTGACTTCCCACGGTTACCTTTTCCTCTAGTCCTCGATCTCCCTCTACTCTCCACTAACAAAGCATTCCCTAAAGCAGAGGATTCCCGGAGATTTTCCTTCACATTTCCTCGCTCAGGATCACACCTATAACATCCTCAAACTTCAATTTTGCATTGTTAGAAATAGAGTTACTCACAGCCATAACTAGGCTATCCCAACTATCTGGTAAGGAGCACAGAATTAATAGAGCCCTTATTTCATCATCAAAGTTAATCTTCACAGAGTTTAACATACTCACAACCATGTTAAAATCATTTAAATGATCAGCAACTGAGCCATTCTTAGACATTTTCATATTAAATAATCTTTTCATCAAAAATATTTTATTTGAGGCAGAAGGTTTCTCATATAACTTCCCTAATGCATCCATGAGAGATTATGTAGTCTTCTCCTCTGTTATATTGAATGCGACTGAAGATGAAAGGCATAACGGATGGCCCCGAGTGCTTTCCTATCAAGCAGCTCCCAATCCTCATCCTTCATACTTGCTGGTTTCTTTGCTCTTCCTTCCAGCTGGAATATGAAGGTCCTTCTGATAGAGAAAATCCTCCATCTGCATCTTCCATAGACCAAAGTTCTTCCCGTTGAACTTCTCAACCCGATATCTATTATCATCTACCATAGCTCCCACTCAAGCTAATAACCCTTCCTACGATTCAACACTTCAGCAAACACAACCAAAGCTCTGATACCAGTTGTTAGGAATTAATAGAATCTAATGCGGAATAATTCCTCGAATCGCAATAATAAGAAGTATGAATAGAATTATAGAAATGAAATATGCACAACACGAAGACAATATTTAACGTGGTTCACCCAATGTGGGCTACATCCACCAAGAACACTTGCTCAAATTTTATTACAAGCCAACAGTCTTCACAATTACAATAATAAGATCTTGTTTTCAAAAGCTACTCAATAAACACTTTCGAATTCACACTTGAATTCATACACACTATTCACCTTCACAAAACACACTCATATATATCCTATTATATGTCCATCTATTTATAAGTACATCAATAGGTAGCCGAAGAGGAAGTTTTGCAAAACAATGGAAACTAAAAAGCCATTGGCCCAAAAATAGCCCATAATGGTTACCCATTGCCCATGGGTTAATACACCCTCGACTTGCCACCGGGAAAGCGACACCGCTGTAAAAATATTCAAGTGTAACACATGGAAGGTGTACCAAACTCTAACATGAAAATAGGCTCCACAAACATAACATGTGGATGTACTCACCAAAGCCCTCAAAAATTTTGGTTAATCACCCCAGGTTTTCAAAATTATTTATAGTCATCTTTTCACCCTCAAAACCCCTAAAAATTAGTTTAGGATACATCAAAAAGGAACCGTCCTTGATCTTTGGAGACTCACGTCAAAAAAGGTATACCCACAGACCTAAGGTGTTTCCATTGTATCTATGAAAGATAGAGATCCAGAGCAAGATTAGAACACCTACAATCATCTCTCTACAGGGTGCACTTTTGAGAGATAACAATTAGCTCTGAGCTTTTTATTCATCTTTTTTCTGATGCTTTGCTTTGTTGAAGGGTCTGAGTGGTTGATTGATGGCATATTCCTTGTATGCTTCAAGGATTTGAGGGTTTCAATTTTCATTGTTGATTTTACTTTGATTTTATTCTGTATTTTGGATAACCCAAAATGGCTATTACTTATCTATCGCATTGGACATTCATTCATCCCTACATGTACTCGAGCTCGACTCTATTTGACATTATTTTTTTCTCGCATTATTTCTATGTTGCAAATACAAACATTTACATTCGTGGGTAGTCGTCATTGTTGTTCCTATTTGTATATTTCGAGCTCAAACTCGTTACGGGTTATTGCTCCTTGTGCTTCAGATTTGAACATTCACATTTTTTATTTATGGGTTTGAAATTTGTTTTGAGATTTGTTAATTTTGTGACCATGCTGCCATTTGCCATTGATGGGTCTTTTGTGACTATTCTTGCATGAACATTCTCATATTTGTATCGGAATTTGATGTTTTCCTTCTATGCTCATATTTTACTCCTTTGAAGCTCTCTCGTGAGGGATTTCTTGTTACTGCTTTTAATCTGAACAGCTACATTAACCATAAAAATTGAACTTCAAAATTTTGGCATTTCAGGAAAACAGGGCAAAAAATGACAAGAAAATGCCTGAAACCCGAAACTCTAAAAATTAGGACTTTCGGATTTTGCGGTTTCATAAATTCTCGAGCACAAAATTGAAAGAGATACAAAAATGTCTGAAATCCTGAATTCTGAAAGTTTGAAATTCTGATTTCTAAAAGTCTAAAATTTTTGACTTTCAGGATTTCGAGGTCTTGGAGACCTCGGGAATTGTGCAAGAAAAGCAAGAAAAAAAGTAAGAAACCCAAAACTCTGAAAGTATGAAATTTCAAACTTTCAGAATTTTGGGGTTTCAAACTTCAGAGTTTTGGAAGTCTCGACCCCAAAGCATGAAAATCGCACCAAAAAATCTGAAATTCCGAACTCCGAAAGTCTAAAATTTCAGACTTTCGGGTTTTGGGTTTCAGACTTTCAGAACTCTTAGAGAAATTTGATGGATGAACAATGTTGTTTCTCCAAAACAAAATTCCCAAAATTTTGAATTTCGATTTCGAGGTTGCATGCATTTCGGACTTTCGGAGTTTCGGAAAAGTCATGACCATTTTTATAGAATGTTACCTCGACCTTCAAATGACCATAAATTTTGATTGGGAGCTTAGATTTGTGGCGAGAGAGTACTTTTTGGAAAGCTTTCGATGTCTTCTACACAACTACGACCATTAAATTAGTGGGACTAAGTTCTTAAAAATTAAAAATATAGTTCGCCATTTTTTGAGGTGTCCTAGGTTTCTTACCTACCAGCATTAATGAAGTATGGGATTCCTTTCTTGCCCAAGAATGAATAGTATGTGGAGACATGGGTTTTTTCATGGAACCCATCATTTTGTAGGAAAATTCAATGCATTTCTTAGTTGGTTGGATTAGGATTCATATTTATTCTATCTCCTTCTCTAATTCTTCCTATATATTGTAAGGAGGGGCATTTTTCTAAAGGTTGGAAATTTTTTCTTTGCACCCTCCCTTATTCTCTTTTTGAAAGTGGATTTGTGGAGTTCAAACCTCCCCTTCAAACTGTAATGCAAATTTTTCCTCTTGGCCATTGCAGTGTACTGTATCAAATTCATGGAGCAATAATACATGTCTATGATGATTTTGAACCCTCTCTTGTGTTCATTGCCTTCATCTGATCTCTCATTATAGTATTGGTTATCTATGCATGGTAGTTGTATTACATTTTAATGGTTTGTGTTTAATGGAAAAGTAATTGTTCAACATTCCTTTGGTGCATCACCTTTATTAGTTTAGGTTTATTTTCTTGCATCTTCTTAACCATGTCTCCTTGGCAAGTTAGAGTATATTTTAGAGTAGATCCTCTACAATTTGAATGTGTGCATCTAAACAAAGGAATAGGAACTAGCCTTCATCTAGAGATATTTCTTGATTGCAAAGTCCCACACTTTGGGAAAAGCTCCATGTTATGCAATCACACTGAGAGTTTCAACCCATCGAGTTGTATACATTTAGGGGTGTTGTGATTATGCATCAACAATAACTTTTGCAACAAGTCAAATGGTTTTGTAGTTTCACATAGACCGAAAAGTACAGACAGAGCAAAGAAAAGTGGATGTGATCTTCAAGTTACAGGTGCACAACCCATATTACTATACAGAAAAAGAATCAACAGAGGCAAAGCTTTATGAGTGGGAAAATAACATTATTTGTAGCAGAAGAAATTCATAGAGTTCACCAAATTGCAACCAAAAAGATCGAAAATCAAATATAAAACAGAGCCTCATAAACACACAGAGTCTAGATTCAAAAGAGAACCACAAATTTATAGAAATTTATAAGCTCTGTGATAGAATATTATAATGTACATTTTCCTCAAAACATGTCCAAAAAAATTCCTCAACCACGAACTCGCATAATGCACTGTAAAGAGAAGAGTAAAAATGCAAACTTAAAGGAGGAGGATGATAACTATCTTTGAAAATCTTCCATGCAAGCTTTGTGTGGAGATAAAGTTCCCGAAATTATAACAAAAATGTGCAACGCAACGCTGAGATTCAAGGTTCAAATTTATCAGAGACACAAAAAGAAGGACGAGGTCAAAAATGTTGTAAAACCCCTCAAAACACATCACAGTGCCATGCACAATCAGGGGAAAAAAAATGTCGAGCTCCAAACAAATCAATGGTGGCCTGAAATATTTTTTGCAAGGACTTTGCCTCAAATTTCTGGTCTGTGAAAAAATAAAAATGACCAATCTTAAATGATTTATGTCAGGTACCCTAAAGTCTTCCAAGTAGATCAACGAAGGAGAATCAAACAATACATGATTTTCAAGGCTCCAACTACCCTTTTACCAGCTGGCAAGATCAATGACAGGGATTCATTCACGTCCGAAGATCAATGAACCAAATACAACAATCAATTAATAAGTGTCCTAGTCAGATCGACGATGGAAAATCATCAAAGATAGCATATCAATGGTTGCAGTCCAAAGACCATTTCAACGCAAATCATATTCAATGCATTCACGGTGTGGAAAAACTCAATGGTGGTGAGTAAAATAGTTCAAAATCCAATGGCTAAGATAAAACATCGAAACAATGCACAATGCAACTTGTCGAGCTCATCAAGGCCCCCATCCTTTTGAAATCATTTTTTTCACTGACTGTGTAACATGGGTTGAGTCACCATGGAGAGGGGGACCATCCCCATGCATTATATACCTTAATCATAATCATATGCTAACAACAATTTGAACATAATGATACAAAGGGTGGTCTAATAGCATGTATAGGTCACATTGAATTTCTAAGGTCGCAAATCACGTAATTACCATCGAGGACCCAAATCAAATAAGGACAATGAGTGATCGGTTCCAAACAATGGATCAAGCCTAAATGAAAGGAGAACTCCCTTGTTCACTTTATAATTGCATTGACCTTGTAATGTCTAGAAACCAAAACCCATGCGTCATTATTATTAATAATAATTAGAAATAATTATTATTAATGATTATTTAAAATTTGTAATTTAGCAAAGTGTTAAAACATGGATTTTCAAATCTTCCAAATCGTTTGGGAGTATTGAATTTTAGTTGGAGAGTTAAAACTCAAGTGGACCCCACGATGAGGTAGCATATCTCCCATATTGTCATTTTTACATGCCTTCATTCGGGGACGAGCGGGAGTATGAATAGATCATGTAGAGCTATCAGTGACAAAGCATTGCATACACATCGAGACTTGAACAACAAGAAAAGGCTATTTTTAGCCAATTTACCTCCTAAAATAGATAAATGAACTGTAGTAAATTATTGTAACTCAAAGCTTTGCAACCTTATTGTATATTTCATGTATTATTTTATTCCTTTTATTGTTCATGATAAAAGGATAAAAATAGAATGCATGGGTGAGTACAAACTACCAGCTATTTTTAGGAGGGGTTAGATGAAGCTTTCTTGCTATATATTGTGTGCAATTGCAAGGCACGAGAGGGAAATTTTTGGATAAAGGAGTCTTTGAAGAAAATTTTGCCAAGTTTTCCCTTTGAATGAGAATTGATTTCTTCCTTTCCAATTATTTGCAAATGGTGTGAATATCTTATTATTTCATGTGAATGTCAAATTCCCGATTAATCATCTTACCTTGCTTTATAAACTTAGTAATTTCTGCATAATATTAGTGTGCATGTTTTCTTGTTGTATTGTTGTGATTCATTTCCTCAACACACCAAGTGGTTTACCTTAATATTCTGCTGAAAACTATTGGTTTGTGCATTCAGAATCCATTCTCAAATTGATTGTGCATGTACTATGTCAAATCTCTCAACAAGTTTAGTGTATGACCCCAATTTTCAAAATCATTTACAGTCATCTTTTCACCCTCAAAACCCCTAGAAATTAGTTTAGGATACATCAAAATAGAATCGGGCTTGATATTGGAGACTCGCCTCAAAAATAGGTATACCCATAGATCTGAGGTGTTTCCATTGTATCTACGAAAGAGAGAGATCCAAGAAATATTACAAAACATGTGGTCATATCTCTATAATGTGTACTTTCGAAATATAACAAAAGATTTAGCACGCCTGATGGGACCAACAATAAAATCTACAGGAAAATTACAATAGATTTACAACAAATGAAAAAGTCACTTTTTTAAGCAGCAAGCTACAAAAATTTATTCTAAAGATCAAAAAAATTTTTGGCGACTCATTAAGCAATTTCGGACCGAGTTTGGTAGTATGTTCCATGCCCGAATTGACTATGAGATCATCCGTAAGATAAATTACTTCGAGTTTATTTCTTTACCTTTGAATTCTACAAGAATAAGAAGAGTTAGTAATACCTTACCCGATAATAGGCCTTGTTTTGAAAACCCTCCTCATAATATTCCTTCACCACATATTAATCTCTTTGTTCAAATTCCAGTTACTCCAATGGCTACTTATCCACCTAGGAATTTTGTAACCTTTACTAATGGAAGCCCTTTAGTAATTCCCGCTTTTATCATGATATTTCTAATGCTGCCATAAAATGTTTACCTTCATTCACTGTGAAAATCATATTACTCCCATAGAGTACATCAATGATGTTACAACCCTTTGTGTTGTTTATAACATAACTCATGAAGATGTATCCTTAAGACTTATATTTGCATCTATTAAAGGGCAAGCCTTTCAATAGTCTAGAACCTTAGAAATTGGGACCATAAGAACTTGGGGTGAGTTGGGAGAAAAATTACTTAAGAAATTTCAAAATCATTCTGATCATTTATCCCTCATAGAGCAACTTTGTCCACAATTAAAAGAGCCCCTCATAAATTTATGGTCAGTTTTAATATCCATTTTGCTAGAGCTTAGGAAAAAATTCCTACAAGTGTCAAGCCTTAAGTTGATCATTCTTTTCTTTATTATCTTAGATCCCTAAACAATTATATTTAAATTATGATTCAATCCATGGGAGGAGAATATACTCTCCCAACATCTTATGATATTTCCATTCAAGATTAAAAAAACCTCATTCAAGCTGGTAAATTGGCACCAAGGCCTTCAATGCCTCTTGTAGTAGATTTAATACCTATTCCGCAGCCTATTACCATTATAGAGCCTATTGTTTTATCTCCATCAGATGATGTATTCAAATCTTTGCAGACTATGGGTAATAAATTAACATCAATTGAAAACAAATTAGCTCAGCCTAGTAGGCCATATCAAATGTCTTATCAGCAAAATCATAATTATAGATAGCCATATCAGCCAAGGTAGTTTGACCCAAAATCTCCTAGTGCATCTAACGCTCTTGTTCCAGTTAACATGGTTTCAGAGGAATGGTTTCAACCTTGTAATCAACCTCATTCAACTACCAACTACCCAAATGCATTATTAGATATAAACCTTGTTGCACAATCTCAACTCAAGCATTGTTCATACCTTAAATGGAGAGTGGGTAGCAAGAAGCTCATAGTTAGAAACCACCAGAATAAAATTTGGTAAGCTTTGGGAGGTATATTTTATTCCATCCTGAACTAGCTCCCAAGATAAGGCTTAGGAGAGAGAGAAACAACAAAATAGGCTAGTTCTACCCAGTCACCGATAAAACAACTTCAAGGCAAAAATAGCTAATGATTATATGTTGTTCCTTAAAAATATCTAGCAATTCTACTCAAAAGGACCAATAAAAACAATTACAGACCTAATCCTAGGAGATTCTTCATACCTCGATTTCAAAAGTTGTTGAAGTAGAGTAAGTTTTTGATAAAGCTTATCCTAAAATGGTAGAATTTTTTTCACAAACAGTTGCTTCTTTTAACATAGTTGATGTAATGAAGAAGCATAATATTAGTATTTCACTTTGGGATGCTATAAGTATTCCAGGACAATGAGATTTACTTTCTAAGAACCTTGCTAAGTTGCAGAATTTCTTTAAAAAAAAGCAGAAAAGGAATCCCGGAACGTAGACATGGTCCTTGGAACAATGGAGAAAGAACACATTAAAGAGGTCTAATGGATTGTTCAAAAGGTCTTAAATAATCAAGATATCAAGAATCCACCACCATTTTATTTATCTTTTATTATTAGAGACCATTTAGTTCATAACTGCATGGTTAACAATGGTGCAAGTAGCACAATTATGCCAAAAGTGATTGTAGAAACATTGGGCATGCAGTATGAGCCTATAAAGAAAATTTTGTTGCATCTAGATGGAACAACAACCAACAAAGTTGGTATTATTAGAAATTTTTGATAACCTTATATGTTTGTGCCAATGTTACTATTTTATAAGATGTAACTATTGTAGATTTACCTCCTATTTTTCCTTATGTTTATCACGAGATTTAACAACAAAAATAAGAGGTTATCTCTCTTAAGATTCATTTATTTTGTTCTTTACTACAAGATATGGAACCAAATTTACCGTAAATTCACAATCTTTGGCTAGATTTCATATTGAGACACATGTTTCAAACACTACAACAAATTATGCATCGTTAGGTCAATCTAACTTTTATGTTACAACACATGTTTCGCACTAGACGGTGTCTCTAATTTATTTATGGATGAAAAAATTAATAAGAACATGCTTATGAACCTTTCAAAGAAGAAGAATAAGATTTTTTTGGTGTTTATTGCTTGTTGAAGAAAATGCACCAATTCCTTTGCTGTCCAAAACAGAAAAACAATAGGAGTATGGAAGCTTCATTTCGATGCTACTAAAAATAAAAAAAGACAAGGTGCAAGTTTAATACTTACTTTCCCTTCAAATGAAAGGTAATTTTTAGCTTTAATTTTTATTTTCCTTATACTTATAATGTGGCTAAATATGAAAAATTAATTCATGGCTTATAATGGGCTGGAAAGAGTGGTATCAATACTTTACAAGTTTTCGGTGATCTCGGAATTAGTTATTAATCAAGTGAAATAATTTACTATAAAGAATTCATTGCTGAAGTCTTAAAAACATATTTTTTCAGTCTTAATGGATGATTTTGGTACTTGTTATCCAAAATTCACCCCTCAAGGTAATTTTGATAACATGCATTAAAAATTTTCAGTCCCGAGCAAGTAGATTGATTCAAGGCCTGAAATCATGTTTTTAGGCCCCCTCGGCTTCTCTCTAACTCTCCCATCCAAGAAAAAATCCCAACGAGTTAGAAAAGTAGAAAAAATGCAAAAAATAAGGTTATAGGATTGTTTTAAAGCATTTCAGGTCTGAAGGGTGTGGATCGTACCAGTGCGGGTCGTACCGAGGTTCGTCGTACCAAGCTTGGGGCTGAAATACAAAGAAAATCAGCTAAGTCAGAAAATTTTGTCCCAGGCGGTCCATGGGACAGTTGGGACATCGGACGCGTGGGGCGCCAAAAGCTGAAATGACCAAAAAGTAGGAAAAATCATCAAAGTTTTCGCTTTGTGCGGTTTGGGACAGCCGGGACAAAAGTACGTGCGAGATGCGAATTGGCCAATTTTCCGCAAGATGGTCCATTTCGGGCAGTTCAGAGATTTTTGTCCGGGACAACCGAGACAAAAGTACACGCGGGACGCATTGGATGCGAAAAGGTGAAAAAGCCACAAGAGTGAAAAGGAAGCCCGAATTGGCGATGCGGGAGGTTTTCGTTCGGGGCAATGACAGGAAAAAGTACGCGCGGACGCGTGGGGACGTGAAAAGTCAAACGGCCAAGGCAAAGAAGGAAAAATTCAACATTTGACCCATGAACTTCAAACGGCCATAAATTTTGACTCGAGCTCCGATATATTTAAATAAAAGAAATATATTCGGCTTGATCGATTAATGCTCATTCCCGTCAAATGACGAAAACGCTGCTAGACCCAAAATAGCTGCCCGCACTCAAAAGGCCATAACTTTTGCATTTCTCAACAAAATCACACAAAATTGGTACCGTTGAAATTGTGGCTCTGAGTCCAACGCATAGCAATCAAGAAATTCAAGATTTAATGAGAAATAGGTGTGGATTTTTCATAAAACATGGCTGAGTTCATAACAACTGTTTATTTGGTAGTTGGGAGTGCAATTAAGAGGCATGGCCATCATTCTTTCTCTGCTGCAGCACCTAGGATAGTATGGGGAGCCTTTTAAAAGTAATATACAATCATTTTACTCCATTTAATGCCTCTTACAAGTGGTGGAAGGACAAATTTTGGGATTTTCATTTTCCCTCTCTCTCTCTTCTCATTTTTTCTATAAATTGGAGTGTTGGGCTCATTGTAAAAGGGGAGTTTTTAGATAGCAAAGCTCTGTCAAAATTGATTTGTAAAGCCAATGTGCTGTAAGCCCTTGTAGTGGACTCCTTGTATGGTGATCCAGGCCCTTATCTTGTAATAGATTGAACTGTGCATATCATGAAGCAATAAAATATAAGTTTGTGGATGCAACTCCCCTGCTGCGTTTTCTTGCATTCTTCTTGGCCCTTCAATCTTGATTACAAGGATATTATGTCTAATTTATGTTCATGTAGAGATCCACCATCATTGTGTATGTTTGAAATGTTGTTGTAAAATGCATTTTTGCTGGGTCGTGGGGAATTGTCATCACTCCCTCTAGTATGCATTTTGCTTCTTTATCTCACGTGTTGGGAAAATACTCTCACACCCTCCTTTTCTGGTGTATCACTGCTTTAGTGTAGGTTTTCATTTTATGCATTCTCTCTTTGGTCCCTTGGAAATTTAGATTAGAATAGTTAGTTTCCCCTGCATTAGAGTAGATTGTGGCAGGTAGTTTAGGAGCAAGTGTTGGTGTGTGTATTTTCCACATCATCAGGTGAGTCATCTCACTTAGGTGAGATCATAGGTCCATGTGTCATTTAGGGGTCATTATGAGATTCCATTACGCGTCAGTGCGTGCGTCAATGCGTCATATGCGTCATTGGGAGTTACACTTCTATTCTGGGAATGTAACTCCCCCTCTCTACTCGAGTTGTCATGATTGCAGCACTGGGGGTTACTCAGCACCTCCTATATGTACATGTCTTTTGATCTATGAGATAGAGGAGAGTTTTATGGCTTAACCAGGTTCTACCCATTTTTCAAATCTTTGCATGCACATTCGGTTGATGCTCGCTCCTCCCGAGATCTCTTCACGCTGCCGTTTGCACGTCCATTGATGTGCACATTGTCCCTCGTGATCCTCACTTTCAGGTTTTCAAACCCTCTTTCATGGTATCAGAGCGGATCTTGTGGATCAAGTGCACTCTCGGCGTTGCTCGCATGTTTTCCGGCTTCGGTGTGATATCTAGATCCCGTTGTGTGTGTCATAATGGATATTCCAGTTGTGCTCTTCTTGCATTGATTTCGGGCATTTATACCTTGTTTGGTTTGCTCGTGGTTTCTGGTTCATGGGTTCTCAAACCTTCAACGGTTGCATGCAATTTTCAAGGTTGCAGATCAGTTTTCTATGCTAGTGTTGAGGCTGTTTAAAAGACATTGTTCGTTGTGGAATATTGCCACTCGTGGAGTAGCTCCAACACGTATTTCTTGGGTTTAAAATGTGTTTGGCACGTTTTTGTTGCAGCCTACATTTTTCCTTGTTGGCTTGTGGTTTCCTTGTGCAGCTCGTGGTCTGTGCAGCCTCTATGCTGATTCAAACTGCACTCCAGCCCTCCTCCAATGGCTCTATAACCTGCAGCAACAACTTCAGCTCCAATCGCATCTCGATCCAATGTGCTCCCTTTCTCCAAAGATTGGAAAATGTTTTTGTTTTGGCTGGACATTTTTGGAGCCCTGCATTTTTTTTTGGAGCCCTTTGCTACATTCAAACCTCCCAGACTTTATCGACACTAAAATTTTCCTTCGTAATTTCTATTTCATTAATGTATGTATTAGGAATAGGATGTTGTTAAGTATAATTAGTAGTAGCGTCCGATAGAAGATAACGCGCCCAAGATTTTGCGACCGCCAATAATAATGTATAGTACGGAAATAGTCAAAAGTACAATAGGAATGTTGTGGTAAAAAGTAAATAGTTGTAAGTAAGTGGTCCAGTAATGTTAAAATGTCAAAGTTGGGGTAAGTAGAGAAGTAGGGTCTACATGATTAGGAATTAGAAATATTATATTGGTAATAAGGACAAGGAGTGAGGTCATAAATATTTTGTATATTTTATTTGTAAAAAGTCTAAAAATGTGGAACCCATGTGAAATGATAAGGTTTATCTTATCTTAAAAGATAAGCTTACATGTACAGATAAGAGTTAAGGTATGGAATATGATTCGTCAGAGTGGATTTCTTATCCTATCTTAGAGATAAGATGGATAAGCCTAGAAGTCTATAAATAAAGAGGCCACCCCCCTCATTTAGCATAGAAGGAAGTAGTGAGAAATATTGTATGAGTAAGTGTGTAAAGGAAGCCATCAGTTTAAAGGTGTGTTGAAGAAGCCATTAAGAGGTGTAATTGTGAAGTTTCTCCCATAGTATTGGTGGAAGGCAAGTGAAGTCAATAACACTTGAAGTACCTCATGGGTGAGATTGTAACAATTTCATGCTAATATTATAATTTACTCTGATATTTTAGATTTATCATCATTCCTTTTTATCATAGTCTATGGTATTCTTGTGTTATGTTTGTTGTTGTGTTTCTAGATTACATCCACCAAACTAAAGGTTGTGCATTAGTAAATAATCATAGCATGAGGAGTTCCCGGTGAAGAATTATCATAGTGCCGGATTGGTGATGATAAAGACGTAGACCACTAAGCACTGCGCAGCACCTCCTAGCTCCACGACGACCCCTCCAACTTGTTCCCATGCTCCAACAGCTCCCACTGCGTTTCTTTTGCATTGAAAAACGTTTTTGACTTTGCACACCCGGTTTTGGGCGTTTCAGGCATTTTTGGCATTTTGGGTCTTCAAACGGCTCCTCTAGCTTATGCGCAGACACTGCCACACTGCCTCCCAAAGCACACTGTAGCGACCTCCAAAGTGACTGTCATCACTTTTTTTGGGCGTTTTACGCTGCACAACCAAAGACGTGGTCCTCGACAGAGCTTGAACAATCCACTCTTCCAATGTGGGCCCTCCATTCCACCTCTTTTTGATGTTTAAAGGTGTTAAAAATTAAAACATTCAGGTTTGGCATTGGTATTTTTATTTATTGGGCTGTATTTTGCTTGTAATTTGACCTTTCTACGCTTTGTCGAAGATAGAGGGTGAGGTCCGGGGTTGGCAGGAGGCTAACCCCCTCATAGTCAAAACAAACCCCGTTAAAATTCCATGCCATTTCCAACGAGTACCCACACGATACCCTTTGCACCCATCTTGTGTACTTTTTAAATGTGTTTACAATATCTAGTGCATTTTTCCATCAGTTGTGGGAATCATTTTAATGCGATAACTTTTGACTCGCTGCTCATTTCTGAGCACTTCCTTGGTCAAAGTTGCATGATTTTTCACACACTACGTGATGGAATTGTCAATTTTGTAAACGCACTACTTTTATAAAGTGCCACATTTTGGGGGGGTTGCTTGTACTCTTGGGCCTACACACACAGACGCATTATCGGCCGAGTCCGACGTCTTGCACCTTGCATCTTGCATTTTTTTAATCATGGAGAGTGCTCTTTCTAGACGTGAGCATCGTAGGATCACCTTACAGCCTCCGCCACTTCTCACCGGGAGAGAGACCTATTCAGCCTGGCGTGCTTCCATGGAACGTTACTTCACCTATGAGGGTCTTTCAGCCTTCTTACTTGGGCTAGTTCTACTTCTGATGATGAGGATTGTGTATCCAGTTTTGATGTTGAGAGTACTATAGAGGACTCTTCTCCTCTTTCTCTCACTATTCCAGAGAGTGTTGACACTTCCCACATCTCATCAGATATCGAGCAGTCCCCTTCTCAGTCTCATACAATCATTACACCTGCCTCCTTTCCACTTCTAGTGTGCGAGGCCCATTCCACTCCTCTACCTTCATTGGATGACTCATACCTATCATACATCGCTCTTCTGTTTGTTGAGCCCCCTCATTGGGACGAGTATCTGCTTGACCTTAGTCGTATTTTCGCAGAGTCTACTTGTGATGATCTACAGGTCCCTCATCCATCTATAGGTGTTTCAGAGGAGTTCATCATCTCTGTTGTTGGGAGTGCCCCTTCCGGGAATCATGCCACTTCCACTTTTCCGGAGACCTTCATTGATCCACGCTCAGTTGTGGATCCCTTTTCTGTTGTGGAGGATGTTTTGTTCCCTTCACATCACTTGGACATCCTTTCTACAGTGTTCCTCCTCTTCACTTTGACAGTTCTACGCACGTGGCATTACCTTCCGTTCCTTGGCACTCACTCGCTAGACCTATGTCACACTTGATGCACTAGACTCGAGTTCTTCGTGTTGCTACCTTCAGTTTCCTTTTTGGAGTGGGCAGACTTCCAGCACATCATTTCTGTCCTTCCTAAGGGCAAACACATAGTTCGTTGCGAGTGGCTCTTCTTCAGTCCAGAGGCGAGAGGATCTCGTCATCAACATTCTTCTCGGGAGACCTCCTAGAGCTGCAGAGTTCAGATTTGTCCATGGCATCTTCTCGCATCCCTCTCGTCTCCCTCTTCTTCTCTCTTCTTATTCTTTACGAGAGATTGCCTCTTTGTACATGGGTACCCTTTCAGTGCTCGTCTATGGACGGGACCGATTTTAGCATCTTTCTTAGATTAGAGAGTGTTTTGTTCTCTTGTGGTGGAGGTTTTTCCACTGGGTTTTCCTTCACCGCTTAGGACTTCTTCGTGTACATGGGTACCGTTATCACCGAATCACAAGCACTCGAGATATACTTGAACTCACGGTGTGATTGGATAACATGGGTACTATCTCCAAGTTGTGGGACTTGCTACTTGAGATAGACCTCCAGAGAAAGCTGGTTCTTGCTCCTAAACTACTTACAATCTACTCTAATTCAGGATAAGCTAACTATTCTAATCTAAATTTCCAAGGACCAGGAGAGAGAATACATAAAATGAAAGCCTACACTAAAGCGGTGATACACCAGAAAAGGAGGGTGTGAGAGTAATCTCCAAATGTGTGAAATACAGAGGCAAAGTGCACACTAGAAGAGGTGATAACAGTTCACCATAATCTAGCAAAATGCATTCACAACAATATTCCAAGCATACACAATGTTAATGAATCCTCGCAAGAATATAATAATAGACACAATATTGTTATGGAAAGATCAAAGGGGCAAGAAGAATGCAAGAAAACACAGCAGGGGAAGATACATCCACAAACCGGGTATTTTATTGCTTCATGTCATGCACAGTTCAACCTATTACAAAATAAGGGCCTGGATCACCATGCAAGGAGTCCACTACAAGGGCCTGCGCAACACACCGCTTCACAAAGCAATTTGGCGAGCTTTGCTACCCAAAACTCTCCTCTTTACAATGAGCCCAACACTCCAATTTATATAAAAAGAGAAGGAGAAGAGAAGAGAAAATGGAAATCCTGAAATCTGTCCTTCAACCACCTATAAGAGGCATTAAATTGAGTGAAATGGTTACAAATTACTTGCAAAAGGCTCCCATACTTGTCCCATGTGCTGCAAAGCAGAGAAAGAATGATGACCATGCCTCTTAATTGCACTCCCAACTACCAAATAAAACACTTTTCAAACCCGGCCACGTTTTCTTAAAAATCTCAATTAATTTCTGATGAAATCTAGAATTTCTTGATTTTTGTGCGTCGGGCTTAGAGTCATGATTCCAACGGTACTAATTTCATGCGATTTTGTTGAGAAATGCAAAATTTATAGCCTTTTCGAGTGCGGGCAGCTATTTTGGGTCCGGGCGTTTTTACGTCATTTGACGGAATGAGCATTAACTCGATCGGAGCCGAATATGTTTCTCTTAATTAAATATATATACCCTTATTAAAAATAAGAAATCCAATTTTTTTGGCGTAGAGGACATCGTGCTCGCTCCGAGAAAGTCCAATTTTATCAAAATCGGAAGCTCGAGTCAAAAGTTATGGCCGTTTGAAGTTTCTAGACCAAACGTTGACTTTTCTTCTTCTCCTTGACCACTTCGGCTTTCTCGCGCCTTCGCGCCTTTTCTCGTCCCGGATGTCCCAGATGTTTCGGGATGCCTTGACTCATTTCGGCTGGTTCGGCCGGTTCGCATACTTTTTTCCAACCGCCCCAGTGTTTTTTGCCGCTTTGACTCATTTCGGCCCGGTTCACTGGTTCGCGTACTTTTTGTCCCGCGTCCCTGCAGTGCTTTCGGGCTGCCTTGACTCATTTCGGCCTGTTTAGCCGGTTCGCGTACTTTTTCCCAACTGTCCTAGATTGCTTCAGTGCTGCTTGACTCATTTCGGCCGGTTCGGCCGGCTTCATGATTTTGTCCCAAGCTTGTCCCAACTGCCCCAAATCAAGCTTTGAGCTTCTTGACTCATTTCGCCGTTCGGCCGTTCGCGCTCTTTTGTCCCATGCGTCCTAGATCTGCTTTCGGGCTGCCTTGACTCATTTCGGCCGGTTCGGCCGGTTCGCGTACTTTTGTCCCAACTGTCCCAAATGTTTTGACTAGGACTTAGCCATTTTTCGTGATTTTTTCTGGCCCGAGCTTGTTTTTTGCAATTTTTTACATTTTCTCAGAACTTTCTCTCTTCTTCTTGGACAGGGGAGTTAGAAAAAATATGAGGGGACCCTAGAAACCTGACTTTTTGTCCGGACTCAATATAATTGCTTGGGACTAAAGAATTTGATGCATGTTATCAAAATTACCTTGAGGGGTGAATTTTGGATAACAGGTACCTCATCAAGCTTTGTCCGGGACCCATTTCTCGTTTCTGACTTGCCGCCTCATCCTAAGTTACGATGAAGGGGGGTGTTGGTGTGTGTATTTTCCACATCATCAGGTGATTCATCTCACTTAGGTGAGATCATAGGTCCATGTGTCATTTAGGGGTCATTATGAGATTCCCTTACGGATCGGTCGTCGGCCAACGTCAATGCGTCCAACACGCTGCAGTGTCGATGTGTCATATGCATCATTGGGAGTTACACTTCTATTTTGGGAATGTAACTCCCCTCTCTACTCGAGTTGTCATGATTGCATAAAGACTTTGGGTTACTCAAAGCACCTCCTATATGTACACGTCTTTTGATCTATGACATAGAGGAGAGTTTTATGGCTTAACCAGGTTCCGCCCATTTTTCGAATCTTGCATGCACATTCGGTTGATGCTCGTTCCTCCCTACATCTCTTCACACTTCCCGCTTTGCACGTCCCATGTTGATGTGCACGCCGCCCTCGTGATCCTTGCTTTCGGGTTTTCAAACCCTCTTTCAGCAAGAACCAAACTTTCTCTGGAGGTCTATCTCAAGTAGCAAGTCCCACGACTTGGAGATAGTATCCATGTTATCCAATCGCACCATGAGTTCAAGTATATGCACTTTATAAACATAAGGGTGCTTGTGATTTGGTGATAATAAAGACGATTAACATTCAATTCATCCCAAGAGCTAAAAATAAACATGCGAGCAGGACTTGCAGAGTTGGTCTAGCTTTGATGTACTAGAGCAATTGAAAACAACATAGTAAAACCACATATAAAGATAATTATGTCGAAAACAAAAAATTAAGACCTTAAGTTCTTGACAAAGAAGAAAATTGGCAAGTTTTCAAAGATGATGAACAAATTTACATATTTTTGTAGCAAGAAGCTAAATTTTTTGTACTAAATCAAGAAAACTGCAACACTTCTATGGTGATCAAATTGTTCAGTTGAAGACAAAAAATTTGCCTCAAGGATTGGTCACTCTAGAAGAAATTTTTAGTTCTGATGATCAATTAAGAAAGGAAAAATGCAAAATTTTAACTCACACAAATAACTACAAAGAAATATTGTTGGATGATGAAAAGAAACTATTTATTGGAAAGGTATGCTTTTCAAATAAAAAATAGTCATTTATCAAATTATATAAGGAACTCGAGAAGTTTTTATTGGAAGTACCAAGATCTAAGAGGATTTGATCCAACCCAAAATTAGCCAAGAAGTTTAGGAATCAATATGGATGAGTGTTTTGGTTAACTACTTACAACATGGTACTTATCTGGAAGGTATGGCCATGGATAAATGAAGGTATTTAAGGCTACAAGACGTGCCTTGTGTATTCATTGATGACAAGTTATTTAAAAGAGATATAAATGGAGTTTTGTTGCGATGTATTGATTATGATAGAATTCAACATTTATTATCCGAATTCCATGAAGGATCTGCTGGAGGTCATTTTTTAGCACAGGCTATAACCTTCAAAATTATGAAAGTTGGTTACTATTGGCCCAACATATTCAAGGACTCCTTCGAATGGATCAGAAAAAGTAAGAAATGTGCTTTCTTTTTTGGAAAATAATGTTTTTCTTCGTTTCACCTACAACCTATTTCAATGGATCATTCAATCATGCGGGTGTATTGAATTTATTAGCATGATAAATCCACCTTTGTCGAAGGACACAAGTGGATTTTAAGCTGCTATAGATTTCAGTACGTTGGATGGAGGCAATAGCCTTAAAATAAGATAATGAAACTTCGATACTATCATTTTATGAAGGTATAGTTTACAGATTTGGTGTTCCAAAGAACTATCATTTCGATAATTCCTTTTCATTTCTAGGTGCAAAGGTAATGAGTTGGGCTATCAAGCACAAAATTTATTTAAGTACATCATCTAATTATTACCCACAAGGTAATGGATTAGCTAAAAGTACTAACAATAATATTTTAAGGATCATCATAAGAACACTCAAAGTCAATCAAAGAGATTGGCATCGATGTTGAATTCAACACTTTGGGCTGATAGAGTGACTCCTAAAAGATCAATTGACAATTCACCGTATAAGCTAATTTATGGAAGAGAGGAAAGAATTCCAATCTAAGTTGAGTTTCTGCATAAGAAAAAATTAACTTGAGAATGAACCATTGCAAGTTCGTTATGCAGAGTTAATGGAGTTGTAAGAGCTAAGAGATCAAGCTCATCCGAACATGGAAGAGAATAAAAAACAGTCTTAAATGAAGGAGACATTGTGTTAAAATGGGATGTTGATCGTGAAAAGCCAAAAACCACACAAAGTTCAATATAATCTAGAGTGGTCCTTACATGATTTCAGCTTGCAAAGAACACAATGCATTTTAGGTTTCAAGGCTTAATGGAGAAAACATTCCCATTCCTGTGAATGGTATGTTTCTTAAACACTGTTATTAAAAATCCTACAGTGTCTTTTTAGAGTAGGATTTCCCTTTCAATAAGTGCTTCATGTGCATTGCAATGTTTTCCAATTCAATAAGTGCATTCATGCACCTGATCTGGTTTCCACATCCTTTCCCAGCTTTAGTTTGTTTTTAGGAAATACAGTGTTGGTTATATGATTTAACTCCATGCCCAATGGACAAGAGAAAGGCACTGGACTACAAGCTAGTAGGAAGCTTTCCCCGTAGCATAGCCGAAATGTTGACAATTTTTGAACTTGTGTAAAAATGGAAAACTCGAAACTTTGTTACGATGGATGGCATTGATGGAGTAGACCTAACTAGGGGAATGCATTACAGTATTACCATGTTTTCAATTGCAGTAATTGATTATTTACATGTAATCTGTAGCTATGTGTGTTGTTACCAAATGTAATACCTCACATAGAATGTCATTCCATGTTCGTCTTCAATGGAAACACAAAATCCTCAAGGAAAAATGTATTTACTTGATTGACGACAGAATCATATTTAAGGTGAAGTGCCCAATTCGGGAATAGCAAACAAAGTTGTAGTTTACAAGAAAGAGAGTTCATTATTAAGTTACATCCTGGCATTACAAAACTATGTATTTCTCCATATAAATACATTAAATTATGTGTTTGAGTTGTTTATTTCATTATACTATCAATATAAATGTCAAAAGATCAAATCGTAAAGAAGTATACAATTCAAGTACAAAAATTAATTGTCATTTGTTTATGAGGAAGTATAATATTTCCCACACAAGCCATGGGATGTAACTTATAACTACTGAAGTAAAAGATGCATGTACACAATGCTAGAAGTACAAGAATATAGAGAAAATCCATCATTACCTACAGGTCTTATGCCGCCTTCATCCAGTTGTAGATTCTTCATCCTCTTCTTCTACATCATCTAGTTCCATCATTATCCCTGAGAAAAGTAAACAAATTTTTCATCATACATTGAGCTCAAGGTTTAATCTATATACATATGCTAATAGTTTCATGCAAATGAGTCAATTGACATCAACATGCATAACGTACATCATAAACATATACAAAATTGATAAGATCAGTATTTTACATCAGCACATATGATTCTCAGAATCATTCCAAAAAATAAAGAGAAAAGAAGAAATATAGAATATAAGAGAGGCCAAAAGCTTAATTAAATCTTTTCTAACTTTTTTAATTTTAGATGTGTAGGTACAGGTTGCAACAAAAGAAGAAATATAATCATGTCTAGAATTTTACTGGCATACAAAGATTGGATAAAAGGAGTTACAATACAGAAAGGAGGTCATTTTAGACTTTCAAAGAAGTAAAAGATATACAAGCAAAATTAAATCAAAGGATGCAAATTCATGGACAATACGTAGACAGAAAGACTCAACAAATAATATAGAAAGAGATGCATTATGTTACATGCTTACTAAAACAGAACATATATTCTAGAAGCAACAGATTCAACTTTACATACTAATCCTTTCAGAGTCATGATCAAGTCACTCACACAAGGGACATGTTTGAAAACTTCCATGATGCACAGGCTTAAATGAAGGAAGAGTTTACATTCCAGAAGAAAGTGTACATCTATTCTAGTTTTTATTAAATAATTACATGAATTAAATGTAGAAAGAAGCAACTTTGGTACAATACTGAAATATTCACATATAGAAGAAATTATACCACTATTACAGGTTTTCTTAAACATGTGAAAGTATTCAATTTAGAAGATCAAACAGTGCAAACTCATCAACAAATATCACAAATAGCAACTATTAAAAAGTGCATGAACAGTTCCATTTTCAACATGATTATGATATTCAAGGAATGGAAATCTAATCACACAACATGTTTTGCATGATTCAATATTAAGTAGGGGTTTATAAAAATTCTTTATGACTATCAAATATCTGGAGACCTGAAATTATGACTCAGAATGCTTAATAGAGCTCATGAAAGGATAAATAACCAAGGATAGAAATCAAACTTGAGTAAGTAGCCAATTAAGCAAGTAAAGTCCAGTGTTACAGATCTCGTGGCACAAGGTTCATTCCTATGATATCAAAGAACAAATAAGAAAGAGGAGATGAAAATTCTTTAGGTGAAGTCATGGTAACCCACAAGATGAAAAAGGTTTCAGAAGAGCATTGGAAACTATAATTTGAACACAGCGAAGTTAGAGAGTAAATTGCATGTCAATATTACACAATTTAATTCATAGCAAGCTTCATAGGTCAAAAAAAAAAAAAAAGTACTTCTCTTATATAGAATTGATTTACAGAGTGAATAAAGTTCGTGATAAATGAGTTACAGATCAAACTCTTGGATTGTTTAGAACAACAAGGGCCGAGTGTGACAGGCTCATAAACAGAGCTCAAATGACCTCGAGAAAACAAAAACAAAAATCAACGAGCTAAAACAAAGTTTCAGAAGGATAGAATGTCAAGTTTTGAAAAAATAATCATTAGCATCTTCGATCTTGAGGAGATCAAAATATTTTTTAAATGGTAAAAATCTTACCGATTTTCCAGAAATACCAAGGCTGAGTATAATAGAACTCATAAATGTAACTCAAAATACCTTGAGAAAGAAAAAAAAGACTCGACGAATTAACACAGAGTTACTAATACACATTTCGAGTATCAAAAGTATGTTATATGGAGGCCATAGCTGTAATAATATTTTAGACATAACTTCTGCAGCAAGTCAAATGGTTTCACAGTTTCACATAGACCAACAAGTACAGACAGAGTAAAGAAAAACAGATGAGATCTTCAAGTTACAGGTGCACAACCCATATTACTGTATGGAAACATAATCAATGGAAGCAAAGCTAAATGAGTGGGAAAACAACATTATTTGCAATAGAAGAAATTCACGAAGTTCATCAAAGTGCAACCAAAAGAACTCAAAAATCAAAGATAAAATAGAGCCTAAAAAATGTACATAGTACAGATTCGACAGAGAAGGATGAATTTATAGAACTCTAAAATATCTGTAAAAGAATGTTATAACATACAGTCACCTCAAAATGTGTCCACACAAAGTTACTCAATCACTAACTCACATAATTCACTGGAAAGAGAAGAGTTAACAATGCAAACTTATAGAAGAAGGATGATAACTATCTCTGAAAATCTTCCTTGCTAGCTCTGTATCGAGCTAAAATGCCGGAACCCATAACAAAAAATGTCCAAGGCCGAGATTCAAGGTTTAGAGTTATCAGAGATAGAAAATGAAAATTGAGCTCAAAAAAACTTTCAAAACCCTCAAAACACATCACAGTTCCATGCACATTCAGAGAAAACTAGAAGGCCTAGCTCTAAAAAGATAATTGGGGGCCTATAAAAACATTTTCAAGGGCTTCGCCCTCAAATTTCTAGTCTGTGAAAAAATAAAATGACCAAGTTTAAATGATTTATGTTGGTTACCCTAAAGTCTTCTAAGAAGATCAACGGAGGAGAACAAAACACAATGATCGAACGATACATGATGTTCAAGGCTCCAACTACCCTCCTACCAGCTTGTAAGATCAAGGGAAAGGATTCGTTCAGGTAATAAGATCACTGAACCAAATAAAATAATTAATTAATTAATAACCATCCTAGTCAGATCGACGACGGAAAATCATCAAAGATAGCATATCAATGGTTGTATTCCAAAGACCATTTTAACGCAAATCATATTCAATACATTCACGATGGAAAACAAATCAATGGTGGTGAGTAAAATAGTTCAAAATCCAATGGTCAGGATCAAACATCAAAACCAATGCACAGTGCAACGTGTCGAGATAATCAAGGCCCCCATGCTTTTGAAATCAATTTTTCCATCGACTGTGTAACATGGGTTGAGTCATCGTGGAAAGGGGGACCATCCCTATGATTAAACGATCATTATATGCCTCAACATTTTCTAAGGTCACAATCATATGTATTCCAGCAACAGTTTGAACATAATGATACCAAGGGTAGTCCAATACCATGTAGGCGTCAAATTCACGAATGAAAAAATTACCACCGAGGACCCAAATCAATTAATGCCAAGGAGTGGTTGGTTCAAAATAATGGCTCAAGCCTACATGGAAACTGAACTCCCTTGTTCAATGTATAATTGCATTGACCTTGTAAGGTCTAGAAACCAAAACTCATGCATCATTATTATTATTATTATTATTATTAATTATTATTAATAATTAATATTATTAATGATTATTCAAAATTTGTAATTTAACCAAGTGTTAAAATATGGATTTTAAAATATTCCAAACGTTGTGTGAGTATTGAATTTCAGTTGGAGAGTTAAAAATTAGGTGGACCCCACGATGAGGTGGAAAATCTCACATAGTGTCATTTTTCACATGCTTTCATTCAGGGAAAAATAAGAGTATGACTAGATCATGCAAAATTATTAGGGATGGTTATTGCATGCACACCGAGAGACTTTAAAAGCAAGCTAAGGTTATAGTTAGCTAGTTTACCTCCCCAAATAGATAAATCAACTGTAGTACATTATTGTAAGTCAGGAGTTACAGCCTTATTGTAGATTGCATGTATTATTTTATTCCCTTTACTTTTCATGATAAAAGTATAAAAATAGAAATCATGGGCGAGTACAATCTGCAAGCTATTTTTATGAGGGGTTAGATGAAACTTTCTTGATATATATTGTGTGTAATTGTAAGGCACAGAGGGGGAATTTTGGGACATAGGAGTGCTAAAGCGATTTTTCCAATTTTTCCCTTTGAATGAGAATTGATTTCGCCTTTCCAATTATTTGCAAGGTGGTGTATATCTTTTTTTTTTTTTTTTTTTTTTGAATGTCAAATTACATCATTAATCATTTTACCTTGTTGCAAATTTAGTAATTTTTTTATAATATTAGTGTGCATGTTTTATTATTTGTATTGTTGTGATTCATTCCCACAACACAACAAGTGTTTTGCCTTAATATTCTCGCTAAGAACTATTGGTTTGTGCTTTCGAATCCATTCTCAAATTGATTGTGGATGTACTTAGTTTTCAAAATCACCCCAGCTTTTCAAAATCATTTATAGTCATCTTTTCACCCTCAAAAGCCCTAAAATTTAGTCTAGGATACATCAAAAAGGAACCTTCCTTGTTATTGAAGACTCACCTCAACAATAGGTATACCCATAAACTCCGAGGTGTTTCCATTGTATCTACGAAAGAGAGATATCTATAGAAATAGTAGAACATTTTCATTCATGTCTATAAAGGGTGCACTTTCGAGAGATAAAAGCTAGCTTTGAGCTTTGTATTCATCCTTGTTTTGGTGCTTCCCTTTTCTCAAGGGTCTAAGTGTTTGATTGATGCCATATTCCTTGTATGCTTTGAGGCTTCAAGGGTTTCAATCTTCATTGTTAATTTTACTTTTATTTTCTTCTCTATTTCGGATAACCCAAAATGGGTATTACTTCTCTGTCGCATTAGACATTCATTCATCCCTTCATGTACTTGGGCTTTGATTGTATTTGACTTTTTTTTTCTGCATTATTTCTATGTTGCAAATCTAAAAATTTACATTCATGGGTACTCGTCATTTTTATTCCCATTTGAATATTTTGATTTTGAAACTCGTTCAGGTTATTGCTCTTCATGCTTCGGATCTTAAAATTTGTATTTCGTATTTCCGGTCTGAAATTTATTTCAAGCTTTATTACTTTTGTGACCATGCTGCCATTGATGGGTCTTTTGTGACTATTACCGCATAAACATTCTTATCTTTTTATTATACTTTGATGTTTTCCTTCTATGGACGTATTTTACTCCTTTGCGATCTCTCTATGAGGGGTTTCTTGTTATGTTTTACTCCTTAATGGCTGCATTAACCAAAAGGGTAAGCTTTAGCTATATGGACCTTGAATATCTATATTTTCGATGTAATTGAGACCTTTATTGTCATGATTGTGCATTTTTTGAACTCTACTGACAATGGTTTCAAAGGAATTTTTTTATTTCATTTTCCTGTACATTGATATTTCTGGGTATTGAGACTTTGTTTGCTTCTTTACACTCATGGTTGGGAGATTTGGTTAGTTGGTCTACGTTGTATCTTTATCAATCTAAGCTGGTTTGAGATTTTGGGTGTTCTACTTCACTTTTATATTATTGACCTAAACGTCTGCAATAAATCTATGCTTGATAATGTGTTGGAGCATTCCATATTCACATAACAAATCCCAAAAATTTGTATTTTTCTTGACAAAAATTACATACTTTAATAGACACCATATTTCTTTAATGACATGGCTTATTGTTGGAAATTGTATTTATGGATCCTGAAAGGATTATGAAAAATTATTACTTCCCCTTTTTTATCATTATAAAAATGAAAACATTCTGAGGTGGCTTAATTATTCTAAAAACTACTTCATTATTTTTTCTTGATGTACCATGCTTGAATTTTCTTAAACTTATAGTTTATTAATCATGTTCTCTTCCAAGCTTATAATAATTTGTACTTTATAAAGCTTGGTCATATTGAGATATCTCTCGAAGATATACCTCATGATGACCGTATTTAGTTCAAAATTCTGAAATTTTACTGGATATTCATTTCCTTTTGTTCAAGTGAGTTGTTGTTGTATTTTGATATGATCTAAACTTATATGCCAATTTTGAAAGAAACTCCTTCCGATGTAATTAGATCAACGATTATTGTTCCTCTTTCAATTAGTACTCATGATTGGAATTCTACTTTATTTCAATGCTTCATAATGTATGTAAAATATGTAGTTTTAATACTGCAATGTATTCACTAGTGTAGCTTGATTCCATTCCTATGGATGATGATCATTCTTCCAAACCTACAAATACATAATTGTTCTTGTTCATTTCTATTTTTGTGCATGAAGTGTTCTAACAATAACAATTGATGCTGAAATTTACTTCATATGCACTCTAGGAAGTTAGATTCTTGATTGGTTATCCATTTCTTGTCAATATCAATACTCATAAGGCTTCAAATTTATCTTTTTTATTCATTAACGGATGCAAAATTTGATCTAATTTCTCTTTCATACTATATGTGAAGGTAGCACCATTTACTTCGATAGGAAAATTATATTGTGCGATTTACAATCTCTTAATAGAAAATTTGTTGAATTTCTTGTGTTGGTATCCAAATTTGTTCACCTTTTCAATATGAGCAACATCACGGATCCGACACGGATCTTAGAGATGGCTAGATCATGATGTATGTTATTTTTGTATCCGGGAATGAGATATAACGATCCTTTGTCACTCAGATTGTGGAGAGATTGATATCACCTTCAAGAGTATTTGACCTATCCTCACTACTTTAGGTTATGTCTATTCAACTATGGTGAGAGGACCCTTAGTGTAATCTCTCTTTGATGAAGCAAATGGAGATATATTTATTTTGCACAAATTTTATGAAGAAAACCTTGGGAAAGTATGATCAATACTCCATAATTTAACTCTCAAGAGTTGTCACTTCTAAAAGATGGAGATAATTTCAAAACAAGGCTAAGGTTACTAAAGACATTATGAAATCCTGATTGTTCTACATATTTTAGTAAATAGAATTTGTTTCTTTGTTGATATACAAGGGAAAACAGGGTAGTTCGGATGGATTCATAGTTTTCAAATACTTTTGGTGGGAGATTAAGTATGATAAAGTTGATTATACCAAATCATTGAGAAACTTCACATCAATGGACAACTCAACAACCGAAAGCTTCGAATAGTTAAGACGTTCCTTGAAGTAGAAGGTGTGCTTCATGGAGGCCCGATTTGCGTTTTCACACAATATTTGAGAATCTAGCATGAAGGCTTGAGTTAAAAGACTCAATTAAACACCAAAATCTCTGATCAATCATGCCTAAGGTACACCCAAATACTTACAAACAATATTTATCAACAAATGATAGTGGAATGATTTTAAATTTGTTTATCTCATCACAAGATGAAGGATCTTCTTGAAATGAAATTGTAAATGCCACTAAACTAGTCACAGGGACAAGATCCTATGTGATTTCACAAATATTTCAATGTAAGATTGCAATAGGAATGAAAGAAACCATTTGCAGACATTCTGAAACAAAGAAGACACAAATTGCTAGAGATTGAACACAAATTAATTTCAAAATTTCTTAGAATCATCAACAAGGTAGAGCTTCCAGAGCAATCTCGAGCACACAATGGATATATATTTATAACCAACTTGACATGATATAAAATCTAACATAGAAGAAATTAACCAAGTATCTCGGATGGGTTTCTCAAAAGACTGCTTCTCTCAATTTTTTGTCATGAAATTTTACCCACCCGACCTTTAAGTATTCTCATTACAATTATACATTTCCTTTGCTTAATCTTCTCCCCAAAAATAATAATGTCCGAGGGACCTTTTTCGTTGCCATTTTTCGTGAAAGTAACATTTAACAAATTCTCATCCGAAGTTGCGAGGTGGACCAATGACGAACTGATCACATTTCTCGGACCCTCGACTAATGACTAGGATGCCATGCCATTAACTTTT
Source organism: Taxus wallichiana var. yunnanensis (assembly GCA_018340775.1). NCBI lineage: Eukaryota > Viridiplantae > Streptophyta > Pinopsida > Cupressales > Taxaceae > Taxus > Taxus wallichiana. The sequence continues at coordinate 650,334,251 of CM031238.1, forward strand.
TGATAATTCTTTTAATCATTCTAATTATGTCATGCGAGAAATCCCCATTTCAATCATTCTCTGGAGGCTTTGTATAACTGGATCTGATAGGTAATCCTTTTCTCTCTCAAGGGAACACCTTTTTCATCTTTTTCCCTTGTAACCTTCATCATTTCATCCTTTTACTCTCTTTCCTCTGCAACTCTATACCGCATCTAGCTTCTCTGGTAATTCACATTTTTGCAAGTGCCCGAGTAATTCCAACTTCAAAATATCAACCTTAACACTCCTTGGACTCATAAATTAAGTTCAATCCATTCAATGGCACCTTCATGCATAAAAATGACAAGGAATTTCATGAAAAAAGATGAAAACTATGCGTATTCACATCTCCAAGAGTCTTAGAGAAAATTGGCGTAAACACGGAGCAATGCATAGAAACCGTTGATTCTGCCCCTTCTCTACTTCATATTATAGTTGTCCATGTGTTTCGTTGGCACAAATGCAAAGGAGAAACACAAGGGTAGGTTTCCAAACAAGCATGGGCCTTCCACTTTCCTAGGCCCAAGAAAATGCCTTTTAGCCTTTGAAAAGTCTCAATATAAAGGGAGCCAAAGGTGGAAGCCTCCATGTGTCAACATGTTGCAACTTTGAGATGGTCCGTGAAAGTGGAGACCACGAACAAGAATGGGCTTGCCACATATCTCGGTCAGAGACAGAGTTGTTTGAAAAGGTTTAGGGATTATCGAAGGTGCCATGTGTTTAGGGTCCTATTGGTACCTAGATTAAATCTCCTTCAAAGACTGAGCTGCATCATGGATTTTGACAGGACACTCAAGGGCAAATAAATGATTGTGTATGTCGTTTTGTAGCTAGGGAGGCAATCTATCTAACTTGTTAGCACCTAGGTTTTGAAAGGAGTAGGTAACACCTTAAAGGATGTGATCTTATCCTAATTATTTTAGGTTGTGCCTTTCAACCAAGGTAAGAGAACCTATCTTGTAACCTCTATTATTGAACAATGCTGGTAAATCCTTCTTCTGTATAAATTTTATAGATAAGACCTTGGGGAAAATATGATCAACACACCAAATGTAACTCTCACGAGTTGTCACTTCCAGATTATGGAGATATTTTCACAACAAGGAAAAGGTTACTAAAGACATTTGGGATCCCGATTGCTTTTGCATGGATTGGTAATGGAAATTATGCATTTGTACACACACAGGGACAAACAGGGTAGTATGGGTAGGATTGGTTGTTTTTAAATTGATTTTTGGTGGAAGGTGGAGCAGATGAACTTGACTCGCTTGAGATCCTTAAGGAATATTACAATATGGAAAGTTAAACCAACAATACCACGGAATAGCTAAAATGTTTCTTCAACCAAAATATGTCCTTCAATGGAGGCCCAGATTAAGATTTTTCACACAATATTTGAGATTCTATCACGAAGGCTTGAGTTAGGAAACCCAAAAAGCATCAAGTTCGAGACAAATCATGCCTAAGGTACACCGCAAAGATTACAAAAATCTTTGTCAAGATATGTAAGAAAAGTGATTTTAAATCATTTATTTCATTCCCAGGAAAGCTCTTCTAAGAAATGAAATTGTAGATGCCACTAAACTATCACTAGGATTGATGCCTATGTGATTTAATCAAGATTTAATAAAAGATTGCAACAAAAACAAGAAAAACTACTCACATACATTCAGAGATGAAACATACACATTTTGCTTAAGAAAACATAGAATAACTTGAATTTGATTTAATTTATCAGCAAGGGAAAGTTTCTAGAACAATCTCAAAGATTTTCAATGGTTGTACACTCGCAATCACCTTGACATGAGTAGATTCAATACAAAAGAGATATACAAGCTTCTCAAAAAATACGGGCTCTTTCAAGATGTTTTCTATTAGAAAACTTAGTCTTGACCCCTCACACTCCAACCATTTTCACGATAAATTTCTGCCATTTATAATATTTACAACAGGCCCTCTTTTCCCTAAAAATCTAGACTTTGAGTGTCACGAGTACTTACCATGATCACGATTGCGATTCCCAGAATTAGATCTACAAAAATTCATTAGGTGCTCATGGGGCATATCTCTTCAAATATCTCTCACATTCAACTCCTTCCTCGGAAAATCACTCTTCCTTCTACTCTTTGGCTAACCACTTCCACCCCTAATCACAAATCTAGTTCCTTACGTGCTCGGAGAATAAAAATGGAAAATCAGATCGAGCCTGATATTCAGACCATTTTAATGGCAAAATACGTCTCAAGATCTCCCCCACCAAACTTAGATATCAAAATTAAATTTCCTCTCTATTTGGCGTGTAGGAAATACCAAGAAATCACGAGGAATCACACTTCTAGGAGATTTTCAGTAAAAATGGGGAAAATCACATTTAGACGCACATCTTTCATTGATCTTTACTTTGAATTTTGGCCATCCACTAGGAAGATTAAAAATGGGCTCATGGGCTTCCTTTTGACTTTTTACGACCAAGCGGAACCACACTCCCTTTTTCACTTTTAACTCCTTTTCCCTCAAAGGGAAAATTTTCCAAATTCCCCCGAGGGTTCGCACCTCTGCCATTGATCTGAGCAAGATTTGACCTTTCCTCTATCAGGGCTTGCTAGCCATTTTGATGTTTTGATCCTTTTGAGAATGAGAGGAAAAATTCTAAGCTTCCCCGATGGTCTCGCTTCCCCATCCCTTTTGAATTTTCAAATGCCACGCGTCCACAATGACGCACCTTGAGATGATTCCAAAATTCGAGACCTTGAAAGAGCATGATATTTCCATGTATCCAATGGGAAGACCCGGTGGAAGCCTCCATGTGTCTCTGTCTCACCAAACCTCCACGTGTCCCCTCCACGCTACTCCAAAGCCATACCAAAAGTAAATTTTCAAATGAGCGTCATTCCTCCACGTGGACATATTTTTAAGTTGAGGCCTTTCATAGAATTTTTGAAGTACCCGCCAAGCTGCGTCCAACCAAAGAGGGCATGTTCTCTGTCGATGTAAGGATGCAAATTTGACTAGAAGAAACGCCCGTCAAACCAGTAATCTGTAGAAAAACGACCATTTGAGCCCGAAGATGAAATTTTCTCCAAGGATAAAGAATTCAGGAATGTTACAAGGCTCAAATACATTCCTCAAAGTTACATCAATTCATTTTTCTTCAAGTATCTAGGGAAAAAATGACAAGGACAACAGATCTCAACTGTGGAAAATAGAGAGAACGGGAAAACCCTAGTTTTTGAATGAACAGTTAAATAAAGACTCAAATTTTAGACCTTTTCCAAAGGAAAAAGAAAAGCGAGGAGAAAAATATGGACCCATACGTGATCCTCGACCCAGGAACTAATTGAAAATGGCAACAAAAGGAAAGTGGAGACGTCTCGGGCACGACACAAGGAAAATAAAATGTGACAGAGGTGTAAATTGATATATTTCCAAATGCAAAATGGGCCGAGACTATTTTGAGCACCAACAGTCTCGAGACTGCTTTCTTTAGCCATTGAAAAATCCATGTAAGGGTAGAGTGAGTGGAATCCTCCAACCGTCCTCTTGGTGCTTCCTCAAAAATAAAATTTAGGGATGGTCCCAAAACATGCACAGATCCTTCCACGTTATCTTGCGCTTGCTGTTAGGGTGGGACCTCGATGCAGATCCTTAAATGAGTGTCAGCCCTCCACGTGTCCATGGTCCACCAAAGCTACACCGGTCACATGAAAAAATTGTCCAAGTATGGGCAAGGCAATGGAAACCTTCGTGTGTCTCCCAAAGAAATCCAAGGTCAAACCAAAAGGTGAATTTTTAGATGAGCGTCGACCATCCACATGGACAAGTCTTGAGTTGAAGTGGGCCTTAGAGTTTCAATGTACCTCTAAGCCACATCCAACCGAAAGGACCATGTTTCCATATATGCAGAGATATAAATTTGACTGGGAAAAAACACCTGTCAAACCGTAAAATGTAGGAAAATCACCATTTGCGCCTGGAAATGAATCCTTCTTCAAGGATAGAGAATTTGGAAATGATATAAGGCCTAAATATGATCTTTCGAGATGCATCCAACCAGAAAGGGTCACGTTTCCACATATGCAGAGATATAAATTTGACCGGGAAAAATGCACCCGTCAAACCATAAAATTCAGGAAAATCACCATTTTCTCACGGAAATGAATCCTTCTTCAAGGACAGAGAATTTGGAAATGATATAAGGCCTAAATATGATCTTTCAAGCCACATCCAATCACTTTTCCACATATAGTTGGGACGAAAATGATAGGAAAAACAAAACATGACTGTGGAAAACAGAAGAAAGGGAAAAAACCAGAGTTTTCACCCAAGTTACAAATATTTTCACATGGAAAGAGGAATGAAAAAATAATTCTAGAATTTATGTTATCCTCGACCAAGGAAGGTAATGATCATGGAAATTGTTATCTTTTGAAAGTTCACCCTATAGAGAGATGGCTGCAGGTTTTATAAGCTTGCACAAATGATCGAGCTCTCTTTCGTAGATACAATGTAAATACCTCAAGTCCGTGGGTATACCTATATTGAGGTGAGTCTCAGGTATCAAGGCCAGTTCCTTGTTGGTGTATCCTAAACTGATTTCTGGGAGTTGAGAGTAAAATATGACTAGAAAATAATTAAAATTGAAGTAATACACCAAATTAATATGAGGACTTTTACTGAGTATATGCACAATTGATTTGGGAAGGATTTTTGATGCACGAACCAATAGTTTTTCTGCAGAATATCTAAGGGTAAAACACTTGATTATACTAAGGGAGAATCACAATAGCACTAATAAGTTGATATGCACATTAAAATAAAGCGAAAAGACTGAATTTGTAGTAGGGTAAGGTGATTGATCAGGTAATTTGCATTCACAAGACTAATAGAAACATACGCAAGACTGCAAAATAACGTGGAAAGGCGGAAAATACTTTACGCTCAGAGGGAAAAACTTGCAAAAATTGCTTCAGTACTCATATATCCAAAATCCCTCAGAAGTTCCCCTTGTGCTTTGCAAAGGTACACAATATATAGAAAAAAATAAAATTCACCCTCTTCCTAAAATAGCCTAAGGCTTGTACTCGCCCATGCATCCTATTTTAATCCTTTATTTAATAATAGATAAAGGAAAAAATAGAGCATGTAATTACAAATAGGCATTATTAGCCTTACTTACATTACAATCAAACTGAAGTTGACTGTTCTATTTTTAAGAAACGAAGGGTGAATAATTTGCTAAAAATAAGATTACTTGCTAAGCAAGTCTCTCTCCATGAACATGCAACTTTGTCTTCTTCTCTATTATGTCCTGTTGTGAAGGCCTGAAAAAATACAACTCCCTATTTGTGAGAAAAATAATTACATTACTTGCAATATTTACAAAATAATTAATTCACCGTGGGGACCACTAGGAACACATGTGTAATCATAATCAACTCGTATTTTCTAGAAAGATAAGGTAATTAATCCTTGAAAAAGTTTTTTGCATTTGATGTTGACATCTACTCTATTTTTTTGTGATCACATAAAAAATGCATTCCAATTCATGTACAATCTATCACCATCAGTGGGGGCCACTTGTGGTTGTGAACTCTTGCCTTCGTTGGGTTTGGCCACTCTTATGGACTTAGCATATTACCATGGTTTAGATACATAAGGGGCACTTTGTAAAAGTCACCACACTATGCTCGACCACCTTTTGATTATGCACGACCAATAGTTTTTCTTGTCGGCTTTGTATGTCTAAATGATATATAATTTAGAAATTCACCTTTTCGAGTGATCATTGGGTAGAATTGGTCGGCCCCTTTATATTATTTGGAGCATGCACTATGGTTACACATTGAAAGTCATTGCAAATGATTTTGTTTTATGGACACATCGGTTGTCCCCTTCTCCACGGTGACTCACCCCTTGGTAACTTGGTCGGTGGTATATGTAACTCAAATTGAGTTTTCTTTGATATTCGTTGATCATCTTGGGCCCTTGATCTCTGTACCATTTTTTTATGTAGTCGATCCTTGGACTCACGGTTAGGGTTTCTGACTAGACATTAAATGTTGTCGGTGGAGATTGACTATGATTAGTTGCTTTGATCACGGAGCTTGATCTTTGGCCCTTGATCTCTGTCCTTTCGATCTGGAGTCCTTGATTTCTGACCATGGTTGAGTTAGGTTGAAAATCACCTCTTGAGTTTGCATGGTAAAGGGTGTCTTCGACCCTCAAGCACATTTCATTTGGTTTTGGGTTATGTGGGCAAAGCCTTGGAAAATTTTTGATGCCATTGTTGAAACTCACTTTGAGCTCGGCTTTAAGCATTTTATTCTCTGTGTCATTTCATTAGACAACGACATAGTGATGAGAGATTTATCTCGTAATCCAACATTCTAAGTTCTCGAACTCTATGAGGTTTACTTTCTCGCCATGGTTTCTATGTCTTAGAGCTCGGTTCTGTTCCCCTTCAGAGGGTGTATTTCAGCCATTATTTTGCTCTGATTTATTTAGGGAAAAAGGTTGCCATTGATATTTCTTTGGGCTTCTGCGAGCTTCTGATTTTCTGCCTCTATTTGATATCCTCGAGACCTTGTCCATTTGAGATCCTCCCTGTTGGAGAGATAAAAATATATGGCCGCCATTTCTTCTACTAAGCCCTCGGGCTTGTATCTCTGTCCAGTTATCCACTTCTGTGTGGCATATTACTCTGTCGTGGCTCGGCCTAGAGGGTTTTGAGCATGTTCGACCCTTTCTTTATTTTGTGTTCCGTGACTATGGTTATTCATGGAGGTTACTCTGAGCATTTGTACGTAAGCCTCTGATTTCTTCAGTAGAGTCACCATTATTCAACACTGAATCTATTTGGAGTTTTAGATGTTGGGATTGAGTTCTGATTTGCCACCTTGCGGGTAAGAAACTGATTTTCCTTGCTCTTTTATAACAACCCAAAATGGGTATTAATCATTTGATTGAAAAGTATCATATTTTCAAAGTGAAATTTTAACCTCGGTAATTATATTTTCTGATTTGTGCATATTGTGTATTTTATTCTAGATTTGAACGTTTCTTTAATTTGGGTATTCGTATTTTCTATCAAATGTCTGTCATTTCTGATTTGTAGTTCCTGTAGTATATTTTGAATACTTCCTTTTTATATTTGAGCTTGATACTTATCCTTTCATGTGACCCCTTGGTTCGACCTTGGCCATTTCAAGTTGAAACTTGTTTCTGAGTTTGGTTTCTTTAGTTCAACTAGATGACCATGTTTCTTACTCTGATTTCTGAGCTCATTATGAGTTGATTAAGGATCTATCATCTATGATTCTATTGATTCTACAAATTTTTCATATTTCTAATGAAACTCTATTCCATCATTATGTAGATCTCCTTTATTATAAATTTTGCAATTCTGATCTTTTTCATAAAAGTTTTTGGTAACTTTCCTATTCTTGATTCAAAATCTGAACTATTCTGTTCTTTATTTGAGTTTTTTTTCATCCTAAGACTTGAATACTTTGATGCTCTTGAAGAAATTTGAATTCTCACCTTTCTCGAACTCTTATGCTCTGACACCTTGCTCGAGGTTATGTTACATTTTTTATTTTCTCCAAAAATTTCATTAATATGTACTCGAAACCCTTCTTGGTTATTTTCCATTGATATTGTAGCATTTCTGTATCTTTTAGCATACCATGCATTTTCTCTCTTCAGTTCAACTCTTGGGTTGATCTCTTGTAACCTGTAGTTGCATTCTTCATTCTATCAAGAATCTTTGAGCTAAGATCCTGTATATTTTAAAAGGCTTAGGAAAACTTTCATTCCTACTTTTCTTATTGATTCTCTAACCTGGAATTCTTAGGATGCTATAAACACTTAAATTATGCCACTTTGATGCTTCTATACAACATTTTGACACACCTAGTTGATGTTTTGATATTCCATTCACTTGTGTATTAAAACACGAAGTAGTTGCTTTAGTTATAATGAAAGCCCGTAGCTGGAAAATGATCAATTAGACACTTGCATGTTTACCATTTGTTCAATGTTAAATATGAAGCTTCATAGTATGCTTTCTGGAATTTTTATTTGTATTGCATATATCATTTCTATTATTGCAACTGATTTTACGGTACTTCGTGCTTCCAAATTGTACCTTGAGCTTCACCTATAGTTGCATTTGTATTTTTGACTCTAAGGTTGATTCTGTAACTGAAAATGAATTAGATTTATCAGTTGTGACCAAAGTATATTCTCTGATATTTTGTAACTTGGAAGTGGCCTTCGGGAAAATGTAAATAGTTAATCTGTTATGAAACTGTACATAACTTTTTTCTTTGTAGCAATAAATCCTACATTCAATTTGATATCTGAAGCTATTACTTGTAGTAGTCTGTGTAGTTGGCACTTGATTAATTTAATGATTGTACTTATAGAATGTTGTATTTGTAAGATTCATCTTGAAACTTCATCTCTCTTCGCTGTTTAGGCTTATAATGAATACTTCAAAATCCTTCAGTTTGATGACAAAAGTATAGTTCCCTTTCTTTTCTACATAAACACTATGTTTGATCTTTATTACAACTTTCTATATATGCTGGAAAATTTGAAATATTGACTTTTTATGGTGAAGCCCTCGGCAATTTTTTTCCATAATTATCTCTTCGATCCATTTCCATCTATAGTAGTTGTATTTTTGATTCGATATAGAACATAACACTTCATGTTTGAAGCTAGATAAAAATGAGACATCATAGTTATTTATCTTGATCATGGCATGCTTTATTTAGCTTTTCTGTATCACTTGTTTGATTTAAATAATTCCTTTAAGCATGTAGTAGTTAAAAGCAACATGATTGAAAGTTGTAAATGTCCATTTTTCATTGCGAAGCCCTCACAAAATTTTCCAGAATCTCGTCTTCATTCCTTTTCAACCGTAACCTTCTCTTTTAGCCAACCATCAGCTTTCAAATTTTGTTTCTTCCCTTTTAACTGCAACTTAAAAGTGTTCTTCTATCTGACAATTTCTCTTGTACACTGTAACTTCTTCAATTTTAGAACAGTTACTGAAACTTTGAGTTACATTCTTCCCTTTATGCATGCACTTATGACTTGTCTATTTTTCATTGGCTACTGACACTCACTCGCACACTCGGGAAAATAGTTAGAAAATACTTAGGCTTTTGGCCTCTCATATGTCCATGTTTTCTTATTTTCTTTTCTCTTCCTTCATTTTGAGTGAATAAATAATGCATGTAGTTTGTTCTTCAAGTAGAATAAATCTCCTATTAGGAAAAGATTCATATGCATGAAGTAGGGCAGGTTTCGAGAATATGAATTGATCCCCGAGCTCATAAGCGATAGTTAAATTTTCTTCTTTTCATGTACAAAGGTGGCTTGTACCATGGAGATGAAGATGGAATAAAAGATGGAGATGAAGATGCTTCAATCAAAGAAAAGAAACCCCAAGGCAATGATGGGTTCACTCATAGTCCTTTGTTTTATCTTTCATGCATGTGTACCTTTTATTTCAAGTAGATGTACTTTAGTTTTCTGTTACATCCCATGGCTTGTGTGGGAAACATTTGACCTTCCTTGTGAATAAAACATTGAATTTTGAAAATGAGTTGTGTATTCTTTTCTGCATTGTAACTTCTCTCGTATGGATTGTATAATGAACTAAACAACTCAGTAACATAATTGAATGCCTTAATCATGAAGGAAATAACATTGATGAGAACTTGTAACATCCAAGAATAAACCCCGATTTTTTGATATCTATATTTTTGTTTGCTTTGCTTCAAAACTCAAAGCACTTCACCTACTCAAGAATTTGGCATTTTCATCAAGACAACATAGCTTTCCTCAGGGCTTATGTGTTCTTTTGCTAAAGGTATCATGAAATTGCAAAATATGTGATTTGTTACGTTATGTAACAATACACATAGCTACTGATTTCACTTAAACATTACTCAATTCAGCAATAACTAATAACATCATAACTTCCTTATCTTAGGTATACTTAACCCATGAATTTCATCGTAACTATGAAGTTTCAAGTTACCCATTTTTTCACAAGTGCAAAAATTGTCAACAGTTGTAGCAATCTTGCGAGGAAAGCTACCTGCTAGCTTAAAGACTAGTTCCTTGCTCTTGTCCATTGAGCATGGAGTCCAAAGTATATAACCAAAATTTGCCTTTTCCGAAAGGTCCAACCCTTCCAAAACAAACTAAAGCTGGGAAAGTATCTGGTAAACTAGATCACGTGCATGAATGCACTTATTGAATTGAAAAACATTGCAATGTGCAGAACTGCACTTATTGAAAGGAAATCCTACTCTAACAATCACTGTAAGATTTTCAATAACAATGTTTGAGAAACATACCATTGATAGGAATGGGAATTTCCTCTCCATTCAGCTTCAAAATCTGAAAAGCATTGTGTTCCTTACAAGCTAAAATCATGTAAGGACCACTCCAGAGTGTATCAAACTTTGAGTGTCTTCCTGGCTTTACACGATTAACATCCCACTTTAACACAATATCTCCTTCATTAAATACTCGAACTTGGCTCTCTTGTCAAAATTCTTCTTCATTTGTTTTTGATTCTTCTCCATATTCAAATGAGCTTTATCTCTTAGCTCTTGTAAATCCATTAACTTTGCATAATGAACATGTAATGGTTCATTCTCAAGCAGCTCCATTTGATGTAGAAAATCTAATTTAGGTAACTCAACTGAAATAGGCATTCTTGCTTCTTTTACGTACACAAGCTTGTATGGTGAATTGCCAACCGATCTTTTAGGAGTCACCCTATCGCCCCAAAGTGCTTTGAATTCAACATCAAATGCCAAGATCTTTGATTATCCTTGATTTTTCTTCTTGATGATCCTTAACAAATTCTTGCTAGTACTCTCAGCTAAGACATTACCTTGTGGGTAATAATTAGATAAATAACTTAGATAGATTCCATGGTTGACATCCCAATCTGTTATTTTTTCACCAAGCAATGCTAAAACATTATCTGATATGATAGTTGTTGGAACACCAAATCTATAAACTATACCTTCATAAAAGGATAGTATCGAAGTTTCATTAGCATCCTTCAAGGGTATTGCTTCAGTCCATCGTGTAAAATAATCTGTAGCAGTTAAGATCCACTTGTATCCTTGTGATGATGGTGGATTTATCATGCCAATAAAGTCAAGACCCCACTGCATAAAAGGCTGATCAACTGAGATAGGTTACAAGGGCAGCGAAGCTAGACGTTCTTTTCCAACAAAGAAAGCACATTTTTTACACTTTCTTATCCATTCAAAATAGTCCTTGAATAGGCTAGGCCAATAATAACCAGCTTTCATAATTTTTAAAGTTGCGGTATGTGCTGAGAAGTGACCTCCTACAGGTCCTTCATGGAATTTTGACAATATTTTTTGAACTTTATCATAATCAACACATCGCAGCAAGATTCCATTTATATCTCTTTTGAGCAACACATTATCAATTAAGATACAAGGTACAACTTGTAATCTGAAATATCTTCATTTAATCTTGTCCATACCTTCTGGATAGGTGTCATGTTGTAGATAATTAATGAAATTAGTCATCCATATCGATTCATGAATCTCGTGAGTGAGCTCGGGTTGTTGATTTCCTAGTTGAACCATGATTTCTAGTTGCTAATACGCAATTTCAGCATGCTACTTTGAATCATCTGGTTCTGTAACTTGTTTCTTTTCAATATCAGCAATTAGATGTTCGCACAAACCTTTCCCTCAAACTATCTTAGCAACTCCGAATATCAACATCATACTCAATGACCTTCATTATCCAGCTTTGCTCTTTTCTCATTCAATAGTAAGAATGCTTTCACACTTGGATGAGAAACAAGAACATGAATTTTATTGTTCAAAGCATATACTTGAAAATTGTTTAGTCCTATGACCACTTTGAAAGTTCGTAATTTTCAAGAAATGTGTACCTTGTTTCATAATCATGCAAGCTTTGTCCAAAGAAAGCAATAGGCTGCTCAATATTTTCATCATTGACTTGAGTTAATATAGCTAAGATTGTTTCAGCTCCTGTAAGTGCATACATTGTAAAATCTTTATCAAAATTTGGATTTGCAAGAGTAGGAGCCTGAGAGATAGCTGCTTTGATTGATTCAAATCCTTCTCTCCCTTCGTTGTTCCAAGAGAAAGTTTTCTCTTTCTTTAGCATAGTTGTGAGTGGTTTAACCAATACTGTAAAATTTGGAACAAATCTTCTAACAAAGTTTATTTTTCCAAGAAAACTATGTAATGCTTTCTTATGATGAGGAAATGATAGTTGTGATATGGCTTTAATCCTAAAAGGATCAATTGCTAAACCTTTCTTAGAAATAATATGACCAAGTAGTTTTCCTTGATGTCTTGAAAAGATAGACTTGAAAGTGGATTCAAAGATATTCCAAATTGCCTGCACAATTGAAAAGTTTGCCTTAAGTGCATTAGATATTCTTGAATCTTTTAAAAATACATTAACATCATCTAAATAAAAAGGATGCATTTTTAATAAGTTGTGAAAAGCCATGTGCATTGCACATCGAACGTTGCACCAACATTTGAAAGACCAAAAGGCATCCTTTTGTAAGGATAAGTACCCCACTTAGCGGTAAAAGTTGTTTCATATCTATCTTCTTCTCAGACTAAAATTTGATTATATCCACTGTAACCATCTAGAAGAGATAGTCTATCTCGAACTCGAGACTATTCTCAAAATATGATCCATATTTGAGAGTGGGTAATGATCTTTTAATGAAGCATTATTAAGATCTCTGAAATCTACACATAGTCTGATTTCACCATTCTTCTTCCTAACGGAAACAAGATTGGCTACCAAACTTGAATGCTTAACTGGAAAGATAATACCTGATTCAATCAACTTAGATAATTCTTTCCTCATCAAAGGCTCTATTTTGGGATTTACTGAGGCCTCTGTTTTTATCCTGACAAAGTTTGGAATTTGGTTGCAACTCAATTGTATGTTGTGCTAGACTAGGATCAAATCCTTTCAGATCTTGGTATTTACAAGAAAAAACATCTTTAAACTCTTTGCAAAGATTAATAAATGACTTCTTTTTAGTTAAGGAACATACCCTTCCAAGAATAGCTTTTTCCCTTCATCAACTCGCGATCTCTTCGTAATTGTCAGCGTGAGTTGACATTTTAGTCTTGACCTTTCTTAACTAATCATCAATGTTGAAGATGTCTTCTAATGTGACCAGACCTTGAGGTAGCTTATTTTTCTTCAACTAAACAATCTAGTCACCATATAAATGTTGCAAATTATCCTAATTCTCTTTAGAAAACTCACTTCTTGTTGCAAAACCTATAGATTTGATCATCACCTTCAAAAAATTTCCAATTTGAATCATTATCGTACTAAGGTCCCGACAATTAACTTTATATGAGGCTGGATTTTGATATTTTCAATCTGGTCCAACACTTCAAAATTATCCCCAACTGTTGCAAGTATGTCTGCATGCTTTTTTTCAGCTCTAGGAATAGACTGAATGTTAATAGCATCGAAATCTTCCATTAAGTATGAAAATCTATGTTTGTAAGACTTCATTAATGGATTCTTACAAACATTGAAATTTCTTACTTGATTAATAACTAACTCAGAGTCACCAAAAATCTGTAGCATGTTGATACCTTTCTTTCTGGCCCAAAGTAAGCCATGAATTAAAGCTTCATATTCAGCTACATTACAAGTACATGAAAATTAGAGACTTAAAGTTGAGAAATACCTTTCATTCATTGGGGAAGTGAGCATCGGACACTGCTCCCCGTCCCTTCTTGTTCTTAACTCCATCAAAATCAAGCTTCCAAATCCCTTCGCTTGAATCTTCATTTTTGGACAAAGCAAGGGAAGTGGTGTATTTTCTTCATGCATACAATACACACCAAAAAGGTGTTCTTCAACTTCCTTAAAAGGACCATGTGCATGTTTTTACACTATCTTTTCATCCATAAACATGTTAGAAACACCATCCAATGCTGAAAAATGAGCTACCTCATAAAATCGATGATCTAAGGTCAATAACTAGCCACCGCATTTAGAGAGTGAGGATCAATGTGAAATCTGGCCAATGGCTCTGAATTGATAGTAACTTTGGTACCATAACGAGTAGTGAAAAATAAGAAGGACCAATTTGAAGAAAGATAACCTCTTATTTTTTCTGTGAAATCTCTAGATAAGCATAAAGTAAAGTATGAGAGGCAAGTCAATAGTAACATCTTGCATAATAGAAACATTTGGGCAAACATGTAATGTCACTTCTAAATTATTGATTATATCAACAATATTAGTTGCATTTCCATCAAGTGTCATAAGACACTCCTTTACGTAGACTCATACTACAAACCCAACTTTTTGCAATCACTTTTTGGCATAATGTGCTATTTGCACCACTATCCACCATGTAATTATGAACTAGATGTTCTCCAATAATCAATGATAAATAAAATGGTGGTGGCTTCTTGATATCATGAGCATTCATAACTTTCTCTCAACCATCCACTCAACTTCTTTAATTCGGTCTTGTTTAAACATTATAAGGACCATGTCCTGCCTCTTCAACTTCTTTTTCTATTGTATTTGAAGAAATCTACAAACAGCGTAGCTAGCTCATGAAAGCATAAATATTACTTTGTCAGGAATACTTAAAGTGTCCCACATTGAGATGTTAACATTATGCTTTTTCATTACATCAACAATGTTAAAAGAAGCAACTATTTTAGAGACAGATTCAACTATCTTAGAGTAGGCCTTAGTGAAAACGATTCTACTTTAGCTAGCTTGGATATCTGAGGTATAAACAATCTTCTTGGATCAGAGTAAGCTATTTTTGATGGCCTTTATCAAATGGAACACTTGTTGTTTTTTGGGAACAACATGGTTGTTGGTTAAATTTGGAAATGTAGATGTTGTCTTATCAAGATAAGATGGGCGATATAGGACTATTTTGTTGAATTTGACCTTCAACAGCTTTCCCTTGAGCCCTAGTAGTGACTACAATGAAATCCTCCTCATTAAAACTGACTAAATTTTGTTCAAGGTGCTTTCTAAACATGAGTTTCTTGATGTCCATGCTACATGTGAGGCATGAACAATGTTTCAGATTGAGGTTGTGCAACAAGATTTAGATTCAGAAAAGCATTTGGGGAAGTTACACTGAATGAGGTTTATTGAAAGGTTGACACCACTTCGTAGCCATATTAACTAGAACTAAAGCATTAGATGAACTAGAAACCTTTGGGTCAAATGGCCTTTGTCAAGTAAGGCTACTGTTTTGTTGATAGGGATGATAAGGAGCCCGATAGGGTCTACTAGGTAATGCAAATTTGCTCTCAATCAAAGTAAATTTATTTCCCATAGTTTGCAAAGCTTTAAATACATCATCTGATGGAGCTACAACAATAGGTTCTATGATTGTAATAGGCTGAGGAATAGGTGCTAAATCTACCAAAAATGGCATTGAAAGCCTTGGTGCTAATTTTCCATCTTGAATATGACTATTTTCATCTCGGATAGCGAAGTCATAAGCTGTTGGGAGTGTTTCTCCACCCATTTACTGAATCATAGTTTAGATATTACTATTTAATGCTCTAAGATAATAAAGGAAAGCATGATCAGCTTGAGGCTTGACACTTGCTAGAATTCTCTCCCAAGTTCTGGAAAAATAGATATTGAAACTGGACATAAATTCATTGAGGGCTCTTTTAATAGTAGACAATTGTTCATGAAAGACAAATGATCTCGAATTATCCTGGAACTGTTTTCAACAATTTTTCACCTAGTCATCCCAAGTTCTATGCTTCTAATTTCTAGGTTTCCCTATACCTCATCTAAGGCTACGCCTTCATTTAAACTAGATGCATCTAAAAGTCTTAAAGCTGTAATGCACAACTAAATATTTCAAGTTTTATATTTCATAACTATATATTTTGTATATTTCTAAACAAACAACATTTCTTCCAAAAGAAGGCATTGAAAATAAAAAGTTCATAGTTTCATTATGATCTCAAATGATAATATTTCAAGATTCTAGCAACAATAAAAATAAAAACTCTCTTAGTAAAGACCAATGTTTACAAGAAGCAATAAGTACAATAATGGTTATTTACAAGAGTGTATAGACTTGACAAGCCACATTTATTTACAAAGTGAAGGCAATGTCCTCCAAAGATGAGAAAGACCAAGATGGCAAGAGGCTCTATCTCCAACTTGAGCTCCAACTCCAATACTCCTACAAGAATCCAACTCCAAGAGAACATGGCTTGTTTACCACCCAACCAATAGGCATCATCACATGCCTTTCCATGGTTGGAAGTCATGCTAGCCTCCCCCAAGCCCATGGGAGAGAGGAACTAGCTTCCACAATGTGCACAAGTAATGGGGATTAAACACACAACAAGAGAAAACATAAGACCATTCAACCACTTAGACCTACTATACAATGAAAAACCACAACATGAGGAGAATAAGATCAACCTCACAAGGGGGAAGAGAGGAAGAAGGATGCCCAAATCAAGGTGTCCAACCATAGGAGCACCAATAAATACATATATACAAAACTCCTTATACCTCCTAATCATTCATCCTCCTTATTCCTCCTTATGCTATAGAAATCCTTCTTGGGAGGATTTTCAAACCCAAAAGGGTTTCCTCACCAAGAATGGGGAAAGGTTCAAGCCATATGAACCTTTCTCCCACCTCAAACCATATGAGGGGATGAGAAGGGACCTTCATGGCTTGACCAACAACCATGAGGTTTGAGAGGGAAATCCCTCTCTCTTCCCCTACATTCTCCAAAAACCATCATTCCAAATGATGGTGGAGAGAAAACAAAGAAAATAATAAGAACAAACAACAACCACATTCACCATACACATTCAAACACATCATTTCACACACATTTTATCATTGATTAAACATAGTTTACAAGATAAACAAAACTAAGAAGAAAAAGGTTAAGAACCCTACCTCTATAATGCTTTCCAAGACTCTAAGCTTTTCCCTTTGTCCAAGCTCCCTCCAAGCTCCCAAAATTCTCCAAGTGCTCCAAAAAAATGAACCAAGAAGACCCATTCCTTCCACATGAGGAAGAATAAAAAGAGGAACCCAAAAGTTTCCTCACCAATGAGAAAGTGACAAGTGTCACCTCCTCTCCTCTCAAGAGTCAAAGATTCCAAAAACCAAATAAGTAAGAGTAAACTCACCTTTTATCCCTTTTCACCCAAAATACCAAAAACTAAAATAAAACAAAGTGGAGCAACTTTTAACACTTTCACACAATCCAACCATCTTACATGGATGGTGACTAAAGAGGGCTAAATGGGAGGGAAACTCCCTCCAAACCTTGGAAATAGGCCCCCTACCTATTAGGTAGGGTCCAAGGGCCCATTTTCATGCTAAGGGAACCCCCAAACTCAAAAGGGGTCCCTAAAATTACCCAAAATAACCCAATTTCGGGTTTGGCATGCTTGGGCACATGGGTAGAGGGTGTGGGGTCCACCCAAGGTTCACATGTGGTCCCCAATCCCTTCTACCAACACACACACACTTTCCCAAAACCAACACTTAACTTAAGATAAGATCATTAAACCCCTAAGCTAGTTTACTTAATAAAACACACCCTAAACCTAATTAATTTTACAAAACAATATTACATTACAATTGAGGGGTTCACCCATGGTGCCCAATTAAATACATCTATTCTAAGGCCTCAAACATTTAGCATGGTTAGGACTCAGCCCGTGGGCCGCTTGTGCACAATTGCGTAGCTGCCCTGAAACCCATGCTCTCCTATACCTGTCACCTGCACACTCATTGCACACATTAACCGCATCTGTCCAATATAATAAACATCATCTATACATCACAATATCAATCAAACTTATAATGTCCGAACATAATTTACAATTGATAGTGCAATGCATACAATTATCCACATAGTTTGCCATGAATCATCCACAAAAAATTGCAACGACATACACTTAGGTTAGCATGAAAATTACCATCATTAAATCCAAAACACTATATCATTAATCAAATCAACCACAAGAGACTAACATCTAACCAATAAGTCTATCATATAACCCTGTTAGTGTCATCACATCATAAGAAATATATCAGTATATGAATCTAATCCAATTGGCGCTATGCGCCCAAAATGCCATAATGTCCATGAGGATAAAATATCATAGTAAAATGTCCAAAGTCTATCAGAGTCTCAATCAAAACATGTCTAGGAATAAAGGAACCAACAGATAACTGGAGCTATAAAAATGTGGGCACTACATCCCCCTCTCCTAGAATTAGACTTCCTCCTGGAAGTCATTGGAAGAGATAGGGATATCTAGCCCTCAGTGGTGTAGCATCCTCCTAGGTAGCTGATGACTCGTCATATCGGTCCCACTGCACTCTAACCTGGTCCAAATCTCGACCCCGAAGGGCCAACCTCCGGTGCTCCAGTATGCGTACGGGCTCCAATCTCCACTGCCCTCCGTCCTCTACCTATAATGCCGACCAATCCAAAACATGAGAAACATCTGGTACATATCTACGTAGTACAGAAACATGAAAACGTCGTGGGCCCATGCAAGGCGTGGTGGCAAAGCTAGGCGATAGGCAACTGGACCGATGACCTCAAGAATATCAAAAGGCCCCACAAAACGAGGTGATAGCTTAGAACCCTTTCCATAACGGATCAGACTCTTATGAGGACGAACCTCAAGAAGACTTTGTCACCCACTGAGAAGTGACGATCGATCCTCTTGTGTCCGCATATACGCCTTCCGGCGTGCTCTAGCTCGCTCAAGACGCCGCCGAATCGTAACAACCTCGCTGCTCTAAATCCTCGAAGATAAGCTGCCCCAAAATAATCTCGCCATCTAAGTCTATCCTACTCAAAGGTGTCCCGCAAGGTCGTCCATACAAAGCCCGATAGGGAGCCATGCCAATGGAGCTATGATAATCATTATATGTAGGCAAAAACTCAACTAAATGCAAATAGTCTTCCCACTTCTTCTGCTGGTCCATCACATACATCCTCAACATGTCCTCAAGAACCTGATTAACCCTCTCTGTCTGCCCATCTGTCTCTGGATGATATGCCGAACTGAAATTAATCTGTGTACCCAAGGCCTCCTGAAAAGAAGTCCAGAAAACTGATGTGTAGATGGTGTCTCTGTCATTAATGATCGTCTTCGGAATCCCATGCAATCTGACAATATCCTCCATGAACACTTTGGCGATGGCCTGTGCATTATAGGTGACCTTGGTTGGCGAGAAATGCACAACCTTGGTCAACTTATCCACAGTGACCATAATGGCATCATGACGATAAGAGGACATAGGAAGTCCTACTATGAAATCCATGGAGATCACATCCCATTTCCACTCAGGAATGTCATGAGGGTATAAGAGTCCTGCGGGATGAGAATGCTCTGCCTTGACTCTCTGACACTCAAGACACCGTGCTACAAAATCTGCTATGTCTCGACGAAGACCCGGCCAATAATATAACTCTCTCAAATCGGCATGCATCTTCTTCACTCCTGGATGTGCTATATATGGGGCTCGATGAGCCTCAATAAGGATGAAACTACGCAGATCACCTGCCTTAGGCACATAAATGCACCTATGGAACCGAAGCAAACCATCTGACTCTAACATGCATCCTGAATATCTGCCCTCAAAAGAACCCTGAGAATCCAACATCTACCTAGCACCCTCATAAACCTGTCCTCTGGAAGATGCTCAAGTATCCTGCCTCTCAAATCTGACTGCAGTGTCAAAGAAGCAAGCACATGCCATCATCTACTAAGTGCATCTGCAACAACATTTTCCTTTCCCTTGATATACTACGCACCTCCATGTCATACTCACAAAGGAACTCCATCCAACGCCGTTGACGAGCGTTGAGGTTCGGCTGAGAGAAGATATGCTGTAAGCTACAATGATCTGTCCTCAAGATGAAAGGTCTACCCAAAAGGAAATGTCGCCAACGCACAAGTGCATGAACAACTGCTGCAAGCTCTAAGTCGTGAGTAGGATAGTTAAGCTCATAGTCCTTGAGCTTACGAGACTCAAAAGCAATAACCCGACGCTCCTGCATAAGAACTGCTCCCAAACCCTCTAGTGATGCATCATGAAAACAACAAAATCCTCTGTTGGGTCTGGAACTGCTAAGATGGGCACCGTGGTTAACCTTTCCTTAAGCAACTGAAAGGCCTGCTCACATTTTTCTGACCAATCAAACTTCTTCCCTTTCCTCTGAAGAGAAGTAATAGGGTGAGCAATCCTAGAAAAGTCCTGCACAAACCTACGGTAATACCCTGCTAAACCCATGAAGCTCCTCACCTCAGTGACTGATGTGGGTGCTGGCCAATCCAAGATAGCCTGAATCTTAGAGGGATCTACGGAGATACCTCTCCCGATATGATATGACCCAAGTATCGAATCTCTCGTCTCAAAGAAGCTGCATTTTCCAAGTTCCCATACAACTTCTGCTCTCTCAAAACCTGAAGTACCTGCCTCAAATGCTCCTCATGTTCCTCCTCGTAACGAGAATAAATCAATATGTCATCAAGGAACACTAAAACAAAGCGATCCAGAAATGTCCTGAATACTCCATTCATGAGGCTCATGAAGACAGCTGGGGCATTGGTCAAACCAAATGGAACCACTGTGAACTCATAATGCCCGTAACGTGTGCGAAACGCTTGTCTTATGAATGCTCGCATCTCGAAATGCGCAATCGATGATATCCTGACTTGAGATCGATTTTGGAGAACACTCTAGCTCCCCGCATCTGATCAAACAAGTCATCAATCCTAGGGAGTGGATAACGGTTCTTTATTGTGACCTTATTGAGCTGTCTGAAATCTACACAAAGCCTGAGAGAACCATCCTTCTTCTTCACAAATATGACTGGCGCTCCCCAAGGAGATACACTAGGGCGAATGAGACCCTTCTCTAACAACTCCTCTAACTGAATCTTGAGCTCATGAAGCTCAAGTCGCATCCGATAGGGTGCCCTAGAAACCGGTGCAAAAGATCCGTGCACTAAGTCAATGGTGAAATCCACCTCCCTACTAGGTGGTAAACCTGGAAGCTCCCTGGAAACACATCTGCATACTCCCTCAAAACTACGTGATCATCAAGGGGTGAATGCTCTGGAGTACTGTCCGAACGATCACTGATAGTGATAGCAAACAACTGGCAACCCTTACGCATGCTCCGCTTGAGTTGCTTAGCCGAGATCATACGCAAGGAAATGGGTCTCTGCATCCCTGAAATCACAACTGCACTACCCAAATCATCCTGACACTCAATGACCTTCTCTCTACAATCCACCTTAGCTCGATGAGCCTCGAGCCAATCCATACCCAACACTACCTGATAGGATCCTAAAGGAATAACTCGAGGTCAAGCGTAGTGGAGAAGACTCCCAAATCGAGTACACAACTCTCCACATACGAGTCCACTGGTGAGTTTAGCCCCAGAGGCCAACTCAACCTGCCAACTATCTGGCTGCCTAGCCACCACTAGCCCACACTGGTCCACTATAGAAGGTGATATAAAGGAATCTGAAGCACCTGAATCAAAAAGTACTGAGACAGAAATACCCCTGATAGTACCTGTCGTCTCAATGACTGTGGCCTGATGCTCAGCCTGGCGGTTGTCAACCACTGCATACACACGATGGGCGCGTCCCACGTCACCCACCGTCTGCTCGGATCTAGGAGCTCTCTGCATATCCGTAGTAGTGGGCTTGTGCGGACACATACGCACATAATGATCCGAGCCCCACAAATAAAACATCCTCCCGTACTCCCCCGAGATGGGGTCCTCCCGTGCTCGCGAATCGAACTCGCCGGTCCAACCCTAGTAGACTGCTGCGAGCGGGCTGGCTGGGAGTGATGAGTACCCGGCCTCCTGTCTCTAGACCCACCAAAACCACCTCTAGACCCACCTCGCTGAAAACTCTGAGTCTGTCTACCCCTCTGATGCTGGTGTCCCTGATGCTGTGTCTGCTGTGATGGGTGTGGAGGAGCTCTCGATGCTGCTGGAGAAGACCAGAATCCTCCTCTAGGGGGTGGTACTGCTCCCCGTGCTCTCTGACTCTGGAATGCCTGAATCCTGTCCTGAACTTGCTCTTGTTTCTTTCTCTGTGCTCCTGAGCCTTGGTCCTATTCTCCTCAGCCAAGTAGGCCTTCTCAACGGCCTTCTCGAGCGTGGGAGGAGATAACATCCTAACAGCTCCTGCTATATCTGCATTCAGCCCCGAATGAACCTGTTTACCTGCAACTTCTCATCTTGCAGGTAGTCTACATACTGCAAGAGATCCAAGAACCTACTCTCATACTGCGCCACTGAGCCAGAACCCTGTCGTAAGTCGAAACTCATCGATCCTCTTCTGCACAAAATGTTCTGACATATACCGGGCCCTGAATCGCTCCTCGAACAACTCCCATGTCACTGTATCTCGAGTCAAATGGAGCTTCCGCTCCTCATTCCTCCACCAAACGCCTGCTGCATCTCGGAGGAGGTGTATGGCGAACCTGGCTTTGACGTTGCTCTCATGAGAGTGCAAACCAAAGCAGCTATCCAAGCTAAGGAGCCAGGACTCCGCCCCAAAGCCGTCTGTCGAACCAAGAAACGTAGGCGGTCAAGCAGCGAAGAAGGTCTCGAATCACACTGCCTGTGTCTCGATCCTGACGGTGTGGTCTAACAGGTGAGAGGGGTCGCATATCTCCAAAAGGTCCTCAAGCCGTGTGATCGGCCGTGATTTAAACGAGGCCACCCTCTCGCCAAGGATGGAAGGGCTGCGTGACCTCTCTCGCCTCGGATGTCGTGCTCAGTGGCTCTCGATGTGCGTCCTCACCAATCAACTCCTCATCTCCTAACCGAATGTCCTCCTCTCTCGGCACTCGCGGGGTGGAAGACGCCCCGTACGACACCTATCACCGCCGCAGGGTCTCCAATATCTCGAGGCCCAAAATCGGGGCCGGGGCTCCCGCAGTAGGTGCACTACGCCCGAACCTCGAGCCGATCGTCCCTCTCTTGGGTGCCATCCTAAACCCGAGGTAAAAAAAAATAAAAAATAAATATAAATGGATTTAAACGTTTTTTAAGCATTATTTTATTATTTTTATTATTTTTTATTAAAGCGTTATTAATTTTTTTTTATTAAATGATATTATTACTAATGTTTGCTTAAGCCTATCAATTAATAATTAATTTATATTAATCATTAATTTACCCAAAATCAAATGAACACTAACCCAATAATAATTTTAATTTATTTATTTATTTTATTTATTATTATTTTTTTGAAATAAATTAATACCATCCCGCAATAATTTAATTATTTTAATCTATTAATCTCCTTAGGGTTATAAATAAAAATTTACACTTTTTGTAAATAATTAGTCTTCCCCCTTTTAATTAATTTTCCCACACACCCGTTTTTAATTTAATTAGCTTTCCCCCCCTTTTAATTTATTTTACCCACACACCCCATCAATTTTATTTTTATTTTTTTATTCCCATTAAAAGTCATGTTTTAAAGAAAAGTAGGGTTGAATGAGAGCCCTAGGATCTAATCCAATCTTGGCCATTCATTTCAAACTTGCCCTAAATTTGCCCTAATTTCTATGTGTTTTTTTCTTTTCTTTTTTTTTTCATTTGTTTTCATTCATTTTGTTAATTGCTTCTCTATTTCTCTTAGATGTTTTCATTGAATTCTCTCATTTGCAGGTGTGAAAGATATATAGGATATATATTCTTTTTTTTTGAAATCCCTACATCCATGTATGTTTTTTTTTTTTTTTTTTTCCATGTATTTCTTTTTGAAAATTGGTAAGGGGAAAACCCAAGTTTTGATATATATATATATATATATATATATATATATATATATTTTTTTTATATATATGTATTTATATATATATATATATATATTTATTATATTTTATTTTATTTTTTTTTTTATTTATAGGGCTGTTTGCTGGATGGGGTGGGGAATGGCAGCGGGGCAGGGGGCGGGGGGCAGGCGCGGGCGGTGGGGCAGGGGGGGGCGGGGGGCAGGGTCGGGGGGCAGGGGTGCGGGGTCGGGGGGGCCGGGGGGGCGGGGCCAGGGGGGAAAGGGGGGGTGGGGGCGCGGGGGGGGGGGTCCGGGGGTCCGGGGTCGGGGGGGCACCAGGGGGGGCCAGGGGGTCTGGGGGGGGGGCGGGGGCGGGGGGGAGGGGGGCAGGGTCCGCGGGGGGGGCAGGGGGGGTCCGGGGTAGGTCGGGGGGTTCGGCCCCCAAAACACTTTTTTTTTTTTTTTTTTTTTTTTTTTTTTTTTTTTTTTTTTTTTAAATTTTTTTTTTTATTATTACTTATTATTTTTTTTTTTTTTTTTTTCATAAATAAAAATATTAAATATATATATATATATAAGTATATTTATATATTATTATTATTATTATATTATATTATATTTTTTTATTATTTTTTTTATATATATATATATATATATATATATATATATATATATATATATATATATATATATTATATATATATATAATATATATATATATTCTATGAAAAAAAAGATATATATATTATTTTATTATTATTATTATTTTATTATTTTTTTTTTTTTTTATTTAGAAAATATAGTTATAAATAGGAAAACAAAAAAAATAAAATAAGAATAAAATAACTATATTAAATTTGTTTTCATTTCTTTGTTCAATACTATCAAATTTGCAGGCCAAAACCTAATTTTTTTAAAAACATAATAAAAAAAAAAAAACAATGAACACTAGTTTTCCCTAAATGAACTAACTAACTATTAATTTCTTTTTTGCAATACTAACTAAATAAATACTTCAGATTTTCATGCAAAAAATTATATTAACAAAAAAAATATTTTTTTTTTTTTAAAAAAGCAAGACTAAGACATCTACAAGTTACCCAAAAGTCCGTGTGTTGAAACCACGCTCTGATACCAAAATGTAATGCCATATTTTTTTTTTTATAAAATGCAAGCACACTAAATTTTTTTTTTTTTTTATGTATGTAATGCACAACTAAATATTTCAAATGTATATTTCATGACTATATATTTTGCATATTTCTAAACAACAATTCTTCCAAATGAAGGCATTGAAAATAAAAAGTTCTTAGTTTCATTATAAACTCAAATGACAATCTTTCAAGATTCTAAAGAACAATAAAATAAAAACTCTCTTAGTAAAGACCAATGTTTACAAGAAGCAATAATTACAATAATGGTGATTTACAAGAGTGTATAGACTTGACAAGCCACATTTATTTACAAAGTGAAGGCAATGTCCTCCAAGGATGAGAAAGACCAAGATGGCAAGAGGCTCTACTATCTCCAACTCCAATACTCCTACAAGAATCCAACTCCAAGAGAACATGGCTTGTTTACCACCCAACCAATAGGCATCATCACATGCCTTTCCATGGTTGGAAGTCATGCTAGCCTCCCCCAAGCCCATGGGAGAGAGGAACTAGCTTCCACAATGTGCACAAGTATAATGGGGATTAAACACACAACAAGAGAAAAAAAAACATAAGACCATTCAACCACTTAGACCTACTATACAATGAAAACCACAACATGAGGAGAACAAGGTCAACCTCACAAGGGGGAAGAGAGGAAGAAGGATGCCCAAATCAAGGTGTCCAACCATAGGAGCACCAATAAATACATATATACAAAACTCCTTATACCTCCTAATCATTCATCCTCCTTATTCCTCCTTATGCTATAGAAATCCTTCTTGGGAGGATTTTCAAACCCAAAAGGGTTTCCTCACCAAGAATGGGGAAAGGTTCAAGCCATATGAACCTTTCTCCCACCTCAAACCATATGAGGGGATGAGAAGGGACCTTCATGGCTTGACCAACAACCATGAGGTTTGAGAGGGAAATCCCTCTCTCCCCCCCTACATTCTCCAAAAACCATCATTCCAAATGATGGTGGAGAGAAAACAAAGGAAATAACAAGAACAAACAAACAACCACATTCACCATACATCATTTCACACACTATTTTATTGATCAAGCATAGTTTACAAGATAAACAAAACTAAGAAGAAAAAGGTTAAGAACCCTACCTCTATAATGCTTTCCAAGACTCTAAGCTTTTCCCTTTGTCCAAGCTCCCTCCAAGCTCCCAAAATTCTCCAAGTGCTCCAAAAAAATGAACCAAGAAGACCCATTCCTTCCACATGAGGAAGAATAAAAAGAGGAACCCAAAAGTTTCCTCACCAATGAGAAAGTGACAAGTGTCACCCCTCTCCTCTCAAGAGTCAAAGATTCCAAAACCAAATAAGTAAGAGTAAACTCACCTTTTATCCCTTTTCACCCAAAATACTAAAAACTAAAATAAAACAAAGTGGAGCAACTTTTAACAATTTCACACAACCCAACCATCTTACATGGATGGTGACTAAAGAGGGCTAAATGGGAGGGAAACTCCCTCCAAACCTTGGAAATAGGCCCCCCTACCTATTAGGTAGGGTCCAAGGGCCCATTTTCATGCTAAGGGAACCCCCAAACTCAAAAGGGGTCCCTAAAATTACCCAAAATAACCCAATT
This sequence comes from Taxus wallichiana var. yunnanensis, assembly GCA_018340775.1. NCBI lineage: Eukaryota > Viridiplantae > Streptophyta > Pinopsida > Cupressales > Taxaceae > Taxus > Taxus wallichiana. Next base: position 650,360,936 of record CM031238.1, read on the forward strand.
TCGGGTTTGGCATGCTTGGGCACATGGGTAGAGGGTGTGGGGTCCACCCAAGGTTCACATGTGGTCCCCAATCCCTTCTACCAACACACACACACTTTCCCAAAACCAACACTTAACTTAAGATAAGATCATTAAACCCCTAAGCTAGTTTACTTAATAAAACACACCCTAAACCTAATTAATTTTACAAAACAATATTACATTACAAATTGAGGGTTCACCCATGGTGCCCAATTAAATACATCTAATCTAAGGCCTCAAACATTTAGCATGGTTAGGACTCACCCATGTGGGCGCTTGTGCACAATTGCGTAGCTGCCCTAAAACCCATGCTCTCCTATACCTGTCACCTGCACACTCATTGCACACATTAACCGCATCTGTCCAATATAATAAACATCATCTATACATCACAATATCAATCAAACTTATAATGTCCGAACATAATTTACAATTGATAGTGCAATGCATACAATTATCCACATAGTTTGCCATGAATCATCCACAAATAAAATTGCAACGACATACACTTAGGTTAGCATGAAAATTACCATCATTAAATCCAAAACACTATATCATTAATCAAATCAACCACAAGAGACTAACATCTAACCAATAAGTCTATCATATAACCCTGTTAGTGTCATCAACATCATAATCATAATGTCCAAGATATATATCATAGTAAAATGTCCAAATCTAATCCAATCAAAACATGTATAGCACGCCCCAAAATGCCATAATGTCCATGAGGATAAAATATCATAGTAAAAATGTCCAAAGTCTATCGTAGTCTCAATCAAAACATGTCTAGAAATAAAGGAACCAACAAAAGAATATCTCTCAAAAGTGCACCCTATAGAGAGCTATAAAAATGTGGGCATGCACATTAAAATAAAGTAGAAAACACTGAATTTGCATTCACACAACTTATAAAAACATACATAAGACTGTAAAATAACTTGGAAAGGAAAAAAATACTTTTTACTCGTAGGAAAAAAGCTGGAAAAAATTGCTTGACTCATATATCCAAAAAGTCCTCTAGAAGTTCCCCTTGTGCTTTGCTAAGGCACACAATATATAGAAAAAATAAAATTCACCCTCTTCCTAAAATAGCCTAAGGCTTGTACTCTCCCATGCATCCTATTTTTATCCTTTATTTAATAATAGATAAAGGAAAAAATAGAGCATGCAATTACAAATAGGCATTATTATCCTTACTTACATTGCAGTCGAACTGAAGTTGATTGTTCTATTTTTTAGAAAAGAAGGGTGAATAATTTGCTAAAAATAAGATTGCTTGCTAAGAAAGTCTCTCTCCATGAACATGCAACTTTGTATTCCTCTCTATTCTGATCCTGTTGTGAAGGCATGTAAAAAAACAACTCCTTGTTTGTGAGAAAAATAATTACATTACTTGCAATATTTACAAAATAATTCATCGACTGTGGGGACCACTAGGAGCACATGTGTAATCATAATAAAATCTTATTTTCTAGAAAGATAAGGAAATTAAGCCTTCAAAAGGTTTCTTGCATCTGATGTTGACCTATGCTCTATTTCTTTGTGATCACATAAAAAATGCATTCCAATTCATGTACAATCTATCACCATCAGTGGGGACCACTTGTGGTTGTGAACTCTTGCCTTCGTTGGGCTTGGCCACTCTTATGGACTTAGCATATTACCATGGTTTAGATACATAAGGGGCAATTTTTAAAATTCACCACACTATGCTCGACCACCTTTTGATTATTCACGACCAATAGTTTTTCTTGTCGACTTTGTATGTCTAGATCATATCTAATTTAGAAATTCACCTTTTCAGTAATCATTGGGTATAATTGGTCGGCCCCTTTATAATATTTGGAGCATGCACTATGGTTAGAATTTGAAATTCATTGCAAATGATTTTGCTATATGGACATGTGGGTTGTCCCCTTCTCCTCAGTGACTCGTCCCTTGCTGACTTGGTTGGTGATATATGTAACTCAAATTGAGTTTGCTTTAATATTCATTGATCATCTTGGGCCCTTGATCTCTGTACCTCTATTTTTTATGTCATTGATCCTTGGACTCATGGTTAGGGTTTCTAACTGGACATTAAATTTGGTCGAGTGGAGATTGAATGTGGTTAGTTGCTTTGATCACGGAGCTTGATCTTTGGCCCTTGATCTCTGTCCTTTCGATCTGGAGTCCTTGATTTCTGACCGTGGTTGAGTTAGGTTGAAACTCACCTCTTGAGTTTGCATGGTAAAGGGTGTCTTTGACCCTTAAGCACATTTCATTTGGTTTTTGGTTATGCGGGTGAAGCCTGGAAAAATTTGATGCCATTGTTGAAGCTCACTCAGCTCGGTTTTAAGAATTTTATTCTCTGTCTCATTTCATTAGACACTAACATGGTGATGAGAGCTTTATCTGTAATTTGAATTTCTGATTTCTTAGAACTCTGTGAGGTTTACTTTCCACCATGGTTTCTATGTCTTAGAGTTCGGTTATGTTCCCCTTAAGAGGGTGTATTTGGGGCATTATTTTCCTTTGATTTATTTAGGGATAAAAGGTCACCATTAATATTTATTTGGACTTATGCCAACTTTTGATTTTATTCCTCTATTTGATATCCTCGAGACCTTGTCTGCATTCGAGGTCCTCCTTGTTGGAGAGATAAAAATATATGGCCACCATTTCTTCTACTAAGCCCTCGGGCTTGTATCTCTGTCCGGTTATCCACTTCTATGTGGCATATTACTATGTCATGGCTTGGTCTAGAGGGTTTTGAGCATGTTTGACCCTTTCTTTATTTTTTGTTCTGCGACTATGGTTATTCATGGAGGTTTATCTAAGCATTTGTACGTAAGCCTCTAATTTCTTCAGCAGAGTCACAATTATTCAACACCGAATCTATTTGTAGTTTTAGATGCTGGGAGTGAGTTCTGAATCACCACCTTACGGGTAAGAAACTAATTTTCCTTGCTCTTTTGTAACAACCCAAAATGGGTATTAATCATTTAATTGAAAAGTATCAGATTTTTAGGAAACTTTTAACCTGGGTAATTATATTTTCTGATTTGTGCATATTCTGCCTTTCATTCTAGATCTGAATGTTTTTTCGATTTGGGTATTCATATTTTCTATCAAATGGCCATCATTTCTGATTTGTAGTTCATGTAGTGTATTTTGAATACTATCTTTCTATATTTGAGCTTGATACTTATCCTTTCATGTGACCCCTTGGTTCGACCTCGGCCATTTCAAGTTGAAACTTGTTTCTGAGTTTGGTTTCTTTAGTTCTGAACTAGATGACCATGTTTCTTACTTTGATTTTTGAGCTCATTATGAGTTGATTAAGGATCTATCATCTCTGCTTATATTGATTCTAAAAAAATTTCATATTTCTAACGAAACTCTATTCCATCATTATGTAGAGCTCTTTTATTATAAAGTTTGGAATTCTGAGCTTTTCATAAAATTTTCTGGTAACTTTCTGTTCTTGATTCAAACTCTGAACTATTATGTTCTTTATTTGAGTTTTGTTTCATCCTAAGACTTGAATACTTTGATGCTCTTGAAGAAATTTGAAGTCTCACCTTGCTCGAACTCTTATGCTCTGACACCTTGCTCGAGGTTATGTTACATTTTTATTTTCTCCCAAACATTTCATTAATATGTACTCGAAACCCTTCTTGGTTATTTTCCATTGATATTGTAGCATTTATATATCTTTTAGCATACCATGCATTTTCTCTCTTCAGTTCAACTTTTGGGTTGATCTCTTGTAACCTATAGTTGCATTCTTCATTCTATCAAGAATCTTTGAGCTAAGATCCTGTATATTTTAAAAGGCCTAGGAAAACTCTGATTCCTTCTTTTCTTATTGATTCTACAACTTGGAATTCTTAGGATGCTCAGACACTTAAACTCTAGTACTTTGATGCTTCTGTACAACATTTTGACACACCTAGTTGATGTTTTGATATTCCATTCACTTGTGTATTAAAACACGAAGTAGTTGCTTTAGTTATAATGAAATCATGTAGCTTGAAAATGATCAATTAGACACTTGCATGCTTATCATTTGTTCAACTATAAATCATGAAGCTTCATAGTATGCTTTCCTGGAATTGTTATTTGTATTACATATATCATTTCTATTGTTGCAACCTGATTGATGGTGCTTCTTGCTTCCAAACTATACTTTGAGCTTCACCTGTAGCTGCATTTGTATTTTTGACTCTAAGGTTGATTCTGTAACTAAAAATGAATTAGATTTATCAGTTGTGACCGGAGTATATTCTCTGATATTTTGTACCTTTAAAGTGGCCTTCTAGAAAATGTAAATAGTTCATCTGTTCTTAAACTGTACATAACTTTTATCTTTGTAGCAGTAAATCCTACATTCAAGTTGATATTTGAAGTTATTACTTGTAGTATTCAGTGTAGTTGGAACTTGATTAATTTAAAGACTGTACTTATAGAATGTTGTATTTGTAAGATTCATCTTGAAACTTCATCTCTCTTTAGTTGTTTAGGCTTATAATGAATGCTCCAAAATCCTTCAGTTTGATGACTGAAAGTATAGTTCCCTTTCTTTTCTGCATAAACACTGTGTTTGATCTTTATTACAACTTTCTATGTATGCTAGAAAATTTGAAATGTTGACTTTTTATGGCGAAGCCTGGAAAAAGTTTCCAGAATTCTCTCTTAGATCAGTTTCAAGCTATAGTAGTTGTATTTTCTGATTCAAAATATAGAACATATCACTTCATGTTTGAAGCTAGTTAAAAATGAGACATCATAGCTATTTATCTTGATCATGGCATGCTTTACTGCTTTTCTGTATCACTTATTTGATTTAAATAATTCCTTTAAGCATGTAGTAGTTAAAAGCAACATGATGGAATGTTGTAAATGTCCATTTTTCATGGCGATGCTCTGTCAAAATTTTTCTAGAATCTTGTCTTCATTCCTTTTCAACTGTAACCTTCTCTTTTAGCCAAACATCATCTTTCAAATTTTGTTTCTTCCCTTTTAGCTGCAACTGAAAAAGTGTTCTTCTATTTGTCAATTTCTCTTCTACACTGTAACATCTTCCATTTCGAGGCAATGCTTATGGAAACTTTGAGTTACATTCCTCCCTTTATGCATGCACTTATGACTTGTCTATTTTTCATTGACTACAACCTGTACCTGCACACTCAGTAAAATAGTTAGAAAATAATTAGGCTTTTTGGCCTCTCTTATGTCCATGTTTTCTTATTTTATTTTCTCTTCCTTCATTCTGTGTGAATAAATCATGCATGTAGTTTGTTCTTCAAGTAGAATACATCTCCTATTAGGAAAAGATTCATATGCACGAAGTAGGACAGTGTAGGAATATGAATTGATCCTTGAGCTCATAACTGACAGTTAAATTTTCTTCTTTTCAGGTACAATGACTTCTACAATGGAGATGAAGATGCTTCAATCAAAGAAAATAAACCCCAAGGCAATGATGGGTTCACTCATAGTCCTTTGCTTTCTCTTTTATGCATGTGTACCTTTTATTTCAGTAGATGTACTTTAGTTTTTAGTTACATCCCACGGCTTGTGTGGGAAACATTTGACCTTCCTTGTGAATAAAACATTGAATTCTGAAAATGAGTTGTGTATTCCTTTCTGCATTGTAGCTTCTCTGTATGGATTGTATAATGAACTAAACAAATCAATAACATAATTGAATTTCTGAATCATGAAGGAAAGATCATTGATGAGAACTTCTAACATTCAATAATGAACCTTGATTTTCTAATATCTGTATTTCTTTTTGATGCTTCAAAACTCAGCACTTCACCTACTCTGTAATTCAATGTTTTCATCAAGACAACACAGTTGTCCTCTGGGCATTTTGTGTTCTTTTGCTTTGAAGGTATCATGAAATTGTAGAATATGTGATTTTTTACGTTTTGTAACAACACACATAGTGTAGATTTCACTTAAACATTAATAAATTCAAAAATAACTAATAACATCAAAACTTCCTTAGCTTAGGTATACTTCACCTATAACTTTCATCATAACGATGAAGTTTCGAGTTGCCCATTTTTGTACAAGTGAAAAAATTGTCAACAGAAACCAAAATGAGGACAGATTTTTCATGCATCGATATGGGGAGATAAAAAGACAATAGAGCCCGTAAACTCAAGAATTTTAAGGAAAAATAGGAGATACCAAATTGAGCACCAACATCGGCTCGACTGGGATGGGAACTCATTGTGACTACTACAACAAAAAATAGCATACCAAGTGCCAAAAGCATACCATTAGGAAACGAAGTCAAATAATAAGCTTGCAAAATAGAGAAACCATAACCATCCTCCAAAAATGAACCGAGAAACCAACAAAACCATGTCACGAAGGACCAAAATGAACAAAAATAGAAAAAATGAAAGCAAAATGAAACCGGAAGAGTATACGGTGTACTGATGAAGTATACCTTGATTTTGAGAAATCAATCAAGGAAATGTTTCAAATGTCGACCATTAACGAAAATTAAAGTAGTTCCCCATCTAAATATTTTAGGAAGAAGGTATTTTCACTAATTTGAATATCAATTGAATAAGGGCCCATCTAAAATGCATAAAATTTACCATGTTGGCCCTTATCTTCATGTCTATTGTCCCATAATAGCACAACATCCCCAATGTTGAAAGCTCTTGCAGTCACCTTCTTGTCAAATAAATTCTTCAACTTTTCTCTGAACTTCACATATTGTTGATGGCATTCCCTTCTTTCTTCATCTAACTCAATAATCGATTGATTCGAGAATCATATGGACTAACTTATTGATCTTCAATCTATTGAACAAACTAAAATGAAGATAATTACAAATGAAGGGGAAGAAAATCTTGAGTTCCATATACCAACTCAAATGGGCTTTTACCAGTAGCTCTTTTGACAGTGATTCATTTAACCCAAAAATCAAACTTCAGTTTCTCACCCCACTACTTTTTGTTCAGCTCCAAGGTTCTTCTAATGATCTTCAACAAGTTTTTATTTTTGGACTGAGCTTGTCCATTTCCTTAGGGAGTGTAGTTAGAGGCATATGTCAAATTGATTCCATACTCTTTACACATTGCCACCAAAGTTTTGGATTTGAAACTCATGGCATTATTAGCAACAACCTTAGCTGGCACTCCAAATATGCATATGATTTGATTTAGCATGAAGTCCATGATAACTTGGTGTGTTGATTTCTTGGTGGGGATTGCTTCTAGCCACTTAGTGAAATAATCAGTGGCTACAAGAATCCATTTATGACCATCACTGGAAGGATCAAAAATTTTGCCAATGAAATTCATTTCCCATTGCTTAAATGGGGTTTCAACTGACACATGATGCAAAGGAAGGGATCCTGAAGCTTTCATTCTTCCAGAAAAATGCTGGAAACTTTCACATTTCCTAACTAATATAGTTGTATCTTTGAAGAGAGTTGGCCACCAATAACCATCCCTTAAGATTTTATGTTTTGTAACTCTCCCAGAAAAATGTCCCCTAGAAACACCTCCATGGCTATCAACAATTATTTTGGGGGCCTCATGTTCGATAATGCATCTCAAGAGCACTCCCCAGGGCTTCTTCCAAGCCAACCCAAAATTAGTAATGACATATTTTTGGGAGAGTAACTTAAGAGACATTTTCTTATTTTTACTCAAATGTTCGGGGAAGCATAGATGTATGAGATAAAATATTAAATCTATCTACCATTTAGAGCTTACTAAATTTTCAAGGAAATCCACCCTTTCTCCTTCTACTTCATTCACCTCAATAGTTTGCAAGTTTGTTTCAGCCATAAGCTTAGCTAGTCCCAAACCTCTTATGAATTTCATGGTTTGGATATCCATATTATATTCCTGCAAATTTTTCACCCATCTTCACCTTTTCCTTGAGACCTCCATCTTCGATAAGATATCTTTCACCATGGTGTGGAGAACATAAGGAACAACTTTAGAGCTCAAGATGTAGGGTCTAAAAACCTTTTTTTCTTTCACCAAGGAAAATACTTGCTTCTCCATGATGGTGTACTTCAACTCAGCTCCTTGCAATGCCATACTAAAAAGGAAATTGCTATCTCATCCCTTCATCATCCTTCTGTAATAAAACAGATGCAATGGTGTTTTCTGAAGCAAAATAAAACACTTGAAAAGGCTTCTTGTAATTTGGAGCTTCCGAAACATGGGCATGTTTTAGTGCTTCCTTGATCCCATTGAAAGCTTGAGTAGAATTTTCTTCCCATCTGATAACTTGGTCCTTATTTAGCATGCCTATGATGGGGATGATTAGCTCAGCAAAGTTAGATACAAATATTTTGATAAAGTTTACTTGTTCAAAGAAGGATTGAACTCCCTTCTTAGTTCTCAGAATTGGAACCTTGTTGATGGCTTCCACACTCTTGGTATCAATCGTGACCCCTTCCTTTGATACAATGTGACCAAGAGGCTTTTCCTTTTCACTCAAAATTGGCACTTCTTGGGATTCATTGATATGCCATACTCTCTACATATTAACAACATTTTGTCCAAGTGTTGCAGTGATCATTTATTTTTCTAGAAAACACAGTTACATCAATGAAATCATTAATATAACCAGCAAACGCTACATCCATTTCTCTTTGGAGAGTTTCTCTAGCATTTATTAACCCAAAAGACATCTTGATAGAGACATAAGTTCCCCAAGGAGAGGTAAAGGAAGTCTTTATTCTTTCTGACTCCTTCACAACAACTTGATTATAGCCAAAGAAACCTACCAAAGTGGATAACAATTCTGAACCACTTACGAAATATAGCATATTCTCCATGTTTGGATGAGGGTAATTATCTTTCGGTGATGCTTTATTAAATTTCCTAAAGTCTACGCACAACCTTATATATCACCATTCATTTTTTTGTGGTACTAAATGTGTAACCCAAGATGAGTACCTTGTGGGTTGAATGATCCCTCCATCCCTCAACTTCTTCAATTCTTCTCGCATCTTCAAACAAAGGAGAGGATTGATCGGCCTCTTTTTTTCATAAAAGGATTGGCATTAGATTCAAGAGGAATTTCATGTTGGAACAAATCTTCCTATATGCCTTGAACTCGAGTAAGACCAAGTTAGGCAGTCTTGATATTTCTTCAACAAATTAACATATGACTTCTTCTCTTCCTTGATAAGATTACTTCCTAACCAAATTTTACATGGTTTTTCCTTTATGCCCAGGTCATGCTCTTCCACATCTCTTGAAACCAACATAATTTTGTTAATAATGTAATCAACATTATCAAATTTTGATTCAAGTTCCACCAAACCTATAAGAATTATGTTTGTCTTCGGTTGGATGATGTTTTTTCCAAATAAAGTTTCCTTTCCTTCAGTAACACATACCATTACTTCCCAATCTATATTTTGGTCAGCAAACCCACCTTGGTTCTGCAGAAACCATTTCACTTGGGCATCATCATCGAACACTTGCCAATTTTTAATGTTGTCAGGGACAGATGGCCTTGTTAGCATTTCAACATCATACTGAGAAATTGGAGATACTGTACAATTTACGAATCTGGATCCTAGCACTGTTAACTTGTTTGCAACAACATTAAACTTTCTATCATGGTGCACAATATTAAATGAGTCAAACATTTCAATCAAATCAAAAACTACATGCTTGTATTATTTTATTCTCTGATTTTTAGTAGCATATAGTTTTCTAATTTGCTTGACAATCAATTCTTAATATCCCTTGACAATTATATCCTTTACACCATATTTCCATGAAATTCTCAAACCCAATAACAATGCTTCATATTCAACAATGTTGTTAGTGCATTCAAAGTTGAGTTTAAAAGAAAAAACAAACTCTTCCTGGCCTGGAGAAATCGAACAATACCAGTACCATTTCTAAACTTGGAACAAGCTCCATCGAATAATAAGGTCCATGGAAAACTTATTTTTCAAGACATTTACATTGATCAATATTGTGCTCTTTTCTATAAGCAATTCCAACAAATTTATCTACATCTGCATCAACATACAACACTTCATAAGAAGCATTATTGGGATCTTGAATGAGGTGCAACATCTTATTCTCTCCATATAGCTTTACAAGGCTTCCTTAAATTGGAATGGTGGCAAAATACATATCCATCTGAACACTTCCAACTACACTTGGAGCCCACTTTCTTAATAACAACATGCCCCATTTGGTAGGAAATCAACAATAACAACATCAAGTTTCAAGTTCTTACCCGGATAAGCTACAATTTATACCACCAAAACTTTTACACACCTACAAAATGACAGACTCTCTAGAATCAATTACAGTACACTTGCCATAAGCTACTATCACTTTAATGTTCAATTCATTCATTAAATATAGAGACATAACATTGCATGATGCTCTGGAATCAAACATAAAATTGTGCATCAATTTTTCCTTAATGATCAGCATTGTAAAAAATGGATCAACATTTAATTGAGAATCAACCAAAGATGTTCCCAAGTAAACTTCAGGTGGTTCACCTATCTTCTCTAATGCTGATGGTTTTTCTAGGTTTGCAATAGGCTGGATGAGGAGTGTTCACATTATTTATATTTATGCCTTGGGTACTCCTATCTTCTTCCAATCCCAAATACTCAAAGACCCTCTTCTTGTGCTCAGGAATCCTAAGCAATTCAACAATTGGGACAGAAATCTTGATTTGACTCAAGACTTGGGTAATATCATAAGGAATGTATTTAGGAAAAGCAACGTTTGGAGAAAGATTTACAAACTCATCAGATGACACAATATTTTTCACATTTTGGGCATGGGTGGGAACATCAGTTCTACTTGAGACAACAATACCTTTTCTAGATGCATATTTCTTTGGAGTTTCTTTTGGGACATTAGTGAGAATCGGGGGTTTTTGGTTTTGCTTGAGGCCTGCCCCTTTGAAAACTTTATTTACGGTGTTATACTCTTTTCTTGGGTAACAATAGCATTCATTAACAATTGTTTATCCTCTTTTGATGGGATTCCTCCATCATACTTCTTAATCATTAGAGCTCTTAGGTACTCAAAATAATTATTTAGAAGTTCAAAATATTTTACCATATCTATTTCTAAAGTATGAGAGGGAGAAATAAGAGGTACACAGTGAATGAAATCACAAAAACTTGCAGCAGTTCTTGTAATTATTACTTCAGTTGAAGTTGCTCCTTGCTGTGAGCTTGTAGAGAAGTCCACCATGCATGCATCATCATCATCAACTTATTCAAATTTCTTATCTACTTCACATGGCGGGTGGGGTAAGAATCATTTGTCACTTCAACAACATCAACTTTGGAATTTAGAGGATCGAGACACTACTATATTTTCCGTAGCTTGGGGTTGTCTATCTCCCATGGTTATTTTACCTCTGTCATCGATCTATGATCATTTCTAGGATTATTTACAAATTTTTCTTGCCCTTGTTGCCTCTGCTGACCTTGAGAACCTTGTCCAATTCCTTTCTCTACCCTAGCTAGCTTGTAAGATATTTCTTTGACAGCTCTCGGCCAAAGTCTTTACAACTTCCTCAAGATCCATAGCCTTACTTGATTGAGGCTTCTCTGGGTTGATCATTTTAACACCCTCCCTCTTAGGAGGTTTTGAAATGCTTTAATGTTGTTTTCAATTTGCAGATCCATGGTAAAGGCATGCCTCAAAGTTCCAAGGTTCTTATCCCTCAAATAGTAAGAATCTTTCTTATCAAATGCATCTAAATACTTTATCAGACATGATTCATCACATGGCCTCAAATTAACAGGAAACTCTTCTCGATGTTTTGTTAAATCTTGTATTGAAATCATGCACTTATTTTTTAGGAGTATTTTTTTATATTTTCAAATTATGATAAAAGAAACCTAGGGTCTATTTTATCTCCATACTACAATCTAAAAGCATTCTTCATCTCTATCCAAGAATCAATGGTATTATCTGGTAAAGATTTATACCGAGTCCCTTGCATATTTTTCTAGAGTATGGATAAACAATCTAATGTACACATCCTCAAATTTTATTTGAAGTCCTCCGTCATATTGACAAAGAGCTTCAAGTGATGACCACCAAGTGATTGTGTTATTTCCTTGAAACTTAGTCAATCTATTTCTTACATCTTGAGGCACAACATTTGGATAGCTAGCCATACCTCTAAAATTTATGGGACCAAAAGTATTAACAATAAATGGAGGTTTGGGTGGAGGTTGAGCCATATTATTTTGAGGAGGTGACCTTGGAGGAGATGCAAACTGATGAGGAGTGATAAGTTTGTGTGGTACAGGGATGCAATTCTCATAATGACTTCCCTCTAAAGGCTTTGTTTCTTGGAAAACTCTATCAGATTTGGAAAATATAGGGGCATATTGATAAGAAAAAATTTCAAAAACAAATGAAGGCCCCTCTCTAGATGGAGAATTTAATTCAATAAAGAGGCTACCTAATTCAAATTCACTTGAGGAAGTATAGCAATATTCAATCATAGATGATTAGTTTCACCAATGGAGATCTTTTTTCTTGATGTTTGATCTCCAAAAACCTTCCAAATTCTTATTCCTTCTGAATTAGACTTTACCAACTCCGGAAACAACATTCTACTAGGGTTAGGTTGGCGAAGAAATATTTTCTTCCTTCCAGATTTGTAGAGATTAATGACAAATTGAAATTGGCAGAGTCAAGACACTAACATTTATCAAAAATTCATTCAATACGGAGTCTCCACTAAGGATTTTAACCTTAGTTGTGCAAATGCACTAAAATTGGTTTGTCAAATGTAAGTCAACACTAAATTCATGCAAATCTTCATAGATATGATGTTCTTCTACCCAAATTTATATATGATGATACAAATCTTAGTGTAATAACTATATAAGTTGGAAATATTACACTCACAACTTACAACTTTAAACAATCCTTATAGATATGAAAAGATAATGATGTTTCAAGAACGTATTTGCACTTAGATCATATAAGAAACATTACCAAGGTCGATATGTGTACACCTTTGTTCAAACAGGTCCTCGCAATGGTGCCACTAGTGTTGTTGATGGGACAAATTAATTTTGGAGCTCAAATAATCCCTGACAACGGTGCCACAAGTGTTGGTATCCAAATTTGTTCTCCTTTTCAAGCTGAGAAACATCACAGATCTGGCATGGAGCTTAGAGACAGATATATCATGATGTATGTCATTTTATAGCCAGGATGAGATCTTACGGTGGTTTATCACTCGATTATGGAGAGATGGATAACACCTTCAAGAGGATTGTACCTATCCTCACTAATTTCGGTTGTGCCTCTTCAACTAGGGTGAGTGGACCCTTAGTGTAACCTTTGTTTGATGAAGGAGATGGATATATACTTGTTTTGCACAAATTTTATGAAGAAAACCTTAGGAAAGTATGATCAATATACCATAACTTAACTCTCAAGAGTTGTCACTTCTAAAATATCGAGATACTTTCACAACAAGGCTAAGGTTACTTGAAGACATTATGAAATCTTGATTGTTCTACATATTTTAGTAAATAGATTTTGTTCCTTTGTTTATATACAAGGCAAACAGGGGTAGTGCAGGATGGATTCATGGTTTTGAATAATTTTGGTGGGAGATTAAGCAAGATAAAGTTGATTATACTAGATTATTGAGAAACTTCACAACAATGAACAACTCAACAATAGAAAGATTAAGAATAGTTAAGATGTTCATTCAACCAGAAGGTTTGCATCAATGGAGGCCAATATTTACATGTTTTCAATCAATCTTTGAGAATCCAACACAAAGGATTGAGTTAAAAGACTCAATTAAACAAAATAATCTCTAAGAAATCATGCATAAGGTACACCCAAAGACTTACAAACAATCTTTATCAACAAATGACAATGGACTGATTTTAAATTTGTTTATCTCATCACAGGATGAAGGCTCTTCTTGAAATGAAATTAAAAATGCCACTAAATTGTGATAGTGATGAGATCCTCTATGATTTCACAAAGATTTCAATGTAAGATTGAAATAGGAACAAAGAAACCATTTCCAGACATTCCCAAACAAAGTAAACACAAATTGATAGAGATTGAATATAAATTAATTTCAAAACTACTTAGATTCATCGGCAGGGGAGAGCTTCTAGAGAAATATCAGAGCCTGTCAATGGCTATACATCTGTAACGAACTTGACATGATAGAATATCTAACACAGAAGAAACTAACCAGGTATCTCATACAGGTTTCTGAGAAGATGATTTTTCTCAAATTTTTCTCGTGAAATTTTATCCCCTCGACCTTTGCAATAGTATTCTCATTGCATTTATACATTTCCTTCGCTCAAATTTCCCCAAAAAAATAATAATATTTGAGGACATTTTCTTGTTGCAAATTTTCCCAAAGTGACATTTAAAAATCCTCATTTAAAAGCTACCCAGTGGACCAATTACTGAACCGATCATGTTTCTTACACCCTCGACTAATGACTAGGATGCCATGCCATAAAATTTTTGACAATCCTTTTAATCATTTTTATTTTGTCATGTGAGAAACCCCAATTTCAATCATTCTCCGTGAGGCTTTATACAATTGGATCTAACAGGGAATCCTTTTATCTCTCGAGGCGACACCTTTTTCATCTTTTGTGATCTATGAACCTTCATCATTTCATCTTTTTCCCTCTCTTTCTTCTTATACTCTTTCCTGCGCATGCATCTTCTCTAGTAATTCATGTTTTTGCAAGTGCTTGAGCAATTCTAACTTCAAAATATTGACCTTAACAATCCTTGAACTCATAAATTAAGTTATTAATCCATTTAATGGCACTTTGTAGACAAAAGCGATAAGGAGTTTCATCAAAAAGATAAAAAAATAGTGCATATTCGTATCCCTAGGAGTCTTGGAGAAAAATGCCAAAAACATAGATGCATGGACAACAACCGTTGATTCTGCCCCTTCTCTACTTCATATTATATCTTTCCACGTGTTTCCTTGGTGCAAATGCAAAGGAAAAGCAAAGGGGCACATTTTGAAACACGTGAGGGCCTTCCACGTGCCCTAGGACCAAGAAAAATGCCTTTTAGACTTTGAAAAGTCTCAATATAAAGGGACCTAGTGGACGCCACCATGTGTCATCATGGCACAACTTTTAGATGGTCACCAAAAGTGGATACCATGGACAAGTGTAGGCTCACCATGTATTTCAGTCCGGTAGAGTTGTTTTGAAATTTTTAGGGATCAACACAAGGCGCCATGTGTCTAGGGTCCGAGACAATTTTCCTTGGCCGTTGAAAAGTCCAAGCAAGGTAAGAGTGAGTGAAATCCTCCAAGTGTCCTCCTGGTGCTTCTTCAAAATAAAATTTAGGGGCTGGTCCCAAAAAAGGCACGGTCCTTCAATGTGTCCCAGGCCTTAGAAAATTACTTCGAAAAGTTTAAGTATAGAGTGGAGCCGTCAAAAGCCTCTAAGTGTCCTCTTGGTGCTTCTGTTAAGGTGGGACCTTGAGGTGGATCATCAAATGAGTTTCGGCCCTCCATGTGTCCATGGTCCACCAAAGCTACACTGGCCACATGAAAAAATTGTCCAAGTCTGGGCAAGGTAGTGGAAACCTCCACGTGTCTCCCGATGTAACTCCAAGGTTACACCAAAAGGTGAATTTTCAGATGAGGGTCAACCCTCCATGTGGAAAAGTCTTGATTTGAAGTGGGCCTTAGAGTTTCAAAGTGCCTCACCAAGCTGCATCCAACCAGAAAGGGCCATGTTTCCAAAAATGTTGAGATATAAATTTAGATTAGGCAACAAGGGGAAGCCCGATAATTGTATTAAACTCAATCAACCAAAAAAACAAATAATGGGCTGAAATATTTATAGATATTGCACCACCAAATACAAATAAGAAACTAAGTTACATAGGTGAAACCATATTCCATATTATATAAGCTTCCAATATAACATCCAGAAGCATAACAATAATATTATACCCATGAAGAAAGAAAACAAATATGGTTGATAAAACCATATAAAAACATTATTTAATTAATAAAATTAATTAAATAATTAATCATATAATGCATAATTAATTTATCCTTACATTCCCCCTTAATTATGCATTGTCTCAAGGGATGAGGAACAAAGATGTGATTCTCTTTTTGCCATACTTCACATTTTCTTGGTATATTTCATCCGAGAAACAAAGATGTGATTATATTTTGCCATACTTTCAATCCAAGACAATAATGCATTAGCCCAAGATCTGGCATGTCGAATGATTGATTAAGATATTTCTTTGTTGCATCGATCATCTTCATTGAACTTCCAGTGATAACTAGATCATCGACATAGACAACAACAATCACAATCTCCCCTTTCATTTTTAGGTAGAGATTGGGGTCGTATGGATTTATAACAAATCCATGTTGTATGAGATGCTTATCAATCTTGATGTACCTTGCCTCAGGTGCTTGCTTAAGGACATAAAGAGATTTCCTGAGTTTGCATGCCTTTGCTTCTTGACAAGATACTAGATATCCCTCAGGTTGAGTCATGTAGACTTCTTTTTGTAAATCTCTGTTTAGGAAGGCACTTTTTACGTCCATCTGATGGACTTTCCAACCAAACTGTGTAGCTAGAGAAAAGATCATTCTGATTTTTTTGATCTTAGATGTGGGAGAAAATGTCTCCTCGTAGTCTATGCCTTATTTTTGTGCATACCCCTTTGCTACTAGTCTCACTTTATACTTGTCCACTATCCCATCTACTTTGTACTTTGTTTTAAATATCCATCTGCATCCAATGGGTTTCTTTCCTAGTGGAAGATCAATAAGCTGCCAAGTGTTATTCTTCATCATTGATTGATATTCGAATCCATGGCATCTTTCCAAGCTTTTGACTATAGGGCTTCCTGGACTGTAGAGGGCTCATCAGATTCAATAACTCTACTCATCAAAGAAAAGTTAACTTCTTCTCTTGCTTTACTATGAGTCCATGGTCCAGGGGTGGATGTATCCGGTGGAGCATCCATTCTTGCATCTCGTAATGTGCTAGTACACCACTTGGGCATACGCTGAACTATTCCCATGGGTCGTGGTTCTATCTGATCAACACCATCATCCCCATCATCACTTTCATCTTCTGAGGGAACATCAGCTTCAATTTTTACAACTGGTGAAAAATCTACATTTGGTGAGTCTAGAGGAGGAGTCTCTACTTCCTTCTTCTAGAAAAACTCAACATCTCTACTAGTGTAGACTTTTCTGGTCTTAGGATCCATTAATTTGTACCCAAGAGTCTCTTCACTATACCCAATGAAGACGAGTTTATGTGACTTCATGTCCAATTTATTTCTATTTTGCTTGGGTATGTGCATGCTTGCTTTACACCCGAATACTCTAAGGTGTGCAATACATGGTATTTTATTTGACCATGCTTCTTGCGGTGTTACTCCTTCAAGAGCAACTTTGGGCACTCTATTCAACAAATACACTGTTGTTTTTGCTGCTTCTACATAGAATGTCTTTACAAGTCTAGAATAATCGATCATGCATCACACCATTTCCATGATAGTACGATTTCTTCTCTCAACAAAATCATTCTGGTGCGGTGTGTGTGGAGGAGGCATTTGTCGATGAATCCCATGAGTTTGTAGGTAGTCTTTGAACTCATTACTGGTAAATTAGACCCCTCGATTTGAGTGGAGAGTTCTGATGTGACAACCAGTTTCATTTTCAACTGCTACTTTAAACTTCTTGAAAGTTTCAAAAGCTTCAATTTTCTTGCGAAGACAAAAAATCCACATTTTCCTTGAATAGTCGTCAACACATAGCATGAAGTATTGAAATCCAAAATGACTTGGTTGCATCATACCACAAAGATCAATATAAACCAGATTAAGCTGACAATGACGTCGATATGTACTCTTCTAGAATGACGCTATGTGTTGTTTGCCTACTAGGCAGTGAGGACACTTGTCTATATTCTTCTCAAGAGATGGTAGCCTATGTACCATGTTGTGCTTGTGAAGTGTCTCGAGATACTTGAAACTTACATGACCAAGTCTCCAATGCCATAACTATGTTGAGGTAGAGTTCTTAGCCACAAGTACCTTATCATCTCTGTGGACAAAATCAAGATGGAACATGCATCCAACATTAGAGGATTTTGTAACTATTTTCGAGCCTCGTGATTTATCTCGAGTCAAACACATTTTCTTGCCAGAATGACTATCAAAGTCAGTTTTTAGATTGTGATCGGGAGTTCACTTTGAAATTAGATTCTTTGTCAACCTAGGGACATATAAGACATATGATAGTCTACAGTTGCGTGAACCAAGGGTTAGAGAAATGGTCCCAATACCATGTATCTCTGTATATGAAGAATCATCTCCCAACGAAACATGATTTTTTGATGATGTGTCCCTCATTAAAATAAACCAGTCTCTGTGGCTGGTCATGTGTCGATTGCCCCTAAATCAACATACCAAACATCACCGGATGACGTGGATGGTTCACTTGATCACGCGGTGAACAAGTAGTCTTCATTAATAATTGTTCTTATTGCTCAACAATATTTCTTTGTTGATGGGGTCTTCTTTTCCAGTTCCCATTTTTCTTCCCTTGATTGTAGTTAGAATGTCCCTTGTGTGGAGGTCCATAGTTGCTTGATGAAACTTTCTTGTAAGTATTATACCAACAATCTTGTAGGTCATGTCCTCTTTTGTAGATTGGACATTGCTTCTTCATTGTCTCTCCCCTTGATAATCTTGATTTTGATTTTTGGATTTTGATAGGAATTAGGTTTTCCTTTGCCTTTTCCTTTCCATTTTTGATGTGAATAAAGTGTTTTCTCCTCTTCATCATCCTTATTATGTATGGCTTCTTCTAGTTATAGTATGTTTACCAATTTTTCAAAACTAACGATCATATCTCGACACGTTTAGTGTTGTAAAAAATATGATAAGAAGAGGAGAGTTCTCTGAAAAAAATGAGAACAACAAGATCATTTGAGACTAATTCTCCTAGGGATAGAAGTGACGCCTAAATTTTGTAACTCTTCTTAAGAAATATTTGATTTTCTCATTCTGCTTGAACTTCAATGTGTGTAATCGACTCTGTAAATTCAGGTATAACATTCTTGTTCTTGGCCTCGTATAATGTGATCAACTTATCGCATGCTTCTTTAGCTGTTTTGGGATCTCTAAAGTGGGTTTGCTCATCGTCGGACACTCCAAACAAGATGACAAGTTTTTCCTTCTGATCTACTTTATCAAACTGCCATTGTTGTGTTATATCGTAGTTTATCCGGTCGAGTACCACTTACAAGCTGGGCTAGATCTCTTCGGACTCAAGTTGTGTCTTGATTTTCATCTTCCATGCAACATAGTTGTTTCCTCTAAGTAGTCGTGAATCGGAAGAAAAAAATTTGGGGGCATTGTTGTCCATTTTGTAGAGATCAGCGACGGGTTTTGGCTCGATCACTCTAGGTATAAGGTCTCCCAATCTATATACCGTCATTCGATCGATATACCAAACCTTTCTATATATGTGCCCTTCCGATATACCCGACAATACGTGGAAGAAAATTTCCCTTTTTATACTTGGCGGTATGTGAAAGAGATGTTAATGTACGTGAAAGAATTCAATACATGGTACCAAGACAAGATCTTGAAGGGGTTTGTGTGATTATTGACACCGGATCAAAGAAATATCCTCATACGCACGCGTAACTTCTCTAATTTCTCGATCTGTATTTATGTCGTGCAATCATTCACGAGATGGATGGGATGGCTCATAGTGTGTGCCTTTGTGACCTTATTACTCCTCACCAATTTAAAGGATCGATGCCCAAATGACATTTTTACAAATATATTAGGCGTTAAGTGAAGTAGTAGTCACGACGACTTTACCCATGAGTGCTTCCCGAGGCACTGTCTACACCGAACAGCTGCGAATGAGATCTAGGATCTCGTAAGTGTTACTGAGAACAAAAAAATTGTTGTTTTTATTACAATTCGCCGATTTACTGATCAGTTATAAAGTTTGCAGTTGACTTATGGCAACCTGCAAATCAGTATAATATATTGCAACATGCAATTACATTAAAAACCTATAAAAAATTGAATGACAAGAAAAAAAAATTTGTTTTGCGGGCCCTGGTGGCCTCCGAGCCCAAAATGATCTACTACGCCAAAAAATTGCAAAAATATAGCTAAAAATGCAATTTCTGGATAGGCCTCCTTTGGTAAAAAATGTCCAGAATGAAAAAATAGGCTAATAGAGGAAAAATTTTTACCCTAAATTAGGGATTTGCTTTGGCTAAATTTAGTTACTTATAACTAAATCTAAATTTTCTGCTAAAGTTAGTGGTTCCATTAAATTTTCTAGCAAATTTGGTAGTGGGTGGAGGAGGGGATTTGACCCCTTGACCTCTCTTGATGGGAAGTGTATTACAAAGTTATCGTAGCCACTTTGGCGGCTATGCTAAACAATTATATGTAAAGAGTAAAATGTAATTAAACACTTCCAAATCAAAACCATACCTCTTCAAAAACCACGGTTTTGGAAAGGCGATTCTGAGTAATTATTCCAGCAAAGAGAAAAAAAAAGGTAGATGGTTTTGGTGAGAATGAAGGTGGTTTTGAGTGTGTATGGCACCTTAGATCATTTTTCTTCCTTTCTTTGAGCTTGTAATTTGTTCCTTGGTGAATTCTATCCTCTCAACCTTAATTGCAAAGAATAAAGGAGGTTTTGAAAAAATTGATGGTGGTTTTGAGGAATTTGATGATAGTATTGCATGGGATGGTGTTGGGATGTTACAGAGGCAACTCTTTCTCTCCTTTTCTTGCACAAGCTTCTCCAATACTCCTCAAACTTTGCTGCAATCCTCCAATATCCTTCAACCTGCTCTGATACCAAATGTAGATTGAGCAACATGGGTAGAATCCTGATAATTGTATTAAACTCAATCAACCAAAAATACAAAGAATGGGCTGCAATATTTATAGATATTGCACAGCCAAATACAAACAAGAAACTAAGTTGCACAGGTGAAACCATATTCCATATTACATAAGCTTCCAATATTACATCCGGGAAGCATAACAATAATATTATACTCGTGAAGAAATAAAACAAATATGGTTAATAAAACCATATAACAACATTATTTAATTAATAACATTAATTAAATAATTAATCATATAATGCATAATTAATTTATCCTAACAATAAATTTTACCGGAAAAACACCCGTCAAACCATAAAATGTAGGAAAATCACCATTTGCGCCTAAAAATGAATCCTTCTTCAAGGAAAGAGAATTTGGAAATGATATAAGGCCCAAATATGATCTTCCGAGCTGCATCCAATCACATTTCCATAGATACTTGGGAAAAAAATGACAAGGAAAACAAAACGTGATTGTGGAAAATGGAAGGAAGGGAAAAACTTGATTTTTCACCCAAGTTACAGATCTTTTCACATGGAAAGAGGAACGAAAAACAAATTCTGGACTTTAAGTGATCCTCGACCAAGGAAGGGACTGATCATGGCAACCAAATGGAGGACATATTTTTCATGCATCGATACAAGGAGATAAAAAAGATGACAGAGCCCACAAATTGAAGAATTTCAAGGACAAACGGCGAGACCAAATTGAGCACCAACAACTTGGATTTTGTAATCAAAGCGTGACTATTCCTTACTAATAATATGAACTATAAATTTCAACCGCTCCATCTACAATTTTATGGCAACTGGTCTTGATAAGTGCTTAATTTGAAAACTAGAATGTTTTGTTGAATAATGATGATCATGATCTTTTGAATCATACCTTTATCATGTATTTTCCGTAAAGAGTCATTGTATTTCCTTTTATGCTATAATACTATTTTTCAGTCATGTTATAATCTCATTTTCATTATGAAATCTAGAACTACTTGCTATCTTGAGCTCAAATTTTTCTTTTGTGTGTTGTGGCATATAGATTCCTTCAATCTTTTGGAAAATTGCATTTAGATATTGTAATTTGTTGGAAAGTGGTTGAATTTTAAGGCCTTTCCCGAGTCTGTAACATCATTAATATGGATTATTGCCTTGAGTTTAAACTTGAAAATTATCCCTTTTGAAAGTATCTTGAACTTGAAAATTGCATCTTCACCACCTATACTCTCTCTATCTTTAGAGAAATTTGCTAATCTTTTGATATTATCTAGTGATGTAGCATCTTCATTTTTCAATGAATGCCTTTCTGATTGACTTTGAAACCTAGACTGGATTTGTAAAGGAGGAAATATATCTTCTATAATCTTGAGGCTTTCTACTATCCCATTTGGTTATGATACTAAAACACTTTTAAGGTAATTTGTAATCTTGTGAAAAACACTTCATTGCTTTGTAGTATTCCGTCCACTTATATATTGAAAATTTAAACACTTGACCGATATAAATACTTAAAGGTTTTTAGATTGAAATGACGAATTAGGTATTGTATCTTTATCACTTTGTTTAACTACAAGCCATGAAGCTTTCTTATATGAGAACACTTGACCATTTCTGATGAGCACACACTTCCACATTTACTTTAGTTGAATTTGCACATATAAATTTTGAAGAATGTACTTTCCTTGTTTTATTAAATTTTGAAACAACCATTTAAAGGCCTCTTTAAAGCTTTACTTTAATCTTTTAGCTTTGATTCTAAGCGGGAAATATATATTTGTCCTTTATAGTAGCTTCTACATGAAATTATACTTGACTGATATCATTTGCTTGTTGCACATACTTGACCACTTTTAACTATTCTTTTGAGCTTAAATCTAAATTCAAAACCCAAGATTTTGCTCATTTGTGGTATCTCAAGTAACTATGCTCTTCATGGGTTCTGGTAGAGGTTTGTTAATGAAACTTGAAGATACCCTTGCTCATTTTCGTGTTTTGAGGAATACTTTGCTCATTAAAAATCATTACTTATATCTTGCTTTCTTACTTCTAGTTTCAGGTGACTTGATGTCTTTATTTTATACATCTTCATTTTTTTTTATGGAACAACACATAGATATGTACCATGTAGATTCCTTCAAAGCAAGTATTTATTTTTAGTATAGTAATCATTTTGCAAAAGATATATGCTTTCTATTATGCTACCTATACCTTCACACTTAAAGAATTAGTTTGAAAATATTTATCTCGATGTACCTTATGCCTCTTGATTTCAATTGATTCATTTGCATGAAACTATTAGCATAAGTATAAAGATTAAAACTTAATCTCAATGTCCTGCGATAATTCTATTTCCTTTCCTCGGGGATGACGATGGACGTAGATGATGCGAAGAAGAAGAGAATGATGAAGCTACAACTCGATAAAGACCAAAGAAGACCCGAAGGCAATGATGGATTTTATCTATATTATTTTGTGTATAGTTTTGTGTAAATGAATCTTTTACTTCAGTAGTTACGAGTTACATGGCTTGTGTGGTAAATATTATAATTCTTCATGAATAAACAACATTTAATTTTTGTACTTGAGTTATATACTTCTTTACGATCTCATCTTTATGACATGTATATTGATTGTATAAGGAAATAAACAACTCAAACATATAATTAAATGTACTTACATGTAAAAAAAAGAGTTTTGAAATACCTTGTAACTTAATAATGAACTCTCTTTCTTATAAACTATGCAACTCTGTTTGATGTTCCCAAATTTAGCATTTCACCTAAATCAGTGTTTCTCGACTTCATCAAGGAAATACATTAGTCCTTTGGGGCTTTTGTGTTTCCTTGTTGAAGATGAACATGGAATGACAGAAATGTGAGGTGTTGATTTTTGTAACAACACACATAGCTATAAATTACATATAGTTAATAAGCTAGTGCAACTGAAAACATGATAAAATTGTAATGCATTCCCAAGTTAGGTCCACTTCATCAATAATGTCCATCGTAACGAAAGTTTCGAGTTGCCCATTTTGCACAAGTGCAAAACTTGTCAACATTTATGGCGACCTTGTGGGGAAATTTTCCCTGCTAGCTTGTAGACTAGTGCATTTCTCTTTTCCATTAGGCGGGGAGTTAAAACCTATAACCTAAAACCGCCTTTCCGAAAAAAAACAAAAGTTGGGAAAGAATATAGAAACCAGATCACGTGCATGAATTCACTTATTGAATTAAAACGCTTTAATGTGCATGAAGTACTTATTGTAAGCCAAATCCTACTCTAAACATACATTGTAGTATTTTCAATAATAGTGTTTAAGAAACATACCATTCAAAGAAATGGGAAGTTCCTCTCCATTCAACCTTGAAATCTAACATGCATTGTGTTCTTTACAAGCTGAAATCATGTAAGGACCACACCAGATTGTATCGAACTTCATGTGGTTTCCTGGCTTTGCACGTTCGAATCCCATTTTAAAACAATGTCTACTTCGTTGAAGACTCTGAACTTATCCTTCTTATCAAAAGTTTTCTTTATCTATTTTTGATTCTTTTCCATGTTCAAATGGGCTTGATCTCTTAACTCCTGCAACTCCATTAACTCTACATAACGAACCTGCAATGGTTCATTCTCAAGTAATTCCATCTGATGCAAAAAATGTAATTCATGAAACTCAACCAAGATGGGCATTCTTTCCTCTCTTCCATAAACAAGCTTGTATTGTGAATTGCTAACTCGATATTTTAGGAGTAACTATTGTAGCCCAAAGTGTTGAATTTGAAATTAGATGCCAAGATCTTTGGTTGTCTTTGAGTGTTCTTTTAATGATCCTCAAAAGATTATTATTAGTACTTTCAGCTAATCCATTACCTTCTGGGTAATAAATAGATGATGTACTTAAATAAATTTTGTGTTTGATAACCCAATCTATTACCTTTGCACCAAGAAACGCTAAGGCATTATCTAAAGTAATTTTTGGGAACACCAAATCTACAAACTATACCTTCATAAAAGGATAGTATCGAATTTTCGTTAGCTTATTTTAAGGCTATTGCTTTAGTCCAACATGTAAAGTGATATGTAGCAGTCAAGATCCGCTTGTTTCCTTGTGATGAAGGTGGATTTATCATGCCAATAAAGTCAAGAGCTGATTGCATGAATGGTTGATACACTGAAATAGGCTGTGTAGGCAGCAAAGCTAAATGTTCTTTTCCAACAAATAAAGCACATTTCTTACACTTTGTGATCCATTCGAAGTAGGACCTGAATATGATGGGCCAATAGTAACAATCTTTCATAATTTTTAAGGTTATAGTACGTGCTGAAAAGTTAACTCCTATAGGTCCTTCATGAAATTTGGATAATAGTTGTTGAATTCTATTATAATCAATACATCGTAGAAAAATTCCATTTATATCTCTTTTAAATAAAATTTCATTAATGAAAACATAAGGTACAAATTGTAACCTTAAATAGCTTCATTTATTTTTGTCCATACCTTCTAGATAAGTACTGTGTTGTAAGTAGTTAACCAAATCAGTCATCCATCTCTATTCCTAAACTTCTTGGCTAAGTTCCAGCTTGTTGATTTTATGGTTGTAACAAGGTATCTAACTCATTGATACGTTACTTAAGCATGTTGTTTTGGATCTTGTGATTCAAAGATCTGTTGTTTTTCCATATCAACAATTAGATGCTCACATAAACCTTTTCCTCGAACTATTTTAGTAACATGGATGTCAACATCATATTCCATAACCTTTGTAATCCAATCTACTCTCTTCTCATTCAGTTCTTTGTTTAACAAGAACACTTTAACACTTGGATGAGAGACTAAAACATGTATCTTATTATTGGAAATCATGTACTTGAAATTTTTCAATCCTCTAACTACAAAACGTACCCATTTTTTAAGAAAGGTGTACCTTGTCTCGTAGTCATGCAAACTTTTTCCAAAGAAAGCAATTGGTTGCTTAGTGTTTTCATCATTAACCTTGAGTTAAAATAGCTAAAATAGTTTCAGCTCCTGCAAGTGCATACATTGTAAAATATTTATCAAAATTTGGATTTGGAAGATTAGGATGTTGAGAAATGGCTGAATTAATGGGTTCAAATCCTTTTCTCCCTTCATTGTTCCAAGAGAAAGTCTTTTTTTTTTTTTAACATAGTCGTTAATGGCTTAACTAATGCTGCAAAATATGGAACAAATATTCTAACAAAGTTGGATTTTCTGAGAAAACTTTGTAATTCTTTCTTATGATCAGGTGAGGATAGTTTTGAAATAGCTTTGATTGTGAAAGGATCAATAGCTAAAACTTGTTTAGAAATAATATGACCAAGCAATTTACCTTGATGTATTGAAAAAATAGACTTTTTGGGATTCAAAGATATTCCAAACTATCTGCAAAGCTGAAAAGTCTGCCTTAAATGCATTAGATGTTCATCAGAATCTTTTAAAAATATAGTGACATGATCTAAGTAAACTAATACACATTTATTTAATAAGTCATGTGAAAATCCATGTCCATTGCTCATTGAAACTTTGCATCGAAATTTGAGAGACCAAAAGGAATTATTTTATAATCATAAGTACCCCACTTTATGGTTAAGGTTGTCTCGTGGCTATCTTCTTCACACAAAAGGATCGATTGTATCCACTGTAACCATCCGTAAGAGACAATCTATCTAAACCATAAATTGTTCTCAAAATTTGATCCATATTTGGCAGTGGATAATGATCTTTTAATGAAGCTTTATTAAGGTCTCTAAAATCCACACATAGCCTAATTTCGATCAACTTAGATAACTCTTTTCTCATTATCGCTAAATTTTTGGATTTACAGGCCTTTGATTCTGTTTAACTGGATTTGAATTTGGTTGTAACTCTATTATACGTTGAGATAAAATTGGATCAAATCCTCTCAGATCTTGGTATTTTCAAGAAAAAACATCTCTGAATTCTCTACATAGTTTGTTAAATAACTATTTTTTAGTTGAGGAACATACGTTTCCAATAAATAGTTTCTTTTCATCATCCACCAAGATTTCTAGGTAGTTATCTACGTGAGTTGAAATATTGCCTTTTTCTTTTCTTAACCGATCATCAAAATTAAAATTTCTTCTAGTGTGACCAATCGTTTAAACAACTTGTTTATCTTGAATTGAACAATTTTATCACCATAGAAGTGTTGCAGTTTTTCTTGATTTACCGTAGAAACTTCAGCTCCTTTTGTAAAACTTTACAGATCTGTTCATCATCTTCGAAAACTTACCAATTTTATTCATTGTTAGGCATCAAGGGCTAATAATCAACTTTATATGTTGTTGTACTTTGCTATTTTTTATATTTTCTAGTACATCAAAGCTAGCACCAACTGTTGCAAGTCTGTTTGCATGTTTATTTTCAGCTCTTGGGATGATTGAATGTTAATAGCATCAAAATTATCCATTAAGTCTGAAACTCTATGTTTGTAATATTTTACCAATGAATTCTTACACACATTGAAGTTTTTCACTTGACTAATAATGAACTCGAATCATCAAAAACTTGTAAATTATTGATACCTCTCTTTTTAGCCCGTTACAAGCCCCGAATTAACACTTCATATTCAACAATATTACAAGTACAAGAAAACTATAGACTTAAAGTTGAAAAGTACCTTTCATTTGAAGGGGAATTAGGCATTAAAATTGCACCTTGTCCTTTTTATTTTTAGCTCTATCGAAGTGAAGCCTCCATAGTCCTGTTATTTTTTCTATTTTAGACAACAAGGGGACTAGTGAATTTTCTTCATGCAAGCAATAAACACTGAAAAAATATTCTTCTTCTTCTTTGATAGGGTCATAAGCATGTTACTCTTGATTTTTTCATAAATAAATAGCTTAGAAACACCATCTAATGTAGAAACATGTGTTCTAACATTTAAATCAGATTGATATAAAGATGCATAATTTCTGCAAAGATTTGAAGCATGAGGCTCAATATTAAATCTAGCTAGAGGCTCTGAATTTACGGTAAATTTTGTTCCATACCTTGTAGTGAAGAACAAAAATGACCAATCTGAAGAGAGATAACCTCCTATTTTTTTATAAAATCTCGTGATAAACATAAGGCAAAATAGGGAGGTAAATCTAAAATAGTCACATCTTGTAAAATAGGGACATTGAGACAAGCATGTAATCTTACCTACCAATTTCTTATAATGCCAATTATGTTGTTTTTTGTTCCGTCTAGCTTGTAACACACTCTTTTCATAGGATCATACTGCAGGTCCAATTTTTCGCAATTGTCTTTGGCATAATTATGCTTTCGGCATCACTTATCAACCATGCAGTTATGAACTAAATGGTCTCCAATAATCAGATATAAATAAAATGGTTGTGTGGCAACTTGATATCATGAGCATTTAAGACATTTAAACCATCGAGTGAACCTCTTTAATGTGGTCTTTCTCTATTGTTCCAAGGACCATGTCTACTTTCTGGGCTTCCTTTTCTACTAGTTTTGATGAAATCTGTAGCTTAGAAAGCTCGTGAGAAAGTAAATCTTGTTTTCCTGGAATACTTAGAGCATCCCAAAGTGAAATATTAATATTATGTTTCTTCATTACATAACCAATGATAAAAGAAGAAACCATTTTTGAAACAACTTCTACCATTTTAGCATAAGATTTAGTAAAAACTGACTCTGCTTTGGAAACTTTTGAAATCTGAGGTATGAAGAGTCTTCTGGGATTAGGCTATAATTGTTTTTGTTGGTCCTTTTGGGCTGAACTTCTTGTTGGTTTTTGAGGAACAATAGAACTGTTAGCTATTTTTGACTTGCAGTTGTTTTATCAGTTAATGTGGGGAAAATAGGTTTGTTTTGTTGTTTTTCTCTTTCTTGAGCCTTTTCTTGGGATCTAGTTGTGACTGCAATAAAATCTTCCTCTCCAAAGCTTACCAAATTTTGTTCTAGTGGTTTCTGACTATGAGCTTCTTGCTGCCCACCCTCCATTTGAGGCATGAATAATGCTTTAGGTTGAGATT
This sequence comes from Taxus wallichiana var. yunnanensis, assembly GCA_018340775.1. NCBI lineage: Eukaryota > Viridiplantae > Streptophyta > Pinopsida > Cupressales > Taxaceae > Taxus > Taxus wallichiana. The sequence continues at coordinate 650,389,916 of CM031238.1, forward strand.
GTGCAACAAGGCTTATATTCAGGAATACATTTGGATAATTTTTAGTTGCATGAGGTTGATTATAGGGTTTACACCATTATTTTGAAACCATAGTAATTGGAACAAGATCTCTAGATGTGCTAGGGTCCTTTGGGTCAAACTGCCTATGTTGATATGGTCAGTGTCTACAATTCGATTTTGCTGATAAGGCTGCCTATTCTATTGACCTTATTGATTTTGTTGATAAGGAGCTTGATAGGTTATGCTAGGATGAGATAATTTGTTTTCAATTGATGTAAATTTATTACCCATAGTTAGAATAGCCTTGAAAACATCATTTGATGGAGTTAAAAAAGTAGGCTCTATAATGGTAATAGGTTGTTGAATAAATGATAAATATGATATAAGAGGCATTGAAGGGCTTGGTGACAACTTATCATCTTAAATAAGGATGTTTTTAGACCTAATTGTAATATCATAGGTTGTTGGGAGAGTGTCTCCTCCCATATACGAATCATAGTTGAAAAATCATTGTTTAAGGCTCTAAGATAATAAAGAAAAACATGACCAACTTGAGGCTTAACAAAGGCTGAAATTCTTTCCTAGGTTCTAGTAAACTGGATATTGAAACTAGCCATAAACACATGAGGGGCTCTATTAAATGTAGATATCTTCTCTATGAGGTATAAATGATCGAATGATCTTGAAATTTCTTAAGTAATTTTTTCTCCCAACTCATCCCAAGTTCTTATGTTCCTAATTCCTAAGGTTCTATACTATTGCAAGGCTTGCCCTTTAAAGGATGCAACTAGAAGTATTAAGGCCACATCTTCATGAGTTATATTATGAACATCACAAAGGGTTGCAATAACTTTGATGTGATTTTTGGGAGTAATCTGGTTTTCACCGGTGAATGATTGTAAACTTTTCATGGTAAAATTGGGAATATCATGATAAACTAGAATTACTAAAGAGCTTCCATTACTAAATGTCACAAAATTCCTAGGTGGTTGAATAGCCATTGGAATATCTGGAATTTAAACAAAGAGATTAATACGTTGTGAAGGAAGATTAGGAGGAGGGTTACAAAACAGGGCCTATTATAAGGTAAGGTATGGCCAACTCTTATTCTTCTTACGGAATTCAAATATAAAGAAATAAAATTAGAAGGAATTCCTCTTCTTCGATGATCTTGTAGTCACTTTAGGCATGGAAAATGTTACAAATATGGTTTGAAATAAGCCTTACGGAGTGACCAAATGAATCTTTTGATATTTTGAATAAATTGGTGGAACTTATTGCTCCGAAAGTGAATTTCTTTTCTTGTGAATCATTGTAAATTACTACAATTTTCCTACTGATTTGATTTGTTTTCCCACTGTTCATGCCAAAAATCACCTCAGTAGAGAGATGACTATAGGTGTTCTAAGCTTTCTTTGGATCTCTTATTTTTTTTTAGATACAATGGAAACACCTCGTGTCTGTGGGTGTTGAGGTATACCTATTGTTGAGGTGAGTATATGTATCGTATTTTTAGGGGTCAAGGTTAATGTAATTGAATTTTGGGGTATCCTAAAATTGTTGAAAATTTTCTTTAATTTGATAATGTTTGGATGCACTCTTATGTATCTAAAAACACTTGGTGTATTGTTAGTCCAATGTGATAACTTAATATTATGTATAAATTACTAAATTTACAGCACACCACTCCAAATAATTGGAAAGGCAAAAATCAATTCTCATTCAAGCGAGAAAAAGCGGCAAAATTTTCAAAAAAGTCGTATATATAGCAAAATCATCCACCCATCCCATCCTAGAAAATAAGACAAAATTTGTACTTGCCCATGCATGCTAATTTTACCCCTTTATTGTGAATAAATAAAGGAATAAAAATAGACATGCTAATATAATGAGGGATTAATATCCTTGATTGCAAAAATACATCTCACCAAAGTGCAATTAATTGATCTATTTTTAACAAAGTAAGATGAATAATTTGGCTAATAATAGCCCTTACTTGTTGTATAAGTCTCCTCCAATGTACATGAAATATGTGTCTTCTAGTGCTTGATGTAACACTTACAATTTGATCCACTTGCAAAGATAAATTTGGCATTCTTTAATTCTTCCCATTGGATGCACATGCAAAAATAAATCTCTATGTGAGAAAAATAATTCCTTTATTTGTAATACTTTGCAAAAATAATTCACCCATGTATTCCATCATGATGGGGACCACCTATGGTTTTGATGACAACATCTCATCTATCTTCTTGTGAAAAATTGACTCCCGTGCAAATATAATTTGATCACTTTCAAACCTTCCCACTGTGGGGACCACTTCATACATCAATAATGGGAACCTCCTTCATTGATTCTATGGCATAATTTTGGGATCCACCTTTTGCAAATATTAATGATATATTTTTGGAGAATTAAAACCATAACAACTTTGGCTATTGTTTGACCTCTTTCAATGATCATTGCATATTATAAAGTTTACCAAACATCAATTATTGGACTTTGGATATCATGCGGTATATACTAACGTTTTGGTCTTTGATTATCATTAGCAGATACTAGATTTTTTAATTTGAAATTAATCATTGGTAAACATCATTTGGTTTTATCATGACCTGGGCATGCATTATTATGTTAGCACCTTTTTTATCATCATGGTGTCAACATTTTTATATTTCAAAGATCTATGGTTTGGACCTTAGTCGGTTAACGGAAATGATCTTTTGGATTAGTATGGGGTTGGTCCCCTCTTTGCTCGATAACTCGACCCTTTTTTTTGTCAATTAAGTTTATAACCTTGAGTTAGCTAGGTTTTCTTATGGCTTGACAAGTGCATGATCACCTGACCCTAGTTGAGATATGGGCAACTATGGTAGAGTTTGTGTTGAATCTCCCATATTGATATCAACCATTGATTGAAGTACTTGTCAGGTGTGCACCAAAGATTCTCTATGGATCTGATTTTGTATTGATTGTGGGATTAATTGATCCTGCAACTGATTCGTGGCCATTCGATCATGGTACTTGATGGTCTGGAACCATTGATCTGTTAACTCTAGTTTACAAGGTAGTTAGCTTGGGTTATCATTTGCATCGTTCATTTTTGCACAGTTGATTTTACACCACTGATCCTTAACTCATTAGTGGAGTTAGGTTGCTATGGGTTGGTTAGAAAATGTGTTTATTTTTAATTTGAACTTGATCATTTCATTCGCATGCCAGTTTTGAGGGCAAACCCCTGGTGAATTGTCTGCAGACCTCCATGAATGATATTTTTGAGCTTGGTTTTTTAATTTCTAATATCTGATACTTTTCTAAGGGTTGTATCTTAACTACTCAATCATTTTTCTCTGGTTTGATCTTTATGAGATACAAGGTACTTATTGTTTTGGAATCTTGGAGCTGTCTTCTTCTCTGTGGTATTTTTGTGTTGTCTTCTTTGAAGTTTTCTTAGCTCGTGCTACCACCTTTATCATTTTGATTTAGCTTTGAGTTTTACATTCATCTCTGTTATGATGCTTCCCTTTACTCAAGACTCTGAGTTATTGATTGATGGAATATTACTTGTATGCTTCAAGGCTTTGATGGTTTCAATTTGCATTGTTGATTTTACGGTAAGTTTCTTTTTTTCTTGAATCCTTGTAGTCGTAGTCATGGAAGTATTATTTTCTGAGTGTCAAAATTTATAAGCTTATTTTGGATAACCCAAAATTTTATTACTTCTCTTTCGCATTGGACACTCATTCATCCCTACATGTACTTAGGCTCTGACTGTATTTGACTTTATTTGTTTTTTCATTATTTCTATGATGTAGATGCGAACATTTGCATTCGTGGGTATTCGCCATTATTTTTCCCCTTTGAATATTTCAAGTTCGAAACTCATTATGGGTTATTGATTTTCATTCTTGAGATCCAAACTTTCACATTTTCTCTTTTTGGTTCTAAAAATATGTTTCAAGCTTTCTTTTTTTATGACCATGTGAAAATTGATGGGTCTTTTGTGACTACTACTGCATTAACATTCTCATATTTGTATTAGAATTTGATGCTTTCCTTCTATGGTTTTATTTTACTCCTTTGCGAGCTCTTTGTGAGGGATTTCTTGTTTGTTTTACTCCTTGATGGCTGCATTAACCAAAAGGGTAAGCTTTAGCTGTATGGACCCTGAATATCTATATTTTGATGTAATTGAGACCTTTATTATCATGATTGTGAATTTTTTTGAACTCTATTAAGAATGGTTTCAAAGGAATTTTTCTATTTCATTTTCCTGTACACTAATATTTCTGGGTATTGAGACTTTCTTTGCTTCTTTATGCTCATGACTGGGAGATGTGGCAGTTGTTCTAGGTTGTATCTTTATCGATCTAAGATGGTTCAAGTTTTTGGGTGTTCTTCTTAACTTTTATTTTATTCACCTGAATAACTACAATGAATCTCTACTTGAGAATGTGTTGGATTCCATATACACATAGCAAGTCCCAAAATGTTTATTTTATTAAAAAATATTACATACTTTAATGGACACTACATTTCTTTGATGACATGGATTATTGTTGGAATTTTTTTTTCTGGAGTCTGAAAGGATTATGAAAAATATTATTTCACCTTTTTTATCGTTATGAAAAATGAAAACATTATGAGGTGGCTTAATTGTTCTGAAAGCTACTTCATTATTTTGTCTTGATGTACCATGCTTGAATTTTATGAAACTTATAGTTTCTACATCATGTTCTCTTCCAAGCTTATAATAATTTGTACTTTACAAAGCTTGATCATATTGAGATATCTCTCAAAGATGTGCCTCATGACTGTATTTAGTTATAAATTCTGAAATTGTACTAGATATTCATTTCATTTTGCTGTAAGTGAGTTGTTGTTTGATTTTGATAGGATCTACACTTATATGCCAATGTTGAAAGCAAATATTTCTAATGTAATTAGATCAAGTCTTATTGTTCCTCCTTCAAGTAGTACCCATGATTGGAATTCTTCTTTATTTTAATGATTTATAATGTATCTAAAATATGCAGTTTTAATACTGCAATGTATTCCCTGGTGTAGCTTGATTCCATTCCTGTGGATGATGATCATTATTACAAACCTACCAATACATAAATGCACTTGTTCATTTAAGTTTTTGTGCATGAAGTGTTCTACATATAACACTTGATGCTGAAATTTACTTCATATGCACTCTGAGAAGTCAGGTTCTTTATTGATTATCCATTTCTTTTCAATATCAATACTCATAGAGCTTTAGATTTATCTTTTCATATTCATTAATGGATGTAGCTTGTGATCATCTTGCTCTTTCATACCATATGTGAAGGTAGCACAATTTACTTCTGATAGAAAAATTCTATTGTCTGGTTCCAATCTCTTAATCCAAAAATTATTGAATTACTTCGATTCTTTACTCAAAACTGAGACTGTTCCTTACTGATAATATGGACTGTAAATTTCCACTAATCCATTTGTATTTTTGTGGCTACGAGTTCTGATAACTACTAAATTTGAAAAATATAATGTTTCCTTGAATAACGATGACCATGACCTTCTGAATCATACCTTGATCATGCATTTTCTTTAAATAGTCACTATATTTCCTTTTATGTTAAAATAATACTTTTCATTCATGTTATAATCTCATTTTCATTCTGAAATCTAGAACTCTTGCTATCTTGAGCTCATATTTTTATTTTGTGTGTTGTGTCATATAGATTCCTTCAATACTTTTGAAAATTGCATTTAGATATTGTAAGTTGCTCAAAAGTGGTTGAATTTTTAGGCCTTTCCTGAGTCTGTAACATCATGAATATGGATGATTTCCTTGAGTTTAAAACTTAAACTTATCCCTTTTGAAAGTATCCTGAAACTAGAAAATTGAATCTTCACCACCTATACTCTCTCTATCTTTGGAGAACTTTGATAATGTTCTGATATTATCTAGTGATTTAGCATCTTGATTTTTGAATGAATGCTTTTCTATTTGACTTTGAAACCTAAACTAGATTTGCAAAGGATGAAATATATTCTTTTGTAATCTTGAGGATTTCTAATATCCCATTCGGTTATGATACTCAAACACTTTTAAGGAAATTTGTAAGCTTGTGAAAAGACTTTGTTGCTCTATTATTCCATCCATTTATGTATTGAAAATGGAAACACTTGACTGAATTAAATTGTTGAAGGTTTGTAGCTTGAAATGATCAATTAGGTATTGTATCTTTATCAATTTGTTTAACTACAAGTCATTAAGCTTTCCAATATGAGAACACTTGACTATTTCTGATGAGTGCACACTTCCACATTTTATTTTTTTGAATTTGCACTTGTAACCTTTGACGAATGTAATTTCCTTTTTTTAGTGAATTCTGAAACAAACCTTTACATGCCTCTTTACAGTTGTAATTTGATCTTTTAGCTTTGATTATGAGATGGAAATATCATTTTGTCATTTATAGTAGCTTCTACATGAAATTGTACTAGACTGATATCATTTTCTTGTTGCACATACTTGACCACTTTTAACTGTTCTTTTGATCTTATATCTTTCATTCACAACGTTAGAGTTTTTCTCATATGTGGTATCTCCTATAACTATCCTCTTCATGGGTTCTGGTAGATGTTTGTTAATGAAACTGGAAGATACCCTTGTTAATTTTATGTTTTTGGTGAAGACTTTTCTCAAGTAAAAACTTATACATGTATCTTTCTTCCTTACTTCTGATTTAAGTGTCTTGATGCCTTTGTTTTATACATATTCTATCTTCATCTTCCATTTTCTAGAACAACTCATAAATATCTACCATGTAGATTCCTTCAACAAGTATTTATTTTTCTACATTAATCATTTTGCAAAAGATTTATGCTTTCTATTCTGCTACATACATATACCTGCACACTTAATGAAATAGTCGAAAATATTTAGGCTTTTTGAATTCTCTTATTTTCTATAGATTTTCTTTTCTCTTTATTTTCTGAAATGATTCTAGGAATCATATGTGCTGATGTAGAATATTGTTCTTATCAATTATGTATTTGTCTCTGATGTACCTTATGCCTCTTAATGTTAATTGATTCATTTGCATGAAACTATTAGCATAAGTATACAGATTAAACCCTAAGCTCAATGTCTAATGACAATTCTATTTTTTTTCCTCGGGGATGATAATAGAACCGGATGATGCAGAAGAAGAGGATGAAGAAGATACAACTTGATAAAGACAAACAGATGACCCAAAGGAAATGATGGGTTTTGTCTATTTTCTGTTTCTTTTAGGTTTGTGTACATGCATCTTTTACTTCAATAGTTATGAGTTACATCCCACAACTTGTGTGGGAAATATTATACTTCTTCATGAATAAATAACATTTAATTTTTGTACTTGAGTTGTATACTTCTTTCTGCTTTCAGCTTTATGACATGTATATTGATTGTATAACGGAATAAACAACTCAAACACATAATTAAATGTATTTACATGTAGAAATAAAGAGTTTTGAAATACCTTTAACTTAATAATTAACTCTCTCTCTTGTAAACTTCAACTTTGTTTGTTGTTCTAATGAATCCAAATCTAAACAAACTTGATATAATGCAAATAGTATGAACTCCAAAAGAAAATAGATCTCCTTATTCGTTATTGAATAATGAAATACAATGTTTCATAAATAGGAAAACAACTCCCAACTTGAGTTGCCAAGAAAACTCTAAGTAACTTTGAACAAAAATTTCCACTCATCTTCTACATTCCTAAATTAGAGGAATTGCCAACTTTATAACTAATGCCCAAAAATAGGAAAACCCGAACTACATCTTAAATCCTAATTTTTGTCCTCGAGATGGCAGATTTAGGGCCTGAAAAATGTGTCTAAACTTGCTCTAACCGGTAGGGCATGTTGACCGTTCCATTCGTCTCATAAAAATGTGGTTTCAAAAAATAAAACAGATCAAAATGGACACTTGGAGCTCAAGTTATGACCTTGTCAAGTTCCCGCTAATTTTGGCTCTTCACGATACCAAATTTAGCATTTCATCTAAATTTTGACTCCCGCCTTCATCAAGGCAATGGATTAGTCCTTTGGGGATTTTGTTTTTCCTTTCTCGAATACCAACATGGAATGGCAAGCTATATGAGGTGTTACTTTTTGTAAAATCACACGTAACTTAATATTACAAGTAGTTACTTAACTACGCAACATAAAACATGATTAAATTGTAATGCATTCCCTAGTTAGTTCCACTTCATCAATACCATCCATCGTAACGAAGTTTCGAGTTGCACATTTTTATACAAGTGCAAAATTGTCAACAATTATAATATAATTAGGATTTTTAATTTCTTAGGGAATAATTTTAAATAAAGTGGCCCTTTTAAATATTGAGGGGATATTTTTTTAATTAGGTGGCATTTTTAATATTGTGGAAATAATTTAGTGTTAATAAATCAGTGGTTTGTTTTAAATTTTAAGAGCGGTTAAAATAGTACTTTGGACCTTAATAGATCAATTAACATAAAATTTATTATGGACCGAAGGGTACGTCTAACCCAATAATATCAGGAGAAGTTAAATAGCCATGATTTTAATATATATTTAAAAATAAATAAGAATAATTGTCTAAATTTTTAGTAGTTTACATTGTTTTCTAGTGATCTAAAAAATGGGGTATTACAATATTATAATCATAGGAACTTGGACTAGAGTGTAGAAAACATCATACTCATTGCATTGTGTCATATAACTAGCTTCAATATTTACCCATTCGATTATGATTGTTGCATTTTCCTTAGGAAGGCTCTTTAATTCTCCACTATCAACCTATGGGTGGAAAATGTGCCACATCATTTCAAATATATATCTCTTCTACAACATTCTATCAATTTTTTTGAGGTCCTCAAATAGTCTTATGGGAGCATCTCCACTTCATGTTCCTCCACAGTTCCACTTATAATGGTGTCACTCCATTCTTAGTTAATAAAATTTGTAAGGGGGAAATTTTTTGAGTTTAATCTTATAGAATGCAATACACCACTCTTTAAAATCATGAATGTGGAGCTAGACATGTTAACACACATTACCCACTCAAAATAAATACATTAAGAAATGTGATGTTCTAGATTATGATTGGAGAAAAGAATTCCAAATGACATGCATCATACCCTGTGAGATGGGGAGCACATCCAGGGACTAGGGAGTTTAGGTGGTTTACACACAATAAATAATTTACATTGCATCTCTCATACTTGACAACCTTCCTTGTATGAGCAACAACCCATTACCTTGGAGGCATCCCTCCAACCATGTCATCATTGGTGAACCCATGGCCATAATATAAGAAACACACTATTCATCATAGTATTATGCTACATTCCCGACTCCCTTTATTTTGTAAGGTTACATCTTCACTTGATGGTATCCCGTTTATAAAGGTGCCACTAAGTGCTCAACATTGTTATGGTTGAATACACACACACATTTACAAACAAATTATATATATATAGACACACACACACACACACACACACACACACACACACACACACACACAATTATATATATATATGTATATGTATATGTATATGTATATGTGATGTGAAGACCTTAGTTCTCAATTGCTACTTTCAATCTCTTGAAGCTTTCAAAAGCTTCACTTTTCTTGCAAAGACAAAAAATCCACATTTTCCTTGAATAGTTGTTAACACATAGCATGAAGTACTGAAATCTGAATGACTCGGTTGCATCGGACCGCAAAGATTGGTATGAATCGATCAAGCTGACTATGAGCTCAATACGAAATCGCTTTTGGAATGAAGGTCCGTGTTTTTTTCCCTAGGTAGTGACGACACTTGTATGTATCGTTCAAGAGATGCCAACCCATGTACCATATTGTGCCGGTGAAGTGTCTCAAGATACTTGAAACTTACATGACCAAGTCTCGATGCCACGCTTATGCTGAGGTGGAGTTCTTAGCCACAACTTCTTGATTGTCTCTGTGAACAAAATCAAGTGGAACATGCATCCCACATTGGAGGATTTTTAACTATTTTTGAGCCTCTTGATTTGTCTCGAATCAAACATGTTTACTCACCGAAATGACTATCAAAGTCAATTTTTAGGTTGTGATCAAGGATTTGACTTATTGAAACCAAATTCTTTGTCAACCCAGGGGACATATAAGACATCGAGATAGTCTCGTAGTTATGTGAACCAAGGGGTAGAGAGATGTTCCCAATCCCTTGAACCATATATGAAGAATCATCTCAAAATGAAACATGATTTTTTGATAGCCTGTCCCTCATTGAAGTAAACCAGTCTCTGTGGCCGGTCATGTGTCGAGTGGCTCCTGAATCAACATACAAAACATCACTAGATGACATGGGTGGTTTACTTGATCGAGCAAGTGTACAAGAAGTCTTCATTATCTAAATGTTCTTGTACCTCAGCAATATTTCCTTGTTGATGGGGTATTATTTTCCACTTCCCATTTTTCTACCCTTGATTGTAGTTAGAATGTTCCTTGTGAGATTGTTGTGGAGGTCTAGAGTTGCTTGCTGAACCTTTCTTGTATGTATTGTACCAACAATATTTTAGGTCATGTCCTCTTTTATAGATTAGACATTGCTTCTTCTGTTGTCTGTCCCCTTGATACTAATTTTGACTTTGGTACTTTTGATAGGAATTAGGTTTTCCTTTACCTTTTCCTTTCCATTTTCGATGTGAAGAAAGTGCCTGCTCTTCTTCTTCATCCTTATTGTGCATTGCTTCCTCTTCTTGTAGTAGGTTTACCAATTTTTCAAAACTAATTGTCATATCTGACAAGTTTAGTGTTGTTACAAAAATATGGTATGAAGAAGGGAGTGCTCTCAGAACAATGGGAACGAGATCATCATCTTTGACTGCTTCTCCTAGGACTAGAAGTGAATCCCTCAATTCTGCAACTCTTCTTAAGAAAGCTTTGATTTTCTCATTCTGCTTGAACTTCAATGTCTGTGATTGAATCTACAAATTCAGTATAACATTCTTGTTTTTGGCCTCATATACTATGCTCAACTTATCCCATGCTTCTTTGGTTTTTGTGGCATCATGAATGTGTGGTTACACATCATTGGACACTCCAAACAAGATGATGAGTTTCACTTTCAGATCTGCTCTATAAAACTTCCACCGTTGTGTTAATCGGTAGTTGATCTGGTCATAGTACAAGTCACAACAGGCCACATATCTTCAAACTCAAGATGTGTCTTGATTTTTGTCTTTCATGCAGCATATTTGTTTCCTCTGTGTACTTTTGAATCGGAAGAAAACATTTGGGGGCATTGGTGCCCATTTTTCAAAAAACACTAACAGGATTTGGCTCTTATCACTCCGGGTATAAGGTCTCCCAATTTATATACCGTCAATCTAATATACTTGAACCTTTATATATACATGCCCTTTCGATATACCTAGCGGTACGTGGAAGAAGATTTCACTTTCTATATACCTGGCGGTACATGAAAGAGGCGTTAATGTACGTGAAAGAATTAAATAAGTTGTTCCAAGACAAGATCTGAAAGGGGTCTATGTGATTATTGACACTTGGCTCAAAGAAATATCCTAACATGCACGTGTAACTTCGCTATATACATAGATAATTTCTCGGTCGGGATTTATGTCGTGTAATCATTCGAGAGACAGATAGGATGGTTGATAGTGTGTGCATTATGACCTTACTACTCCCAATCGATTTAAAGGGTCTGTTGGTGCTCAAATTAATCTCGCCCCATTTGTCATTGAAATTCTTCATTTTGCGGACTCTATTATGTTTTCTGTCTCCCCAGGCTCAAATGGTGGTTCTCTAACATTTTACGGTTTAACGGGTGTAGTTTCCCACTCAAAATTAATTCTCAAAGATCGGTTGAAACATGGCCCTTTCTGGTTAGATGTGGCTCTACGGGAAATTTAAAAATTCTAAGGATCACTTCAACCCAAAACATGTCCATGTTGTGAGCTTGTGCTTGCTCGGGTCTCCGCTCTTGGGGACAATCTTGAAGTTGCGCTATAAAGACACGTGGATGCTTCCGCCGGGCCTTACCATACTTAGATTGTTCAAGCAATTTCTTAATGGGCTTGGGACACGTGGAGGGACCGCACATGTTTGGGGTCTCTACTTTTTGGGACCATCTCAAAATGTGCCATTAAGACACGTAGTAGGTAGGAAACAGAAACGGAGCTTCGGGGTCATTTAAGGTTTGTTACCTTTTAAAAAAGGATAAAATTGTAAGTTGAAGCACAACCTTCACAGAAAGAAATGTCGGCGTTGAATAGTCAAAAATGGAGGTGCGGGCTCGCGGTGAAAATATGGAACTTTTTCCTTTTTGGAAAATAAGTATAAAGTGAAAAATGAAGCGCAGGTCCGCTGGGACCCATATTGGGACATGTGTCAAGCCCATCTTCCGAGGCAAAGGGGTGAAGTAAATGTCAAAATTTTAATTTCTTCCGTAGTTATAAAATGTCAAAAAATGCTCCCATGCCCATTTCCGGTCACATTTTACCATGCAAAGGGCTCGATTAAAAATTGAAAGGCGATCAATGGTAGTTGTGCATTTCATTTGATTTTGCCTCCATTGAAGCTCCAAGATGTTTGGAGATGCATTTTTGCATCATTCTTCATCAAATTTTTAGCAAATTTGTGTCGTTTTGGTATGCAAAGTTCAATTGAATCAATTTGGGAGCTCAATTTGTAAATCAAAGTACTTTTGAAGTGGGTTTTTGCTTGGACTTGTGTAAAAATGGAAAATGCCAGATCCAGAAATTGTAGAGTAAAATTTTAGAGGAAAAAGGATGAAATGATGAAAGTGCAGGCGTAAAAGGTTAAAAAGGCATTGCCTCGAAAGAAAAAAGGGATGACTTGTCAAGTCTAGCTATGCAGAGGCTCTGAAAAATGATTAAAGGAGGGATTTCTCGCATGACAAAATCAGAATGATTAGAAGGACTCCCGAAAAGTTGTGGCATGGCATCCTAGTCATTATTCGAGGGGACATGATCAATTCATAATTGGTCCACCTAGCAGATTTTGGATCTGAATTTGTTAAATGTCTCTGTCTGAAAACAAATTGGTAACAAGAAAAGGTCCCTCGAATATTCTTCTCTTTTAAGGGGAAAAGGTGCTTTGCAGGTGCAAGGATGAAGAATATGCCTCCAGTTAGAATAATGATGCAAATATTTGCAATGATTCACCTTTTTTGAAAACACCTGGCAAATTTTTTATGAATCTATTGAATGTCACTTTCTGCAAATCATGATCCAATATGTGCAACAAAGGTGCTTCAAATATTCCTCTTTTGGGGAGATTGGATGTAAAGGGTGTATTATAAATGCAATGAGATTACTCTTGCAAATGGTCGAGTATGAATTCTTGAGAAAAAAATTTTGAGAAAGTCATCTTCCCGAGAGGCCAAAGTTGAGATTACTCGTTATTTTGTTGTGTTAGATTTTCTGTCATGTCAAGTTTGTTGCAGATGTATATCCATTGACAAGAAATGAGATTTCTCTTGAATCTTTCCCCGATAATGAATCTAAGCAATTTTTGAATTAATTTGTGTCTAATCTCTAGCAATTTTGTGCCTATTTTATTTTCAAAATATCTACAAATAGTATCTTTCATTCCTATTGCAATATTTTAATGATTTTTTTTAAATCACACAGATCTTGTCCCTATGATAGTCTAATGGTATTTGCAATTTCATTTCAAGAAGATCCTTCATGTTGGATGAGATAAACAAGTTTAAAATCAATTTATTTTCATTTATTGATAAATATTGTCCGAAAGTCTTCGGTGTACCTTAGGCGTGATTAATCATAAAATTTAGTGTTTAATTGAGTCTTTAAATTTGAGACTTCGTGTTAGATTCTCAAATATTATGTGAAAACGTGTTGATACGGGCCTTCATTGAAGCACACCTTCTATTTAAAAGAACATATTGACTATTCGGAGCTTTCTCTTGTGAAGATGTTCATTATTGTGAAGTCCCTCCAAAGATCTGGTATAATCAACTTTATCCTACTTCATCTCCCAAAAATCATTTAAAAACCATTGATCCACCCTGAACTACCCTTGTTTTCTCTATGTATCAACAAAGGAACAAAATCTACTTGCAAAAATATGTAGAACAATTAGGATCTCTTAATGTCTTTAGTAACCTTTGTCTTGTATTGAAAAATATCCATAATCCGTAAGTGACAACTCATTAGAGTCGATTTGGAGTGTTGATCATATTTTCCCAAGGTTTTCTTTATAAAATTTGTGCAAAAGAAAGGTATCTACATCTCCTTCAATAACAGAGGTTACAAAATAGGTTATCTTACCTTGGTTGAAAGGCACAACCTAAAATAGTTAGGATAAGATCAAATCCTTTAAAGGTGCTACCCACTTCTTCAAGGCCTGAGTGCTAAAAATTCGATAAATTACTTTCCCAGATATAAAATGACATACATAATCATATTTATACTTTTGAGTGTTCTCAAAATCCATGATACTTCTTAGTTTGTGAAAAGAGTAAATCTATCTACCAACACACTTTTGACACCGTTGCTTGGGACTGATTTGTGTTGTCGGGGAATGATTTACATTACGGGGACTGATTTGTGTTGTCAAGACTGATTTGTTAATTTATTTCCAGTTCGTATCCATTTGTCCAATCAACCACACTTCGCACTCCGTGTGGACTCTTTGAAGTATTTGAAGAAAATTGTATGCATACGTAACTGGTAATGTTTATTTTACTTATGTGTGCAAATATGCTTTGTAAACATCATTCTTTGATCAGATCTGTAAGAATTAAACAAAGTTATAAGTTCCGTTTGCTATCTATCTAATTTTTCCCGCAGTTATTGTACTAAGTTTTCCTCACCATTGATAAATTTGGGTGAAGGAAGGTCTGATTTGTAAAGTTTTGCATGATTTTTAGTGCTGATAGACATTTGACAGATTATTTTAGTGCATTTGCACAACTAAGGTGAAAATCCTTAGTGGCGACTCCGTGTTGATTTTTTTTTGGTAAATGTCAATGTCTTAACCTCTATCAATGTAAATTTGTTACTAATCTTTGCAAAGCTAGAGGGAAGAAGATCTTTCTTCACCGCATACCCTAGTAGAAGTTTGTTTCCAGAGTTTGGAAAGTCTAATTCAGAAGGAGGAAGAATTTGGAAGGTTGTTGGAGAACAAGCATCAAGAAAAGAGATCTCCATTCGTGAAACTGATTGGCACATGATTGAATATTGCAATGCTTCCTCATTGCTTTTGAATTAGGTAGTCTTTTTCTAAATCCAAATTCTCCATCTAGAGAGGGGCCTTCTCATTCTACCCCTGTATTTGAAAGATTTGCATCTCATTCTACCCCTGTATTTTCCAAATCTGATAGTGTCTGCCGTGAAAAAGAGCCATTAGGGGATAGTCATTCTGAAAATTGTATCCATGTACCACACAGACCCCTCACTCCTCATCACTCTATTTCTCCTGTAAGATCACCTCCTCATAATAACATGGCTCAGCCTCCACCTAGACCTCCATTTTTTGTTAATACTTTTGGTCCCATTAGTTTTTATAGGTATGGATGGCTATCCGAATGTTGTCGCATAGGATGTAAGAAACATATTGCCTATGTTTCAAGGAAATAATGCAATAACTGGTGATTAGCACTTGAAACTCTTTTCCAATATGATGGAGGATTTCTAAATAGAGTTTGAAAATGTATACATTAAATTATTTATTCATACTCTAGAGAGGATCCAAGGGACTGGTATAAAGCTCTTCCTGATAACTCTATTGATTCTTGGACTGAATTGAGAAATGCATTTAGATTGCAGTATAGTGACCAAACGGACCCTAGGTTTCTTTTGTCATAATTTGAGAATATTAAAAGGAATCCTAATGAATCAGTGCATGACTTTAATATGATATTCAATAAGACATTGAGAAGATTTCCTATGAATTTGAGGCCATGTGATGAATCTTGTCTTATAAATTATGCTGATGCATTTGAAAAAAAGGTTACACACTATTTGAGGGATAAAAACCCTCACACTTTGATGTAGGCCTTTACCATGGTTCTGAAATTGAGAACAACATCAAAGTAGTTGCAAAAAAACCTCCTAAGAGGGAGGGTGTCCAAATGATAAACCCGAAAAACCTAAAGCAAGCAAGAGTGTGGATCTTGAGGAGGCTATTAAAACTTTGGAAGGGGCTGTCAAAGAAATATCTTACAAACTAGCCCGGGAAGAGAAAGGAATTGGGAAGAGTTCACAAGGTCAGCAAAAGGCACAAAATCATGAAAGATTTGGAAACCATCCTAGGGGTGATCGAGGTTAGATGACAGAGTTAAAGGACCCATGTAATCTGCAAATAGACATCCCTAAGCATGTGAACGTAAATGGTTCCCGATCCTCTACTACCCGGTTGTTGCTCTTGATGAAGCCAATGAGATTGATTAGTGTGATAGATGCTTTCTGCACTATCCTCCATGTAAGAAGTAAATCAGCAAGAAGAAGAATCGATAATGATGATGGTATTGTTGATGATGCATGCATGGTGTATTATTCTATGACTTCATAGCAGGGAGCAACCTCAACTAAGCTGATGAGTGTCAGAACTACTAAATATTTATGGGATTGCATTCACTGGGTATTACCTCTTCCTCCCACTCATACTTCTGAAATTGATATGGTGTAAGCTTTTGAACTTCCTAATAATGATTTTGAGTACCTAAGAGCTCTAATGATTGAGAAGTATGATGGAGGGATACCTTCTGAGGAGGATAGGTAGTTGTTAATGAATGTTGTGGTTGGCCATGAAAAATAATATAATACCAGGAGTAGGGTTGCCAAAGGGGTAGGGCCTTAGGCCAAACAAAAAATTCCAATGCTTACCAATATCCCAAAAGAGACTCCAAAGAAAGATACATCTGGTAAAGGCCTTGTTGTCTCAAGTAGAACTTGTGTCCCTCCCTATGCTCAGACTATAAAAAATCATGTGCCATCAGATGAATTTATAAACCTCCCTCCTAACATTGCATTACCCAAATATGTTCCTTGTGACATAGCCCAAATCTTGAGTCAGATCAAGATTTATGTTCCTATTGTTGAATTGCTTAGAATCCTTGAGCATAGGAATAGAGCATTCGAATATTTGGGGTTTAGAGAAGAAAAAGTCACCCAAGGCAGAAATGTTGAGACTCCTCCTACCATTTCAGAGTTGAAAAAACCCCAAGTACTGGAGGAACCAGGTGAACCACCTGAAGTTTACTTGGGAACATCTTTGGTTGAGTCTCAATTAAATGTTGATCCATTTTTTACAACATTGATTATTAAAGACAAAATATTGCATAATTATATGTTTGATTCCAGAGATCATGTAATGTTATGCCTCTAGAAGTCATGAATGAATTGAACATTAAAGTGATAACAACTTATGGCAAGTGTACTATAATGGACTCTACAGAGGTTCCCGTTGTTGGATGTGTGAAAGGTTTGGTGGTACAACTTGTAGCTTATCCAGGTAAGAACCTGAAACTTGATGTTGTCATTGTTGATTACCCTACCAAATGGGGCATGCTATTATCAAGAAAGTGGGCTGCAAGTGTTGGTGGAAATTTCTTATGCCACCATACCAATTGAGGGAAACCTTGTGAAGTTACTTGGTGAAAAGAAGATGTTATATCTTATTGAGGACCCCAATAATGCTTCTTATGAAGTATTGCATGCAGATATTGATATTGATAACTCTATGAGTTATGTTTCTTTCAAGGAATATGAAATTGATCAATGTAGGTATCATGAGCAGGATGATTTTCCTAAGACTTTGATGTTTGATGCAACCTCGAAAGATGTTAGAAAACTTGACCCAGGCACAAAGGATAAGCCTGAAGAAATGTGGTCAGATAGCGACTTGGATGGAAAAGAGAGGTAATCATATGACCAGCTATTAAAAACATATCAGAACTACTTAGCATGGTCATATCCAGAATGGCAGGCATTTGAAGCATTTCCTTGATTGATTTCTTTGAATCAGGATGCTCTCCATTTGTACACTGTATAGTTCTTTGTTCTCGTCTACTTTTGTGTTTTTGTTCATTTTGGTCCTTGGTGACCTAGTTTTGCTGGTTTCTCGGTTCATTTTTTGGAGGATGGTTGTGGTTGTTCTGCTCTGTAGGCTTATTCTTTGACTTCGTTGCCCAATGGTATGTTTTTAACACTGGTTTATTCTTAACTTGGTTTGCTATTTTTTCTTGTGGCACTCACAGGGAGTGCCCATCCCCGAGTCGGAGCCTATGTTGGTGCTCAAATTAGTCTTGCCCCATTTTTCATTGAAATTCTTTAGTTTGCGGCCTTTGTTATGTTTTCTATCTCCTCAGCTCAAATGGTGGTTCTCCTGCATTTTACAGTTTGATGGGTGTAGTTTCTCGGTCAAAATTACTTCTCGGCATCAGTTAAAACGTGGCCCTTTCTAGTTGGATGTGGCTCTATGGGGCACTTTAAAAATTCTAAGGCTCACTTCAACCCAAAACATGTCCACGTGGTGAGCCTACGCTTGCTCAGGGTCTCCGCTCTTGGGGACCATCTTGAAGTTGTGCCATAAAGACACGTGGAGGCTTCCGTCGGGCCTTCCCATACTTAGACTTTTCAAGAAACTTCCTAAAGGGCCTGGGACACGTGGAGGGACCGCGCATGTTTGGGGTCTCTACTTTTTGGGACCATCTCAAAATGTGCCATTGAGACACGTAGTAGGTAGGGAAATGGAGAAACAGAGCTTCAGGGTCATTTAAGGTTTTTTTCCTTTTGTAAAAAAGGGATAAAATTGTAAGTTGAAGTGTAGCCTTGACAGGAAAGAAATGCCAGTGTTGAATAGTAAAGAAAAGAGGTGCGGGCCATTCGCTGGGAAAATATGGAACTTTTTCTGCTTTGGAAAATAAGTATAAAGTGAAAAAATGAAGCGCTTGAGCCCACCGAGACCCACATTGGGACACGTTTCAAGCCCATCTGCTTTGAGGGTGGAGGGGTGGACAAAATGTCAAAATTTTAAATTCTTCCGTGAAGTTATAAAATGTCAAAAATGCTCCCAGACACTGTTTCCAATCACATTTTGCCATGTGGTGGGCTCAAATTAAAAATTTAAAGGTAGGATCAATGGTAGCTATGCATTTCATTTTATTTAGCCTCCATTGAAGCTCCAACATGTTTGGAGATGCATTTTTGCATCATTCTTCATCAAATTTTTAGCAAATTTGTGTCATTTTGGTTTGTAAAGTTCAATTGAATCAATTTGGGAGCTCAATTTGTAAATCTGAAGTACTTTTGAAGTGGATTTTTCTCGGATTCGTGCAAAAATAGAAAATTCCAGATCTAGAAATTACAGAGTAAAATTTCAGAGGGAAAAAGGATTAAATGATGAAAGTGCATGCGCAAAAGGTTAAAAAGGCATTGCCTCGAAAGCAAAAAGGGATGACCTGTCAATTCCAATTATGCAGAGGCTCTGAAAAATGATTAAAGGAGGGATTTCTTGCATGACAGAATCAGAATGATTAGAAGGACTCCCAAAAAGTTGTGGCATGGCATCCTAGTCATTATTCGAGGGTCCCAGAGATGTGATCAGTTCATAATTGGTCCACTGGTAGATTTCAGATCTGAATTTGTTAAATGTCTTTATCAGAAACAAATTGGTAACAAGCAAAGGTCCCTCGAATATTCTTATCCTTGGGGGAAAAGGTGTTATAGGCACCAAGGATGAAGAATATGCCTCCAATTAGAAAAATGATGCAAATATTTGCAATTATTCACCTTTTTGAAAATACCTAGCAAATTTTTCACTAATCTATTGGATGTCACTTTCTACAAATCATGATCCGATATGTGCAAAAACGTGCTTCAATATTCCTCTTTTGGGGGAAATTGGATGTAAAGAGCGTATTGTAATGTAATGAGATCACTCTTGCAAATGGTCGAGCATGAATTCTTGAGAAAAAATTTGAGAAAGTTGTCTTCCCAAGAGGCCAAAGCCGAGATTTACTTCGTTATTTTCTACTATGTTAGATTTTCTATCGTGTCAAGTTGGTTGTAGCTATATAGCCATTGAAAAGCACTTGAGATTTCTCTGGAAGCTTTCCCTGTTGATAAATCTAAGCAATTTGTGCCTACTTTATTTTCAAAATGTCTCAAATAGTGTCTTTTGTTCCTATTGCAATCTTATACTTGATTTTTTTTTTAAATCACACAGGATCTCATCCCTATGACAATCTAATGGTATTTGTAATTTAATTTCAAGAAGATCCTTCATCTTGGATGAGATAAACAAATTTAAAATCAATTTATTGTCATTTGTTGATAAAGATTGTCTCGTAAGTCTTCGGTGTACCTTACGTGTGATTAATCGTAACTTTAGTGTTTAGTTGAGTCTTTAAATTTGAGCCTTCATGTTAGAGTCACAAAGATTATGTGAAAATGTGCTGATTTGGGCCTCCATAAAGCACACCTTCTTGTTGAATGAACGTCTTGACTGCTTACGAGCTTTATGTTGTGAAGTTGTTCATTATTATGAATTCCTTCCAAATATCCGATATAATCAACTTTATCCTACTTCATCTCCCACATAAATCATTTAAAACCATTGATCCACCCTTAACTACCCTTGTTTTCCCGGTGTATTAACAAAAGAACAAAATCTACTTTCAGAAATATGCGAACAATCAAGATCTCTTAATGTCTTCAGTAACCTTTGCTTTGTATTGAAAATATCTCCATAATCTGGAAGTGACAACTCGTGAGAGTCATTTTTGGTGTGTTGATCATATTTTCCCAAGGTTTTCTTTATAATATTTATGGAAAAGAAAGATATCTGCATCTCCTTCAATAACAAAGGTTAAAAAATAGGTTCTCTTACCTTGGTCGAAAGGCACAACCTAAAATAGTTAGGATAAGATCAAATCCTTTTAAGGTGCTACCCACTTCTTCAAGCCATGAGTGCTAAAAATTTAGATAAATTTATTCCCTGACTACAAAACGACATACATAA
Source organism: Taxus wallichiana var. yunnanensis (assembly GCA_018340775.1). Lineage (NCBI taxonomy): Eukaryota > Viridiplantae > Streptophyta > Pinopsida > Cupressales > Taxaceae > Taxus > Taxus wallichiana. The sequence goes on from CM031238.1 coordinate 650,410,971, forward strand.
TCATCTATCTGCCTTTGAGTGTCCTGTTAAATCCATGATGTTGCTCAGTTTGTGAAGAAGAGTAAATTTGGGTACTAATAGGGTCGATGCCTAGAAAACCTTGTTGCAAGCTATATTAGGCATTAAGTACGAGTAGTAGTCACGATGAATTTACCCGTAAGCACTTCCCGGAGGCACTTTGTATATACCAAATCCTGCGAATCAGATCTAGGATCTCGTGAGTGTTACAGAACCAATTTTTTATTATTTTTTATTACAATTTTTTGATAGTTTCGGCGAGTTAGTACAATATTTATAGTTGACTATGTTAACCTGTAAATTAGTACAATATAATGAAGCATGTAATTACATTCAAAAATTTAGAAAAATTGAATGAAAGGCAAAAACAATTTTTTTTTGCAGGCCCTGGTGGCCTCCAGAGCCCAAAATGACCCTTGATGCCGGAAACCGTTAAAAAGAGACCCAATATGAAGTTTTTGGATTGGCAAATGTTGCCTGAAATCAAAAAATAGGCATAATGGAGGAAAAAAATTACCCTAAATTAGGGATTTTCTCGCTAAATATTTAGTGACCTATTTAGTTATAACTAGAAGGTTTAGTAGTGGTTTTTCTGCTAAATCTTCCTCCAACTTTTGCTATTTCTCCAAATTTTCTGCCAAATTTCAAAAATCCAAAATCTTGTGTTGGGGGTGGGGTTTGAACCCCAAACCTCCCGCTTCTAAGTCATTCCACTTAACCACCTAGGCTCTATGAGCACTTGTGATATGAAAAGAAGTATATTGTATTTAAAAAAGAGTAAAAATGACTTACCTTTTGAAAAATGTGACATGGCTGGAGTTCCACGTGGCCTGCATGTTTGAAGGATGGCAATTAGGGTTTCATTTACTCAAAAATAGATCTAAAATGTTTATTTATCTCTGCATCACTTTGTTTTTCTCTCCATTGCTTTGATACACTTCTTTGACTTCTATTTCATTTTTTTCTCCGTTTTTTATATATATCCACCGTATTTAATTGACCGATCCACTTTGTTTTGTTTTTTCAACATACAACCTGCATGAGGATAAGACCAAGGATGTTTCCTTCATTTTTTTGATGTGAATGCAGGTTGGTTGGAGATGTGCATGGCTTTGGAGCTCGATGGGAGCTTTGGCGATGGTGAATGGAGAGGAGAGGATCCTGGATCCCCTTGTATGTTTGACTATGCAGGAACGTTGTTGATTTGAGATGAAACAAAATGATGGGTAAATTCCACAACTTGCCAATCAACAACTCGATCTAAAACATATACAACTCAATGCAATTTCAATCATGGCAATGCAAAGCTTAGTGCAGGTCGGCCTTCAATGGAACTTGATATGAGCTCGATCCATTCTATACGCCAACTTGCTTGAATGCACAACTCGGTGACTCGAGAAGGATTTTTGTGGATTTGGTGCAGACCCCATGCACAAACTCCTCTAAATTTAGTATTGCCGCTAGTGTTAGTTACAACTAACACTGTCACCAATTTTAGTGACAAAACCAATAATGGGGGAAAATATATATATTTTTAAATTTTTTAATCTGATTGCTATAAACAAGATAAATCTCTAGAAGCAAATTTTCCTTGTGTAGAGAGCACCAAGGTTAAAAAAAAAAATTCTTTACATTTACAAGGAGAATGGACAAGTGGTTGTGAGACTGTAGGGAGGTATGGGAAGCTACAAGAGGTAGCACTGCTCTTTGGTGAAGAAAATTTATTCTCTAAGACTTTTCCTTCCTCTGCACCCTTTCTCCAACCTTGCTAGGAGCTTCAATTCACTCTGGTACCAAATGTAGATTGAGTGATAGGGGCAGAAGCCTGATTATCTTTATTAATCTCAATCAACCAGGTACAATGGTGCATGCTACAATATTTATACATATTGGATAGTGGGATACAAACAAAAGAGGAGTTGCAACAATGCAACAACCAAATTAAAATATAGTAGCTTCCAAATCACATCCGGGAAGCACAAATGAATAATAACAATAATATTGTTAAAACTATATAACAACATCCGTATTGTTTGACTACAAATAATAATATGGTTTATAATTAAATATAACCATATAAACAATAAATATATTAATTAATATGAAATGTACAATTATATATAGGTTATTAATAATTAACCTAATATCCATGTAGAAACAAGATGTATGATTAGGGAAGAACCTTAGAAAGTTGGGCATGATTTACATATCACTTGAGTATTTTGGCTCCATCATATGGGTCTGCAATATTTATCAATGCATGCACGATCAAGATCAAACTATGATCCGATTTTGGATGAATTTAAGCTCTAGATGCCCTTAATCCATTACAAGCATGGATTAAATTTGAATTTTACTTGATGCTGTTGAACATTATTTTGGTGATGATGCTTTTTTAAAACTACCTTTTTCAAATACAAAACAATGTTATTTATTGTACTTATTATAGATTTGTTTAATTTTTGTTGACATATTTTTATATATTTTAATAATTTATGTTTAAATATATATATGTATGTATGTATGTATGTAAAATGATTGTAAAATTTTAAATATATAAGTTACATGTGAAGGTTATTCCAAATATTTGAAACTAATTTACACTAAAAATCACAACAAACGTATTGTTGAAGTATTTATTTTTCCTACATTCTCTGCACATGTAAAAATGATGTGGCTCATGGCTTGAGACAAACCCTATTCTTTTCCCTTATAGCTACATAAAATCCTCATCCCTATTTCTTATGAAACCCCTAATCACAATTATGTATGGAACCCTTTTCACATTTCTGTATAAGGTAGAACACATATCATATATTATTTGGGTAAGAATAATCTAAACCAAGAAATTGTTGTGGGACATGAAATGATTTAATTCCCACTTTTTTACTAAGAACTATAATATGTGTGGGACATAAAGGTATTTCATACATGAAATGTTTTTTAGTGCCCACTCATCTTCAACATTGATCTTACTATGATTTTTACTTACTTTCGATTGAATGTATTGAATTTGTTATCGTATTTGATCAATAGACATTGATAGATGGACATTACTACATTTGATTAGCATTTTATTAGACGTTATAAATATTTTGATTACGATATGTTGTGACTCTTAGTGTGAATTATATGCATAGATTGGCATTTACAGTATTTGATGATGACGTAGATTTAGGACTTTATACATGACAAATTGAATTTTGATACATAGATTTTGTTAGATGATCTAGTTAGTCTTGTGATCTTATTGTTAATTGATGAAATAAAAAGAATTGAAATATTTTGAATTATGAACAATTGGTGAAATTGTTTTATTTTAGTTATGTTATTTGATAATTTGAATTGTATTTATATGTACTTTTATTATTTTTCAATGTCATGATATGGCCACGACGCCAGAGAGGAAATTGTAACACAAAAAATAAAGGGGATAGGAGACAAACAAGAAAAAGAATTTTGGCTATTGGCAACATGTCACCTTGGCAACTTGTTTTTGTGCATGTTGTTGATAAATTTTTAGAGGTCCCCATTAGGGGGTGGCCTCAAATGTGACCTTGGGTAAAATAGTTATTTTCATTTTTCATTTTAATTATTTTGTGAGTTTGTTATTTATTATTGTAATGTGTTCTTCTTTATTTTTTTTTATTATTGGCAAATAGTTTTTTGAAAGGGACTATACCCTTGAATACAAAAGAAGGCCTGAGAGCCGGAATAAGAGTGAGAAACAGAGCTAATGGATCAAGATCCAAGTGTTACAATGAAGTTCTACGTAGCTCAGAAACAGCTACACAAATGAGACAAAACAACAAAACAACAGCAAAAAAATAGTAAACCGACCGCAGAGAAACAACGAAAAACAACAACTAAAAGCAGCAGAAGCATCCAGAACTACTTCTTGGCAGCTTTATCGATACTGATCTTGACTCTTTTCCAGGCATGAAACATACCCAAAGCAGTCATGTGGGCAGCATCAGTCTTATCAAGCTCCTCGATGGTTCTTTTGCTTTCTTTTTCATTGCCCCAAAGTGCAGCCGGGACACCGCTGAGGTTGGAAACACTTTTGGCATGACCCTCGATGAACTCCTCAATGGCCCTAAAGGCGGAAATGTTGTAATAATGTCTAGTCTTGGCCTTCCCTAAGCGGGAGTCTAAGGAGGTCAGCTTCTTGTATATGTCTTCAATCTGACTGTTATCAATGCTCCCCTCCCCCTCCATGCTTTTCTTGCCTTTCTGTTTAGCTAGGTTCTTGACCTCATCCTTCAGCAATTTTATCTCAGCCTCTAAGGCCTCCAACCTCTTAGAAGAGCTATCCATCTGTACTTCCCGAGGACTGGCACTACTAATGTTCAGCAGGTCATGTGCAATCTCAAGTTCAAAAGGCTCCTTCCCCACAACAAGAGTCTCAAGGTTGAGCCTCCTGGAAGCCCTGGTGATTGGTCTTTTAGAGGTAGAGGCGAGGTGGGTGACGGGAGCAGTAGAAGGGGAATTGAAGGAGAAGCTTGCAAATGGCATGGGGGTGGCAGCAACGGTGGCGGGGGCAAAGCAGCAGGGGGCGAGAAGCAGGAGAAACAGCGGCAGCAGCAGAGCCCATCAAAGGGGGAGCCGGGCTAGGAGAGGAAGGAAGGCCAAGGTACTTAAGAAGGCAGCATTTATGAATTAACAATATAAGTCCTTGATGCAAGGGAACCGCCCGGGTGTGCTTCTGAAACTCCAAAATGGAGCGTTCAAGGGAGTTCAACAGATAGTGAGGGAAGCAAACCAATCTATTCCTACGGAAGTGGTTTAAAAAGATAAGATGTTTAGCAGGGACAGTGACAAACCTACCTTCCAAGGAGATGAATCGAATCATCATGCGAGTGACCTCATCATAGGGTGGTGGAATTGAGCTAACAAGCAGGCCCGCTGTGCTAAATGTGAGCTTCTCATTTCCCTCCACAAATCTTCTTTCTTCAAAGATCCTTGATAACCCTTTTGTTGAAGAAGCGGTACCCTTCCAAACTAAGGCCGGTCGCTTCAGCAATGAGATCTTCATTGACAAGAATCTTCTGTCCCCCATAGTCGACAGTCCTCTCTTTCCACTCCTTAGCAAAGCGTATAGAAATCCTTTGGTCATGACCATGCACCCTATCAACGAAGTTGGTGAAGCCTCCTTTGTTGAGAGTGTTCCAAAGCTCTGTATTTTCCTTCCAAATGGGGTCTGCGCACGGCTCAATTTGGCAGGAGGTCCTCCCATCTTCTCTGTGGTATACTTGGTTACAGCAATTTCTCAAATGCCTGTGGAGCGTAGAGAATAGTCCACTTCTTACCATTGAAGGTCGCACAAAAAATCGGGAACTATAGCCATTGGTCTTCTCACGAACGCCGCAGTAATCTTGGAACCGAGCTGCGGGAAGTCGCATGTGAGAGTAACCCTTTCCTGTCAACAATCACATTGCATTTATCATCGGTTTTTGAGGAGCTTTGTATCCGGATATCAACAGCTATAGTACCTCCCGCATGCACGATTTTCAAATCTAGATAACTCCACTTGAAGTTCCCCAAATAATTCTTGCTATCATTTATATTTGATATTATTTGCCTCATCATATTCATTAAAGCAACACGTGTGAGAGTGTTATTGATGCTGATCTTCCTCCAAAGATTAAGACTCATCTCTAGGGATTGCTTGCTTATGAAGGTCCGCATGAATGCTGTTGTGTAGCTGATTAGGGATACTGTTATTATCCCAGACGGTGAAATTTATATTAATGCCATAATTGGCCAGTGCATCTGCCAATTTATTGCCCTCCCTGTAAGTATGTATGATTATGATGCTATTGAAGGTCTGACTGATGCTTATGGATTCAGAGATAAAATCTTCAATACTCCAACTAGGAGATGAGGACTGATTAAGAAGTTTAATGATATTTAGGGAGTCCCCTTCAACAACAAGGTTCTGAATATTTTGAGCCCGTGCAACTCTCAAGCCCCAGAGAGTAGATAATGCTTCGGCAAAATGATTGGTTTGAATTCCCATTTTTCCAGCATATGCAGCAATCAAATTACCTTTGTGGTCCCGTATTACTCCTCCTCCTGCCGCTGTCCTAGGGTTTCCCTTAGAGGCACCATCAAAGTTCAGCTTGTACCAATTAGAATCGGGAGGATGCCATTTGATCGAAGATCTATCTACACTGCTCCTGGGTTGCTCCAATTTCCAATCGCCAATGGATAAGATGTATTCTTCATTCTCGTGATAACTCTTATTCTTGGGAGGTTTAAATCTGGCAATATCCTCTTTGATACCTTGAGAAATTTTGCCAATACTGAGTTTATAATTTTGTTTCTTATTTCTGAAAATGATATCATTTCTATCTTTCCAAATCCTCCACATTAAATGTGGGATTGCCAATTTCCAAATTCTTTTGATAACACAATGCCCGAATGGTGGGTTCCATTGATTCCATAGTTGATTAAGATCATTCGGCAAAGAACACATGAGAGCTTCGAATTTAGAAAGGACAAAGTTCCAAATTCTATTGGCATAATCACAATGTATGAACAGTGTGTGATGTCTTCATAGTCATTCCTACAAAGGTGGCACCAATTAGGAATTATAAATCCTCTTCTCATCAAATTGTCGGTGGTGAGAATTCTACCTCTAATGGCCACCAAAGAAAGAAATTTATTTTGGGGGTTAATTCGGGCATCCAAATCTTGTTCCAGCTTAAAATCAATTGATTACTATGAAAAAGATTGATATAACCAGATTTGACCGAGTACTTCCCATCATGGGAGTTGTTCCAAACCAGCTCATCCTTGGAATCCAAATTGACTTAAAGGAAAGAGATCTAAAAGATCCCGAAGGGAGGAAGTAATTTGTTTCAGATCAATTTGCTCCACAGTAAGTTTTTTCCAAATCTTGTAGGTGCCATTTCCTTCAATGTAGTCCTTGATTTTAATACCATACTTGCTTATAAGGCTATCCTTAGCTATCCCAAATCTATCCAAGAGATTACCACCGAACCAATTATCCTCCCGTGTTTATTTCCTGTCATCCCCACTTTCCATTTGCTACCCGCTTGATGAAGTTTCGCTCTTGACCAGATTGTTCCAAAAATGGAGCCATTGGGGAGGTGTTCATCATGCGAGATAGGAGTAAACAACTTGTTGATTTAAGTATTTTGCTTTAATAACATCAATCTAGGGTTGTTTCTTAGACAACAATCTCCATCCCATCTTAGCAATGAGTGCCTCATTCATTTTCTCAATATTTTTATGCCCACCTCCCATAGACTTCGGGGCGGACCTTATCCCAGGCCACTAGGTGAAATTTGAACTTCTCTTCCATGCCTTGCCATAAATTTTTTTTCTGAATCCTCTCAATTTTCTCTCTGAAGGAAGAAGGGATTTTGAAAAGTGACATGATATATATGGGCAAACTTTGGAGAGTAATTTTAATGAGTAAGCACTTACCAGCACTAGAAAGAGTGGCACCTTTCCAACCAGCCATTTTTTTCTGAAATCTCACCAATAATTCATCCCACACCTTGTGAGAGACTTTCTTAGTGCCAAGAGGGAGGCCTAAGTATGTGGCTGGAAGTGCACCTATTTGACAGCCCAGAATTTTAGCAATTTTGAGTTGTCTTTCCCTAGGGGTGTTGAAGAAGAAAATGGTGCTTTTCTCATAATTAATCTCTTGCCCAGAAGCAGATTCATAGAGTTGTAATAGAGCCTTAATAGCCTTAGCTTCCACAACTGAAGCCAGAAGAAGAAGGATAGTGTCGTCCGCAAACTGTTGATGAGAGACAGCTTGGCTGAATGAAGTGGGTTTAGATCCATTTAAAAGGCCGTCTTCAACCGCTTTGCCAATTGTTCTACTAAGGCTGTCAGCTAAAAGAATGAAGAGTAAGGGGGAGATGGGGTCTCCTTGTCTTAGACCTCTGCTGCTGGTGAAAAAACCCACAGGCTCCCCATTAACAACCACAGAGAACCTGGCTGTAGATAAACAAGATTTAACAATTTTTCTAAATTTTTCCGTGAACCCAAATTTAGTTAAAATCTTGTCAAGGAAGACCCAAGATACCTTGTCAAAAGCTTTATTCATATCAAGCTTGAGGATCATATTTGCCTTTTTATTATTTTCCATGGAATGTATAGTCTCGTGCACCATAATCACTCTGTCTTGTATTATCCTGCCTTTAGTAAAGCCACTCTGCTGCCTTGAGATGAGATCATTCATTATGAGCTGTAGTCTAGTAGTAATGATTTTGGTAAAGATTCTAAAGATAGCATTAACAAGACTGATAGGTCTGAAGTCCTTGAAATCTTTTGCATCCATTTTTTTAGGTGCCAGCACAATGTGTGTGTTATTGAGCTCTTTTAGAAGATTTCCCGTTCTATAGAATTCATTCACTGCTTTGAGAAGATCCTCCGAGCAGATTTCCCAGAACTTCTGAAAAAAATTAATAGAGAACCCATCCGGTCCAGGAGCCTTATCCCCCTCAAGAGAAAAAACAGCCTTTTGCAGTTCTTCAAGCGTGACAGCTTTAGTGATGTCTCTGAATTTCTGGTCCTCAATATTATTCTGAGGGATGGCCTCCAGCATGAAGGAAATAGTTTCAGGGTTGCTGACATTTTTCTCTTTAAGAAGATTTTTGTAGAAGTCAAGCGCTTGTTTCTTGATGTTGTTGGGATCTTTAGTGATACTCCCATTGTTTTTAGAAACCTCTAAGATCCTGTTACTGGCTCTGTGTTTCAAAGTAGTCATGTGAAAGAACTTTGTGTTCCTGTCTCCCTCTTTAAGCCAGATAGCTCTAGATTTAAGGCGCCAAAAAGACTCTTCTCTACTGCAGATCGTATGCAACTCAGATAGAATATTCTTCTCATTTGCTTCATCATCAACCGATCTCCCCAAAGTATCCATTTTTAACTCCAGATCCTGAAGCTTCTGTTTTAACTCTTTCTTTTTTTCGAAAATATTTCCAAAAACACTTTTGTTCCAGATTTTGACTTGCTTTTTGACATTTTTGAGTTTTTGAACCAATCTGAACTGAGCAGTGCCTTCACCATTCCATTCCCACCATTCTTTTATCTTATCATAGATATCGTCATGCTCCATCCACATTTTTTCAAATTTGAATGAGCTTCTTGCAGGTTTAGTCCAATTGAGAAAGTTTAGAGCAATCGGATTATGATCCGATCCAATTCTGGGTAGGGAAGAGAGGTGGAAGTCTTGACTTAGAATCCTGTTTGCTGAGATTAGAGCCCTATCCAGTCTCACTTGAATGAACTCCTTTCCCAACCTTCTATTATTCCAAGTATACTTATTACCATGCGAGATCCACATCTACGAGGTTTTGTTCGGCAATAAAATCAGCAAAATCCTCCATTCCATTAGAGAAGGTGGAGGTTCCTCCAAACTTCTCGCACTGGGGTTTAGTGGGGAGTTGAAATCCCCATGATAAGCCGCTTAGTAGCTATGTTGGTTTCTAAAGATTTTAAGATCAGCCCATAGTTTTCTTCTACCACTAGTAGAGTTAGGGGCATAAATGTTAGACAAGATCCATTCACACTTATTCTCAATAGTGACAAATTTGATTGCAAGATGATTAATATTATCATTAAGAATCATACCAGTACAGTGCCTTCTGTCCCAAAGAGTAGCCAGCCCTTCGGAAGCTCCCTGAGAGTCAATGCCGCCATTTCGAGTTATCCCAAAAAAAAATTTGATATTATCAACGGTCTTTGCTTTCATCTTAGTTTCTTGAAGAATCAAAATGCTGGGGTTACTGGAATCCCGTAACTCCTTGATGGTTCTTTGCTTGGATTTTCCATTTAGGCCTCTAATATTCCAAGATATAATCTTCATTTGGAATGATTGGTAGTTGGAATTACTTGCTTTCATTCGATTGACGCCAACACCATCTGCAATATCCCTCTCCGTCTTCTTAGTTCCGAGAGTCTTTTTAGAAGGTCTTCCTCTTTTTGAGCTTCCTCCAAAATCAGCTATTCGTCTAGCAGAAGACATAGTTGTTCGGAAGTAGAGGTGTCCCAATTGTCTATTTCCTTTTTTTTATCACTATATAATGATTCTGGGATCCTTTCAAAACCTTTCAATCTTTTTTTCTTTTTTGAGATGACCCAATTGTTCTTCTTTATTATTGTTAGTTAATGTGTTCTTATTAAGTTGATTAATCTTATTAGTTATTGTAAATTGGATGTAACCAAGGAGTATTTAATTTTGATAGATTGTCCTTGGTTCTCTTTTTGGATTTGAAAGGATTTTTATTAGTTTAAGTGTTGTGTACTCAACCTTGCATATCAAACTCAGACTTTGGCTTAAAGGCTATTTTGGAGGCTTGTGGGACAACTTAAACTTGTCCCGCCCGTCTGAACTTAATCTACTAACTATACCTATGGGGTAAGCGGTCAAAAATAGGCCCCATTATGTGATTTAGAGGCTAAAAACGTTAAATTATTGCACCTTCTTCAATGAGATTTTAATTTTTTCCTTTGGAGTATAGATTTAGGTTTGTGTTTGTCATGAGAACTTTTCATTTCTCACCCGCCAATTTATTGAGCTGTGGTTTTAGGTTTTGACCATGTGATGTGGAGTTGAATATAATCGCCGTGGCATCCTACGTGGAGTCCCCTCACCCTCCTCTTCTCTTTTCTATTTATTCAAGTTTGTCTAATTGTTTTGGGTTTTAATGTTTTATTTTCACTCTTGTATTTTGGAGGAGCTTGATTTTGGAGCCTTTGTTTGAAGCTTGGAATATTTTTATGAGTTTGTACTTGTGGTTTGAATTTTTCTTGCAATGGCAAGGTAGGGAATTCACCCATGTATTTTTATTTTTATTTGTTGTGCAAATTGGTTGTAAATGAATGAATGTTGTGTATTTTGGTTTTGGGAATAGAATGGCCTTAAGGTTGTGTAGGAAAAAGAAAATGGGGACTTATTGAGGGAGGGATAAAATTTAATACTATGAATTTTGAGGGAGTTTAGGGTTGGGTTTCCCACCCAATGATAATAAGACAAAAAATTTATTTACTTCAATTTGTTTATTGAGGGAGGGATAAGAGTTGAGGGAGACATAAGAGAAATTGAGGGAGGGATAAGAGTTTGGTTTTGGTTGTGTGAATAAATTTTGGAGGCTTTTTAAGGTGGACACCTACACCCTTTGGGAGGCATAAGTGATTACCCATGTTTCTTCTCTCCCTTGGCTTGAATTTGAGCCTTTGTGTTGGGGAAAATTGTATGTTTTTTTATTTTTGTATTTTGCTTGTGTGTGGAAAGTTTTTGTGAATGGTTATTGTGGAAGCCTTGTAAAATTTGTCATGGTTTCTTGATACCCTTTTATTGCTACATTGTTTGGGTTCGGGGATAATGAGAAGGATGGATTCTCCTTCTCATTAGATTATAGGTTGGGTGGAAAGCGTTGCCTACTCCCATTTTTTTGTGCTTGAAGTTGAAGATTGGAGGAGTCATGTTATGTTTGAGCCAAAAGGATCACCTTTGTAATGTTGTTCCAATGTTGAAAAAGTGAAAGTTGTAATATTGTAAATTATTCTTTCATATTGTTGGAAAGAAGAGTTTTTATATTGTAAGAAAATGAACTACGCTCATTGAGAAAAAAATTAATTAATTTTGGCCTTGTTGAAATTTGCATTATTGTAAAAGTAGGAGTTCTTGTAATTTTTAGCTATCAAGTTTGTTGTATTGAAAAAGGGTGAAAGAAGAACATTTGGAAGTTGTAATTTATTGAAAATATATTTCTTTCAAATCTGGAAATAAAATCATAGTTGCTTGTGCTTTCCTTTGGTGAAATGGTTGTGTTTTTATTGGAAGAATGTATGAAAGTTATACTTGATTTTCCTTGTTGAACTGCATATCATTCATGTTGTGAAAATAAAAGAGAAACATTTTCATTTTGATAGTAAGAGTTAGTATATTGAAAATTTGAAACATATTGGTATGACCCTATCCTTGTATGCAAAATATAAAGATGTTGAAATGCAATATGTTTAAACTAAAGTAGGAAACAATGAACCTTACTTCAATGTAATTGGGATGGTGTATATATTTGATTGATTATCTTGTAGTTAGTTTTAAATAAATAAACAACATCAATCTATCAACTAGTGATTGTAAGCACCATAATTTAATTTACTATTACCATAGAAACCAACTCATGTAGAAAACATTTTGGAAAATGCATGAAATTGAAATTTTATTTTTGGGAAATAGATTTTCCGCATTGTGAAATGTAGCGGTTTCAAAACCGCCACCCCGCCTACGATTGTGGTTTGAGAATCGTTACCCAGAGAGATAGGCGGTGGTCACATGACCACCGGCTCGCTTTAGGGCTGCAATTTCTTCACTTTTGACAAAAAACAAAAATTAACGAAGTGTACAAATTTGGGATGAATTTAAAAAAACTAGAGCTTTAAAACTATAATATGGAAATACCAACAACTAGTAAATGAAAAAATTCATTAGTTAGAGCATATAAATCAATTCATGGGCACCCAAATGTGTTAATAGTAAAATGTTTAAGAATGGTAAAAACATGTGGTTAAAATCAGTAATATACAACCATTAAAAAAGGAAAGCTTATTAATTAATAAACTATGAGTACAAGGTTGTGAGTACATATGCAATGGAACACTAAATGCAACCATATTAAAACACAAATCCAAATTTTGCGTTCTAAATAAAATAATACAATGGAATCCTCGTGGAATTCACCCTAGATCTACAAAGGGTTGTTCTACCATGTTTAACAAACTAAATTAATGAAATGGAACAAAATATGAGCAATGAACTCCATGGGAACCCTTCCAAGCTTCCATGGATACCATTGCCTCCATGGCTTCCATGCTCCCAAAACCTAAAAAACAAAAATGAGATGAAATTAGGTCGAAGAGTATAAGAAAGAATCCTTAAGAATTTTTCGGGTATTTCAAATCCAAGGGCCCAAAATTAGTTAATCTAAGGGATAATATTTCTCCCTATAACTTTAAGTGATGTGATTTTTGTGGGAATGTAAAATTAAATAAAAACCTATGGGTAATGGGTTAAATGGGGCCACTTAATGGTCAAGATAAGTTGTGACTTGAGACTTAGGTTTTTAAATAAATAAATGACTTTAGAATTGTAAGGATATTTGAATTAATGTTGTGAAAATGGATAATTTAAATAATGAATTATAAGAGTTAATTAATGGGAATTAACGGGAACCCTATAAGGGGATTTAAACCCAAAATGATTTGGAAGGAATTAATAATATTTAATTATTAATTTAGTTACAATAACTTTGCATATATGTGGAACTTATTAAGTGAGAAATATATAATCTAGTTGTTGGATATCTTGTTACTGACCTTCCTTAAACAAACAAAAAATTATTCCATAATTTTCTTATTTAATTACTAGAATTTATCTTGGGTTACGTGTGTGTGGAAAATGTGGGCGTTATAGTTTTATTCAAACACGCATATAAAATAATATTTGGTGTAGAACAATATGATACGTGAAAAATGTAGGCGGACATGCAATAAAAAGCCTTAATCTTCCTTAGAATCCTATGACCAATTGTTGGAAGGTGTCATTTTTCGGCACATGTATGTGCTTCTACTTCCTATAATTAATTGACCTCACATCTTGAAACAGGTCCTATTAAATACCGCAACAATTTGGTTGTTATGGTTTGCTTTCGACATATCTCCACCAACCGTAAAGTCTATGTCTTCCTAAAACATGATCCTCCCACTTATTACAAATGACAAGCATGTCCTTTAGTTCTTAGAAAATATATTCGACTTTTCTTCCTTGAGTCCTCTTTCCTTTCTCATACACTTTTCCAGCCTCAAACGCCTTTTCCTGCAACCCTCTTCCCCTCCAAATGTTTCTCTTTATCTAGTTTCAACTCTTCTCTCAATCTCTTTTGCATTCACATTGTACATTTCATGCATCTACTATTTTTGTATTCACCTCAAGTGGCTCTTGGAAAATTCCTTTCCTTATAATTCTTCAGCCTCATAGGCCTTACGATATGCCCCTCTTCCCCTCCCATTGTTTATCTCCTATCTTATTTTCTAACATCTTGGTCTACCCTTCTTTTTGATCGCTACTACTATGTCAATTGTATTCTCTTTTACATATACATGTCCCACTTGCTGGCCAAAAATATTTTAAAGCCTGAAAAGTAAATAAATATTTTAAAATACTATAATTTGTTTTTACAAATATGTAAATTTTGGATGCCCCGCACCTTAGTATTTATAAACTCTTAAAAATACATGTTTTGTCATTTTATGTGTTTGGTCATGTTTTTGTTGTGAGACATATTATTTTCAAGTTACAAAATATGAAAAAAGTGGGACACAATTATATGCTTTAATATTTAACTAAAAATATCATTTCTTTAAAGAAATTTTTTTGAAAAAAATGAAAATGATCTTTTAGTTGTTTTCTTGTTACTATGGAAATAGAAAATCCTTAAATTTAGTAATTTTAAGCATGGAATGAATAAATGGAATAACCTTTCAACTGGAGACTTTAGGAATATAAATTCAAGCTAAGGATAATCTTTAAAACACTCTAGTAAAATTTGTTTTTGGAAAAATTATGGAAATGATGGTTTTGTTTTTGAAGGACATGACCGCCACCCTATGCAGAGCAACGGTCTCTGAGCCACCACTCGGGGAAGGAGACGGTTTGTGAATCATCACCAAGGTAGGGCGGTGGTCCTAGGACTTTCACCTGCTTTGGGTGTTCGTTTCATCACTAATGGTGGAAAAATACAAATCCACGTTTATGCAAATTTTAACTTGGTTTAATTAAAAATTTAAGCCTATAAATTTAAAGAGGAAACCTCCAACAAGCAATAAAGGAATAAATTCATTGTTCTAAACTTGTAAATCTTCAAATGGGTATTTAAAAGCATTCAATCTCATGGATTTAAAATAAAGTAGGGTTTTTGCCCAAATAAATAATAATAATAAATAATTAACTAAATCAAAACTCTAGATTTGGAGTGGAGACCCCTTCAATCTTCAAATGAAAGACAATACAATAATAAATCCATAACCTAAACTAAACTAAGCTTGATTTTGTGAATTCCTCCATGGTTCTTCCTTTCTTTCTCCCATGGCTTCCATTTCTCCAACCTACAAATTAAACAAAAGAAAAGTGACCAAATGAGGAGGCTAGGGAAAGAAAAAATGTTTAATAAAATTCCATAAGGATAGTTAGGGTTAGTATGGAACCCTAAGATCTAGTGGCCACAATGGATTTGATCCAAGGGTTGAGAATCAACCCTATAATTGTTAGGTAGGAATGAATATTATGGGTGTTTTAAATAATTTTAAAGGTATGTGTAAATGGGTGAATGGGGCCATCTAATACCCTTGCATGTTAAGTTAATTATTTAATTCCTAGTATGTTTTAGTAATTATTTAAATGGACTTTAAGGAAAATAATTTAAGAGAACTAAGGTAACTAAGGACAAGGGTTAAATAAATATGGGTTTGAAGGTTAATCTAAGAGGGGGAAAAACATTTAACCAAGTAAATTAATTTATGGCACCTTCCTAGTAGTTTGTAATTAATTTGACCTTAGAAATGAATTAAGAATATTTAATTATTTAACCTAGACCTGGTCCATCCTTGGTAATGTAGTAAATGTTGGTAGGAATTAATTAAACGTATATTAGGGTTGACACCCTTGAAACCGATTTAAAAAATATAAAGTTAAATTGTCACAACCTTCGGGATATTGTTAAAGGATTAATGTTGTTTTAGTACATCAAAATTGTGGGTGTTACACTTGGTATCAGAGCCATGGGTTCAACACTTGGACCCTAGGCATACTTGGAAACATAAGGCATAACAAAAATACTTAACGCAACTCAAAACCTAGATCACATGACATTACATGATGCTTTAAAACCTAGAAAACCTAAAAAAATGAAACTAAATTTTAGAATAGTAAACTAACTCTCACCTTGGTTTGTGCAGGAGGCAAAGACTAGACAAGGGTTTTTGCACGTTGACCTAAATTTACCACCTCAAGATCATGCAATAGAGGACATATTACCTCAAATACTTCAGACATTACAGGATGATAATGCAAGCTATACGCAGAGGATCCTCACGAGGAAAGCACAATGCAGACAAGATAAAGAATCATCGGTAGAGGCTTGTGTACCTTCCTGACATAGTGATGAGCATAGGGTAGAGAATAAAAAGGTCATGTCGATAGGGCTACAAGACATAGGGAAAAATCTAAGAGCCCTAAATAGCATGATTATCGTATTGAGAGACCTAGAGGCGATACAGGTCTACAATAGTAGATCACATGAGAGAGATCCTAAAACTCCATCCATCTCATTGCTTGACCGCGAAACCGGAGGATTTTAGGAAGAGGGATGGTTAGTTAGCTTGAGTGGATGCTTCAAGCTATGTTCGTGTACCAACAACATGAAGGCTCATATTGCTATCCATCTTCTCGAGAGACGGAGTTGGGGTTTTGTAGAAGATCGAGGAGTAGAAGCTCCGGGTAGATTTTGTAGACAATCACTTGGGAGCTCTTCGAGGAGTGGTTCAAAACAAATACTTGTCCATAAGATTCATGCGAAGAGGATAGATTAATTCCATGACCTACGTCATGCATATATGAAAGTGGCGGAGTACGAGAGTCATTTCCTAGACTTGGTTCTCGTACATAGACTACATGTAAGACGAGCAAGTGAGGATCCATAGGTTCATCAGGGACCTAAACATAGACATTGGAGGGTTAGTTTGCATTCATTTCCCACAGACATTAGCAGTGGTTGTTGAGAAGGCCTATATTTTTTAGGAGACTAGGAGGAAGATGCAATAAGTCAAAGATAGAGTCCGGGCGTGCAGTAGATGCATGATAGTAGGTCAAGGGGGTGAGCTCCTCCTCGTTGTGGTGGACATGGTTCTACAAAGTCTTCATTAATACCACCATAGTAGCCACCTCAAGGCATTAGTAATAGCAGGCTCATCCTCAATTTATGCCTCCACAGATATTCGATGCTCAGAGGGGATGTAGTATGGGGCCTCCTCCTAGGGACCAATCAAGACTCAGGCACCACCTAGAGCTTAGTCAAGCAAGAGTTCATCGGTTGTGGCCACAAAATTCCATAGCAACATCATCAAAATCCATGACACAGACCACTAGAGTACTTACAGGAGCCGCTTCTCATTGGAGGGGACCTAGTAGTTGCTATGGGTGTGGAGTACACGGCATCATTAGAGAGAGTTCCCTCAAAACCCTAATAACAAGGGTAAGACACCAATTTTAGAGCCTATAGTAGGTGACATGGCTAGAGCCAAAGGATATATGCAGCGGTCTAGAACCATCGGGTAGAGCACCGAGCATGATGATTGAGACCACAAGTAGCATTGATGGCATTTCTATTTCTGTTTTATTTGATTCAGTTCCTCAGATTATTTTATTTCTCCATTTGTAGTAGAGTGATGTAGGTTGGTGGCAGTTAGGAAGAGTCGTAGTTGGGATGTAGAGATGGATTTTTGAGCCAAGCGCATAGTGGAATCCTTAGTCAAGGAGTGTATAGTTGACCTAGGACCCTTTTCCACAACCTTGGATCTTCGCATCATTTCGTTGGGTTCCTATTGGATTATTCTGGGCATGGATTGGTTATCTACACACAGGTATAGGGTTGATTGTTACAAAATTTAATATCTTGGGTAAATGATTTGGGAGTGGAGTCAGTGATAGTGGGAGTCATGAGACCCACCTCTTTTCCCACCATATCCGTTATGCAGCTTAAGAGGTGTGCGAACGAGGGTTCTAGTTTTATTCTTTCACGGTTAGCGACAGGATAAGAGGATGAGTCTAGTGGGCCATCCCTTAACGATCATCATATCTTAGGGAGTTTTCGGATGTCTTTCCAGGGAGCTACCAGGGTTAATTCCCCATATGAGATAGATTTTCACATTGATTTGGTTCCAGAGCAGATCCTATCTCACAAAACCTTATAGGATGGCTACGCCGAGCTCGTGAGCTCAAGTTGCAGCTTGAGGGACTTACGGAGAAAGGCCTAATATGTCCTAGTGTATCCCCTTGGGGTGCACCGTGATTTTTTGTAAAAAAAAAGGACAAATATTTTAGGTTGTGTATTTATTATCGTCAATCGAACAAAATAACGATCAAGAATCGTTACCCCTTCCATGCATTGATGATTTGTTTGATCAAATGAATGGGGCCACTATATATTACATAATAGATCTTAAGTCTAGATACCATCAGCTAAGGATCATGGAGGAATATATTCATAAGACAACCTTTCATATGAGATATGGCCACTACGATTTCACATTAGTACCTTTTGGACTAACGAATGCCCCCGCAATATTCATGAGTTTCATGAATGGGGTAATTTGGAAATTTTTGGATCGCTTCATGCTCATATTTCTTGATGACATTTTTAGTTATTCACATACGCATGAGGAGCATGAGAATCACCTTCGCCGAGTTACGTAGTGTCTTCATGACCTTGAGCTTGTACCGATTGTGCATTCTTTGGTTCGATGGAGACATTTCCTTTTGGCAAGAGATTTATTCGAGGATTGACGATTTGAGCTTACGTCACCTCTTCATGTAACCCAATCTCAATTCTCGTCGGTGAAATTGGTTGGAGTTGTGCATTTACGACATGGAGATAAAGCATGTGAAGGGGAAGGGAATTTTTTTCCGAGCTCGAGTAGATGGATACATTTTCTTATGGCTACTTCGGTGGGTACAGATTTGCAGAGCGGGATTTTACAAAAGCTTCCGATGAAATTTTCTACCTTATAGCTAGAGCAGAGATTGAGTCTCGAGACCCCTTGAGGGGAAGTTTTATGGTTATATAGTAGAGTCAAATGGACTTGTCGTGCACATAGGTCGGATCTATGTCTTGAGGGGATGGAGGTTTGAGACAAGATATCTTGGCAGAGGCTCATCGTGCACCTTATTCAGACATCCAGGGGTGAAGAAGATGCATGTCACCTTGAGAAAAATTTATCACTAGAGAGGTCTTCACGAGAGATGTAGCTAATTTTGTGACACACATTTTAGAGTGTCGAGGGTGAAGGCCAAACATCATCATCCAAATTGCCCTCTTTACCAACATGCTATCCCGTATTTGAAATGGGACACCATTTCCATGGATTTCATAGTAGGGATACCAACGTCGATATACCACCACAATGACATCATTGTCAGGGTGGATAGATTGACCAAAGTGGCTCATTTTTCTCCGGTGAAGACCTCCTATACGGCTAGTGAAGTAGCGAGAGTGTATGTGGATGAGATTGTTAGACTATATAGGATTCTACAGAAGATCACTTACGAGCGTGATCCCTTATACATATCACACTTTTAGGCTAGCATACAACATGCCCTTAGGGTGAGTATCAACTTCACCACAATGTATCATCTAGAGACAAATGCAAAGACGGATGAAATGAATCATATTCTAGAGGACATGGTTCGGATGTACGTCATGGATTATCAGTCGAAGTGGGAGGAGTACTTCTATTTAGTGGAATTTTTGTACAACAACACTTTTCAGAGTTATATTGGCATGGCACCTTTCTAGGAACTTTATGGCATGGAGTGGAAGACACCTTTCGGTTTGGATAGACTTGAGGATCAAGTATCTATTGGCTCGGCTTTGTTATAGGACATGGAGCAACAAGTTGTTTTGATCCGACATAGGTTGGAGGAGGAAAATGACATGAAGAACATGTATGCAAATCAGAGGAGAGTTGACCATAGTTATGCGTGGGGAAAAAGGTGTTTCTTCATGTCAAGCCTCATAAGAGTTGTAAATGTTACGGAAAAGGCTCTAAGTTGTCTCCTAGATTCGTGAGTCCTTTTAAGATCCTGGAGTAGATCGTTCCCTTAGCTTATCATCTAGCCTTGCCACCTAGCTTGTCTCGCATGCATGATGTGTTTCATGTATCTGTTCTTAGGAGATATATCTCGATCCATATCATGTATTGGATTGGACCACATTGCAAGTTAGGAGGAGAGGCAGATGATGGTGAAGCCCATGCATATTTTAGAGTGTAGGACCCTGGAGCCTTCGAGGTAGGGAGATTGATCAGGTGAGAGTCCAGTGGGATAGCTATGATGAGAATGTTGCTACATGGGATGATGCTACGTTGTTATGAGTCTAGTTTCCACAATTATTTCATTGAATTTTAGGAGGAAGTCGAGTCTAAGGGGAGGGGTATGTAGTGCCCACTCTTGTTTGACACTTATTATATTTTGATTTTGATTACTATTGACTTTAGACATGGATATTACTATATCATTTTGGTTTAGCATGATGTTAGATGATATATATATCTTGACTGTTGATGGAATTTAATTCGTAGTCGATTAGTGTGGTTTCGTAGAGATGTTTAGAGATAATTTTATATTGATGATGATGATTTGTTATTGGCATATATATTACTGACATTCGTTATTCTCTTCATGTTGACTATGATATAGCTCTTGAACTAGTTTCGTGATCTTGTTGCTATTGATAAAAAGATAGAATTGAGATGTTGTGGAAATTTTAGACAAATGATAACATTGTTAACATAAATGATGAGTAGCTATATGTGGATGGTTATTGATTTATGTGCGTATATTTATTCTTGATGTTTTGATGTGGCCACGAGGCTGAAGGATGTATTGTGTGATTTATAAAGTGACTATATGACAACAATCAAAAGGGGGATTAGAGACCAACCATAACGGAATACTAGATGGATATAACAAAGGTCAACATGGAAACTTGTGTTTTGTTTTGTGTGTTCTCATTTTTAGGATGTCCCCATGGGGGATGGCCTCTAATTGTGACCACAGGGCATGTGTGAAATTCTTCACTTTTATTTTATTTATCGCAGAGTATGTTTTTAGTTGTAATGTGATTTATTTTATCATTGTTGATTAATGTGCCTTTCATAAGTAAATTAAATCATGTTATTAAGTGATTTGGGGATTTGACAAGTGGAGTCATTTATTAGATTTTTTTGTCTTTTGGCCTATGTTATTGTTGATTAAGTGTAAATGAATTTGAGTGTAGTATGCTCTACCACACCTTTGAATTTGGGATTTGGGCGTAAGGGTCATTTTAGAGGCTTGTTGCCCCACACCTCTTAATTTCTTATATCAACCCTACCTATGGATTGGAGGGTCAAAAATAGACCCCATTATGTTTTTTGTAAGACAAAAAGTGATATTTATTGCACTTTTCTTACATGGGTTTAAAATTTTATCCTTAAGGGGTGTGGGTTTTGATTGTGTGTCTAAGAGGCATGTAATTCCTCTCAACCACAAATTTATTGTGCATTTGGTTTTATGTTTGACTTTTGATGTGGATTTGAGGATAAGTGATGTGACATACTACATGGATCCACCTCACCCTCCTCTCTCCTTTTTCTATATATACAAGTTTAATTGTTTGTTTTGGGGTTACTTCATTTCATTTTGTACTCTTATAATTTTGGAGTTGGAGATTTTGGAGTACTTGTTGATTTTTGAGTTTGTTGGGTTTGGATCGAGCTTGAATGAGCTTGGATTGTGATCCATTGATCAATTTCTACCATGGAAAGGTAGGAACTATACCCTTGTTTTATTTGTTTTCTCTTATATGTGTATATTTGTATGTTGCTGAATTTTTGGTATCCTTGTTGGGTTCTTTGGTAGAATGTCGAAGTATGGTGTAGGAGAAGGTTATGGGGATCTTATATGTAGGAAGGAATGAGAGTTTATTTCATGTTTTGGGAGGGAGTTATGTTGGGTGCCCCACCTTAGATAAGAAAATACTTGCATTTCTTACTTGGTTCTTATGAGAGAGACATAAGAGATTATAGGGAGGCCTAACGTAATGTGGAAGGCATAAGAGTATCTTGAGGGAGGCATAGGATCGAAGTTGTATAAGGGTTTTGAGATGTATATTGGAGGGTTTTAAGGTGGGTACCTAATCCCATTGGGAGGTATAAGTGATCTCCCTATAGATCCTTGCTCCATTGGCTTTGCATCTCAAGCCTTGTGTGATTTGAAAATTTGTATTATTGTGATTATTTTCTTATGTTGAGTGAGTGTTATATGTTGTCAAATTTTGTTTGTGATGTTGAAACATTGTGTAGTTTTCATGAGTTGGATTCATCTTTTATTGCGTTTTTGTTGTGGGTCGGGGCCTAATGAGGAGGATAGTTTCTTCTCCTCATTGGATTATTGGTTGAGTGGAGAGTGTTTCCTCTCCCCCATTTTTGTTATTGTGATCAAGTGAAGACATTGTGGAACTCTTGTTGAAGAATTGACACTTGGAGCATTTGTGAAGTCAAAAGAAAACCTTCTTTGTGAGAAAACCTTCTTTGTAATTCCCACTTAAGGTGGAAGAATCGGTGGTCCTTACCTGGTTTGATTTATTAAGTTATAATATATTGTAGTAAGAAATCTCTTTGCACTTTGCTATAAATGAGCTATGTTGAAGAAGAAAGAAGTTCATTATTATTGTGGAAGTTGCATTTTGTAGGAATGAAGGAAAACTTAGAAGATGTAAACCTTTGAGAATGTTTTCTTAGTAAGTGTTACATGCATGTATAATAACTTGTTTGTGCTTACCTTGAATAAATAGTTGTAGTTGAAATGGAAAGATGCTCTAAAGTATATTGAGTTATTTAGTTCGAAAAATTACATTTTGTTGTGGAAAGGAAAACAAAAATACTAGGAATAGATTTAGCTTCATTTCTACTTGGGAACTTAAAATAAAATTTGTTGAAAGAAAAGGAAAATGATCTTTCAATTGTTTTCTTATTCTTATGGAAATAGAAAATCTTTAAATTTAGTAATTTTAAGCATGCATGGAATGAATAAATGTAATAACCATTCAACTAGAGACTTTAGGAATATAAATTCAAGCTAAGGATAATCTTTAAAACACTCTAGTAAAATATGTTTTTGAAAAAAATTGCGGAAATGATGGTTCTGTTTTTGAAGGACATGATCGCCGCCTGTGCGAGACATCGATGATCTTTGAACCATCGCTTAAGCAAGGCGATGGTTTTGAATCATCACCCAGGTAAGGCGGTGGTCCTAGGACCACCGACCTGCTTTGGATGGCGGTTTCATCACCGACGGCGGAAAAATACAAATCCGAGTCTCATGCAAATTGAAACTTTGTTTAATTAAAAATTTAAGCCTACAAATTTAAAGAGGAAACCTCCAAAGAACCAATAAAGGAATAAATTTATTGATGTAAACTTGTAAATCTTCAAAATGGGTATTTAAAAGCATTTAATCTCATGGATTTAAAATGAAGTAGGATTCTTACCCAAATATAAATAATAATAATAATTAACTATCACAACTCAGTTCAGAGTGGAGACCCTTGAATCTTCAAATGAAGGAAAATATAATAACAAATCCTTAACCCCAACTAAACTAAGCTAGATTTTGTGAATTTCTCCATGGTTCTTCCTTCCTCACTCCCATGGCTTCCATTTCTCCAACTTGCAAATTACAAAAAGAAAAGTGACCAAATGAGGAGGTTAGGGCAAACAAAAAAGTTTAATAAAATTTCATAAGGATAGTTAGGGTTAGCATAGAACTATAAGATCTAGTGACCACAATGGATTTGATTATAGACTTGAGAATAAACCCTACAATTGTTAGGTAGGTGTTGTTGCAAATCAGCATGCACCCACGGATGCAAATCAAGGTTCTAAATTGATGTTTTAGGCATCCAGTGTGATTACACAACATGGAAACCTCTCTCCAAGTGTGGGAATTGTGAAACTGAGAGAGGAATCTCCAGATTAGAGGCTGGTTCCTCAAACTCCTCTGATTAGATCTAGTATTTGCACAACTACAGAGGTTCAGATCCTAATCCTACTCTAAACTGTAAGGAGACAGGGATAGAAATGTAAAAATTGAAACTAACTAATGATGGTGATGCACCAAAAGGAGTGGTGTAACATTTTTTTCCATGTAAATAGACACAAATTCATGAAATGCAACAAGGGAAAGCATACACAAGCTGATAGATGCAATTAGAGGTCTTAAAATGAAGTAAAACAATACAAACAGAGGACTGAAAGGCATTCACAGAGTTTGCACTGTCATTTCCATGTAAAATCTCTTGCATTCCACCATCAAAGAGGTATAAACCTACTACAATACTTGAAAAAGGCCTAATTCTTGCAACAATCACTTGCTGGAGGTGAAAGAAGAAGTTTTCTATGCCAAAAAGTGTTCCACACTGAAGAAATGAGCCAAATCTGGCTTTTACAGTGCATGGGTCGAGCCCAGGAGAGAGAAAACATAAAAAACGTGGGAGCCCATTCCTCATTGACTGCAAATGCATAAAAATAGCATGGGGCTCCTTACAAACCCATACCCTAACATTTTTACCATGCTGGAGAAGAATGCGACCCATTTTGTATTAAATTTGGTTGTTGAAATGTCATTTCTGGCCATGGACACGTACCAGAAGTGTTTTTGAATTTTCTCTCTCCAAACTGAACCAAAATTCAAAATTGACTATGGAATCATGTAGAGAATTTCAACATCTTTCCAATGATATAAAGAACGTGAAAATCCGAGCTCTGGATCAAAAGATATGATCGTTTGAAGATTTAGGGCAAAAACGGCCCAAAAACGGATCGGCGGGAAAATTTTTCAAATTTTACCTCTTTTTTGTCTTTGGAATTTTTTTGAAAAATTCCCATGCTCCGCCAGTCTGAGTGCCACGTGTCGGGCTCTGATTGGCTGCGAATTCTCTCTCCTTCTTCCTCCGCGGGTTTTCCTTTGAAAATTTGACCTTTTTATACTTTGGGAAAATTTCCCATTTTCTCCCCACGCCCCGCCACTTGGGACACGTGGCATGATTTGGTTGGTCGACAAGGGCGCGGGCTCATCCTTCGCTTTTAAACCTTTTGCCAAAAACTCGGCCAAAATTCAAAAAATTTCCCCAGCTCTGAACTCCCCGGCCTCCTAGGACACATGTCCTATTTCCATTCACCGCGGACCCCTTCTCCAAACTTCACCTTTTAAAAAAAACTTGGCCAAAAAACACTTAGCCAATTTTTGATTTCCTTGCCCCGCCAGTTCGGGCTCCATTGGACACGTGGCCCATTTTCATTGGGCGCGGACCATGCGGGCCAAATTTTGCACTTGAACCTTTTACAAAACTTCGGCAAAATTTGCATTTTCCTCTCGCCACCCGCGACCCTCCTTCGACACGTGTCGAGTTCCTATTGGCAGCGGGCCAAAATTCAAAAATTTTCCCTTTCAAACACTTAGCAAAATTTTCACTATGCCTCCCCCTTGTGACACGTGTCACACTGTGATTGGTCCGCAGGCCCCGCAGAAAATTTTTTCCATTTGAACCTTCGACCAAAACTTGGAAAATTTTCCAAGTTCACCTCCGACGTCCGAACTCCTTGCCACGTGGTAGCTTCCTATTGGCTGCGGGCCTCCAATGGGAAAATTTTCCACAAAAACTCTGCTGAGCCATAACTTGAAAAATATGAGGAGTTAGGAGGAAAACTTTACCTTTCTGGAAAGCTAAGAGAGAGCTCTATCTGATGGTGCCATTTCCAGAAAGCCTTGAGTGCCTGAAAATCAAAAAATGTAGACTGAGGCACAAGAGAGGCAAGAACACAAGGAGTTAGCCACAAAAATGAGCAGGGGCACATTTTGGATAACAATTTTGGCGACTCAGAGGGGTCATCTGCCTGCTAGATGAAAATACCAGTTGCTTGAAGCAGTCCATTGGGCATGGAGTCATAAAATTTTCTGTTTGGAACCCCAACTGACTTAGAATGTTACAAGGAGGAAGATGGAATATCACCTGTTGGAAGCAAGGACTGCAAAACATTTCCATGGACAGCAAGCTGTGCCAAATCACTTAGGGAAAAAAAAACTAACCTATAGCAAAACAATTTGCACAAGCACTTGGAGGAATGAAAATCTAATCTACTATTTACAAGGTGGTGAATTTCCCTCTAAAGCAATGCTTGAGATAGATTCATTGACTGGAATATGTAGTTCTTCACCATCCAATGAGGCCAATTGGAAAGCATTGTTGTTCTTGCACTTCATGACCATGTATGGGCCACTCCAAATGGCATCAAATTTTGAATGCCTTCTCGGTTTGCTCTATCCACATCCCATTTCAACACTAGATCTCCAACTTGAAAAGATCTATCCTTGGCCTTCCTATCAAAGGTCTTTTTGATCAAAGCTTGATCATTTTCCATTGCTTGGGATGCCTGATCTCTGACCTCCCGCAGCTCCATCAACTCGCATATCTCACCTCCATGGGCTCAAACTCTAGCAACTCTAATCGCTTCATGAGTTCCAATGTTGGCAACTCAAGTGACATGGGAAAGATTTCCTCTCTTCCATGACAAGCTGAATGGAGAGTTACCTGTGGATCTCTTGGGAGTTATCCTATCACCCCCACAAGGCTGATTTCAGTTTGGTATGCCAAGACCTTTGATTCTCATCAAGAGTCCTCCTAATGATCCTCAACAAGTTCTTGTTTGTAGACTCACTGGCCATTACCTTGAGGATAATAGTTTGATGAAGTACTCGGGTAGATCCCGCTTCTTGACAGCCCACTCACCCTTGGATCCAATGAATGCCAATGCATTATCAGAGATTATTGTAGCAGGTATACCAAATCTGGTTGCTATGCCCTCATAGAAGTCCAAGATACTAGACTCATTTTCCTCTTTGAGTGCTACTGCCTCCGTCCACTTGGTGAAGTAGTCCGTGGTGTCAAAATCTATTTATGCCCTTGACTTGAATTGGGATTAATGACTCAAGTGAAGTCCAAACCCCATTGCATGAATGGCTGGTCAACCGAGATTGGATGCAATAGAAGGGCATCAAGTCTCTCTTTTCCTGTGAAGGATGCACAATTCTTACACCTCTTGATCCATGCACAGCAATAACTGAAAATTTTAGGCCAATAATAACCAGCCTTCATGATTTTTAGAGCTATCACTCTCGGTGCAAAATGACCACCAGCTGGTCCACCATGGAACTCTTCCAACACCCTATGAATCTGATTTGTGCTAATGCATCTTAGCAGCAATCCATTCACATCTTTCTTGAACAAAACTCCATCAACAATGGCATATGGGACAGCCTGCAATCTGAAGTGTCTTCTTTGGGTTTTGTTCATCTCCGGAGGGCATAGGCTTGTGCTTAGGAAGTGCATTATACCTTGGGTCCAGCAAGGAGTGGGGGTAGCGTTGTTTTCTTCTTGAGTGCCACTTGGCTCATGGCTATCTTGAACTGTCAAAACAGCCTCTTCTTCGTTGCATACCTCTTTTTGCTTCCCCAAAATCAGATTGCTCACACAATCCTTTTCCTCTTACCAGCTTGGTGATCTTGATCTCAATGTCATACTCCATGACACGGGTGATCCAACCCGCCCTTTTCTCATTCAAATCCTTGTTGAGGAGGAAGTCTTTAACCTGACATGAGAGACCAACAACTGGACCTTGTTGTTTGAAACTAAATGCTTGAATTTCTTCAAGCTTCGATTCTTTGCCAAACATGCTTCTCAATAAAAGAATATCTCACCTCATAGTCATCTAGGCTCTGGCTGAAGAAGGCAATTGGTTGTTCATCATTATCCTTGTTCTGCTGTACCAAGATGGCAGAAATAGTGTCATTACCTCCAAATGCATAGAGGATGAAATCCTTAGAGAAGTAAGGGTTGATGAGAGTTGGTGCTTGAGAGATGGCTTCTTTGATTGCTTCAAAACTCTCCTTGCCTTCTGCTGTCCACTTGAAAGCCATGCTTTTCTTTAACATTTTGGTGATGGGCTTGACAAGGGCTGCAAAATCTGGGACAAACCTCCGAACAAAGTTTATCCTCCCAAGAAACTCTGAAGGGATTTCTTGTGGCTTGGCAATGGTAGTGCTCTTATGGCTTCAACCCTCTCTGGATCAATTGCTAATCCTTCTTTGGAGACAATATGGCCAAGGAGCTTTCCTTCATGTGCAAGAAAGATACACTTCTTAGGATTCAAAGACACTCCAAATCTCCTACACCTCGTGAAGACTTGTCTCAAATGAGAGAGGTGGTCTGCTGCATTTTTGGAAAAACAGTTGATATCATCAAGGTAAATCAGCACCACGTTGTTAATCAAACCTTTGAACGCCATGTCCATTTCCCTTTGGAAGGTAGCACCAGCGTTGGACAGCCCAAATGGCATTTTCCTGTATGCAAAAGTTCCCCATTTGGTTGTGAAGGTTGTCTTGAACTGGTCTTCTTCCTTCACCATAATCTGATTGTAGCTTGAGTAGCCATCAAGTAGTGAAAACCTCTCGGAGCCAGCCACAACTTGCAAGATTTGCTCCATGGAAGGGAGTGGGTAATGGTCCTTGAGAGATGCTCTATTCAAGTCTCTGAAGTCAACACACAATCTGATCTCTCCACTCTTCTTTCTGACTAGAACCAAGTTGGCAACCCAACTAGAATGCTTGATTGGGAATATGATCCTTGACTCAATCAGCTTGTCCAATTCTTTCCTCATGAGAGGCTCCATGTGTGGATTGACTGGTCTTTGTTTCTGCCTGACAGGCTTAGTATTTGGATCCAATTCAATGGTATGCTGAGCTAAGTTGGGATTGAAACCTTTCAAGTCTTCATAGCTCCAAGCAAACACATCAGGGAACTCTTGACACAACTATATGAACTCATACCTTTCTTGTTCAGTTGTCATCTTTCCAATTTGCAATGGTTTGTTCTCTTCCACCAAGATGGATACTGAATCCTCTCTCTTGACCTGAATGTTTGCTTTCTCCTTCCTAAACTGATCATTGGGATTAAAAATGGACTCCAAAGTGATAAGTCCCTTGGGCAGCTTGTTAGTTCTCAGCTGTACCACTTGGTCACCATATCACTTTGCTCCAAATTTTCTTGATTCTTAGTTGAGAACTCACTTCTTCTTACAAGAAATGGATGATTTGCTGGTCATTTTCACACTTGCTAACCGACATTGTTATCCGCACTCAAGGCCTCACAATCACGTGGATGTTTGGTCGTACCTTGTCTATTGAATGCTTTCCACAATGTCAAAGGCTGCCCCTACTGCTGCAAGCTTGTCGCCACTTGATTCTCTTTCCTAGGAATGGATTTGATGCCAAAACCCTAAAAATCTTCCATGAGGTCCCATACCCTATTCTTGTAGCACTTGAGTAGATCATTCTTGGCAGCATGTTGTCCCTTGACCTGATTTACAATCAATTCATTGTCACCAAAGACTTGCAAGTTCTTTATTTTCTTCTTAATTGCCCAATGCATCCCTTGCACCAAGGCTTCATATTCAGCAGTGTTATTGGAGCATAAACTGAAATCTAAAAGCTGAATAGTACTTTACTCCTTGAGGTAAAACAAGCATGGCTCCACCTCCTGCACCTTGTCTACTCCTTGACCCATCGAAAAATAGCTGCCATACCTCATTGTCATCTTCATGGTTCGACTTGGTGATACTAGGAATAGGCTGATTTTCTTCGTGTATGCAATAGACCCCTAGCTCAGATTCTTCTACTTCTTGATAAGGATCAAAAGCATATACCTTGTTTGCCCATTCATCAAGAGTTAGATCCGGGATGCTTCCAACCTTGGTGTCACTTCATCGGTGCTTGGGTGATCTTCTTGATCAAATGTTGAGCAATTGGCGTTAATCGACTTGGAGTGTAAGGCTCAATATGGAAGTTTGCATAGGTTCAGACTGATTGTAGCTTTGGTTCCATAACTTGTTCTAAACGGCATGTGTGACCAATCAGCAGACAAATATCCTCCAATCTTGGTGTGAAGTCCCTTGACAAGCATAGGGAAAAGAGTGGTGGAAGGTCTATGATCGATACATCTTGTAAAACAACAACATTTGGACATGCATGCAAGGTAAGACTCAAGTTTATAATCACCCCAATCAAGTATTACTATTGTCACATCTAACCGCACTACCCCTTTGGATATGGTTTCATATCTGGAGCCCTAGCTTATCAGCTATTTGTTTAGGCATCACCGAGCTGCTTGCCTTGGAGTCTATCATGCAATTGTGCAGCTGATTTCCAATGATTAACGAAACATAGAAAGGAGGGGGCTTCAACATTTTACCTTCTTGTCCTCCATGATTCCCCTCAGCCGGGTAGCATTTGTGAGCACTTTCTCTTGCATCCGAACTTGCTGATTCGAATTTGGCCACCCTTCATGGCAGCTTGTAGCAAATCTCTTTGGCCTGGGATAGATAGGGATTCCCACATTGATATATTTACATTTGTCTTCTTCATCTGATCAATGATATTGAATGGTGATGAAGGATCTCTTTGTTGTCCCTTGGTTTGCACATTCACTCCTTGCACATGGGCAGCAACAACTGGTATTTGAGTTGGCCTAGGAGTTGTTCTTGGCTGCCCTTGTGCATTTACAATTGGATTTTGTTTGCCAACCACTTGTGGAACCATAGAAGGTCGTGGATTGGTTGGAGCTAATGGTTGTTCTTCACCCAAATTCCTCCTTTTTGACCTTGTGTTGGCTGCAACACCTTGAGAAACTGCCTGATTCATGCCACAAAAATCCTCTGCTTGCCAATTTACCAATGTGGTGTCATTTGGGGCTGATTGCTGTTGGAATGTTTCTTGTTGTTGGTTGTTTCCTTGACTGCCCTCACCCTCCACACCAGTAGTTGTCACCATTAATGCTTGATTCAAAGCACCATTGAAGCACATGGATTGGTTATGAGGTTCATTGCATGGAAAACACCAATCATACTCCTGGCAATGTTGTTTTGTGTTGGCACCAATGCCTTAGAGGCAGATATGGCATTTGGATTATAGGGCTGAAATGGTCTATTGGCAGGAGGCCTTGTTTGATTTATATTTGCGAGATTGATTAGGAGGTCTCTGTGGTTGGTATGGCTGCCTATTAGGCTGAGCTTGGGGATGATAAGAAGGTCTAAAACCTTGGGCTTGTTGCCTCTTGAGAGTAACCAGCTCATTGCCTAGATTTTGCAATTGCTTCATGACTTCTTGAAGCTCATTTGGGGCACTTGGAGATGAAGTAGAAGCTTCATTTGAACTCTGATTTCTAGGGGTGGGAGAAGGAGCCAAATTAGGTGCTTGATTAGTGTTTGGGTTCTCTAAACTTGGAAACAATGGCATGGGAGGTCTAGGGGCAAGTTTGCCAGCTTGGATCAAACAATTTTCAGCCCTAATGGCAATGCTATAAGCCATAGGGATAGTCATGCCTCCCATGGACTGAATCAACATAGAAATATCACAATTTAGAGCTTTGAGATAGTAGAGAAAAGCACCTTCTGCTGTTGGCCTGATTGCCACTGGAATTCTCTCCCAAGTCTTTTGAAATCTGAAGTTGAAATCAGTCAGCTGCTCATTGGGAGCTCTCCTGATGGTTGTCAGCTGCTCCAAAAGAGACAAGTTGTCTCCCTTCTCTCCAAATTGCTCATGAAGTGCTATACATAACTGATTCCAGTTTGTGCTAGAACCAGATCCAAGGATCCTAAACCATTGCAATGCTTTCCCTTTGAATGAAGATGCTAGAACTTGATGTACCACTTACATCTCATTGATTTCATGAATTGCACAAAGGTTGGCAATGTCCTTAACATGATCACCTGGAGTGGTTTTATTCTCTCCAGTGAAGTATGGGATGTTCTTCAAGGCTGCAATTGGAATTGGATGTTGTGCATTGAGGGCAAGTGGGTTGTTGCCTGTGAAATTGACGTAGGGGTTGTTTTGTGCCATTCTAATCGATCTTAAAACCCTTGTTGACTGAATGAAAGGCCTACTAGGTGGAGGAGTTGAGAGAGTTCTGTTTGGTGGAGATGGAGACCTTTGAATCCTTCTTCCTCTTTGCCTTCTTCTTGGAGATAGCTGCAGGTATTCAAACAACACTTCTTCTTCTCCAACTCTTGACCTTGTGGTGATTCTTCTCATGAGTTTTCAGGCCTGCACTGCTGAAACCAGTTGATTCTTCCCCTTGGAGTCGCCAGATATGCAAATTATAGCTCTTTTCAAGCAAGAAAATTGCAGCAGATGCACATCAACTTTTCTGCAATAAAAATGAGACCTCTAAGGTCCCACCGGCATGCCAAAACTGTTGTTGCAAATCAGCAGCACCCCTGGATGTAAATCAAGGTTCTAAATTGATGTTTTAGGCATCCAGTGTGATTGCACAACATGGAAACCTCTCTCCAAGTGTGGGACTTGTGAAACTGAGAGAGGAATCTCCAGATTAGAGGTTGGTTCCTCAAACTCCTCTGATTAGATCTAGTATTTGCACAACTACAGAGGTTCAGATCCTAATCCTACTCTAAACTGCAAGGAGACAGGGATAGAAATGCAAAAATTGAAACTAACTAATGATGGTGATGCACCAAAAGGAGTGGTGTAACATTTTTTGCCATGTAAATAGACACAAATTCATGAAATGCAACAAGGGAAATCATACACAAGCTGATAGATACAATTAGAGGTCTTAAAATGAAGTAAAAAATACAAACAGAGGACTGAAAGGCATTCACATAGTTTGCACTCTCATTTCCATGTAAAATCTCTTGCATTCCACCATCAAAGAGGTATAAACCTGCTACAATACTTGAAAAAGGCCTGATTCTTGCAACAATCACTTGCTGGAGGTGAAAGAAGAAGTTTTTTATGACAAAAAGTGTTCCACACTGAAGAAATGAGCCAAATCTGGCTTTTAAAGGTGCATGGGTCGAGCCCAGAGAGAGAAAATGTAAAAATGTGGGAGCCCATTTTTCATTGATTGCAAATGCATTAAAATAGCATGGGGTTCCTCGCAAACCCATACCACGACATTTTTGACCATGCTGGAGAAGAATGTGACCCATTTTGTATTAAATTTGGTTGTTGAAATGTCATTTATGGCCATGGACACGTACCAGAAGAGTTTTTGAATTTTCTCTCTCCAAACTGAACCAAAATTCAAAATTGACTATGGAATCATGTAGAGAATTTCAACATCTTTCCAATGATATAAAGAACGCGAAAATCCGAGCTCTGGATCAAAGGATATTATCGTTTGAAGATTTAGGACAAAAACGGCCCAAAAAACGGATCGGCGGGAAAATTTTTCAAATTTTACCTCTTTTCTGTCTTTGGAATTATTTTTGAAAAATTCCCATGCTCCGCCGATCCCCGAGTGCCACGTGTCGGGCTCTGATTGGCTACGGAATTCTCTCTCCTTCTTCCTCCACGGGTTTCCCTTTGAAAAATTGACCTTTTTATACTTTGGGAAAATTTCCCATTTTCTCCCAGCGCACCACCACTTGGGACACGTGGCATGATTTGGTTGGTCGACAAGGGCACGGGCTCATCCTTCGCTTTTAAACCTTTTGCCGAAAACTTCGGCCAAAATTCAAAAAATTTCCCCAGCTCCGAACTCCCCGGCCTCCTAGACACGTGTCCTATTTCCATTCGCCGCGGACCCCTTCTCCAAACTTCACCTTTTAAAAAAAACTTCGGCAAAAACACTTAGCCGATTTTTGATTTCCTTGCCTCCGCCGGTTCGGGCTCCATTGGACACGTGGCCCATTTTCATTGGGCGCGGGCCATGCGTGCCAAATTTTGCACTTGAACCTTTTACAAAACTTCGGCAAAATTTGCATTTTTCCTCTGCCACCCACGACCCTCTTTCGACACGTGTCGAGTTCCTATTGGCCGCGAGCCAAAATTCAAAAATTTTCCTGCTCAAACACTTAGCAAAATTTTCACTATGCCTCCCCTTGTGACACGTGTCACACCGTGATTGGTCCGCGGGCCCCGCGGGAAAAATTTTCCATTTGAACCTTTGACCAAAACTTGGAAAATTTTCCAAGTTCACCTCCGACCTCCGAACTCCTTGCCACGTGTCAGCTTCCTATTGGCTGCGGGCCTCCAATGGGAAAATTTTACACAAAAACTCCGCCGAGCCATAACTTGAAAAATATGAGGAGTTAGGAGACAAACTTTACCTTTCTTGAAAGCTGAGAGAGAGCTCTATCTGATGGTGCCATTTCCAAAACCCTTGAGTGCTGAAAATCAAAAAATGTAGACTGAGGCACAAGAGAGGCAAGAACACAAAGAGTTAGCCACAAAAATGAGCAGGGGGCACATTTTGGATACCAAAGAGGAATGAATATTATGGGTGTTTTAAATAATTTTAAAGATGTGTAAATGGGTAAATGGAGCCATCTAATACCCTTCATGTTAAGTCAATTTTTACTTCCTAATATGTTTTAATAATTATTAAATGGACTTTAAGGAAAATAATTTAAGAGAACCGAGGTAACTAAGGACAAGGGTTAAATAAATATGAGTTGAAGGTTAATCCAAGAGGGGGAAAACATTTAACCAAGTAAATTAATTTATGACACCTTCCTAGTAGTTTGTAATTAATTTGACCTTAAAGATGAATTAAGAATATTTAATTATTTAACTTGGACCTAGTCCATCCTTTGCAGTGTAGTAAATGTTGGTAGGAATTAATTAAACTTATATGGACCTGGTCCATCCTTCCCACGTCATAAACCCGGCCAGACCGCTGCCCTAAACCTAAAATTCAATAAAAAAAAAATCACCTCATTTAACAATATTTCAAGAGTGAAAAACATCATATTAAACTATTCCTGACCTGGTCAAGTCGTCGTCCTGACCGAGTTGTATTTTAATGGAAGTGGGAATGCGGTCAATATTATAACTATTATCGCCTATAGCTCTTCTTGATTTTCTAGTACATAGCACCAAAACCAATGCCGTATTATACACACACAGCGGACACTAAAACTGCGTGCCTTCTCGTACGCAATATTTAATATTAAATATGAAGATCAAGCGGTCGGGGTCACTCGCAGAGAGGCACACAACGGTTGTGACCATAGATGCATCACAATTCTGCAATATAGTCCAACAACTAACAGGAATGCCCAACCCTAATTTGAGTGACAATACAACGGAAGGAAAGAATAAAGAATCTATTGAAAAGCCTTTGCTGATCAAACCCCTCGCCAAACGGCCAGCGGTTAAAATATTATCTGCCAACAGCTGCTCTTGGATATCTGTAATCATGGAAACATCTGCGGATGATCATATTAACACTTGCCCTTCTTTGATTCGTCCCAGCTCTATGGACAACGACAGTGATGTACTTAGTTTGGATTTAGACAATTTTTGGGAAGAAATTGAAATAGATACCGATTCTGTGTCCTATATATTTGAATCCTCAAACAGCCCTCTTTAACTTTCTATATTACGTAAGTTAATTGGGAAGACTACCGTATGTAGTAGTTTGCGTTCAACAGGGATTCAGAATTGGGTTGTACTTTCAGTTTTGAAAACATGCAGTCGATCTCTCCATTAACATTTATTGCTCTCTTTCAATAAACGTTTCCTTAGGACAATGTATATAAATGGTATCTCTTAAATAAAGTCCTGTTATTATAAGTACAACTGAGGATTGTGAATCTTCCCATAATTGC
This sequence comes from Taxus wallichiana var. yunnanensis, assembly GCA_018340775.1. Classification (NCBI taxonomy): domain Eukaryota; kingdom Viridiplantae; phylum Streptophyta; class Pinopsida; order Cupressales; family Taxaceae; genus Taxus; species Taxus wallichiana. The sequence continues at coordinate 650,446,533 of CM031238.1, forward strand.
ATGTCCAAGGAAGTAACCATGCAAGAATATCATATCAAATGTATCTCGCATAAATGATATCTGTTAAATACAGCCTTGTTATTAGTACTGCCCATGGCAGTGTAACTATAGGTTTCACAATTGCATAACCAGTTATTATTATTCACACTTTTCAACCAATCAAGGATTGTTATTACTTTCATTAACAAAAATACAATTTTGACATTAATAAATATTACCAAACCTGCACAATTTTTAACAAACTAATTACAAAATTTCATTTATCTTCAATTTGATTGGCTTCCAAATTGAGATGTTATTACATGCTTCAGCAATTTCGAGAAAATGATGATGTCATGATATTTAATACAATTTATTTAAAGACTTCATGCAGAGCTTTGGACAAATCAATGACGACATAGCGTACGTCATTTCACAAACTGGAAACGTTACCTACATTGACATAAGACCTCCGCACATAATACAAAAATGTAGGAATTTTTGAGCATATTCGCCTCCGAGGGCAATTCGTACAAGCTCTCCAAGCAGTCCCTCCTGCTGCAGAGGCCAGCCCAAGACGCACTGTACATTTTTCAAAAACTGCCCAAAGTCAGTACTTTTTTGCATTAAATGTTGACAGGAAAAGAAAGGTTTCCAATTACAAATTGCCACATTAAATGAAATATTGAATGGCAGCTCAAGTGCACAAAACAAGTAAAATTTTCATGTGCGCAGGAGGGGGTAAAATGCATCGATGCACACTGTAGTTGTGCATCAATGCACACTTGTTGATAAGCATGTGCGCGGCTAATAGATAATCATATTTGTTTTAGTACTGAACCGAGGCATGAATATTCTTGAGAACAATTTTGCGAGGGATACAGTGCAAAAATGCGAATAGGCGGTCTGTTTAACAGCCTGAAGCACGGGAATTCTGAAGGCCGCGTGTTTCATCAAGGGAGACTTGAGTGCTTTTATGCTCAGATCAACTAGCAGCTTGTAGGCGATAGGACAGATTAAATACTGTAGACAAAAGCTCCTTGCAGGCCATTCTAGAGTACAAATCTCACCATTTTTGATATGCAGGTTCCCATGAGATATTATGTCGGGGAGGGATGTTTCATGTATGTTGTATTGCAGAAGAGAACCAGACCACGGGGCAGACTCGGAAATTAGAGCACGAGAATTGAATAAACCCTGGGTCACTCTACCGAGGTTGGAACCGCACACCTCTGAATTGCCAACAAAACTTGCAGAGACTCAAACGACAGAACTTTCAAACCTACTCAAAAATCCAGAAGGAAAACTATTTCTTTTCGCTGCAGCCAACAATGATCACCATGCCACTACACCTCCGAGGTGTCGTGTTCAAATCCCTCAAATATTTGTATGTTTTCCTTTGAAAAAAATTCCAATCATCGTGCTCAATTTTATGGACACCAAGTGCACCAAAAACACAAGAAACAATTTGTTGTTGGCACACTGACTTTTTACCAATTGGATCGGGCTATGTGTGGGGACCGAAACTGACACGTAGATTTGCGACAGGTCCTACGTGCCATACTCTCCGTCATTAACATTAATATCAATTTGGGTTCTTACAATAGCCTAAAATCAGACAACCAAAAACATGATTAGATTGCCAGGGAGACGAAAGTCACAGGGAAATACAAACATCAACGTTATTACCTAAAATAATGACTGTCAAATTTTTGCACATTCTCATTTTCATTCCTGTCTTAAATCTAATGCACAGGGAATGGCAGTCCACAAAAACTGTGGAGATCAAAGCGAAAAGACTAGTTATATGGGATGAACATCCGACATTCAACGCATAATCGAAATTTCATTCTCAGCGACAATTCTACTATGATTTCACACTTTCAATTTCTTTTTATTTCAGAGGGTCAAAAAACTGTAATTCTTTGTTAATAAATACAATAACGATTGTTGTTAATTTAATTCAAAAACTATGATATTCCTTGCCAATCAACTGACTGCCTAAGTGGACCAGGAGCTCCTCTTTTCATTTAGATCATTTAAACCAAGAGTTCCACGTAAGTGTTGTGGCAGTACTAAGCAACATTGCTGCTCTAAACTAATAAACACTTTTGAAATCCATAATAAATATTACTAAACTTGCACATTTCTTAACAAAATAATTACAAAATGTCATTTATCTACAATTTGATTGGCCTACACATTAAGATGTTATTGTGGCCTTCAGTAGTAGTTGCAATGGATGGCTATGATTACGATACTTTAAGACTGTATGGCCTGGATTCCTATTTTTTAGTTCTTGCATGGAGATTCGATAAGCCAACATTCATGGTCACAACCTGGAAGCCTTTAGTCAATTATGGGTTTTTTCTTAAAAATAATACGCGTCACAAATAACATGGACGTCAACAACAATGGCCTCACTAAATGCATGGCGCTGCTAGCATCATATCCCTTGATGCATTTGATAACGAGGAGGTCTGTAACAACAACGAAAATTTGTTTGAGCTCTTCTACACCATTGACAGGGACAAGAATGCATACACAGGCATCATCATGAAGCATTGATCAGTTGACCTTTGCTACCACTATGGCAAGATTACAGCAAAGATTGTTGCTCTTGTTTATTATCTTTGCCGAGAAGGCGTACTATATAGGATTCAATTTGCAAAAACATTTAATCTTAAAAACCAATAACATTACTCCATTTGTCATTTCTTTTCTTTAAGCTAAGTTTTTTGAAAAATAAATATTTATTTCTTTTTAGAAAAACTTATTCCTTTTTTCTTATTGGCCAAAAAAAAATTATAGTCATATTTGAGATTTTATGATTAATTTAAATAGACATTTTTCCTTCCAACCAATAAATTGGTGACATCTAACAAATATTTTATTTTCTATAGTTCAAACATTATAAATGTTATAAAAAGACATAAATAAATTCCATAAATAACTTAGCCAATTAATATATAGTAAGCTTGTACATTTTGCATTAATAATTGCCATCAATAACATTTAAACTTTGCTCCCTTCAGCCATTTGTACAACGTCTCTATTTGTGTCTGCAATAATCCACCGCCACCCTTTTCAAGTGCGATTTTTATTTACAAGTTAATTAACTTTAATTGCTTGGGAGGGGATGGAAAAGCTCTGCTAGGCTTTTCCAAAAGCTGTTAAAAAAATTGCCGAAAAATGTCATAAATTATAATAATTTTTGCAAATCTTACGATGGAGGAGACAAAGAATGAAGATGCAGACACCCATATGATTGTTTTCGAGACCCAAAATTCAAAAGTAGAGCTTCAATCGAATTCCCATCTGCATTTTTATTTCCAGGTAATTTAATCTGTTCTAATCTACCTGTTGACAAAGTAATAGTACACTTACAATGTGTACACCATAGATTTGGTATTTCGTTTATCACAGATTGCACTTTTAACTCTATGGCAATGCATTCATATTTCTTTGAACACTCTTGAGAAAATTTAGTGATGTGTAAGCCTGTCTTACTACAATAATATACTTCAGGCTTAATATGAGACTACTCTTGGTTACTTAGGTTTACATAGGTTCAATGGCCGATGAAGAATTAGAATCATAGATAATTAAGATGGAGAATGCCACACTTGTAAAACCCTATCCCTAATTGTTTCTCATTGGAGTTTGATTTAGTGTAGAAATCAGACTTCATATGGCATTGGATATATTTTGAAAGTCATCATATACTGCAGCTATTGATACTTCTGATTGAGCTCTGTTGATGCTATAGTTGTTCTGACCTTCTTGAATGCAGAATCTGATCATTTTAAAGCACGCTTACCAGATCTACAGCCCTTAAGGAATTAGAACTTCCATTTGATAGGTGGTTGGATTAGGGAAAATGTAGCGGCAGCGTTGTATTTTCTTGAAACTAGTTCTGGACTGATCCATGAAATGCCTGAAGATCATTGTAGGTTGACCGATTGGAATTATATGAGAGGTAGCCAAGCAATAGGGCATTCAAAACCACAACTTGGAATGAGATCAATAGAAGATGAGCCTCAACATAATGGTTGCGTAACAAGAGGACAAGGTTCTTTAGCATGCATAGTTAACGCGGGAGTAAGTGTTGTTTTGGCTGTGATGAGGCGAAAAACCAGATGGGCAGATCATTATATGGTTGGAGACGATGAATTAGATCATTAACTTATACACTCTCTCAAGGAATTACAACGGAAAATTTTCAGCTGGAAACAAGAATGGCTAAGTATCAAGCCCTCTATTTATTTGAAATCCTTTCTAGATGTTATCTGTTCTGATGAGACGGGGGCACCAATTACGGGGTTGTTTTATCTTCTGTGTACAAGATTTTGACAATGGAAGTGTTTGATCTACATACTATTCATGTTGATCATGCAATGCATTCTACCGTGGATGCTATGACTAGTTGTCGGTTTGAAGTAACCGATCCTCCATCTGAAGAGGTTGTCTTGATGAAAATACTGCAAGTTCTTTTGGCTTGTATGAAAAGCAATATGTCCTTAGTTCTGAATAACTAACATGTGTGTACCCTAGTGAATACATGCTTTCGAGTAGTTCATCAGGCTCGAACCGAAGGGGAGTTGCTACAGAGAACAACACGCCATATGATGCATGAGCTTGTGAGGTCTATTTTTACTCGTCTAGCTGATCTTGATTCCACTGGCACACATGCAAATGACATGAAGAGGTCTTCCCTCATGTCCAATTCTCATGTAAGCTACCTTTACTTTCCTATAGGTTATGGATTTCTACTTTTTGGGAGTCTTGAGGTATTGAAAAAATTGTTTGACTTCCTTTCTGCATGCTAGTTGGATGTACATGTATGTTCATTTGGTTTGTTACAGAAGTAATTAAAGCAGAGATAATATTTCCAAGTGATTCGGTTTGTATTTTCTTGGTTCTTTCCCCTGCAGATCGACAATCTTGGAAAAGAATATGTAGGTGACGATAATGATGGTAGTAGCATTGATAATGGTAGTACAGATGCTGATGTTGGGAAATCATTTCCAAGTACATTGTCTTATGAGGGTTCATTTACTGTCAGTTCTTCTGTAGTATTGGATGATAATACGGATGATAGCAGACTCGATGGAAACTGGGAAGGAGGTAGCTAATGACAAAGTTTCTTGGGAGCCATATGGTCTTGCTGGCATTGTGGAAATTTTCCACTTCTTATGCTCTCTTCTAAATGTTGTTGATACTATGGGTGTAGGAACTGGGTCAAACCATTTAGCAATTGCTGAAGATGTTTCACTTTTTGCTTTGGGTCTGATAAACGCAGCTATTGAATTAGGAGGAGCATCAATAGGTAGGCATACAGGATGAACTTTTCCATAATTTGATTCAGTTTGGGCTGTTATCGAGCCCTCCTATATTTTTTCCACTGTATGTAGCATTGTTCTGAACCTTATCATCATTTGCGCCGCGAATTGAAGTTATAGATGGAAGCCTTTTACATTTGTGTCATAATTAGGCTTGGCACAAGGCAAATATGGTGCATCTTACCAACAACAAGAAGTGGCAATGGAAGCACTGGTGGACTTCTGCAGATACAAAACATTTATCTTTGAGATGTATGCAAATTTTGATTGCGAGGTTACATGCAGTAATGTGTTTGAAGACATTGGTAACTTGCTGTCAAAAAATGCCTTTCCTGTAAATTGCCCATTGTCTGCTATGCACATTCCGGCATTGGAAGGGCTGATTGCAGTTATTCACAGCATGGCAGATAGGGTAAATGCTTCATCCTCACTTCCTGAACCAGCCCCAGTAAGGACATTGAAGAGTATGAGGCTTTTTGGGCAGTAACTTGTGAGAGCTATGAGGATCCTTCCCACTGGGTGCCATTTGTATGACGCAAATAGTATATCAAAAGGAATTTGATGTTTGGAGCTGATCATTTCAATAGGGACCCAAAGAAAGGTCTCGAGATTCTACAAGGTATTCATCTTCTACCCGAGAAACTTGACCTTAGAGTGTTGCTTTCTTTTTTCGATATACATCTGGTCTGGACAAGAACCTTGCGGGTGATTTCTTGGGCAACCATGATGAATTTTGTGTGTGGGTGCTTAAGGAATTTGCAAAATCATTTGATTTTGTTGATATGAGCATAGACACAACACTCTGCACATTCCTTGAGACCTTTCATTTTCGAGGAGAGTCACAAAAATACAGAGGGTGATGGAGGCATTTGCAGAAAGATATTATGAGTAGTCACCACAGGTTCTTACAGATAAAGATGTTGCATTTGTACTATCATACTCCCTTATCATGCTTAACACAGATCAACACAATGTTCAAGTTAAGAGAAAAATGACAGAAGAAGACTTTATCAGGAATAACCGGCGCATTAATGGTGGCAAAGATCTTCCCAGGGAATTTCTTTCTCGAACCATACCACTCTATTCTCAAGAATGAAATTGGAACAACTTATGAACAAAGTATGGCTATTCCTGAGATGACGACAAGCAGGTGGATCGATCTCATTCGGAAATCTCAGAAAACGCCTCCTTATATTTTCTGTGATTCTAGACCTTTCCTTGATCAGGACATGTTTTTATAATATCTGGTCCAACCATTGCTGCTTTGTCAGTGGTCTTTGACCATGCCTAGGATGAATATGTTTTTCAAGAATGCGTGGATGGCTTTCTTGTTTATTTATACACATTCACGTTTTTAATCTTTTCTTTTGGATTAAGAAATCAACAATTTTACATAGATACATCTATTTCTCATGTTATATATATATATATATATATATATATATATTATAACATATCAATATAATTTTGAAATCTATTTATACAACATTCAAATAATGGTATTCAACTAATTCTTGGTGATGACATGGCTTTGGACATCTGAATGTTGCAATTAAAAAAATTGTAGATATAATGTACACAATAATTCATATGCCAATTGCATGCTTCTACATCTTCTATGATCTTTTTCTTGCTTTGGTGCATGTAAAATATTAACTTCATAAACCTAAACTCTAACAAGACCATTCACTTTTCAATTTGTTTAAATATTTTGCATATATAATTTTCTTCCAAACATCTCCAAAATCATCTCCATCGGCAGTATTTGCCATATCATGGCCTTGTTATTATACAATTCTACCATTGAGGATTATGAAGCTTCCCATAATGAAGTAACTACGCAAGATCATACCAAATGTATTCCACAAGGTAATATCTCTATGTAGATATTATTATACCATTTCTAAGTTTGATGTCTCTTGTGATTGGCTTGAAATGTTTTGTGTAATAGGTTATTGAGAGTTTTCAAACCTAGCTTCTATATTCCTAGACTCAAGATGGTATAAGGTGGGACGTAGTCTAAATTATGACCAAATTTTTATTGTTATAACATCACCCATGTATCTAGTATTATGCACAATACCTTCACCGGTATGTTTGGAAATAACTCATCGAAATGCAAAAATTTGTAGTCGAGACAATTTACAAACTAATTCATTTGTAGCTCTAAATTAATGTCGATTTGAAGTGTGTTAAACAAAGCATGTAGTTGTCAGATGTCTACATATCAAGGCTTATAAAAGGAAAATATTAAAGCTAGAGAGAGGTGAATTGTAAACTAGAATTGTATTAATTTATGAAACAAATAACATGAACCAAAATTAGATCGTAGTCCAAAATCATATTTTTATTTTATTTTTTTAGATAAGGTAAAAAGACTTGTGTATGAATGGATCAAAAAACCATTTACCACATAAGAATCCATGTCACAAGTGACCCAAAGAAGAAACAAGGGATAGAACACAAAAAGATACAATTTAATCGATGTTAACTAGAACGAGATCCAAGAAAAAGAGACTTGTCCCAAAACAACGAGATAACAAAACATCACAAACTGCAATTGGAAGTTTCCTTCATATGACTCCACGTCACTCTATCGAAGTACACCAATTAGTTTTTCTTAGGGAGGATCATATTCCATCTAACCTCGTAAATCTCGTCATCTAATGACCCCAATAAATCCCCACCGTGAGACTCTCCAATGTCCGTCAAAAGGACTACCCCAACCTTCCCTCCATGTCACCCTCTAACCGTGACCGATCTCCACACGGTCACCACCTATCATTGCGGAGGTCATTCTAGCCGAGAGATTTTCCAATTCAACGCAATGCAATTTCAGAGTTTTATCCATTCTAAGCTAATTCTCAATTTTCCAGTCCCTTCATCTTCCATGTTATGACAAAATATACTCTCTGCATTCTCCTTAAGACTAATAAGCATTATATATCTTATACTTTTTCCCATCTACAAGTACACATATACTTTAGGTATTCAAATGTAAAATATTATACAAAACCCCACAAAACAAGGGACACCGATGAAACTTAACATCCCTCTTTCGGGTTTGAAGGTTTTGCGAGTCTTTGAATAGTGAATTTTTCCTAGCTTATAAGGTAGGAAAAATGGTTGTTTTACTTTACAACTCGTCTAATTGTCGCCGACCTACCAAAGGTGGACACGAGCACCTAATTATGATACCATGTTTTATCAACACATAAGGTTTTGTAGCAACACATTTGATAGTCAAGCTGTAGATCGGTAACATAAATCATAAGGTGATCTTACTAAGGATTTCATTATGTTGGACCCTAAAATTTCAATCGAGCGTACCCTAAAATATCAAACCCTAAACAAGCATCCATCGATGGTGATCGTTCAACTTTATCTGGTGTGGGAAACACCATTGCACTCACTCCCATGAAGATCATAATGTTAGGAAGGGGACTCGGGGTGGTGATGAAAGAGGAATTGGAACTCCTAGTGCCTTCCTGCATCACCAAACACCACGTCTACCTCTACTCGCACTTCTAATCTGCATAGCGTTTATGGCTCCTCACTTAGAACTTGAAGCGATGGGTTGAAACTAGTTGTCTTGGTTGTTGGTTTAAACTTTGTCTTACATCCTTAGCATGTTTGGATGGGTGATTACTCTATCTATAGAATGAAGGGCTATTTCTTGATTTGTTTCCCTCACCACTACCCTTGAAGCAACTCGTAGGAGGTCGTGTGTCTTTCTTAAGCATGCCTAGAATTGTGGTTTTGGTTAATCATTTAAGGAAGCATTAAAAGTGTGGATATCGGCCATGCTTCCTGTTGATAATACATCCCGCATCACATTTGGTGAGAAATTCATTGAATTTGAAAGCTTTTACTAGGAGCATGCTTTTATTTGCAGATTTTACGGTTTATGACCCACTTTATCGATTTGCATGTTTGGATCTCCAAACACTGGATCCCCATCTTTTTTGGAAGGTTATACCTTTACACTTGTGTGATATCTATTTTAATTGGGCTTTTCTCTTCAATATTTGATAAGCATACCATAGCGTGTAAGCTCTGGATATTCCAATCAAGATATCTTATCCTAAAACCCAGTTTCCCTCATTAACCCACTCACTAAATCTTTTTCCTATAAACCTATTTGGATTAGGTTACTTGATTTACCCTTGCAATTTGGGAGTTGTGATTGTCTTATTTCCATTGGCAATGTTCTAGGCCATATACTTTATTAACTCTCAAAATTCCAACTTCACCCATACTACTTATGTCAGGATCTTAGTTGAATTGGATATCTCTAAAAACCTTCTTGCAAGCGTATATCTTAAAGTGTAAAACACAACATGGTCTCATCCTTTAGACTACAAAGATTTAACTTTCAGATGTAGAAGATGTTTCTATTTAGGTCACACTCCTACTTATTGTAGGAAGGTAAAGCTCCAAACTAAAAAATAAATTGGTGGAAAGATGCCCTCCAAGAGCATATGGTTTTTGATGCCAATGAGGAACTTGACTCTAACATCAATTCAGTCAATCATTCCAAATCAACTAAGGGTGATGTGGGCTCATGCAATGAATTAGAGGAAGTTCTGGAACTCCTCTTTTGGAAATTCTAATGGATGGAGACAACATTCGAATGTCGGAAATAAATTTTTAAATGTGTCTTCATCCACTCGTATAATAACCAAGCAAAATATCCCACCTCCTTTTCCTTTGGAAAACAATACATATCTACTAATTGAAGAGCTGGAAATTTTTCAGCGTGTTATGGAGGTTTATCATAGGTGGAACACGGTTCAAAAGAAGAAAAAATCCAATAACTTCATTGTTCTTACCTAATTTTTTCACTATTGTGCAACTATCTTGTGGTTGTACGGATCATCATGTGTTGCTACTACCTTGCTAAGTTAAATGTTGCATTTTGCTTTGCACAAGGTTTCGATTTTTAAGGGGTGCGGTCCCCTTTTTCTTATAAACACCGATGTACCCTTGTTATATCCAGATGTTGATTTCTTTCTCTTTTGTATCTTCCTTGTTGTATCTGGTTGTTAGGTGTTTTTGTACCTTGGGGTAAGGTCCCCTCAAAACATTTTATCAATAATAAAAAAAATCTAAATGACAAGGTGGAGTTTTATTGTTTCGCACTATCATTCGGGTTAGAATATCCAATTGTTTAAGTATCTAACGGTTTGATATTTCTATTATATTGTAAATGAAGAACCAAATTATACAAAAATTATAAAATATGAAGGAAAGGAGGCCATGCCGGAAATACTATCCTGCACCATTGCGAGTTTGGTGATGTACTTACTAGTAGCACTTTGATTTGTGGGATTCCCATTTATTTTCAAAGCTCCACTTTGTGTGTGTATTTCCACCAACACAATACATGAGAGACTGTCTCTTCGATGCATCTAATCGAACGGTTTTAGTGTCTTTTCATTTATTTCTAACAACCACAAAGGTCTCTAAACCCTATGGAATTTTATCAAATTGTTAATATGCGTCTTGAAAGATTTCCTTTTTTCATTAAAGGAATTCCATATTGTTCTCAAGCTCCTATTGGCACATATCCGAAGGGTACTCATTGTTAGTGAGTAATATCTGTACACACACTTTTCACCCCATTTGCTATCGAAATCTCTCGGTTTACTGGCCTTTGTCATATTTTATCTCCCCATATTGTGTTTGAAAAGACTCTATCTTTCATTTTGTTGCCATAATCAATCCTTTCTGGGCCGAGGATCACATATGGATCCATAATTGTTTCCTCATTTCTATGTTCATCTGAAAAATTTTGTAAATTGGGTATAAAAACAAGTTGTCCCATTCTTTATGTTCCATATCGGGAATGTGCTATCCTTGTCTTTTTGTCCCAAATAATTGTAAGAAAATGAATGGATGTAGCTCGGGGAATGTGTTTGAACCTTGTAATATTTCCAAGTTCTTTTCCTTGGAGAAATTTCTATCTCCGGGATCAAATGGTCATTTTTCTACATTTTACGGTTTGATAAGTGTTCTTCCCGGTCAAATTTACATCTTTGCATCAAAGGGAAACATGGCCCTTTTTGGTTGGATGTGGTTCGGTAGAGGTACTTTAAAAATTATATGGATCGCCTCAACCCAAAACCTGTCCACGTGGAAGAATGATGCTCGTTGAAGGTTCACATTTTGATTTTGCCTTGCAGTTGCACAAGCTAGGACACGTGGAGGACTCCACAACTTTTCCTAGACTTAGACAAATTTTTATGCAGCCAGTATAGTTTTTGGTGGGGCAGGGACATGTGGAGGGACCACACATGTTTGGGACCAGCCCTTGAGTTTTGTTTGTGAGAAGCGCCAGGAGGACACTTGGACGCTTCCACCGACTTTGCCTTTTTCTTGGAATTTTCAACGATTAAAGGAAACTACCTTAGGCCCTAGACAAATGGCGCCTTCCATGTTCAGCTTTCAATTTTCAAAAAAAAAATGTGAGCTAGGACACGTGGTGAGCCCTCGCTCATTTAGGGTCTCTACTTTTGGGGCCCATCTCAGAATGCGCCATTGAGATGCGTGGCAGTTTGAAAAGTCATAGGGACGGGAAGCGAACCATCGGAGGCAACTTGGTTTTTTGCCTCTTATCCTTAAAAGGGTTAAAATTATCAAAGTGGCCCTGCAAGCCTGATAAAGGGTAGTCAAAGTTGGCTTTGAAAAGTCAGAAAGGCAGGGAAGCAGACCATCGGGGGCAACTTGGATTTTTTGCCTCTTGTCATCAAGTGTTAAAATTATCAAAATGACCCGCAAGCCCAAAAAGGATAGGTCAAAATTTTCTTTAAGTCAACAACAAAGGTGCCCATGTCTGGGGGAAATTTGGAAAATTTTCCTTTTGTAAAAAAGGGGTTAAAGTATAAAAAGGAAGCACGTTTCCACTGGGACCCACATTGGGACACATGTCAGGCCCATTTTTCAAAGGCGGAGGGGCAGAGAAAAATGAGAAATTTTTCCATTTTTCAAAAGGTTGTAAAAGGCTAAAAGAACTCCCAAGTCCCGTTTTAATTTGGATCTTCCAATTGTACGGTCCAAATTCAACATATAGATCAATGGAAGTTGTGCATCGATCCGATTCTCTACCCATTTTTACTCAAAAGCTCCTGGAGATGTGAGCCTTCATAATTTCTTGATGTCTCCTACATGCCAAACAGAGAGGATAATAAATTTGATATCATGTTTGGTGGGGAAGATCTGAAGACATCTTTCGCCATTAAAATGATCTGACTATCGGGCTCGATCCGATCTTCCAATTTTCCCTCCCGGGCACGCAAAGAACCAAATTTGACAGATTAGGGGTGGAAGTGGTTGGTGCAGGAGACAAAGAGTGATCTACTAGATAAGAGTTGAATGATGAGATATTCGAAGAGATTTTCCCCCCTAAGCACCTACACCTTTTTCACAAATTTGATTTCGGGAATCACAATCAAGATTACAACAAGCACTGGTACATTTAATGTTTTGTTTTCTGGGGGGAAAACTCTATTGTAAAATGATATAAATTGAATGAATTTTTCATGCAAAGGGTTGGAGTGTTAGAGGTTGGAGAAAATCACAAGAGGAAAATTTGACAGAGCCTATCTTTGTGATAAGCAATTTGAGGAACCTATTTATTTATTTTATGTTAAATTTGATCATGTTAAGGTGGTTGCAAGTGTATAGCCATTCACAAGCTCTGAGATTGTTCCAAAAACTCTCCCCTGCTGATAAATTTAATCAAACTTGAGTAAATTTGTGTTGACTCTGAGTAAAATTGTGTTTGTTTCATCTCTGAATGTCTGCAAATATTTTTTCTTGTTCCTATTACAATCTTGTATCAAAATCCCTCTCAATCACACAGATCTCAATCCTTGTGATAGTTTAGTGGCATCTGTAATTTCATTTTTCAGAGGAGGTTTCATCTAGGAATGAAATAAACGGTTTAAAATCACTTTTCTTTCATCTATTGATAGAGATTGTTTATAAGCCTCTGGGTATACCTCAGGTGTGATTGATCTTGGATTTTGATGTTTTATTGGGTCTTCTAACTCGATCCTTCATGCTAGAATCATCATAGATTGTGTGAAAAAGTGCAAATCTGGGCCTCCATTAATGCACACCTTCTGGTTGAAGGAACATTTTAGCTGTCTTGAAGCATTCTATTGATCTAGCTCTCCATTTTATAAAATATCTCAAAGATCTGGTGAATCAAGTCCATCCTGCCTCACCTCCCACTAAAAAATCATTAAAACAACCAATCCTACCTATACTACCCCTGTTTGTCCTATGTGTGTACAAATGCATAATTTCTATCACCAAAACATGCAGAAACAATCAGGATCCCAAATGTATTTAGTAACCTTTTCTTGTATTGAAAATATCTCCATAATCTTGAAATGACAACTCATGAGAGTCATATTTGGTGTGTTGATCATATTTTCCCAAGTATTTCTCTATTAAATTTGTGTAAAAGAAGGATTTACCAGCACTCTTTAATAACATAGGTTACAAAATAGGTTCTCTTACCTTGGTTTAAAGGCACAACCAAAAATAGTTAGGATTAGATCACATCCTTTTAAGGTGCTTATGCACTCCCTCAAATCCTGAGTGCTAAAGGTAACATAGATTGCTTCCCCCTACAAAACGACATACACAATCATCTATCTACCTCTGAGTGTCTTTTCAAATCCATGATGTTGCTTGGCCTTTGAAGGAGATTAAATCTTGGTACTAACATGCTTCTGGCATTGTTTGTCTTTCGGGGACATTGTGATTGTAGTTCATATTTAGACCCTAGTAAGCATTTCTTATATGCTTTAAGTGCTAAAACCTTGTTTCAACATCATCTTGTGTTCTGACTTGTAAGTGGTGTTCAAAGTTACAATTACTGTGTGCAATTTATCCAGTCTCTATAGTTTTTGCACAAGTATTCATTGATAAATCTTGGTAAAGGAAGGTCAGTATTTTCATTTCCAGTTTCTAGTGTTGACAGACATTTGACAGATCATATTTTAGTGCATTTTCACAACTAAGGTGGAAATCCTTAGTGGCAACTCCCTATTGATCTTATTTTGATGAATACCAGTGTCTTAACCTCTGTCAAGTGAGATTTGTTACTAATCTTTGCAAAGCTGGAAGGAAGAAGATCTTTCTTCTTTAAGGATCTTGCTAGGACATTATTCCCAGAGCTTGGAAAAACAAATTCAGAAGGAAGAAGATCTTGGAGGGTTGTTGGAGATCAGCAGTCAAGAAAGAGATCACCATTAATGAAAGTGATCAACTTATCATTGAAGATTTCCATTCAAGTTCTTCTGAATCAGGTAGTCTCTTTGTGGAATTAAATTCTCCATATGGAGAGGGGCCTTCATTTGAATTTGAAAATTTTGCTTCTCATTCTTCCCTTGTGTTTTCCAAAGTTGATAGGGTTTTCCAAGAAACACAACCTTTAGGGGATATCCATTTTGAAAATTATACTCTTGTGTTTCAAAGACCCCATGTCCTTTATCAACTTGTTTCTCCCCCAAGGTCACCTCCTCAAAAACATGGCCCATCCCCCACCCAGACCTCCATTTGTTGTAAATACCTTTGGTCCTATAAATTTTATAGGGATGATTGGTTATCCAAATGCAGTTCCTCGAGATGTAAGAAACAGACTACCAAAGTTTCAAGGAAATAATGTTATAACTGGTGATCAGCATTTAAAGTTTTTATCAACATGATGGAAGACTTTGAGATTGAATTTGAAGATGTTTACATCAAATTTTTATTCATACATTAGAGGAGGATGAAAGGGATTGGTATAAGTCTCTTCCTGATAACTCTATTGATTCTTAGACTAAAACGAATAATGCATTTAGATTGTAGTATGGTGAAAAAATAGACCCTAGGTTTCTTTTGTCGGAATTTGAGAATATCAAAAGAATCCTAATGAGTCAAGAGTCATGATTTCAACATAAGGTTTAATAAGACCTTGAGGATATTTCCTATCAATTTGAGGCCATGTGATGAATCATGTTTGATCAAATATTCGATGCATTTGATAAAAAGTTTCTTACTACTTGAGGGACAAAAACCCTACCAATTTGAGACAGGCCTTCACTATGGCTCTACAAATTGAGAATAATATTAAGGAAATTGGAAAACCTCTTAAAAGGGAGGGTGTGAAGTTGGTTAACCCGTAAAAACCTCAAACAAGTAAAGTTGTTGATCTAGAGGAAGTTGTGAAAATTTTGGGAGGGTTATCAAAGAAATCTCCTACAAACTAGCCCAGGCCGAGAAAGGAATTGGGCAAGAGTTCACAAGGTCGAAAGACAAGCAACAAGGCCAAGACAGATTTACAAATCATCATATAAATGACCAGAGATCTTATGAAAGAGGCAAAGGACTTATTAGATTTGGAAGTAAACAGCCCCAAGGTAGGAAAACATAATGGTGCCCGATCCTTTGGCTGCTAGAGTTCTTGTTGTGGAAGAAACAAATGTAATCAATTGGTGTGATAGATGTTTCATGCCCCATGCTCCATGTGAAGTAGATCAGCAAGAAGAAGAAGAAGTTGATGATGATAATAATGATGATGTTTGCATGATGGGTTGCTCTTTAAACTCACAACAAGGGGTAGCTTCAACTGAAGTGATAAGTGCTCGAACTGCTGCAACTTTTGGGGACTGCATTCATAGGGTACCACTTCTTCCTCCTTCTCATACTTTTTAAATAGATGTAGTGCAAGCTTTTGAAATACCTAATAATGATTTTGAATACTTAAGAATCTTTGATGATAAAGAAGTATGATGGAGGAATCCCATCTGAGGAAGATAGGAAATTGTATATGAACGTTGTTGTTTCCCAAGAGAAGGAATATAACACAAGAAGTAAGGTTTTCAAATGGATAGGGCCTCAAGCCAAGCCAAAAACTCCCTTACTTTCAAACATTCCTAAAGAGGCTCTTAAGAAAGATGCATCTTCCAAAGGCCTTGTTGTCCCAAACAAAACTCATATTTCTCCTCATGCCCAAACTGTCAAGAAACCTATGTCATCTAATGAGTTTGCTAATCTCCCTTCTAATGTTGCCTTGCCAAAGAATGTCCCATATGACATTTCCCAAGTTTTGAGTCAAATCAAAGTTAGTGTTCTAATTTTTGAGTTTCTTAGGATTCATGAGCACAAAAAGAGAGCATTTGAGTATTTGGGGCTAAAAGGAGAAGACGCCTAGGCAGGAATGTAAACATTGTGGAGACTCCTCTAATCATGGAAGAGTTAGAAACACCACCAGCATTGGAGGAACTAGGTGAACCACATAAGGTTTATTTGGGGACATCCTTGGTGGAATCTCAACTAAATGTGGATCCATTCTTCACCACTCTTATCATTAAGGATAGATTGTTACACAACTATATGTTTGATTTGGGGGCAGCATGCAATGTTATGCCTTTGGAAGTCATGAATGAGATTGATATCAAAGTAACAACAGCATATGGGAAATGCACTACCATGGACTCCAGAGAAGTGCTAGTGGTGGGATGTGTGAAAGGTTTGGTGGTGTAATTTGCAGCTTACCCAGGTAAGAACCTGAAACTTGATGTTGTCATTGTTGATTTCCCAGCCAAGTGGGGTATGCTGTTGTCTAGAAAATGGGATGCAAGTGTTGGTGGGAGTGTTTAAATGGATATGTCCTATGCCACCATCCCAATTGAGGGCATCCTTGTCAGGTTGTATGGAGAAAATAAGATGTTGCACCTTATTGAAGATCCCAACAATGTATCTTATGAAGTATTGTACACAAGTGTTGATGATGATAACTTTGTAGGATTTAATAATGGAAAGGAGAAAAAAATTGAGGAATGAAAGTGTCTTGAATAGGCGGACTCTCTTTGGACTTTATTGTTTGATGGATCTTGCTCCAAGTTTGGGAATGGTGTTGGTGTTGTTCTGATTTCTCCAGGCCAGGAAGAGTTTGTTTTTTCCTTCAAACTCAACTTAGAGTGCACTAATAACATTGTTGAGGATGAGGCACTATTGTTAGGTTTGAGAATTGCTTGGAAATATGGTGTTAAGGACATCATTATCAAAGGAGATTCAAAATTAATTGTCAATCAAGTCAAAAAAATTTATGCCACAAAAAATTAGTGAATGAAACAATACAAGTATGTAGTTTGGGATCTTATTGAGATGTTTGATTCATTCAACATTGTGCATCATGATAGAAAGTTCAATGATTTGGCAGAAAAACTTGTAGTATTGGGATTTTGGTTTGACAATTATACAATGTCCCCATATTGTGAATATGATGTTGAAGTATTAATAAGACCATCTATCCTTGACAATATTAAACACTGGAAAGTTTTTGATGATAATACTCAGGTCAGAATATTTCTACAAAATAAAGGAGAGTTTTTGATCAATACATTGATTGGGAGCCAATGGTGTGTGCAACAGAGGGAAAAGAAACCTTGTTTGGAAAAGGCATCATCCAACTAAAAACTAATACCATTCCTAGAGGGATGGTTGCTCTTGAATCAAACTTTGATAATGTTATTGTGTTATTAACAGATATATAGCAGCCTCAAGGGATGTTGAGGAGCATGATCTTGGCACAAAGGAGAAACCAATGAAAATTTGGCTGGGAAGCAATCTCAATAAGGAGGAGAAATAGTCCTATATCCAATTGTTGAAAAAATATCAATATTTCCTAGCTTGCCCTTATTTTGAACTAAAGGCATACAAAGAGGATCTGTTTCAACATGAGATCCCTTAGATTCCAATGCAAATCCATTCAGGAAGAAACGAGGCCAATCAATCCACTCCTATCTCTTAAAATGCAAGAAGAACTAAATAAACTGAGAGATGGAGGGATTATTCAGCCCTCAAGGTATTCTTCTTGGGTTACAAATTTAGTACCAGTTAGAAAGAAGAATGGTGATATCAGGTTGTGTGTGGATTTCATAAATCTGAATAGAGCATCAATGAAGGATAATTATCCTTTACCAAACATGGAAAACATGTTGCAGTTAGTGACTAGTTCTAAGTTTCTCTCCACCTTGGATGGTTTCTCTAGTTATAACCAAGTTGTGGTGAAGGAATCAGAAAGAATCAAGACAACCTTTACTACTCCTTGGGGAAATTATGTCTATGTTAGAATGCCCTTTGGTTTGATGAATGTTGGATAAAATTTTCAAAGAGAAATGGATGTTGCTTTTGCTGGTTACATTAATGATTTTATTGTTGTTTACTAAGATGATGTGACTGTGTTTTCCAGGAAGAGAAGTGATCACTTGTAGAACTTGGAAAAAATGTTGATGAGGTGTAGAGAATATGGAATTTCACTCAATCCAAAGAAGTGTCATTTTGGATTGAAGAAGGAAAAGTTGCTTGGTCACATTGTGTCACAAGAGGGCGTAATGATTGATCCAGAAAGGGTAGAGGCCATTAGAAAAGTCCCAATTTCAAGAACCAAGAAGGGAATTCAATCCTTCTTTGGGAAGATAAACTTTATCAAAAGATTCATATCAAACTTTGTTGAGTTGACCATTCCAATCACTTCCATGCTAAAGAAGGACCAAGTTATCAAATCAGAGGAGGCTTTCATTCAAGCTTTCAATGGGATCAAAGAGTCATTAAATCATGCCCCTGTTTTAGCAGCTCTAGATTATAAGAAGCATTTCTAACTATTTTCCTTTGCTTCAGAGAACACTATTACATCTTCTTGCTATAGAAAGATGATGAAGGGGCTGAGAGGCCAATTGCCTTTTCAAAAGGCATTAGGGGATGGGATGAAATACACCATTATGGAGAAGAAAGCATTTTCCTTGGTAAAAGCAACAAAGGTTTTTAGGCCTTACATTATGAGCTCTAAAGTTGTTTCTTATGTTCCCCACACCATGGTGAAGGACATCTTATCAGAGATGGAGGTGTCAAGCAAAATATGCAGATGGGTGAAAAAGCTGCAAGAATATGACATGGATATCCAAACCATGAAGTTGGTAAGATGTTTTGGCTTGGCTAAACTTATGGCAAAGAGAAACTTGCAAACTATTGAGGTAAATGAGGTAGAAGAAGAAAGGTAGGTTTTTGAAAAGTTGATGAGTTCGAGTGGTATAAAGATGTGATTTTTTTATCTCAGACATTTATGTTTCCTTGAGTATTTAAGTAAGAACCAGAAAAGATCTCTTAAGTTGGATTTTTAGAAATATGTCATTACTGATTATGGGTTAGCTTGGAAGAACCCTGAGGGAGTTCTCTTAAGGTGCATTATTGAAGATGAACCCCCCAAGATAATTTTTGATCTCCATGGAGGAGTTTGTGGGGGAATTTTGATGCAAGAGTCACAACACACAAGATCCTGAGCATTGGCTATTGGTGGCCGACTCTCTTCAAGGATACAACCTTGTTGGTTAGAAGATGTGAGAGTTGCCCACATTTCTCTGGAAGACTGAAAGCTTTAGGATCCCTACCTTTACAACATGTATCAATTGAAGCCCTATTCAAGCAATGGGGAATGGATTTCATTGGTGAGATTTCAAACCCTTCAAGTGCTTTCCATAAGTGGATTCTTATAGCCATTGATTATTTTACTAAATGGGTGGAGGTAATCCCCACCAAGAGAGCAACACACAAATTGTCATGCACTTTTGTTGAACCATATCATCCGCAGTTTGGAGTGCCGCTTAAAATTTTTGTTGATAATCTCATGAGCTTCGAGCTAAACCTTTGTGTGGTAATGTGCTTTGAGAGTATGGGATCAATTTGACATATACCTCTAACTACAATCCCTAAGAAAATGGACAAGTTGAGTCCAGTAATCAAAACTTGCTAAAGATTATTAAAGAACCTTGAGATGAAAAAAAAATGGGGTGAACAGTTGAAGTTTGTTGTTTGGGTTGATCGAATTACTGTTAAAAGAGCCACTAGAAAGAGTCCATTTGAGTTGGTGTATGGAACTCAAGCCCTGCTGTCCCTGCATATTCAAATATCCTCATATCATTTCATTCAACACTTGGAAGATCAAGAAGTTAGTCCATATGATGCTCGCATTAACTAGATTGTTGAACTTGATGAAGAAAGGAGCACATCCCACCAAAGGCATGTAAAGTTTAGAGAAAAGATAAAGAAGTTATTTGACAAGAAGGTCACTCCAAGAGCTTTCAATTTTAGAGATCTCGTACTACTATGGGATAGCAGGCATGAAGATAAGGGAAAGCATGGAAAATTTGATGCATTATGGATGGGCCCTTACTCCATTGATATTAAAATTGGTGAACATACCTTCTTCTTGAAAGAATTGGATGGGGAATTGCTTGAATTTCCTATTAATGGCAGGCATTTGAAGCATTTCTTGGATTGATTCCCAAGAATCACGGTAAACATCTTTTCTATAGTGTATAGTTTGTTGGTTGTTTCTTGTCTTTTGTGTTTTTCTCATTTTGGTCCTTGGTGACCTGTTTTTGTTGGTTTCTCTGTTCATTTTTGGGAGATGGCTCTATTTCTCTACTCTGTAAGTTGACTCCTTTGCCCAATGGATATTTTGGCAATTTTTCTACCTTTTTCTTGTGGCACTCAAAGGGAGTGCCCATCCCTGAGTCAGAGCTGATGTTGGTGCTCAAATTAGTCTCACCACATTTTCTATTGAAAATATATCAGTTTATGGCCTCTTCACATCTTACTCCCCGTGTTGTGCTTGAAAGACTTTTTCTTCCATTTTGTTGTCATAATCAATCCTTTCCTGGCCGAGGATCACATATGGATGTATAGTTGTTTCCTCGTTTCTCTGTTCATCTAAAAAAGTTTGTAAATTGGGTGTAAAAACTCAAGTTGTCCCGTTCTTTATGTTTTCATAGTCGGGATGTGATGTCCTTGTCTTTTTGTCCCAAATACTTGAAGAAAATGAATGGATGTAGCTCGGGAATGTGTTTGAACCTTGTAATATTTCTAAGTTCTTTGTCCTTGGAGAAATTTCCATCTACGGGCTCAAATGGTCATTTTTCTACATTTTATGGTTTGACGAGTGTTCTTCCCGGTCAAATTTACATATTTGCATCAATGGGAAACGTGGCCCTTTTTCATTGGATGTGGCTCAATAGGGTACTCTAAAAATTCTATGGATTACCTCGACCCAAAACCTATCCACATGGAAGAATGACACTCATTTAGAAGGTTCACCTTTTGATTTTGCCTTGGAGTTATTTGGGATGGGACACATGGAGGACTCCACAGCTTTTCCCGGACTTAGAGAAATTTTTATGCAGCCAGTATAGTTTTTGGAGGGGCAAGGAACATGGAGGGACCATGCATGTTTGGGACTAGCCCTTGAGTTTTGTTTATGAGAAGTGCCATGAGGACACTTGGAAGCTTCCTCCACTTTTCCTTTTGCTTGGAATTTTCATACAGTTAAAGGAAATTGCCTCGGACCTTGGACAGATGGTGGCCTTCCATTGAGCTTTCAATTTTAAAATAAATTATGTTGGGCTAGGACACATGGTGAGCCCTTTCTCATTTAGGGTCTCTATTTTTGGTTCATCTCAAGAGGTGTCGTTGAGACACGTGGTAGTTTGAAAAATCATAGGGATGGGGAAGAAGACCATTAGAGGCAACTTGGGTTTTTGCCTCTTATCCTCAAAAGGGTTAAAATTATCAAAGAGGCCCACAAGCCTGACAAAGGATAGTCAAAGTTGTCTTTGAAAATTCAGAAAGATGGGGAAGTGGACCATAAGGGGAAACTTGGATTTTTTTGCCTTTTGTCATCAAAAGTGTTAAAACATCAAAATGGCCTGCAAGCCCAACAAAGGATAGGTCAAAATTTGCTTTAGTCAACGGCGGAGGTGCAGATGTCCGGGGAAATTTGGAAAAAAAATCGTTTTGTAAAAAAGGGGTTAAACTATAAAAAGGAAGTGCGTTTCCGCTGGGACCCACATTGGGACACGTGTCAGGCCCATTTTTCAAAGGTGGCGGGGTGGAGAAAAATAAGAAATTTTTCCATTTTTCAAAGGTTGTAAAAGGCAAAAAGGAACCCCAAGCCCATTTTAATTTGGATCTTCCACGTGGATGGTCCAAATTCAAATAGAGATCAATGGCAGACGATGTCCATCTCATCCCGATTCTCCCACCATTTTTACTCAAAAGTTGCTTGAGATGCGAGTCTTCATAATTTCTTGATGTCTCCTACATGCCAAACAGAGAGGAGAATAAATTTGATATCTTAGTTTTGTGGGGAAGATCTAAAGACGTCTTTCACCATTAAAATGATCTAACTATTGGGCTCGATCTTGATCTTCCAATTTTTCCCTCCTGAGCACGCAAAGAACCATATTTGACATATTAGGGGCAGAAGTGGTTGGCACATGAGACGAAGAGTGATCTACCAGATAAAGAGTTGAATGTTGAGATATTCGAAGAGATTTGCCCCCCTGAGCACCTGACACCTTTTTCACAAATTTGATTCTAGGAATCATGATCGAGATCGCAACAAGCACTGGTACATTGAATGTTTTGTTTTTTGGGGGGAAAACTCTGTTGTAAAATGATATAAATTGCATGAATTATGCGTGCAAAGGGTTGGAGTGTTAAGAGGTCGGAGAAAAATCCTAAGAGAAAAATTTGACAGAGCCCATCTTTCTGAGAAGCTATCTCCGAAGGAACCTGTTTATTTCTTTTATGTTAAATTTGATTATGTCAAGGTGGTTACATATGTACAGCCATTGAAAAGCTCTGAGATTTTCCAGAAACTCTCCCCTACTGATAAATTTAATCAAATTTGAGTAAATCTGTGTTGACTCGAGTAAATTTGTGTTTGTTTCATCTCTAGAATGTCTACAAATAGTTTTTCTTGTTCCTATTGCAATCTTGTATCAAAATCCCTCTCAATCACACAGATCTCAATCCTTGTGATAGTTTAGTGGCATCTGTAATTTCATTTTCAGAAGAGCTTTCATCTGGGAATGAAATAAATGATTTAAAATCACTTTTCTTTCATCTGTTGATAGAGATTTTTGTAAGCCTCTGGGTGTACCTCAGGTGTGATTGATCTTGGATTTTGATGTTTTATTGGGTCTTCTAACTCAAGCCTTCATGCTAAAATCTCATAGATTGTGTGAAAAAGTGAAAATATGGGCCTCCATTAATGATAAACCCTTTTTGTTAAGGAACATTTTAGCTTCTCAAGCATTCTATTGATTTAGCTTTCCATTTTATAAAATTTCTCAAAGATTTGGTGACCCAAGTCCATCCCGCCTTCACCTCCCACCAAAAATTCATTTAAAAACAACCAATCCTACATGTACTACCCCTATTTTCCTGTGTGTGTTCAAATGCATAATTTATCACCTAAATATGCATGTAGAAACAATCAGTGGTTCCCAAATTTCATTAGTAACCTTTTCCTTGTATTGAAAATATCTTCATAATATGGAAGTGACAACTCGTGAGAGTCAGATTTGGTGTGTTGATCATATTTTCCCAAGGTATTCTCTATAAAGTTTGTGCAAAAGAAGGATTTACCAACATTCTTTAATAACACAGGTTACAAAATAGGTTCCCTTACCTTGGTTGAAAGGCACAACCTAAAATAGTTAGGATAAGATCACATCCTTGTAAGGTGCTATCCATTTCTCCACATCTAAGTGACAAAGGGCCAGTTAGATCCCATCCTCGGCTACAAAAACGACATACTATGATCTATCTGTCTCCAAGCTTCCCCGTCAAACCTATGATGATGCTCACTTTTGAGGGAGAATGAATTTGGATACCAACGAGAATACATTAAATATATATGTATATTATTATACATTTCCATGTTGCTTTGATGAAAGGAAATGTATTATTCGACACTACCACACTCATCTCCAAGGCTACCAAACTTAGTCTCACCTAGTTAAATGGAGCGCCCAAAGGAGAAGACCGATAAAGAACAAACAAAGGATTCATGGAGGAGGGAGGGAGAGGATAAATCTTGCAGAGACATATAAATGGGAAAAAAGGAAATGCACTTTAAAAGTATTAGAAAATACAACCACTACACAAAATAAATATAAGGAGTAGGAAGGAAGTGGCGGGCATGTATACCAAAGGATGGCGCCTGCAAAGGTTATTGTACACATAACACAGTACACAAAAGTAGAAGAAGGTAAATCCATACAACTTATGTATTATTCCCTAAATAATGTGCCCCTAAACCTCATTCTTCTTCTTCTATTGTATAAAAAAATGGAAGATCGGAAGAAAACATTCCCCTCTTAAGGATATTTGAACCTAATTCGATACAAAAGTAGATCTAGATAAATCGGTTTGTATATAATAGAAAAGGAGATATTAGAATTACAGATTTATCTCCATACACAGGGAATGTTCTAATCCAAAATGGGACTGATTTTTAAATGGATAATGATGAGAGCCCCATTTAGTTTATTTCCCTAGAAACCATGCATTTCCTTTGAAAAACCCCATCCTATAATCAATGCATTCCTTGAGATGACACGTTGTTGAAGAATTTTTCAAACTATTCTTGTACCTTTGAAGGCTTCTATATCCTCATGTAGCCTTTAAACCACAAAATAGCACCAAGAAGAAATTTTCTCTTAAGGAAAATTGATCCCTCTTGAATATAGATACAAATCCGGATCGTTCGGTTTGGGTGTAGTAAAATGGGGAGATATTTGGCTTAATGTTTTATCTCCAATTTTAGGGCTGATTAAACCTACAATGGGACTAATTGAGGATGGATATTAGTGAGATATTTGTTTATCGCAGTCCCATATCACATTCAGGTATGCTATAAATATCTTCTCACTACTAAATTTTTATGATAACTTGGGTTTGAATGTGGTTAACGCCTCACATATCAAATAGTTTTGTTAGATTATTATGCCACAAAATCAACAGTCTATAGGCCACTGCTCTAATGATAACCCATACTGTTGATGTTCCCTCTGCCTACCACCACTAACATATCTCGCTCCTTCTACTCACCCACTAGCCTATGCATCCATCATTTTTTTTTGTAATATTTTTTTGTTAGACACTACATTTCACTCCCATTTTAGGAGAATCATCCTCAATGTAACACATCACAGAAGCTCGAAGGATACATAGTAAATAAAGTCAATAATGATACATGTTGTTTAACAAAACTACTTGTCTTTAGAACGTGACCACATAGAAGTAGACTAAATTTGGCAATATCTTAAATTTTAATGTTCTATGAAGATTCGTAGTTAATTATATTTTACTGTATTACTTAATTAGTATTTTTCCTTTACAGTATTTATTAATACCAATCTCTTAGTATTCATTGTTTATAATTTCAATTATTTTATGTTCGTGGGTATCCAACAATAATTTTCCTCAAGATTCCATGCAAGGCCTAAGGACAAAACTAATAGTCCACAACACATATTACTACATACTTTCATAATTGTTGTAGACAACTTTGAAATTGTGTCATAATCACCTTGGTCCCTAGCGCAGCCCTATAATCACTTCCTCATCCTCAACACCTTATCACCTAACTCTTGCACCCCACACATTTTAATTTAATTACTTTAATTAAATTAATGCCATTTACCTCCATACATATTAATTTAATTATTTTAATTAATTTAATCACCTTTTACCCACACACACATTAATTTAAATATTTACATTAAATTAATTCACTACCCTCACACGCCTATTTAATATAATTGCCTTTATTAAATGCACCTCACCTAACCACCCCCATCATTTGACCCATTAACCTAAACCCTAAACCAATGTCCTAAATAAAACCTAGCATAAGACCCATCCCCTCACCTCACACTTAATAGCCTCCTAAGGCCGGTTTTAGCCCGAGCACAAAAAGGAGACCCTTATCAAATGGCGGAGCAACTTCCTAGGAAATTTTTGAACAACCCAATATATCTCGCCTAAACCAATGTCGGTTCACCCTAAACCGATGTTGGTTCACCCTAAATTGATGCCGGTTATACTGGAATGGACCAAACGGCCTATTTAGACCCATGTACAACTTTATAATATGGGTTGAAAAAATTCGATCTCGATTTCGATCTTTTTAGATGCGATAATAGAATAAAGATTGATTTGTGATCAACAAAGGCAACCAAATACACTGGCACAATAGTGAAACTTTCTTCCCAACATCCTCCAATGTAGAAAATTCTTCATTATTCTTCAGACTTGTACCTCACAGAAGAGTAAGTATCCTCGTTCCATCTATTTAATTTTCTTATCATCATTTTTAATATTTGTGGTAAAGGAACCTAGTATTTTACCCTCTTTCCATTCCCTCTCTCCAATTGCAGCCACCTTCCATACCTAATCATCTTAACACTTGGCCCAATTTCCTATTTGACCTCCTCAGTAGTCTCAGACCTTCGCAACATATCTACACCCCCTCTATGATCAATCCCCGTCTTCTATCCACTCCACTTTTGCCTCAAAACTCGAAAACCCAGTTATGTGATTCCACCATTTCCCCTGACTTAACTCGTAGTTGGTTCTCTCTAGCCGTTACGGTTACTGATAAAACCATCATCGATTTTATAAAACTGTGGTTGGTCTCTATGTCACCTAATCTCTACTAGAATAACAATATGTTTGTGACCCACATCTAACTTAACCTCATTTTTCTGACATATACCTACTTGAACACTTATTTGACCTTCAGATCTGTATCTAACCTAGCTTTGTTGGCTCAGTTTGCCTATAACCAGCCTACTTGACCTCTGGATCTCCTTCTAGCCTAGCCTGTTAGATTAGATCTAGCCTATTGTGTTTTGTATGAGATGCCTAAATCATATTAAACTACAGTAGGACAATATTTACTTTATTTCAGCATTGAATTGTTTTAAACAGTGGATTGATAGCCATCTAGGAAGTATCGCACTTCCAGGATCTAACATATGCTAGGTAGTCCACTGCATATATCATTTAACTCTCTTTGGTGGTCTTGTTTTGGTTCTTATATAGGTAGTTCCTCCTAGCCAAAAGGAAGGTCTCACAATCACTTTGATTCAGAATTCAAATACGCGCGCATATAACCTTCAACCATCCCAAAATAGGTATTCCTCTTACCACCCTTACCTTATCTGTTTCATCAAGTACTTCTTAGAAAACTAAGAAATCAGGTGAAACATTTTGGCACGCCGGTGGGACCCATTTGGGGTTCCTTGCATCTTTCTTCATTCCTAGGTGAAAAATTGTGTGTGTTTGTTTCCCTTCTAGTAGCATTCACATTAAAACTTTCTCCTTGGTAACATTCTCTTCTTTCTACTTGCTCTGAAAGACACATTTCTTTTGGTGTATTTAAAAAGAACCTTCTTATTCTTGTTTTCTACATTTTAGTGAAAGAGCATCCCTCTTCCTGTTCATCTATTTTTTTCATCAAATATCATACTTTCGATTTGGGTTTAAAACAAGTGCACTTTGCATTCTGATTTAGCTCATTAGCTCACATTAATTGAGGGCAACCTATACGTTGGAAGTCATGACCAGCTGATGGTTGACAAATGAATTGTAGAAAAGCACTTCTATCCTTTTCTCTTTCTCTGAGTCTTACCAAACCACACAAAAATTCAAAATACATACATTCTTAAACAACATCCTACCTGGAAGAAGTCAGTAGGTGATCACACGATCATGGCATAGTGGGCACCCAGCTCACTGCTTTGTTGAGTCATACTTGAGTGAAGCGCACCCCCACCATAACATTCCCAAACCTCACCCTTTAGAATTATTTTTTTCGTAGGAAGCTTTCCTCATGAACAAATTCTATTTTTCTATTCATAATAGTCAGTCCACACAAATAGCACAAGCTGAACAAACGTAATAGAATAGGCACTCTAGGAATTTTCTCTCTTAATGTTACTCGCTTGATTTGTGTTTTGAAGTGAGATCTTTCGATCATTATTTTTGTCTTTCCTTGCACACTCCCAATCATAGTCGGTGTATTCGACTTTTTCGAGTTTTCCTAGACCAAATCTACATCATTCTCGACTTACGGTTTGATTCAACACCATATTTTTAAATCGCATCCATCTTTCTTATTCTCTATTTCAATTTCACAAGAACTTGAGGATATGGTTATCTTTAACCGCACCGGTTACATTCCAACCGACATTGATTTAACCCAATCAGCGTCGGTCTAAAGTCTTTTTGGATACCTATCCAAAAGACACCTATTTAACTTTCTGAGCTGTAAAAGGATCCTATCACCTTTCATATTGTCGTTACTTCAATCACAATCACCTTATGTCTCATCTTATGTGAAAATTATCAGTTTGGGACCATCATTTAACAGACTGTTGGTTTTTCATAGTATCCAAGATCAAGTTAAGCCTAACTGCAATTAGATTACCCAAACCAAACGGATACCCTGTGTTGTTTCTGACTCAACGACTGACCTAATTCACTCAATGTTGATTGTTCTCCTAGTTCTGTTGTGTTTTGTGCCATTCAGACATAATAAAAGCTCACCAAATTAGTTCCTACCCACATGGTGCTGACTCGTAGTTAGGAAAGCACCGTCATATTTCATGCCAGTTGACTACCACTCCCACATAGCCCTTCACCACCTCCAGCTAATCATCCATGGATCCCAATCAACTTATAACCATTCCTATAGGCAACATGGAGTTCACACGACTCCTGGATCAGAATCCCACTGCTTTGAGCCACTACCTCACCCATGCCTCCACTTGAGATGCCTCGGGTCAATTGATCTATGGCATGCCCGTATCCTTATCTCCATCCCTAATGATTGCTTCCACCTCGGCTCCACCTCCTACCATGGTGACCTCACTCGTTTTATCCCTAGTTGTGTTACAGCTAGGTCCCACACTAGCTTTGACCGCCGCATCCGCCACCTCTATTGCACCCATAGTCTCCACCATACCTTCATCCACCACCCAAAACATAGCATCATCCACACCTGTTGTCTCATATATACCAGTCACAATGCTACCACCCTTGGTGTTGGTAACCTCTACCCCATTTCAAAATGTTGTCCTTTCTATTCCCCAATCTCTACCTCCCATCTCTACCAGGGTCACTACGAGTGTCCCACCCTCACATACCTACTACCAGCCACCTCCTGTTTCATCGGTCATTTAGTCCAGGTATATACCCTTTATGTCTATCTCTCAATTCCCACCTCCTTATTCGACACCACCATACTCAAATGTCGTATTCTTCATATGTCCAACAACAACCTCCTTTCGCTCTGGGGTACCCAATCTTCACAACCTAACAATGACTTTATCAAGTTAATGATGGACAAGATGCAGACATTAGAAGCATTTGTTTCCAGCTCCTGCAATTCTCTCACCTATGATGAAGATTTGTAATGAGCCTATTCACCCATCCATTCCCATTTTCCCATATCCCGTACATTGGGAGATGTCTAAGTTTAACTTGCTTTAACAGAAGATGAGGTATACTCACAAAGAAGCATTTGCAATCTTTCGTACATAGATGTTACTTAATTACCCATGATGATTCTTTACTTTTGCGAACCTTTCCCATGTCCCTAACTAGTCTAGCATTGGACTGGTATAGTGGATTACCTAGACATTCCATCTTCTCATTCAACCAAATAGCCCAAGCCTTCTTGGATCATTTTTCGATTAATGTCGTCAAGAAGGTTACCATGACCGATCTTTATTCTACGTGTCAATATGACAATGAATCTATCACATATTTTGTCACTCGTTGGCGTAGCCTAATCAACCAACTCACTTTCCAATTACCACAAACTAAACTCATAGAGCTCTTCACACGAGCTTGTGCTAGACATATCTCACCTACCTTATAGGTGCAAACCTTCCAAACATTTGATGAGGCTTTCACCATGGCACGTAAGCTTGAAATTTGTGCCATCGAAGAGAAGAAGATACAATTACGAAACAAGAACTCCTCGTTTAAATCACACGATACTTCCTCTTCCTCAAAACCTCAGATGAGTTATTCCAAAGCCAAGGAACGCCAATGTAGTGGTACTTAAGGCTAGCCTTGCCCATCCATCCAATCATGCTAAACCTTCATCCAATCATCACTGGTCCAAACCTTCCAATTCAAACGAGAACAAAAGAAATACACCTCAATTGGGAACCATATTCATTTGTTTTAGAAAATCTTATTAAAGCTAATTCCATCACCCTTCCTCCTATCAAACCACATATTGGTTTTGACCCCTCTAGCCCCATACCAGGTGGTATAAGGAAAATGACTAATTGTAACTATCACCGTGTAAATGGTCACAGTGACAGCAATTGTATCACCTTTAAAAACATTGTTCAGGGAATGCTCGAGAGCGGTGAGTTAGTCCTAGATAACCCTAATGCACCTGCCAATCAAAACCTTCATATATTCAAGAAACCATTCCCTAACCATTCCCCATCTAATGATCAAACTAATGATGCCTCACATAATGAAAGTAATACACGTGAGGTACATGTTATCTTTACCAACTTACCACTTATTTCCCAAATATCTCCTATCCCCTCCATCGAGGAAATCCTAGCCCGAAATCCTCTACCCGCATAGGAACCTACTTTATCCATTCCTCTACCCATAGAGGAAAGCTCTTCACCTCCCGTACACGTGTGGAGGAGTCTCTTGTTAGCACCGATATCATTTCCCCTTCAGCTTCCCTACCCAGTGAGCTGTTACCAATTGTACCTCCTTAACCCACAGCGGAGTACCCATCGTCTTCTCCACCT
Organism: Taxus wallichiana var. yunnanensis; assembly: GCA_018340775.1. Lineage (NCBI taxonomy): Eukaryota > Viridiplantae > Streptophyta > Pinopsida > Cupressales > Taxaceae > Taxus > Taxus wallichiana. Next base: position 650,477,557 of record CM031238.1, read on the forward strand.
ATTTGGGATCCTATAAATTTGTCGTTACCACTTAGTGACCATTCTCCATCAACTACCCAAGATCCTATGAACCTAATTTTTGCTCCCTTACCTACAAATGTAAAAGCCAATGAATTCCCTATTTCTCAGACACATTTTACAGGAATCACCACTCACTCCACATCTACCTCATCTACCACAGTGTCGTTCTCACATTTGGCCGATTGCTGGACTATGTTGATAGGTCTTCACTTTGGGGGTGTCTCTTACTCCCGGTCTCAACCCAAATGCAATCATATTCCACTGACACTTCTACCATTTATCCAAAGATGTTTCAACAACCCAAACCACACATGAACATAACTTTGGATACATCTTCTATTGCATCATCCTCATCTATACCCACCCCTCTACTTGTTAGCCGACGTGTTCCAACTCATCTCTTGTATCTAAACCCACTAGTGTTCTAGGGGTCACACCCACATCAAACCGTACACATCCTCCTGTAAGGATACACTTGACCACACCTTCCCATATACCTACTGACCCAATCCCTCAACCTAAAAATAAAAACTAACCTTATAATCTGCATGCATTGACCTCACCAACTACACCTTTTTCACCTTCACCCCTACCATCCATCTTGGTACCTCACCCCTCTACCTTAACAAAATATACTCTCTCCAGGGGTAAACCTAAAATTCCCTTGACCCCTTCACCATAGCCTGTAGCTCTACCTAGGTGAACCTTGCATCCTTCATCACCATCTATAACTTCTTTACCTCCTATACCACCATTACCTTCTATACCTCCTTCACTACCTATGACATTTTCTTCCACCTCACCTGTACCTCCCTCTCGACCTTGACCAACACCTACCACTACACCTCAGTTTTCCCCTTGGGTCACTCGTCCTCTCCCACCATCTACCTTTCCATCTACATCACGTGCTCCCCTACACCTCTACCTAAGAAAAAGCACCAAAAATGAAAAAACCATTAATTTCTAAAGAGGTGGTTAAACTTACCCCTCTTTCTGTTACTGCACCTACACCAAAGAAAGTACAACCCAAATCCAAGACACATCACCTCAACTACCACCACAACTACCCAATCTTCCAACCAAACCTACTTTCACTTCGCATTATGATCCACTAGTGGGATCATACGCCACCATCTTGGCTAACCTCCTAGAAATCTCTGCTATCACCCTCCCTCCTCTTAGACCTTACGACCCTCTTAAACCTAAACTGGAAGGGTTTGATGATACTAAAATTTGCGCTTACCATCGTGTGTCAGGACATGATGTTGAGAACTGTAAGGGTCTAAAGGTTGCCCTCATTCAATTATGTCCTTTTGACCCCAATTTTGATGACAATGACCTCCTGGATGATGAACCTATTTCACCCTCGCCACCTTCTTCACATATTCCTCCTACACCTATACCACAACCTCCATCTTCACCGCCAAAACTTTCTGTCCATCTAAGAAATTTGAAATCAACATGGTCCACATCTCGAGAGATTGCTCAACCTTCTCCTAAATGCCGGTGTTGGACACTCATCGCAGAAGGCTCTTATCCACCTCTTGGTAAATGTCCCTCCTTCGGTATACCTTTCATGGTAACCCCACCCCATCCACCTCTCTGCCTCAAATTAATATGGTTCACGTCGTTACCCGAGGTCAGCGAGACAAAGGGAAAGACAAAATAGCCAATCCATCACCCAACCACGTACCCAACATACCAATTGCACCTACACCTAAAGTCACTATCCGTGGTCTAGCATATCCTATTTCTGATGGGGTTACACACCGCGCGATGCTCAAACAATTACACCAATCTCCTCTCAAAATGTCCTTATACGATCTCATCCAAACCTCGGAGTCACATCGTCAAGCCCTCATGGAGGTCCTTCAATCTATTGAGGTTTTACCTAATGACCCCACACCTATAGCATCTATTATCACACCTCATCATGTCACTTCTCTCACCAAATTACCATCTACCTCATCACCTCCACCTATTCACCAAGTTTCTATCCTTAGTTTCTCGGATGACGAAATTGTCCCCCACCAAACCGATGACCCAGATCCTACACTTTTCATCTCCATCCATATCGATAATATACGCGACGATGTGTTATGATCGATGGGGCGCTAGCATTAACATCATCTCCTCTCATGCATTCGAACAAATGCGCATACCCAAAAACTGCATGCATAAACATCCAGTTATGTTGTGTTCATTCAATGACGCTATCACCTCTACACTCGACACTATCATCCTCCATGTTCGTGTGGGTCCCCGTACTGTTCCCGAGCTGTTCTACATTTTGGAAGGGGAGTTTTAATATAATTTTTACTCGGTAGACCCTGGATTCGTGCCATGGGTTGTGTTCCTTCTAATTTACACCGATCTGTAAATTTCAACATGAAGGACATTCCTATACCATTCTAGTTGACCCATCACCTTTCAAAACCTGTAACATGCTTTACCATCCTAATGATTTCCTTGTACCTGTTAAGGTGTCTACCTCCCTACCTACATCTTCTTCACACATGACCCCATCCACCAACACCGTTGCCATCTCACCTTTGCCCAAATCTTCTATTCCCACCACTGTGCTTCTTCCACCGATCACACATCAGCTTCCCAACTAACCGACACCTCTCGCTGATCTAACTTCTAACGCTTCCTCCATTCCAGCCACCAATATATCAACCACTAATCCCTTGGAAGGTGTTTTTCAATGCCTCACTATGGGGGAGTATCACCTGTACAATGTCAATACATTCCTTACTCCACAAGAGTATGGAAACCTTCACCAACATCCTCACTATGATCACCGCATAGGCGAGCATCTCCTTTATGGTCCTCCCCACCTCCATACCCATCTTACCTATGGGGGACTTGATATTTCCACTTACACACCTGAACCACCATCACAAACCCGACCTTTTTGCTGACCTTTAGTACTCACTTACCAACCGCCACTTCACTCACACTTTCCTACACTATTGTGCTTGGAAGGGTTTCGGCTTTGGCCTTTATGAGCAAGGTCATCACACCATTATTTCATGTACCACGCGTAAACACAATGATCATAGTGGAATCGGTTTTACCAAACTACCTGCCAAAATCCCCGTATTGAACTCATTGAAGACATTGACCCCTCTCCACCTTCTTCACCTACCCCACCTTCACCACCTTCACCAATGGAGTCGATGGATCCTGAATCTATCCCTCCTACCTTTTTTTCATAAATACCATTTCCTTGGGGCCTCTGACCTATCACCGCGATGGCGAGGCTCCTTCCTCTCTTCCTTTCTTGTATCTTGACATGATAGGGGACGATACTCCTTCTATTAATGTCATTCAATGTCAGGATGATGAGTCCATACTCACCTACCTTGGTGTTGAAGACTCTTATATTCACCATTCATTACCTTCTGAGATACAAACAATGTTGAATGAATTGACTATCAAAGTCAACATCCACACTCAGGAAGACCCCCACATTCTTAAGATTAGCCAATCACCGGATCTTCTTTGAGCAACAGAAGCCCTCACTTATTTTCTTAAAAATCATAGCCATGCTTTTGCTTGGTCCTATCTTGGGCATGCCTTGAATTGATCCCACTATCGTGGTCCACAATATTGTAACCATTCCCGATGCCAAACCCATAAAACAAAAGTTGAGGAAAATGCACCCTCGCATTGCTCTTCTTGTCAAATAAGAACTTCAACGCTTTGCTCTCGGTTTCCTTCATCTTACCCATCGATTACCCCCAATGGATTTCTAACATTGTTCCCGCTACTAAGGCAACAGGGGACTTCACATTTCCTCCAATTTCTGTGATCCCAACCTTGCCTTCCCAAAAGATGATTTTCCTCTTCGCCTGGTATTGACTAGTTGGTTGACCTTACCGCTAGCCATGAGATGCTATTGCTTATGGATGGTTTCTCGGGTTATAACCAAATCTTTCTCACCCCAGAGGATCAACACAAAACCACATTCATTACCCCTTGGGGGACCTTCTGCTATCGAGTCATGCCTTTCGGCCTTAAAAATGTTGGTGCCACCTATCAACGGGCTATGACCTACATTTTCCATGACATTATGCACCATATATTAGAAGATTATGTAGATGATATTCTCGCCAAATCCAAACATCGGGCCAAACATCTTACTGTCTTGAAAACCATCTTTGATCACCTTATCAAGTATTGTGTTCACCTTCAACCCAAGAAATGTGTCTTCGCGGTTCTCTTAGGAAAGCTCTTGGGATTTATCATTTCCTTACATGGTATAGAGGTTGACCCTGCTAAAGTCAAGGCCATTCTTGATATGCCTCCACCCACTAACCTTCACCAGCTTCATAGTTTGCGGGAAAGTTGCAATCTATTCATCAATTTATATCCCAACTCTCCGATCTGTTGTCAACCATTTCATCACCTTCTCAAAAGGATATCTCCTTCAAATACGATGACGACCGCCACAAATCTTTTGAATCCTTAAAAAATACCTTTTCCAACCACCCGTGCTTGTTCCACCTAAAGACGACCAACCCTTATACCTATACATCTCTGCTACCGATCACTCTTTAGGGGCTATGCTTGCTCATCATGACAAACAACATAGGGAGTAGGTGGTTTATTACATAAGTCATACTCTTTTGGACTACGAAACCCAATACACTCATCCTAAAAACATTGCTTAGCCTTAGTTTTTGTTGCCACCAAACTTTGCCATTACCTACTTAACCACAAAACCTATGTTGTGACCAACACTGACCCCTTACACTTCATGTATGCTAAACCTTACCAAAATCAACATGCCACACATTGGCTCATGCTTCTTGCTGACCTAGACCTCGAATTCATCCACCAAAAATATATCAAGGGCCAGGCCATTGTTGACTAGCTCACTGATGCGCCTCTTTCTGGGAATCAATCTTCAAACTTTGATTTCCTTGACGAATCCATTGCTAACCTCTCTTTGGATGATGACCCTTACCAAATGACCTTGTCCTTCGATGGTTCCAAATGTTGCAGGCATTATCCTCATTCCTCTTGATGGTGAACCCATGCCCTTATCATTCAAACTTGACTTCAAATGCACTAACAATATCGCCAAATACGAAGCACTCGTATTGGGTCTCATGACTGCCTATGCCTTAGAGGTTAAGTCCATTAATATCTTTGGTGATTCTCAACTGGTAGTAAACCAAGTCAATGGTGTTTATTAGTGTCATAATGAAATACTTCAAGAGTAAAAATGTTACGTTGGCATCATGTTGACTACCTTTGACCGCTATAAAATTCAAACTGTTCCACGATCCACCAATAAATTCGTGGATACCATGGCCTACCTTGCTTCTCAGATACCTACTTCACCTGCCGATTCAGACATCTTTGTTACCATAAAACACATACCGAGACCTTCTTATAAATCTTTTTGTGTTAACCTTATGTCTGAACTACCTCACTAAACACACAAGACCTTTGGTATAAGCAGCTTGTGGACTACCTTTCCCTTTCTATATTGCCTCCTGATCTCACACATAATGGACAACGCGCATTTCTCAAAAAGGCCTCTCATTATGTCGTCATGGGTTTCCTCCTCTATAAACATGGATTTGACGGTATCCTCTTACGATGCCTTACTAGCTCAAACCCCTATACCATGAAAAAGTTCACAATGGCATATGCGGAGGTCACTTCAAAGGGCCTTGCTATTGCTAAGTGCATTCTTTGCCTAGGCTATTATTGACAACCTCAATCATGATTGTTGCGACTAGGTTAAACGTTGTGTAAAATGACAACAACATGCCAATCTTCATCATACACTTAGTCATGCCTTACATGTCAATGGGGTTTGGATCTTATCGAAGAGATCAATCCCCACTCTTCCCTAAGACATCAATGGATCATCACCACTACTGAATATTACACCAAATGGGTTGAAGCCATACCCCTCATCTCCACTAAAGCTGAGAAAATATGTGAGTTCATCAATCATCACATTATTTGTTGCTTCGGTGTTCCACATCGCCTTATCACTGATAATGGAAAACAATTCAAAAACAAAACTCTACAGAAACTTTGCGATGCCTTCGGCATCTAACTAAGCTTCTCCTCACCATATTATCCACAAACCAATGGCCAGGCTGAATCCACCAACAAAACCCTGAACAAAATTCTCATGAAAGTGGTTAACGATACTGGGAAGGATTGGCATACGCACATTCCTTTCACTCTTTGGGCATACCGTACTAGTATTCATACTTCCACCGCTGCTACTCCATTTTCTCTGGTCTACGGTACCAAGGTTGTTTTTCCTCTTGAAGTCCAAATCCCATCTCTCTCGTATCTCTCTTCAAGATATGCTTACTAATGATGAATTTCACCAAGACCGTTTAGCACAACTTGAGTTATTATACGAATGTCGTCTTCATGCTCTCAACCATCTCCAAGTCTACCAAAAATGCATCAAGCGTGCCTACAAAAACATGTCCATGAATGCACCTTCAAGGTCGGTGACCATTCTACTATTGAATTCTAGTCCGACATCAATGCCTTGCTCAAACCTGATCCCCTCAATGCCTTGCATCTTTGACCATTCTACTATTGAATTCTAGTCCTACATCACTACTTCTCTATTTCATGCTCATCCCTTAAGCACCATTCACCTTTCTCTTTTCCACCCCTCCACTTCAATGACTAAACAAGAATCATGTGATTACCTGTCACCCTTTTTCCTTCTCTTAAATATGTGCACCACGACTCTACACATGGCATGATTCTCATGGATACTTTTTGTCTTCTTTTAGATGAGATCCCATGGTCATTCACCCTTTCCTTTTGAACAAGAACCAAATGCTTTGTTATAGTATTGTCCATGACCTAAATAAAGGGATCAACTCCTTGAGTCAAACTTCCAATACAAAGATGAATCCCTCAAAAGGACATCTTCCGCTATCAGTAGACTGCTCCCTCGAAGGATAGCTATAAAAAGCTCGCAACTCTCTACATAGTCTATCCAAAAAGAAGACTATTTCCTCAAAAATACCTATTCAGAAGCTTCCCGCATTGATCAGCTTCATGAAGACCTTAAGGAGACATATATTCATCCCGTATAGACTTCCCGCATCGATCGGTCTATTGTAAACTAGAAAAGTAAACTTTTTCTTCATGGACTTGTCTATTGTGATCTTGGCTCTATTGCCCAAGGTATTCTACTTCCCATATTATGACCCAATTACCTTCACCTCCTTACCTATTGTCTCTTCACCTCATACTATCTCAAGGGACCTCACCAACCTACAACATTTGGTGATTCTGTGACTATTCTTCACCTTTAGAGTATTCAATCATGCAATGTCTTTAGGGTCTTACATTCACTAGCCTATCTACAGATATGTTTCACCCATTTTAATCCTTGCCAATCAAGTGGTTCTCTCACCTCTTATCTTTTCACTTCTTTGTTACCTTTTGATCATCCTATATAGGACTAGCCCCTCGATGCCTGTCTTTTGGGATTTTCTTCTCCCACCTCAATTGACCTAAAATCACCTTTACCTATCTACCTATACTCTACCCAAACTTAATTGACCTTGACCTAATCATCCCTATGACCTGGACTTAACCCTACCTATCAACCTACCTACCTCTTCTTCTATCTTCTCATATTCTTCCCTAGCCTATGGGAGAACTACATCGGTTGAGGTCCCTTTTCATCGGGACTATGTAGGCAAAGACTTCTAGGGCATGGGGCCATGGAAGTTTAGCTCGGCCTCTCTTTACCCTAACCATTTTCCCCGCCTTTACTTGATTTCCTATTAATATCAACAACCCAAAATATATCACATATCCACATCATTCGACCTACATACCCTCCTTATGTTTCACATAATCGTTTACCACTACCATTATTTCCCATATTCATCTATAACCCATATTTAAACATTGTACACCATTACATTCATTTGCATTAACATGTATTACCAAAATACCAAAATACACATCCATGCCTAAACTAACCTGACTCATTCCATGCCTAAACCTACCTACTCGATCTCGCCCGCCGTTGTGGTAAAACGACCGGCCTCCATGCCACTCCTTCTGATCCCTCTCTGGCCTCCACCATCCAAGAATGTCCACCAAATCTCCACACCAATCACCTCACTCGATTCGATCCTGTGACCCCACCTCTCACTCAACCAACCCCGCCTACATGGCTCACCAACCAAACTCTCGGATGTCCTTGTTTGTCCTTTTCCTCTTTTCTCTCTTCTTGTCCTTTTCTCCTTTTCACAAATACCAAATGAATTTTTTGCAAACGTGGGTTTTTTTCTTTTATAGCCTACCCGACTCAACTGACGTTGGTTAACCCTTGACCAATGTCAATCGATACTACCTAGCCAACCACCGTTGGTTCCTCTCCACCATCATCGGTTCATACTGACCACTATTGGTTACCTTGCATACACATTGCCCACACATTGACCTTATTTTCCTTACCTCCTCTTTCTTTTGCCTCCCCTACACCTACCTGACCACTTTACCTTCCCCTCTGGCCCTCCACCTTCTTCAACCTCACCTCGTCAGCTATTGAAGCCTCATTATTTTACCCCTACCTCGGCCTTACCCGTGTTGTGACCTATCTACCTGGACCTAGAAAACTATTTGTGACCTTTGAACCAATGTGCTCGCTATACCTTGCGACACCGTTACCCATGTTGTTTGACCTCGTGCCCTTACCTTGCCTATTGCCATGATGTCTATCCTGACCCAACCTTGGTGTACCGGCACATACCTAAACATTCCTACACCTGACCCATGTTGTGTTTCCTGACCCTATCCTATACCGGATACCGAATCACTTCAAGTTTGTTTGGATAAACCTATCGACCTTAGACGATGTAGAGTTTGCAAGCTCTTCAACTTGGTACCGTGTCGCAGTTTATACGTGTGTGTGCGTTCAACTGCCCCTACCTTTGACCTTGACCCATTTACCTATATGCTTGATTTTCCCTTTACCCCATTCCTCATTTCTCATCATTCTGCTTTGCATCCACTTTTATCAAACCACTCGCCAATGTGCTCTGCCACCTCATCAGTTCTTGGTTTGAGGGGGATCACCCTCATTCCCACTTGGGGCAACCACACTCTATTCTTGTTCACGTCGCTTACCAATACAAGCTACGCAACAAAAAGGGGAAAATGTAGACACCGAAATTGTGTCGTAATCACCTTGGTCCCCTAGCGCAGCCCTATAATCACTTCCTCATCCTCAACACCTTATCACCTACCTCCTGCACCCCACACATTTTAATTTAATTACTTTAATTAAATTAATGCCATTTACCTCCATACATATTAATTTAATTATTTTAATTAAGTTAATGACCTTTTACCCACACACACATTAATTTAATTATTTACATTAAATTAATTCACTACCCTCACACACCTATTTAATATAATTGCCTTTATTAAATGCACCTCACCTAACCACCCCCATCATTTGACCCATTAACCTAAACCCTAAACCAATGTCCTAAATAAAACCTAACATTAGACCCATCCCCTCACCTCACATTTAAAAGCCTCCTAAGGTCGGTTTTCACCCCGAGCACAAAAAGGAGACCCTTATCAAATGGCGGAGCAACTTCCCAGGCAAATTTTTGAACAACCCAAGATATCTCACCTAAACCGATGTCGGTTCACCCTAAACCGATGTTCATTCACCCTAAATCGACGCCGATTATACCGGAATGGACTAAATGGCCTATTTAAACCCATCCACATCTTTTTAATACGGATTGAAAAACTTTTGATCTCAAGTTTGATCTCTTTAGACGTGACAGCAGAACGAAGATTGATTTGTGATCAACAAAGGCAACCAAATACACTGGCACAACAGTGAAACTTTCTTCCCAGCATCCTCCAACGTAGCAACTTCTTCATTATTCTTTAGACCTATACCTCACAGAAGAGTAAGTATCCTCCTTCCATCTATTTCATTTTCTTATCATCATCTATAGTATTTGTGGTAAAGGAACCTAGTCTTTTACCCTCTGTCCATTCCCTCTCTCTAGTTGTAGCCACCTTCCATACCTAATCATCTTAACACTTGGCCCAATTTCCTATTTGACCTCCTCAGTAGTCTCAAACCTTCGCAACATATCTACACCCCCTCTATGATCAATCCCCATCTTCTATCCACTCCACTTTTTCCCCAAAACTCTAAAAACCTAGACTATGTGATTCCACCAACCCCCAACTTAACCGCCATTGGTTCTCTCTAACCTTCGCCGGTTACAGTAAAACTGTCATCAATTTTATAAAACTATGTTCGGTCTCTATGTTTCCTGATCTCTACCAGAATAACAATTTGTTTTTGACCCACATCTAACTTAACCTCATTTTTTCTGACATATACCTACTTGAACACATATTTGACCTTCAAATATGCATCCAACCTAGCCTGTTGGCTCAGATTCACCTATAACCAACCTACTTGACCTCTGGATCTCCTTGTACCCTTGCTTGTTGGATTAGAGCTAGCCTATTGTGTTTTGTATGAGATGCCTAAATTGTTTTAAACTACAGTAGGACAATATTTATTTCATTTCAGCATTGATTTGTTTTAAACAGTGGATTGACAACCATCTAGGAAGTATCGCACTTCCAGGATCTAGCATATGCTAGGCAGTCCACTGCATATATTGTTTAACTCTCTTTGGTGGTCTTGTTTTGGTTCTTATACAGGTAGTTCCTCCTAGCCAAAAGTAAGGACTCACAATCAATTTGATTCAAAATTTAGATACGCGCGCATATAACCTTCAACAATCCCAAAACAGTATTTGTCTTACCACCCTTACCTTATCTCTGTTTCATCAAGTACTTCTCAGAAAACTAAGAAATCAAGTGAAACAATTGTATCACATCACAAGACATCTAATTCCACCATGGAAAGAAAACAAGTAGTACACATAACAAATAATTTAAAACAATTATGTCATAGGCATAGATCCAACACACACGTGTAGACACTTAAAATTTGCACACTCATTTTTGCTATCCCATTATTTCTTACGTAAATCCATACACGCACCACATAATATTATTATTATGAAAATAATATATTTATCATTCTATTTAATCACACCATATTATTAAAATAATTTATCCTAAGTTTAATATTCCTCGTTTCGAGTCCGCTAGACCCCTATTGGTGCTCAATTTGGTCTCGCCCGTTTTCCTTGAAATTCTTCGAGTTTGCAAGCTCTGTTGTATTTTCTATATCCTCGTGTTAAAAGGTGAAAGATTTTTCCTTCATTTGGTTGCCATGATCAGTCCTTTCCTTTGGTCGAGGATCACATTAAACCAAGAATTTATTTTCCATTCCTCTATCCATGTGAAAGAATTTGTACCTTGGGCATAAAATCATGTTTTTTCCCTTCCTTCCATTTTTCTATAGTCACATTCTATTTTCCCCGTCAATGTTTTCCCAATGTCTATGGAAACATGATTGGATGCGGCTTGGAGGATCACATTTGTGCCTTATATCATTTCCAAATTCTTTTTCTTGAAGAAGGATTCATTTCGGGTAGAAATGGTTATTTTCTAGAATTTTACGGTTTGACAAGTGTATTTTCCCGGTCAATTTTACATCTTAGCATCTATGGAAACATGGCCCTTTACGGTTGGATGTGGCTCGAGGGGCACATTGAAACTCTAATTCCCACTTCAACTCAAAATGTTTCCACGTGGAGGATCAATGCCGATCTACAAATTCACCTTTTGGTCTCGACCTTGGAGTTGCGCCGGGAGAAATGTGGAGGCTTCCGCCTTGCCTATATTTAATCTTTTCTTCCATGCTGCCAGTGTAGCTTAGTAAGACTCATGACATGTGGCGAGGCCAATTCTTGTTTAGAGTGTCCACTTTCGGTGCCATCTCAAAGTTGCACCGGGAGACACGTGCATGTTTTTGTTGCCTTTCATAGAGTTAGACATTCTTTCATGTGGTCGGTGAATCTTTGATGGACTCGGGACACGTGGCGGGCCGACGCTTGTTTAGGGTCTCCATTTCTGGGCTCCATATCAAAAGAGCAATAAAGGGAGACATGGAGTTCTTGGCTCACTCTATCCATACTTAGAGTTTTTCAAGGTAGCGGATGCAACTTTTTCGGACCATGGACACGTGGAAGGTCCACACTTTTTGGGGTCTCCATTTCTAGGCTCTATAGCAAAAGAGCATCGAAGGGACACGTGGAGGTCTCCGCTCACTCTTTCCATACTTAGAATTTTCCAGCATTGGATGTAACTCTATTGGACAATAAACACGTGGAGAGCCAATGCTCATTAGAGGATCCACCACCGGTCCTACCTCGAGTGGTTGCACCAAGGAGACACGTGGAGGCTTCCGCCAGCTCCTTTCTATACTTAAATTTTTCAAGAAACTATCTAAAGGCTTGGTACACGTGGAGGGCCCATGCCATGAAGACATGTGGAAGTTTCTATTCACTCTACCCTTTTTTGGACTTTTCAACGGCCAAGGAAAACTGTCTTGGACCTTAGACACATGGCACCTTCCACTAGTCCTTAAACATTTTCAACAACTCTGCTGGACTGAGACACGTGGTGAGCCCGCGCTCATTTGGGGTCTCCATTTTTGGGTACCATCCTAAAGGTGCACCAAGGAGACACGTGGAGGCCTCCGCTAGCTCCCTTTATACTGAGACTTTTCAAAGGTCAAAAGGCATTTTTCTTGGGCCCAGGGAATGTGGAAGGCCCGTGCTTGTTTGAAAAATTTTCTCTATACCTTAGCTTTTTAGTTACACTAAGGAAACACGTGGATAGATATAATCTAAAGTTGAGAAAGGGTAGAATCAATAGTTGTTGTGCATTGCATCTCACTTTTCCCCTTACTCCTCTTTGCACTTGGCCAATCGGACTCATAGCATAAGTAATGTGGGATAATTTTTGCGCAGACACTCATTTCTAAGAGGTAGGAATGCATGCATCCATTTAGGGGCACTCATTTCTCAAAGTGTATCCTCGAGGGTGAAATTTTTTTCCCGTCGATCCAACTACACAGAGCCACTATAAAAAGATTAAAATGGGGATTTCTCACATGACGAGAATAAAAAGAATGATTATAAGGACTACCAAAAATTTGTGGCATGGCATCCTAGTCATTAGTTGAAGGTTTGAGAAATGCGATCGGTTCCTAATTTGTCCACTGGCAGCTTTTGAGTATGAATTTGCTAAATGTCACTTTACTCAGGCAAATTGGAAACAAGCAAAGGTTCCTTGAATATTCTTCTTTTTGGGTGGGAAATTTCGGATGAGTGAGCAAATGAAATGTATAAATGCAATGAGAATACTTTTGCAAATGGTCGGGGTTGAATTTTTAAGAGAACATTTGAGAGATCCCATCTTCCCGAGAGACCAATCGATAAATATGTTAACTTTCTGTCTTATAGATTTCAATCACGCAAGTTAGTTGCAAGTGTACATCCACCGACAAGCTCGAGATTGTTTAAAGAAACTTTCCCTTGCTGATGAATCTAATCAATTTTGAGTTAATCGTGTCAATCTAGGAGCTATTTGTGCCTACTTTGTTTGAGATGTCTCGTAAGTAGTTTTTCTTATTCCTATTACAATATTATGTTAAATTCCCTTCGAATCACATAGGATCTCGTCCTTGTGACAGTTTAATGGCATTTGCAATTTCCTTTCAAGAAGAGTCTTCTTCCTATGATGACATAAACAATTTAAAATAACTTCACCGTCATTTGTTGATAAATATTGTCTCGTAAGACTTTGAGTGTATCTTAGGCGTGAGGAACCGGGGGTCTTTGATGTTTTATTGAGTCTTTATCTTGATCCTTCCTATTAAATTCTTGGAGATTGTGTGAAATCGTGTAAATCTGGGCCTCCATTGATGCACACCTTCTAGTTAAAGGAATATTTTAGATATCTCGAAGCTTTTTGTCATTTAGCTTTCCAAATTGTTGTGAAGTCTCTCAAAGATCTCGGCATAATCAAGTTTATCCTACTTAATCTCCCACCAAATATTATTCAAAACCATGAATCCCACATGAACTACCCTTGTTTTCCCCGTATGTCAACAAATTTATAAATTCTATTGGTAAAATATGTAGAAGCAATTAGGATTCCATAATCTCTCTAGTAACCTCATCCCTGTTTATAAAATATCACCATTCTTTAGAAGTGACAACTTGTGAGAGTTAAATTGTGGTGCATTGATCATATTTTCTCAGGGTCTCCTTTCAAATTTGTGCAAAGAAGGATATCTTCATTCTCCTTCATCAACAAAGGTTACAAAATGGGTCCTCTCACCCTGGTCAAAAGGCATGGCCTAAAGTAGTGAGGATAGATCAAATCCTTAATGAAGGTGTTATCCATTTCTCTGATGCTCGAGTGACAAAGAGTCAGAAAAATCCCATACCTAGCTATAAAATGACTCATAATATGATCTGTCTGTCTCTCAATGTCCTACTAAATCTTTGATGTTTCTCGGTCTCCAAGGGAGAATCAATTTTGATACCAACACCTAAATGGCACCATTATCGGGGACTTATTAGCGTTACCAAGGACTATTTGAAATTATGGGACCTATTTGTGTGGCAACAACACTAGAATGGCACTTGTTGTTGGGGAAATTATTAGCGTTGATAGGGAATTTTGAAACTCGGGACCTATTTGTGCGGAAACAAACAAGAAAATGGTGACGTTGTCGGGGACTCTTTAAAGTATTTTACAAATGCAGTACATAAAAACCTTGGTAACACTTATTACACATGTTGTGTGCTAATACATTGTTAAAACATCATTATCTGTTCAAATCTGTAAGAATTGTTCAAAGTTGTAAGTTAAGTGTAATATTTTTATCTTATATAGTTATTGCACTAAAGTTTGTATCATCATTGAAAAATTTGGGTAGAAGAAGAGAAGATCTTGTAAGATTTGCATAAATCTGGTATTTAGAGACATTTGATAGGTCTTTCTAAATGCATTTGCACAAACTAAGGTGAAAATCCTTAGTGGTGACTCCATGATGTTTACATTCTTAATAAATACTAGTGTCTTAACATATATCAAGTAAGATTTTTCATTAATCTCTACAAAGCTGGAAGGAAGAAGATCTTTCTTCGCCAAGGACCTTACTATAAGGTTATTTCTAGAGTTGGTAAAGTCTAATTAAGAAGGAAGAAGAATTTGGAAGGTTGTTGGAGATCAATCATCAAGAAAAGATATCTTTATTGGTAAAACTGATCATCCTATGATTGAAGATTGAAATACTTCAAGTGAATTTGAATTAGGTAGTCTCTTTGTTGAATTGAATTCTCCATCTAGAGTGGGGCCTTCATTTGTATTTGAAAAAAATTATTCTCAATCTGCCCCTATATTTTCCAAATCTGATAGAGTTTTCCAAGAAACAAAGCCTTTAGAGGGCATTCATTATGAGAATTACATCCACGTACCACACAAACTTCTCACTCCTCCTTAGTTTGCATCTCCTCCAAAGTCACCTCCTCAAAATAATTTGGCCCAACCTCCACCTGACCCTCCTTTGTTGTTAATAATTTTGGTCCCATAAATTTTAGAGGTATGGCTTTGGCTATCCAAATGTTTTTCCACAAGATGTAAGAAATAGATTGCCTAAGTTTCAAGGAAATAATGCAATCAGTGGTGATCAACACTTGAAACTCTTTGTCAATATGATGGATGAATTTGAAATAGAATTTGAGGATGTGTACATTGAATTGTTTATCAATTCTCTAGAATAAGATACAAGGGACATGCATAAATATTTGCCATATAATTCCATTGATTCTTGGACAAAAATGAATAATGCTTTTAGACTACAGTATGGTGATAAAACAGACCCTAGGTTTCTTTTATCAGAGTTTTAAAATATTAACAAGAATCCTAATGAATTAGTGCATGATTTCAATACAAGATTCAAAAAAACATTGAGAAGACGACCTGTTAATTTGAGGCCATGTGATGAATCATGTCTAATAAAGTATTCAAATTCATTTGATAAGAAAGGTTCTTACTATTTGAGGGATAAGAACCCTAGAACATTGAGGCAGACCTTTACCATGGCTCTGTAAATTGAGAACAACATTAAAGAAGTTGGAAAACCTCCTAAGAGGGAAGGTATTAAGTTGATAAATCCATATATCATTTCCAAATTCTCTATCCTTGAAGAAGGATTCATTTCCGGTAAATGGTGATTTTCCTACATTTTACGGTTTGACGGGTGTATTTTTCCTGATCAAATTTACATCTCAACATCTATGGAAACATGTCCCTTTCTAGTTGGATGCATCTTGGAGGGCACTTTGAAACTCTAAGGCCCACTTCAACTCAAAAATTTTCCACATGGAGGGCCGACGCTGATATGAAAATTCACCTTTTATTTGACCTTGGAGTTGCACTAGGGAGACACTTGGAGGCTTCCGCCGCCTTGCCTATACTTAAACATTTTTTTCATCCGGTCGGTGTAGCTTTGTCAAACACATGACACGTGGTAGGCCAAATCTTATTTAGAGTCTCTACTTTTGGGTGCCATCTAAAAGTTGTGCTAGGGAGACACGTCGAGGTTTCTTGCGCTTGCGCAAACTTAGACATTTTTCATGTGGCCAGGTGCGGGTTTGACAGACTTAGGACATGTGGCGCTCCGACACTTTTTGGGGTCTCCGTTTCTAGGTTCCATATCAAAAGAGCACCGAAGGGACACGTGGAGGTCTTCACTCACTTTGTCCATACTTC
This sequence comes from Taxus wallichiana var. yunnanensis, assembly GCA_018340775.1. Taxonomy (NCBI): domain Eukaryota; kingdom Viridiplantae; phylum Streptophyta; class Pinopsida; order Cupressales; family Taxaceae; genus Taxus; species Taxus wallichiana. Next base: position 650,494,354 of record CM031238.1, read on the forward strand.
AAATTTTTCAGTGGCGGATGTAACTCTATCAGACCATGGACACGTGGAAGGCTCGCGCTTGTATGGGGTATCCACTTCTAGGCTCCATATCAAAAGAGTTTCAAGGGACATGTGGAGGTCTCCGCTCCTTCTTTCCATACTTAGATTTTTTCAGCGGTGGATGCAACTCTATCCAACCATGGACATGTGGAGGGTTGACGCTCATTTGAGGATCCACCTCTGGGTCCTACCTTAGTATTTGTGCCAAGGAGACACGTTGAGGCTTTTACTAGCTCCTTTCTATACTTAAAATTTTTAAGAAACTTTCTAAAGGCTTGGGACACATGGAAGGCCTTACCTGTTTGGGGACTTTCCCCTGAATTTTATTTTGAAAGAGTGCCATGAAGACATGTGGAAGTTTCCGCTGAATCTGCCCTTGCTTGGACTTTTCAACATACAAAGAAAAATTTCTCAGACCCTAGACACATGGCACCTTCCGCTGGTCCTTAAATGTTTTCAACAAATGTTCCGATCGAGACACGTGGTGAGCCCGCGCTCATTTGGGGTCTCCATATTTGGGCACCATTACAAAGGTGAGCTAAGGAGACACATGGAGGCTTCCACTTGGTTCTTTTATACTTGAGAATTTTCAATGGCCAAAAGGCATTTTCTTCTACCCAAGGCACGTGGAAGGCCCGCGCTTGTTTGGAAACTTGCCTCTATACCTCTCCTCAGTTTTGTGCCAAGGAAACATGTGGATGACTCTAATATAAAGTTGAGAAGGGGCAAAATCAATGGTTGTTGTGCATTGCATCTGATTTTTCCACTGACTCCTCTTTACACTTGGTCAACTTGGACTCGCAACACAAGTAATGTGAGATAATTCATGCGCGGACACTCATTTGTGAGAGGCATGAATGCAGGCACCCATGTGGGGGAACTCATTTCTCAAAGTGTATCCTCGAGGGTGAATAGGATTTCTGTCGAGATCCAAATATACAGAGCCACCGAAAATGACATGACATAATAAAAATAATCATTAGAAGGATTGTCAAAAAATTGTGGCATGGCATCCTAGTCATTAGTCAAAGGTCTAAGAAACATGATCAGTTCCTAATTTTTCCACCTGGCAGCTTTCGAGTATGAATTTGTTAAATGTCACTTTCTGAGGAAAATTGGCAACAAGCAAAGGTTCCTTGAATATTCTTCTTTTTGGGGGAAAATTTGGGATGAGTGAGAAAATGAAATGTATAAATGCAATGAGAATACTCTTGCAAATGGTTGGGGGTTGAATTCTTAAGAGAAAATTTGAGAGATCCCATCTTCTTGAGAGACCAATCTGAGAAACTTGTTAATTTCCTATGTTTTAGATTTCAATCACGTCAAGTTGGTTACAAGTGTATAGCCATTGACAAGCTCTAAGACTGTTCAAAGAAACTTTCCCCTACTGATGAATCTAATCAATTTCAAGTTAATCTGTGTCAATCTTGGAGCAATTTGTGTCTCTTTGTTTCAGAATGTTTCTGCAAGTAGTTTTTCTTATTCCTATTGCAATCTTGTGTTAAATTCCCTCCAAATCACATAGGATCTCATCCTGTAACACTTTAGTAGCATTTGCAATTTCATTTCAAGAATAACCTTCCTCTGTGATGAGATAAACAATTTAAAATCACTTCACTATCATTTGTTGATAAAGATTGTATGTAAGCCTTCAAGTGTATCTTACACGTGAGGAACCAGGGGATATTTTATGTTTTATTGATTCTTTAGCTCGAGCCTTCATGTTAAATTATTAGATATTGTGTGAAACCATGCAAATTTGGGCCTCCATTGATGCACACCTTCTAGTTGAAGGAATATTTTAGCTATCCCAAAGCTTTCTGTCATTTAGCTTTCCAAATTATTGTGAAATCTCTCAAATATCTGGCATAATCAAGTTTATCCTACTTAATTTCCCACTAAAAATTATTCAAAAACCATGAATCCCACCTGAACTACCCTTGTTTTCCTGTATGTCCATAAATGTATAATTTCCACTCCCAAAATATGCGAAGAAATAAGGAGTCCATAATGTCTCTAGTAACCTTAGCCATGTTTAGAAAATATCACCATTCTTTAGAAGTGACAACTAGCGCGAGTTAAATTGTGGTGCATTGATCATATCTTCTCATGGTCTCCTTTCAAATTCATGCAAAGAAGGACATATCCATTCTCCTTCATCAACAGAGAGGTTACAAAATGGGTCCTCTCACCCTGGTTGAAAGGCACGGCCTAAAGCAATAAGGATAGATCAAATCCTTAATAAAGGTGCTATTCATTTCTCTTATGGCCGAGTGAAAAGAGTCGACGAATCCCTTCCCTAACTATAAAACAACTCATAATATGATTTGTCTGCTCTCGTGTCCTTCTAAAACCTTTGAAATTTCTTGGTCTCCAAGGGAGAGAATCAATTTGGATACCAACACCCCCTTCATTATCACATCTAATCCCTATACTAAGTCATATAAAATCTACACCCCTCATCACCCTCATCCTTACTCAATTAATTAATCAAATATATCAACTCCCCATATCGTAAGTCATATATTATACCCCTTTATCTTTATTTACTTAAATACATCGATATTTCATACCCACCAGTTAATCACACTACACTATTAAAATAATTTATCCTAAGTTATACACCATATCTCTCACCTTTGTCTAATTAATTAAATATATCCTTATTTAATTAAATCAACATCCCGTATCCTAAACCCATTCTTATTTAATTAATTATTTCTTCATATACACCAATATCAAATTCCATGATATTTTTTTCCTAATTAAAATCTATTTAATATCATCTCGAACTCCCTTATCATGCATATCTACCATGGACATTTTTATATACTTACAAAATATTATTTTATTCATCAATATCACACAAAATCTTATATTATTATTTTTACGTATGATATATCTTAATCAAACCACCTAAAATATATCCTAAACAAACCTAGGCTAAAATAGATCATAATCTAATTATTTTCTAAACAAACATGACACCTCATATGAAAACACAACACATTTGAAAACAAACCCATATCTTATCCCTCAAATACACAAACAAATAAATTTGAATTGGACAATTGTTTCAACTATTAAATAAATAAACATAGAAAGGCCAAAATCACAGGCGTTTGGCTAAAACGCCAATGATTATTTAATCCCAATTCCCAGCCCTTTTTTGGAATGGACTTCTCACATTTTCGAGTCTATCTCTTCAACAAGAGTAAATTATTGTGTTGCATCAACAAAAATGGAATACAATCTAACATTTTCATCCCTCATGCAATTTTTTAACCATTTGGAGCCTATTGGGATTGATAAATCGTGATTAGGATGTGAATTTTACCCACTTCACTCATCATCTCCAAGTAAGGGATCATGTATGGACATTGATGAGATTCGGTCTTCAATCTAGTGCATGTGATTCTTCCAAAACATCCAAAACTCATACTCCGGTCTTTTTAGGATGATCAAAATTCTAGGAATCAATTTAATTAAATTCTAGCATCCTCAATCTTGTTCTCTCCATAGCCTTCAAACCATCAAATAACCAAGTCTTATCCCCAACATCTACATGTCCGAGTAACATCCAATATCATCCTTGAATGACATCTAAACAAGGTATGTAATTTATTTATGCATTATCATCTTAATCATTCATTAATTATTACATCTTATCAATCATGTCTCGACCTTTGTCAACCTTTGTATATTCAAGCACAAATCGCCAGGTGATTTTCCCAATCACCGACGTTTCATGTCTATTAGACCCCTTTTCCATTTCAACCTATCTTTTTGGCATCAAAACCTAGCATTTTCCATAATTCTACCTTTGGAGGCCCATTGCAAACCATATCAAGCTCTTTTAAGTCGTCCAAAACATTTTGTTGATCATTTTAATCAATTCATCCCTCAGTTTTCCTTTGTAAGCATATCAATCATCTGTAACTTTTCTCTACTGAGCCATATTGTGATCCCAAACTCCCTTTGGACCAGGACTCACCATCAGAAAAACATATGACCTAGACCACGTCGATCCTTTTCCCTTGCATTAATTGGTTATATAAATCGTCTGTCATTATGTAATTATCGAGCTTAAAATTGTATTTTATTATTACTTGATCAATGTATTAAAATCAGATTGACATCCTCATGAGGAAGTCCATTGACTTCCGAGGACCTGGACTTTTTCTAGGAAATCCACCATACATTTTTCTAATCTTGTCTTGTGTAGTGGCTTTTATTGTAGGTTTCTTTTAAAAGACAAGAGTTTATATCATTAATTTCACAGAGCGCAATACCACACATCATCCATGGGTATATCTAGACCCCGCCATTTCAAGGTTTGTTAAGTTTTATTATCTTTCTTATTAGGTTAATTTGAAGAGGTAAAACATTTCTAAACATTTTGGCACATGAATTAGCCAATCGCAGTTATTTTCCTATGTGTTTTTAAAAACCTAACAATTTACATTTTTCTTCATGTTTTTTTGTTTTTACTTTCTATTTTTCATAACCTCTCTACAAGGTACCCCATACTTTATCTCAATACTACACACAGTCATACTTGATTTATCCCTCCTCATCCATTTTGGGACCTCATCCCTCATCCAATTTTATCAACCCATTTCTCAGGTCACATTATCCTTCTTATCAACCTCAAAACATTCCTACAATGTTGCAACACCATATGACATCTAATCCAACTATGTCCAAACAAAATACGCATCCTACTAAGTGTTCTTGTAAATAAAAACCAAAATAAAAATCCATTAATTCAAACCCTCCAAAAGGGACTTATACTGATATCCTTTAAGGGATCATAAAATCATATCTTATTGCTCTACCACCCATCAAAACACCTAATACACATACTCGAAAAATTGCATGGTACGCCAAAACAAAACTTGTGCCTATCATAGAATCCGAGGTCATGATATAGAAAGTTGTAAAGCGTTGAAAGCCATAATATAACAAATTTTCCTTGTCGATGATCTTATCCTAGAAGAAGATCATCCTAAGCTATCACCAACAACTCTACCCTTATTAATACCCTTACCAACATTTTTAGAGAAAAGGGAACATCCTTCTTTTAGCATCTGCAAACCTTTATTGGAAACCTCGTTCACACCTTCAATTAAAGTTCAATCAATTTTTTAGCACCTCCCATTGAAGGTGAATCAATTTTGTTAGCACCTTCCCTCAAAGGCCTACTAATCTGTTAGCACCTTCCATTGAAGGTCCATTTACTTTGCCAAGACTTTCCATTAAAGGTCCATCTACCTGTCACATGAGGTTCATTTTAAGAATCCCCCTCTTATAAACTATTTTATAATTTTTGGTGAATCTCAAAATCGAATTTCGAATCGTTGGAAAATTTATGAATAAAATTTTCAAGGAAAGGAAAATTCATAGAGAGAAATTTTCTCGAGGTTTCACATTGTTGGACAGGAAGGTTGGTCGGGTAAGTTAGTTGGGCAAGGTGGTCGTGCAAGTTAGTCGGACAAGTCGGGGTGGTAGGTTGATCGGATATCTTGGTTGGGTAGATTATTCAAGCAATTTAGTTGGGTATGTTGTACAGGTAGCTTGGTCTAGTGGTTGGTCATCCGGGATGGATGGGAGGGTGTGGGCGGGAAGGTTGGTCAAGTGGTTTGATAGGTGAGTTGGGTGAGTAGATTAGATGAATGGTCCAACCCTTTAACCATCCAACTCGTGCGTCCAACCCATTAGACATCCAACACCTTATCCTTCCACCCGTTAGCCATCGACCCTTTATTCATCCAACGCCTCGAGTCATCCACCCACTTAGCTTTCCAACCTCTTAGTGATCAAACCCTTTAACCATAATACTCTATCATCCAATCCCTTAGCCGTGTAACCCCTTAGCTAACCAACCCATTATTCATCCAACCTAACAAATGTCACACCCTCAAGCCATCTAATCAAAGATCCATAAAACCACAGATTCGTCTAACCAAAGAACCATCCACCACTAGTTGTTTTAACCCAAGAGCCGTCGGTGGGGCTTTTTGTGTGCATTAGATACTTGTGTTTGATGACTTGTATCATTAGTTTGTTTTGTTTTATTGGTCGAGTGGGTAAGTCATACATCCAACATCAGTTGGGTAGCTGTCATAACTAGCCAATATTTTTCTACAACATGTCCCTTACACCATTCCGACCCCTATATATACCCCTACAGGGTTCATTTCTTCACTTTTCCTCGAGCATTTCCAACGTTCTGAGCTCTCCATTCTTCGAAGTTCTCCAAAATTTCAATAATGTCTAGAACCACATCTTATCCTATAAAATAATTCCAATACAAAAACCTCATGTGCTCACAAACTATAGCTCTAATAAAACTAAAATATGCACAATAGGAATTGCTAGAAAAACCAAATTTACTCGCTTTTCAACATTCCCTAATTCGATCTTCGATACTTTCATCCTTGATTACCTTCTCGCCTCTTACAACTAGATTGAGGGATAATTTTCCATTCTCCTTGTGCATCCGAGTCGTCAAATTTATTTCAAAATTGAGCCCAAAGAGGTACATTGGTTAAGCTGGGTTACCATTCGAAAAGTAATCGTCTCATTACTACAAAGGTTGACCTTAAAGATGAAGACAATTTTTTTGGAGTCTCATTACAATGTGCAGGTTGTTGGTAAGTTTATTATTTTCAAATGTTTTTTTCTTAACATTACTAAACCATTTGAAGTATCTAATATTTCTTCTCTCAGTAATTGCATCTCCTCTTAATCATTCAATAAGAGGCCTTCTTTTATAAGGTATTACAAACCAATTCTTTCTTGTAGTTGCATCACTATATCGGCCAGGATTATATTACGGTGTATATCTACAAATATTTCGTATTTGGAAGATCAATATATATTGGACACTAGTAGGCCCACAATTCAATTGGTGCACATATTTATCCAACCGAATAAAAATAGATGTCAATTGCACCCACAATGTATCTGATAAATCCAAGATTTTCTTCTCTTGTAGCAATTACATTCTTTCTTTCTATTAAGAAGCTTTCTTTGAATTGCAGCAAGCAAAAATTCCAACTACAATTAATGATAAAATGATTGGTCTCACTCTTAAAGAACAATAGGTAATAGTTACTTTTACGCTTTTCTTCTTATAATGATTTCTATTTGAATTTTTTTGAAAAATAAAATAATTGTAAGATTTTATTTTGTAGAGAATAATTAGAGCTGCACATATCATAAGGAGGCAATTACTTGAGGTAAATCCCCTCTAGAGGTGTCTCATGGATTCTAACATGGATTCAAAAATCAATGCCAATACAAGTTCCTCGTCAAAAACGACCTAGGGGTCGATATGTGCATCATGTCTACCATCACATTTAACTAGAGGTATGAAGTTTTGTTTTTATATAATTAACTAATTCAAACAACAAGTATAGATTATGTAAGTGGTACTATTTTTTAATATTTGTACTCTTCTTTTCTACGATTATTTTAATAAAAACTATTGAAATTGATATTGAAGATCAAACTCATTCTTATGGTCAAGATTGAAATGTCGTGTTTGCGTCTCCAAATATACAAGGTAAATTGTAATATATAATATTTGGCATGTTTTTTTAGTTACAAATTTTCAGCTTTTACAAGGCCCAACCGTATAATGATAATTTTCTAACAAATTTTCATTTTCTTCTTACGCAGTAATATGGCTTCCGAGAACATTCCACTTGAAAGGAGGTGACCAATGCCACCAACACGTATAGTCCAAACAAAAGAAGATCTTCATGCAAGAATATGAGATTTTCTACGTAGAATCGGTTGAAACAATTCCTCCTGTAGCCACAAAATTTCTTGGAATCTAACTAGAGGTGTTTTAAGTGTAACGACAACACAACTTTTATACAACATCGGTCTTGGCGAGGAGTATTTTGGATTTTAGGCGGTGATGCGAGACAAGGGTAATTGTTATCTCTTGAAAGTGCACCATGTAGAGAGATGACTGCATGTGTTCTATGCTTTTTCTCGTATCTCTCTCTTTCATAGATACAATGGAAAGACCTAAGGTATGTGGGTATACCTATTGTTGAGGTGAGTCTCTGGTATCAAGGACGGTTAATTTTTATGTATCCTAAACTAATTTTGAAGGGTTTTGAGGGTAAAAGTTGATTGTGAATAAATTAAAAGTGGGGTGATACACCAAACTTGTTGAGGGATTTTAATGAGTACATGCACAATTAATTTGAGAATGGATTTTGATGCACAACCCAATAGTTCTTAGTAGAATATAAAGGTAAAATACTTGGTGTATTGAGGTAATGAGTAATAACAATACAATAAGATAAACATTCAAACTAATATTATGTAGAAATTACTAAATTTTATAGCAAGGTAAGATGATTAATAAGGGAATTTGACATTCACAAGAATTAATGAGATATACACACCACAAAAATAATTGGAAAGGTAGAAATCAGTTCTCATTCAAAGGGAAAAAGCGCAATATTTCCTTCAACACTCCTATTTCCAAAAGGTCCCTCTGGTGTCTTCCAATTGTACCAAATATATAACTATATTTTTCACCCAACCCATCTTAAAAAAGAATAAATTTTTTACTCACCCATGTATTCTTATTTATCCTTGTATAATAAATAATAAAACAGATAAAAATAAGCATGCTAATTACAATGAGGCAATTAAAAGCTTGAGTTACGAAAATACATTTCACAAAACTGCTGCAGTTGACTGATCTAATTTTAATAAATTAGGATGAATAATTTGGCTAATAATATCCCTTTCTTGTTGTGTAGGTCCTCTGCAATGTGCATGTAATCTTTTTCTTCTAGTGCTTGATGTGGCGCTTATAACTTGATCCACTTGTAATGATATTTTTAGCATTCTTTAATTTTTCCCCCTTGGATGCACATGCAAAATTAATCTCCTTGTGTGAGCGAAAAAAAATCTTTATCTTCATCCTTAGCAAAAATTCAACCAATGTGTGGGGACCACTTGTAGGCACGTGAAAGAAAATAATAGCCTTATTTTGTGAAAAATAAGGTAATTAGCATGTCAAAAAGGTCTTCTTGATTTCTGATGTTGACATCTTGTACACTTCTCTGTTATTTTGTCTTCTTGTGGATGACATGAAAAGATACTCCTGTGTAAAATAATGCCATTGTTTTCAAAACATAGAAAATAATTCATTCAATAATTCACCCATTGTGGGGGCCACCTGTGAACACATGTGCAACAATAGTATCTCTCCACAAAAATATCCAATGTTTGCCATCTTTGACTTGGTATGAGGTATTTGGAAAAATTAAGGTACTTTTGTAATTTTTAAGGCAAGAAAAATCTTAACCTTAACATATATATCATTGGCTTCTTCTAACCATATTTGGTCACCTTTTGATTTTTGGTATAGACTATGGTTTGGTGTAATCATTCGAATCTTTTTTGATTTGATCATGCATAATAATAATCTTTTAGGGACCCTTTGACTTGGTTGTGGCACACTAGATAGCCTCCGCTTCATGAATTTGCTTGGTTATGTGGCATCTGGTTTGACTGATGGCTAAATAATGGTGAGTTGGCCTTTAATTGACATCTAGTCGCACTATTGACTTGACATATATTATTTTGTTTTGGAGAATATCAAAAGTCAAATGCAAGTAATTACTTAAAATGGGGTTGGCTCCCCTTCCATGATTATTTTACCCTTCCACTTTGATGTTAGTGACGCTAACAATGGTAAGATCGGGGTTTGACCCAAAACTAGACACATTCCTTTCTTTAAACCCTAGTGGAGTTAACACGAACCTATGGTTTGCATTACTAATTGATCACATTACCTTCAAATTTGTATTGTTGATTCTCTAGTGCTAATAAATATAACCCTACATAGCAATTGGCGGGGTTTTTTGACCTGCGATCTTCCGTACCTTTCGATCTCTACCATTGATGACCGTAAACTCTGTTTGAGTTAAGTTAGGGTTTTCATTTAATTCAGGATTGATTCTCAGCCTTTAATATTTTTACTGATTAATTTCGGAAAGGTTGATCTCTTCACCGTGGTAAGTGAGGTAAGTGGAATGGTTAGAAACTTGGCCCTTTTAATCATCACACAAATTGATCTTGATCATTGATCTTTAACCTTTGTTAAGTTTGGATACACAGTGATTGGTTTTTGAGTAGGTTTATTTATAACCCAAACTTGATCATTTTATTTGCATGCCCATTTTTGAGAGAAAATCCATGGAAAATTTTCTTCAAATTGTCATTGATGCATGATTTTGAGCTTGTTTTCTCTGTGAAAACCATCTTATGTGAAATTTTGAACATGAAGTTTTTCTTCCATTATTTTTATGTTTGATCTAGAAGAAAAATTTGACATAGGTGGTTGTGGTATTGTCATTTAGAGCTCTCTCGCATGCAATTCTTAGCATGAAGGTTTTCCATTTTAATCTTTTTGGGAGTATTGTTTATGGTTCTCGAGCCTATGTGGGTTTCTGTAACTTCAAACACTTGTCATTTTTCCATTTTTTCTCCTTCCAATATTTGTGCTATATTTTTCATAGTTGACCACCATTATCGGAATATCCGAGCTCATTCTTTTCTTTGTGTCACCTGATATTGAATAAAGTAAGGTCATGGTTTTCTTTGAGATTGAAACTTTGAAATATTTTTGTGTTTTATGTGTTTTCTAACAACTTCAAGCTTGAAGTTTGATCTGGTACTTCATTTTGTTACTGTATTTTGATTTTCCGAGGGTTTCAAAACCATGATCGAAAATTGGTAAGTCCAAGTTCATCTTCAGAGTTCCTCTCAGTAAATATATAAATGTTTTAGGGTTGTACCTATAAACATTTTTGTTATAATTCATAATAATACATATTTTCTTTATCTTGATTGGTAATCATAATTGTTTTATTCAAAGTAAGATTCAGCTCTGTGTTTTTCCACTATTGGTATTTGCACTAGTTTGAATCATTATTCTTAATATTTGAACCCTTCTTGTTGAATGATGTAGTGATTATGATATTTTCTGCATCGCAATCCTTTGTCGTACCCAAAATTGTAAAGGTCTTTGTCTTTGCGGAGCGGTGTAATAAATGCCCCAATGATGATACAGTCTCCCCGAGGTGTTCGGATCCGAAAAGAGCTCTTCGGATATGCGTTAACATCCCACATAACCCGCTTAGTCCCCATGTCCTTTGTTTCCCCTTTTTCCCTCTCTTCTTGACCCTTTTGATCTTCGATGTGAAACCGCCGCCACGAGCGGGCGGCGGTCCTATCTGCGCATTTTCCGAGACACTCTTTTGACGCGACCCGCATGAAATATCACGATTCACCAGCTTTTCTTTTCCGAATTGAGCATGCATTAATGTTTTGGTCCCCAGGCAGTGTTTTTCTATTGTTTATTGTTTAGGAGTTTAATTTGGTTTTGGTTTTGAGAGCTGGAATTCCTATAAATGCATGGTTTGTGTACATGCAAATGGTCGAATTTGGTGAGAATTTGGGATGAGTTTGTGTGAAGAATTTGAGCTGGAGTTTTGGCCACCATTTTTTTAGAGTCTTCTGATTTTCAGTGGTTTGGTCTGTCAACTTGCTTAGGATTGATAGCATAGTTCATTTTTTTTGGTTAGTATTGCTCAGCTGTTGGTAAGCCACAGACCCATCTTGTGCAGGCAGTGTTGTTGTTCCATCCAATCCAGTTAGGAGCTTGCCTCTGAATTTCACTTTGCTGTAGATTTGTTTTACTGTGACTTAGAGTTCTTAGTTCAGTTCATTATATACCTGGTTAGCTTCATTCAGCTGTTGGTAAGCCACATATCCAACTTGTGCAAGCAGTGTCTTTATTTTGGAAAGGAATAGCTTAGGAAGCCATTAAAGTTGCAGGTTTTGCTCTTCGTATAGGATATTCAAAGGTTCGAGTCGCTTCACGTTACATGACTCACAGTAAAATCCCGCTAGGAATCGCATAAGCCAAGCTCTGTACTCTTGCGCTATCCCTCTCCTACTCGCATTCTCGGTCTGCATTCTGAGCTGTCCTTGTCCCAAAATCTACTCCTATCGGTGCTAGCATTACACGCTTTTCTGGATCCAAGTGAACACGAAAGAACGAGAAGATCATACTGAGGGGATGAGATCACATACACCATCGGATTCACCACTGTTCTGCGAAGTCCAGGTTTTAAATTTCAAAGTTCTAGTCAGATTTATATCAAATAGAGTAGTTAATCGCTTTATTTCATTTCATTCTATTCTCGATATTGCCAGGGAAGCTGTGGGGATTGATAGTTTCCGAGAAACTATGATTCACTCCTCACTTCTGAGGTAGGATCGAGAATCTTGCAGATAGATTAGACCTATTTAGAATTCTATCAATTCGCACAGGCAAATAACTACACTCGGTTATCTTGTCTGTTTTAATTACTGTTTAGTTATTATTTCTAGATACGTTTAAAATAGTTTGCTTCCCTTAAAATTGTTAAATATTTCATAGAAGAATAAAGGTTATATGCAGTTAGATTTACTTCACGTAGTTAGAATTTGTTTCATTATAGTTAGATTACATTTTGTTTCGTATGAAAATCACGGGACCTCAAGAGCCCAGGGAATATATATTTGAGCCAATCGTGCCTCAACCAAACATCGTCACAGCGATAGTTGACATAGACCAAAATCTCAGGATACAAGTATTCCGAACAACCACAGATTTACAACTGATCAGTTCACAGTTAAGAGGATTAAACATAGAGGACGACCAAGCACACACGTTTTGGTCAAATCAGCCAAACTACAGATTACCCTAGAAAATATCCACATGACTGTAGAAGGGCTCGAAAGAGAACAAATATTCGGGTGTGATCCTTTAGTTCCACAGCCAGACGCTGGAGACACCCTCGTAGACATAGATACCAGCTTAAGAATCCAAGTTGCTAGAACACCTGTGAGGTATTCTGAGAAAATCACACAACTGCTGATTCTAAACATAGAAGCTGAGAAAGCATACGATTACTGGATACTAGGGATTAGAACTTGATCTCGCGTATGACCATAACAGGACCACAACAACAGAGAGTATACGGTTGTGATCCACAAACCCCACAGCCCAACGAGTCCACAGGTCAATCCGATATAGACGCTAGCCTACGTACTTTGGTATTCAGGTCTACCCCAATTCCACCTATCATCATCCAACAGTTATCCCTACTGGACATAACAGCTAACGAAGCTAGAGAATTCTGGACTAGGCCAGAGAATCATCCATAGAGTTGACTATATTCACCATATGACCCTATCAGGAGAAATACACGAAACCATCCCGGGTCATTTCCCACGTATTCCACAACCCATAGATCGAATCACGCCAGAGCTCGATATTGATTGGAGCCTTCGAGCAGTCATCCTTGTTGATCGATCTATCACACCGGTCCAGGTTAGAAGGGCCTTCTTTGCCTTAGATTCACAGATTCCATTAGTGCGTGTCGAAGATATTAGATTGCCTAACTAGTCTATCCGTATACTACCTGTATTCCATCCCCACCGGCTGTCTCGGCACGACCTCGGGAGGTCGGGTACGTGGAAGAGTCACTTGTAGATTCCCACGCTCGCTTGTCACTTTTCCGGCGTACAAAATTGGTGAACCCGACGTGAACCTTACAATTGCTTCACCTTCTCTCTGAGAAGTTTCATCTTATCCAAATCACCTTCGCTCCTTCCCATTATTCTGCGGGTATTCATATACCCCCCGAATATGTCGGGATTCGATGCATATGGCAGACCCCTCCTGGGTCTTGAGGCATATTATGCCCAACAGAATAGACAGTCATCACCCTCACTCTCAATGTGGGGCGACAACTATTCAACTAGTCAGTTGTCAACGCAAACTCCAAGGACTAGATATAACTCGTCCTTCCAAGCAGAGGGGTTGGAACAACTCGCTCAAACACAAACAGAGCCTTCAGGCTCAAACAATATGACATTTACTGGAGAATCTGTTTCATCTCCTCAGATGCTACTTAGACCACATATTAGTAGACAATCAGACCCATACTCGGTTCTAGATGACGAGTACTCAATACGTTATCCTAGGAGTGAACAACGCTCCCCGGGTATATACCCACCTGTAGGAGGTTTGCAAATACAGCCCGAGTTCTCTCCTCAAGAAAATACCTCTATGCCATCACGTATAGAAAATACTCTCAGAGATGCTTGGCAAGATAATGATCAGTTCATAGCAGGATATCACATACCTCCGCAAAACCATAGCATACAACAAACGCCACCAAGGCACGATATCGTGACTTCACCAAACGAAGTCATTTCAACTCTAATAGAGAAGGTTAGAGGATTAGAACTTGCCCAAGCAAGTCAAAATTCAAGATTCATACAAACAGGGAGTTCCAATCCTCCGCACCATCCTAGCCAAGTAGATCTCCTCACAGGAGCAGGCACATTAGGTATGACTCCTCAGTATTCACAACAAATGCCAACTAGACCCACTATCTCTAGCACTGTTCCTCCTGGTCCAGTACAGAGCAATCCATTCCTGGATAGTACCCCTTCGTACTTAAACATGTACTCAAAATCACCACAAGGGGATATGTACTCATCTCCCGGCATGTTTGCTCAAATACAGGGGTTGCCTTATGCCCCTGCCAACGCGTACGTTACACCATATCAACAACCCGTTCCGCCACCGCCCCCTCAACAGACACCATCAATGGTTGAAACATATGCGATAGGGACTTATTCAGAATATTTGAAGGAGCCCTTAGATTTCACCATACGAAGCGTTATGCTTCCAAGGCCTCTTCCCGATTTTCCCAAATACAAAGGAGAGGGAGATCCGAATGCGCATATCAAAGCTTACACTACAGCCATTCGAGAATTACTCCCATGGGATGGGGTTGTTGCTAAAATATTCCCAAAACACGCTTTGGAAGGCATTGCCTCGATTGGTATTACTGAGAATACCCCGAGGCTTCCATACATTCATTCAAACAACTCGTGTCTGAGTTCATCAAAGCCTTCGACATGAACAAACTATTAAGGACATGAATCAGGGAGTTCTTACACATCAAGCAAGAACATAACGAATCTGTCGCCCATTTCATCCAAAGGTGGCGCACAGTCCTTTATTCCTCGGCAAGCGCTCCAAACATGGATCAGATGGAACTATGTGATTTATTCCTTCATTCTCTCGAGAGAGTGAAGGAAGAAGTCCAGAAGTTCCCACTAAGGACTTATGATGAAGTACTTGAGAGCGCTCTACGAATAGACCAGGCAGCAATAGATAGTGGTCGTAAGGCATATGGAGCAAATGGGAGGTTAATCACCTCCACTCAAAATACTACAACTACCACAAACGTCAATCAAGGACCCAAAATCCTTAACAAAAATCGTGGGGTAACAACGGATGGGGTAACCGACCAGCCCAAGAGGGTAAATGTTGTTAATACTCCGTCACAAACAAACAATCAACGAAACAACAATTTTACCCCAACGGTCAATACAGTGGATTTTAATCATCCACAACAACAACAACAACGGTGAAATCCCGTGCAAGGACCAAGCCAAAACTCATTTGGTTATCAAAACCAAAGTCAAAACCAGAAACAACAAAACTTTAGTCCTAATAGGCAACAGTTTGATCGGAATTTTAGGCCACAATACACACCAAACCAACAAAACACGAATTACAATCCCAATTCTTATTGTGGTTTCCATAAAATTCGGGGTCATGACACTAGAACGTGTCGTGACTACAACAAGTTCATGCAACGTTTACCGGAAGAACAAAGACAATTCTTCACAGATTTGTTTCTGGCAGATCCTGCGCCATCGCCACCTAATACGTTTGCAGGGGCAGTTTCCCCTCAGAATGCTCCCCTCAGGATCTTTAACGATCCGCTCCCAAATCATGATAGCAATAGGCTGAATCCAACCGGAACAAACAAAGGTGCAATAACGGGAAACAATGATCATGAAGCTTCGACTTCATTAAATCCGTCAGTTGTGCCACAGTTGGGAGCTCAACCAAGACCTAAGATAGTTAGTTTGGTAGAATTAGATGCTGAACTACCTATCGAAGCTATAACAAGAACACGAGAGTATTTCTCTCAACCGAGCCCAAGTCATCTGCCAGAGACAGATAGGAGTCAGCAAATAATTGAAAAACCCATCGGTGCCTATGATTTAATTAGTGACCTAACAAAGACCTTTTCACACATTTCATTTTTGGACTTGCTAAAGAACTCTCTCCCTCATAGAGCTGCTCTTTTAGAAGCATTAGGTCTAGGCCATCTAATTAACATCACTCCACCTCCTAAAACACAAGTAAATCACGTAGATTTTGATATCCACCCTCAGGGGCAGCCGGACAAGGATGTCAAATTCATCTTCGAAATAAGTAAAATGCCCATGGATCTTTGAGATCGCACGCCGAGGTGACCCACCTTACACTTACGGGTGTGGGTTTATAATAACTATGTAAAGCGGGCGATGGTTGATGACGGGGCCACACAAACATAGTCCCTTTCTCTTTCCTCCAAAAACTTGGATATGGAGAAATGAACTGTTCCACTACATGAAACACCTTGAGAGGCTATGATAGCCTTAAAGCCACTTCGATAGGAACTATAATACTGCCGGTCACCTTAGGGCCCAAAACCATCTTGACTGAATTTTATATTATAGATTGGGAAACTAACTATAATATGATCCTCGGCCGACCTTGGATACATCGAATGAAGGCAATCCCTTCCACGCTATTTCAAGAAGTAAGATTCTTGCATCTGGGAAAGGTATTTGTAGCCAAAGGCGATCCAAAACCTTTCGATTTGCACCTAGCTGATTTAAAGAAAAGACCAGGGGTGCACTCAGAATTTGAGCTGCCAACAAACCAACTTAATAAACCCTCTGACCCAAAGCCAGAGGAAAAGTTGATACCTACAACGGATCTTGAAACTACCAGCATAGCCAAAACAACTCCAACCCCTAAAGGTAAAACTAAAGAAACAGTATCATTAGGGACTACTACGAAAATCGTTGAATTGATAGAACAAGATTCACCAATGTTCTTACCATTCGATTCAGTAGGCATAGGATTTTCCCTAGGTGTTGGTTCCTTACCGGCAGAGGATCTCTGTATGATAGAAGTAGAGTGTGCAAACGCGGCAGATGCCCCAACATCTACACTCCCGGCTAAGTATTGGACTCTCCATTTCGATGGAGCTAAATGTCGTTATGGAGCGGGGGCAGGTATAATTCTTACTTCGCCCGAGGAGAAGGTCCTCCCATTCTCATTTAAGTTAAACTTTGAATGCACAAACAATGGCGCTGAGTACGAAGCCCTCCTCCTTGGCCTCACCTTAGCTAGAAGAATTGGTATTAATAACATCAGAGTCTTGGGAGACTCGCAATTAGTAACAAACCAAGTTTCTGAAGTATATGAAACTAAAGCCGAACATTTACAACTCTACAAAAACGCTGTATTAGATTTAAGCAAGGCGTTTAACTTCATATCCATTGAAGTGATCCATGAGAAAAATCTTCTCGCCAATTCAATAAAGAACCTCGGCATCATGTTTTACTCCAAGCAATGAGCTAGAAGATACTCACTTCACAGTATCCATTCGTGACGAGCCATTAATAAAAACAATGACAAATCCTCTTTTAAGTGGAAGTGAATCTACCATCCTAGACCATGTTGGAAATGATGCAGCTACTTTGGATTATTTAAATGCCTATGCAACATTACATCTCTCCTATCACATGCTAGATTTATCCACGATCCCATATTCGTCCTCCTACTTGGAAATCCCGTAACGGATCTTCCGTCAAAAGAGAACCTAACATATACGCAATAGAAAATGGGGATGATTTAGATTTACCTCCAGCACCACCTGAGTTCAAAGAGGGTAACACCTCTTTAATCGAAGAAACAATCGATGTCAACATTGGGACAAAAGATGAACCAAGAATATTGAAACTAGGTTCTTCGTTGACACCAGAAGAAGTGGAAATACATACTCAGGTTCTCAAAGAACATCAGAAGGCGTTTGCATTTAATTACAAGGAGATGACGGGAGTCGCACCCCACACTATGGTACATAACCTCGTCACTAGGTCAGATGCAAAGCCAATTAAACAAAAATCAAGACCCATGAAGCCCAAAGTAGCTCTCATGGTAAAAGAGGAAGTAATAAAACTCCTTCAGGTAGGATTCATCAAGCCAGTTGACTACTCCCAATGGGTATCTAACATCGTTCCCGTTCTCAAGAAGAATGGAAAGATACGCATTTGCATAGATTTTCGAGACATCAACAAAGCGTGTCCTAAGGACGACTTCCCATTACCATCCATGGATGAAGACGCTTACAGAGAAGCACGTCTTTCCCAACTAGAAAGCCTAGATGAAACTAGGTTAGATGCTGAACAACGACATAGAGTCTATGCCGACCGGATGTGCCGGCAGTATAACAAAAAATTCTATGAACGTGATATATACGAAGGCGATCTAGTTCTAAGACTAGACAGCCGGATTGACAAGAAGACCGGCGAAGGAAGGAAATTCCGGCCCAAATGGTTGGGCCCATACCGAGTCACGAAGGACTACGGAAATGGTGCATACCTCTTATGCACACTAGAAGGTGAGGAGTTTGGCGAAACAGTCAATTCCCTCCACCTCAAACGTTTCTATGCATAAGCAGGAACGCTACTTATATAACTATCTACATTGCATTTTCATATAGATTAGGATCATTTTGTCCACTTGTTCTTACACAAATTGTGATCAAGGAATCTATTCTCAAAGCAATTTATTACAAACTCATGATGTTTCTGGCATAAAGTTCTTTAATCATACCTCTCCATCTTCGTATCATCAAGTCATCTTGGAATCTTTTATCAAATAAAATCAAACATGACGAAGTCCTAACGGTAACCATACCAAGATCTGCAAGTTTGTTCTCGCTTTGATTTCTTCTTAGGATAAGTGTCTTGCCTATGGTCTGTTCTAGAAGCTTCATGGTGTCACATCTATCCCATATATACATCTCTTTGGAAACAAGCATATACTGACATTTTACTCAAAAAGACAAGTCAAAAAGTGATTAAACAAAAAAATTTTTTTACACATTTCCTTGCCTGACCTTCGGTGATGAGCTTGCGTCTCTTACTAGTGACGTAGGGTTGGGAAAGGATGGAAATGCCCTTACTCACCTACGCCTTGCCCACGGTGATAAACCCACGCTTCTTACTAGTAGCATGGGGCAAAGTGTAGGGGGTCCTCCAGACAATGCAAACGTTAAAAGGTCATAAACAAACTATTCAAACTTTGAGTCAAAAACGAATGAATCAGGTGTTCAAAATTCCAAGAGAGTTAAAAATCCTAAAAACTAGATTTTGTCTACTATGTGGCCATCTACGGGTCTAAGTCTGGATAAACCACAAAGCAAGTTGCACCCAAAACTATGAAGTCATTCAGGTAGAGTAAGCTTGTAGCTTTCAATTTGGTTCCACCAAAGCTTCGTCTGTCTTTCATCACTATCATTTCACCATTCTTCATAAACTTGTGCCCTTCTTGGCTCTTGGTGATGAGCCCTCGCATCTTACTGGTTGCGTGGAGTTAGGAGCGGGGCAAGTTAATCTGTTCATCATACTGGTTATTTTCATCATTTTGCCAAAACAAATACAAGTTATCCAAATTGCTAACAAAAGTTAAGATTCAAGATCACAGTATATCTACAATATCATGTATCAGCATCATGAAACACAAAAAGAAAGCAAACATTTGCATCATCTGTTTTCCATTGCATACATTCTAGAAAGCATATAAACATACATCGTAGTATACACAAAGCAGTTGGAAATAGAAAGGACACACATGAGTGACAAGTTTTGATCCAAAAATCGATGCATATATATAAATAATCAATATTTGTATACAATGTCATCATGCACTAGGCATGGTCAAAACGCACAAAGAGCCCGTGATATACAAAGGAATCAATGATACAAAATATACAAGGGCCAAGTGGCCTCTCAACCCTTGCGCGATCCCGCCGAAGGTGCGCGCCCTCGCCTAGGACTCCGGCTACGCCGGCGCTCTGAATGGATGGAGGGCCTAGGGTCCCGAGGAGCAGCCGTGGTCTCGCCATGAGAGTGGCTCCTCATAAGACGCTCGGCTGTCCTATAGCCTACCAACTCTGTACAAAGAGTCGACACCATCTTGGCCACATGCCAAATAGGAGTGAAGACGTCGGTGTGCCTGCCAGCTGCTGAGGGCTCCCCGGCATCTACTGATAGCTCCGCACGGGTCTTATCCATAGGGATCATCAGAGAATCAGTGCATACCCTACGGATTAGATCCCGCCACTCGTCGACAGTCTCTGTAAAACAAAGAAGAAAAATGAATTAGAAACTAGGCAAGAGGCTAAAATATACAAATATAAGGAGAGATAGCAGTTAAAACAAGTCCTAAATTAAACTAACGCTGAAAAGGAAGAAACGATAACTTACTCGGATCGCCAGGCCTCCAAGATGGGTCACTAGGGCCGGCACCCGCTGCAGATGCCGCTGTCGATTGAGGAGCTGCTCCTGTAGTAGGGGCAACATGACGCCCCGCAACGGACTCATCATCTCCACCATGGCCCTGGGAGAGTGGCTCCTCTGAAGCTAGAGTCTCTCTCTCTGCACTCTACTCCTCCCTCTCTGCCTGCAAAATATCCTGAGTGTCATGCCACTCAGGATCGCTATCATCCATCTGCTCCTCTGACCCTCCCTCTGTGGACTCCTCAGAATCAGAGTCAATATCTATAGGGTCATCGCTACTATGAGCAGGACCCGCAGTAATCCAAAGTAAAGGTGCTCGAGGCGCACAGCTCTCCCTCTGCCCCGAACTATCCCCAGGCTGCAATGATAGAATACCAGGGGTGACCACTTTGTCCAACCACGGCCTCTGGGCCCCCTCTGCAACCTCCCGAGCTGATCTCGTAAACTAGTGCTACTTTTGGAGGGAGCATGCCCACATATGGGAGGCCGAGGCTGCTGAAACCTGCTTTGAAAGGATGTACCTCCACCCGTCCCACACGGTCAATAAGCTACCTTGTGATGGAGCAAGAAATCAATG
This sequence comes from Taxus wallichiana var. yunnanensis, assembly GCA_018340775.1. Taxonomy (NCBI): domain Eukaryota; kingdom Viridiplantae; phylum Streptophyta; class Pinopsida; order Cupressales; family Taxaceae; genus Taxus; species Taxus wallichiana. Next base: position 650,515,514 of record CM031238.1, read on the forward strand.
TGAGAGTCTCCTCTCCCCAAATGTCGGCCATGAGCTGGTACGGTGTGGCCTCCATATCTGCTGTGGTGAGGGAAGCTACTGGCTGGTGGGGTGCTCTAAGCACCGACATATCTGACCACCTGGCTGCCCTCACAGCCCCAGGATCTGCCACCTCCACGCCTCTGCCATAAGGAATAAAATGCTCATACACCCAACTCATGACTAGAGTTGGGTGGCTCAATGACTGTCCCTGTAAACGGACCACCCTATATAAGTCGTGATAGGTGGTCCCCAAAATGTCTGCACCCCAGGCGTATATCCGGCCATGCCCCTCTATCTGTGCAATGATGGGAGCCCAGCAGTATAACAATGTATCCCCTCCCTTGTCCCCGATCAGTCTCGAGGCAAGGATCCCCATGATGGCCTGTCGAAATACGGGGATGGGCAAAGAAGGAATGGATCTAACTCTCACTCCCTTCTTCGGCCCCGTGGAAATAGCTGCATCCCCCATATACCCTGCCCACTGTGCAATCTGTGCCCTGGACCCTGCTGTCTCCAGTGTGAGTCTCCGCCCGATGATCGGGACCCCCAAAATACGGTAAACGTCCTCCAGAGTAATAGTCCACTCACCGCGGACACCTGGCAGTCGGAAAGTGTTCCGATCTGCATCCCAATAAGAAAATAAGTCACAAAGGATGTGACTCGATGGCGTAACATGGGGCACACGCGATATACGCAATATGCCGGCCCTCTGCAACGTGTCCTCCTCGTCTGGCGAAAGGGCATCCAGTACCCCGGCAGCCAGTCACACTCTCTCTCCCGGCTCCATCTGATATACTCCTCTTTTGCCTACATACACCCAAAAACACACAAAACAGAGCAAGTTAGTATCTAAACGATATCAAGAGAATCATAAAAACATATAGAAATGCTAAAAATACAAGTGTAAGTTTTCAAAAGAGGTTCTTTTGCATTACAGCAAAAACCGCCACCACAGGCGGGGCGGTTTTGTAACCGCCGCCTTTAAGGCGGGCGGTCACGTAACTTACTCCACCCTAATCCGAGGCGGCGGTTTGTAACCGCCTCCCGCCACCAGGCGGCGGTCGCATCTGAAAACCCGCGCGGGTTTTTAACCCTAAAAAGTCCAAAAAACGCAAAAATAGACCATTTTAGCTAAAAAAAGAGCCTACCCAGTAGGCGCCCCCCCTAGATGGACCTTTCGAACCAAACATTTTCAAAAATAACCCCCTCATTACAAATAATTTTCCATTTCAAATTTGAAGGGGGAAAAATGCAAAAGTGAAGAAAACCAACCTGTGATCTCACGGGGTGGCGTTCCGCACGTGGAGGCATGATCGCGATCTCACTGTGGACGTTTCGACTATACTCACGCGAGAAACCATCACCGTGGGTCCCAGAGCTCAAAATCGATCAAATCAACTCGCGCAAATGAATAGGAAAATGGGCCCACTCTCATATATATATTGTTCTATTTTGTCCTAAATGACTTTTTCGCAGGTTCGGAGCGCTGACGGAGGTAAGTTCCTATCCCCGCACAAATGGTACGTCCTCTTTCCCTGTTATTTTAGCATTTATTTTTCAATTATTGTATCTATCTGCACTTGAGATCTCTTTTCATTTTGCAGGTAACGGGAATTCTGGATGGCGTCATTTCAACACACGGGCGCGTAAGGTATAACTTCTAAACCCCCCATTTCGGGACTGCCATACTCGGACCCACCGTTTTATGCCCTTTCATGGCTAAAACGCTTCTCCGAGGGGGAAATATGTACGTACCCAAAATTGTAAGGTACTGTACTGCGGAACGGTGTAATAAATGCCCCAATGATGATACAGGTCTCCTCGCAAGGTGTTCGGGATCCAGAAAGAGCTCTTCGGATATGCGTTAACATCCCGCATACCCCGCTTAGCCCCCGTGTCCTTTGTTTTCCCCTTTTTCCCTCTTTTCTTGCCCCTTTTGATCTTCAGTGACGAAACCGCCGCCACAGGCAGGCGGCGGTCTGTAACCGCCACTGCCCGAGCGGCGGCGTCCTATGCGCGTTTTCTAGAATGCTCTTTTGACGCGACCCGCGTGAAATATCACGATTCACCAGCTTTTCTTTGCCGACTTGAGCATGCATTAATGTTTTTGGTCCCCTGGAACAGTGTTTTTTCTTTGTTTATTGTTTAGGAGTTCAATTTGGTTTTGGTTTTTGAGAGTTGGAATTCCTATAAATGCATGGTTTGTGTACATGCAAATGGTCTGAATTTGGTGAGAATTTGGGCTGAGTTTGTGTGAAGAATTTGAGCTGGAGTTTTGGCCACCATTTTTTGTTAGAGTCTTCTGATTTTCAGTGGTTTGGTCTGTCAGCTTGCTTAGGATTGATAGCATAGTTCATTTCTTACTTGGTTAGTATTGCTCAGCTGTTGGTAAGCCACAGACCCATCTTGTGCAGGCAGTGCTGTTGTTCCATCCAATCTGGTTAGGAGCTTGCCTCTGAATTTCACTTTCTTTATAGATTTGTTTCTTGTGACTTAGAGTTCTTAGTTCGAGTTCATTATATACCTGGTTAGCTTCATTCAACTTTGTTGGTAAGCCACATATCCAACTTGTGCAAGCAGTGTCTTTATTTTGGAACGGAATAGCTTAGGAAGCCATTAAAGTTACAGGTTTTGCTCTTCGTATAGGATAGTCAAAGGTTCTGGTCACTTCACGTTGCATGACTCGCAGTAAAATCCCGCTAGGAATCGCATAAGCCAAGCTCTGTACTCTTGCGCTATCCCTCTCCTACTCGCATTCTCGAGTCTGCATTCTGAGCTGTCCTTGTCCCAAAATCTACTCCTATCGGTGCTAGCATTACACGCTTTTCTGGATCCAAGTGAACACGAAAGAACGAGAAGATCATACTGAGGGGATGAGATCACATACACCATCGGATTCGCCACTGTTCTGCGAAGTCCAGGTTTTAAATTTCAAAGTTCTAGTCAGATTTATATCAAATAGAGTAGTTAATCGCTTTATTTCATTTCATTCTATTCTCGATATTGCCAGGGAAGCTGTGGGGATTGATAGTTTCTGAGAAACTATGATTCACTCCTCACTTCTGAGGTAGGATCGAGAATCTTACAGATAGATTAGACCTATTTAGAATTCTATCAATTCGCACAGGCAAATAACTACACTCGGTTATCTTGTCTGTTTTAATTACTGTTTAGTTATTATTTCTAGATACGTTTAAAATAGTTTGCTTCCCTTAAAATTGTTAAATATTTCATAGAAGAATAAAGGTTATATGCAGTTAGATTTATTTCACGTAGTTAGAATTTATTTCATTACAGTTAGATTACATTTTGTTTCGTATGACAATCACGGGACCTCAAGAGCCCAGGGAATATATATTTGAGCCAATCGTGCCTCAACCAAACATCGTCACAGTGATAGTTGACATAGACCAAAATCTCAGGATACAAGTATTCCGAACAACCACAGATTTACAACTGATCAGTTCACAGTTAAGAGGATTAAACATAGAGGATGACCAAGCACACACGTTTTGGTCAAATCAGCCAAACTACAAATTACCCTAGAAAGTATCCACATGACTGTAGAAGGGCTCGAAAGAGAACAAATATTCGGGTGTGATCCTTTAGTTCCACAGCCAGACGCTGGAGACACCCTCGTAGACATAGATACCAGCTTAAGAATCCAAGTTGCTAGAACACCTGTGAGGTACTCTGAGAAAATCGCACAACTGCTGATTCTAAACATAGAAGCTGAGAAAGCATACGATTACTGGATACTAGGGATTAGAACTTGATCTCGCATATGACCATAACATGACCACAACAACAGAGAGTATATGGTTGTGATCCACAAACCCCACAGCCCAACGAGTCCACAGGTCAATCCGATATAGATGCTAGCCTACGTATTTTGGTATTCAGGTCTACCCCAATTCCACCTATCATCATCCAACAGTTATCCCTACTGGACATAACAGCTAACGAAGCTAGAGAATTCTGGACTAGGCCAGAGAATCGTCCATAGAGTTGACTATATTCACCATATGACCCTATCAGGAGAAATACACGAAACCATCCTGGGTCATTTCCCACGTATTCCACAACCCATAGATCGAATCACGCCAGAGCTCGATATTGATTGGAGCCTTCGAGCAGTCATCCTTGCTGATCGATCTATCACACCGGTCCAGGTTAGAAGGGCCTTCTTTGCCTTAGATTCGCAGATTCCATTAGTGCGTGTCGAAGATATTAGATTTCCTAACTAGTCTATCCGTATACTACCTGTATTCCATCCCCACCGGCTGTCTCGGCATGACCTCGGGAGGTCGGGTACGCGGAAGAGTCACTTGTAGATTCCCATGCTCGCTTGTCGCTTTTAAATACGGGCACCATGTATTTTAGAAACTCTATGCAAATACCATGGAGTTTTCTATTTACTTTGTCACCATTGAATATCTTGGAGGGACGTTTGTTTTGCATTTAGAGACATGTTTACATGAATCTAGGTTATCACTTATGCTTCTAGTTCACTTTGTATGACACTTCTTTCTTTTACGTGTAAGGTGATATTGTTTTACTTACTTCGTTGTAGTCATTTAAAAAAATTCTTGATTGGTCATTGTATTCAAATCTATGAGTTCTGATGGTTTTAATAGCCTTTGTGACTCTTTTGGAAGATGGAAATGATCTTTCTATAAGCTGTGCAAAATAAAATATGGCCTTCGGTCTCAAAGATTTATAGCTTTTGGAGGAAATTGTAACAAGATTTATTAATGCCATTATAACCTGACTCACTAATGGTTAAATTCTCTATAATTTCTTCAAGACCAACTTGTTATTTCAAGGAAAATTGAACACTATTTTGTGTATTTTGTTGTCCAACTCACTTATGAAGGCATGGTTTACTGTGATTTATATTTTACCCAAAGGATTCAATTTACTAGATGAAGCTCATTACTTAATCAAATTTGATCTAGAATTCTATATTTTTTGCACTGATATTTCTATATTGATGAAACATGACTTGGGTATCGACCCTCTTGTCTCAAATTGTGACTCCTTACAAAATCTTCTTAATTCGGGTTTTGTGATTTACTTGTTCTTTCATTGATGATTGTTGAAGCATGCTTCTGTATTGAACTTATGTGAAACTCAACAATGCCTTTGTCTAGATTTGCATTACTTTGTCATTAATCCTTATGCAGAATTTGTTTTAAGAACTGAAAGATGAAAATTTAAAATTGCTCTATTTTGATGGCTAAGAGTTGTAATTTCTTGAGTTCAAAGATGAATAGTGATCTGATTTAGTTTGATATTTTTTTCTCCTTTATTTCTTTGAAGACATGCTTCTCATAATAGATAAGATCTATTTCATTTGATATAAACCTTGTGATTTGTAGATCTTCTCTTGAGGATTCTTTATTTTCCTACATTTATAATCTTTAGATCTCGAATGATGCCTATTTCTAGAACCTTCTACTCTAAATCCTCTTTTTGATGTTATGAAAACACCATCCACATTTTATTTCTCTTTGCTTCACTTTCAGCAAGCCTCAAAATACCTAAACAATGTATAGTGTACCAGAAGAACAATTGATAATTGTAACCAATGATTGTTGTAGTTGTGGAAGCTCTCATTATTGTTTCCTGAGTTAGTATATCATATGATCATGTATGCATTCAATTTTCCTTCATGAAAAATGCACTTCTTGAATCTATTTGTGTACTTGCAAAAGCACTCTTCTACCCGAGTAATTAATTTTGTTGTATAACTCAGATTTTTCTTCTATACTCTCTTATACTTTGTGAGTTGAAACGAGTTTGATCATTTTACCTGGAAATAGTTTTACCATCTGGTCTTGAATCTATGGTGTTTTTAGCAAACTTTTCATTATTGATCATGAAAACTGCACATTGTCATGAAGGCTTTTGCTTTTATTCCTTCTAGAATTTAAAACAGTACTCAAAACCTATCTTAAAGTACTTGTAGTTGATTGATGAGGATTTTATTTATGCTTCTTTGACTACAACTGTTATAGGATATTTTGGTTTCCTTTATCTATATCTTAGATTTTGGAAGCTATATATGCCCAAACATGTTTTTTAAAGCATTACTTCAATATGAAGTTGTACATGTACTTGTTTACTTGCATAAGTTTTATTTCTCCATTAAAATTGACTTTGTTTCACTCTTGAAATATGCACTACAATGGATTGAAGTATTGATTGTTTGGTCCCACACTTCTAATTCAGTGTACAAATCCCTTTCTTTCACACATCTTCTATCTACATTTTCTTTTTCTTGAACAACTCATAAATTTGCACCATCTAGATTCCTTGACAAGTATTTCCTTTATGTACGGTAATCATTTTTGTAAAATATTTCTACTTTTTAATCTTCTACATGTACCTACACACTTAATAAAATAATTAGAAAATATTTAGGATTTTTTTCCTCTCGTATGTTCCATAGTTTTTCTTTTCTCTTTATTTTACGGAATGATTAAAGAATCATATGTGCTAATGTAGAATAATTATCTTATCAATTGTGTATCTTTGTATGATGTACCTTATGCTTCTTCTTTTAGAAATCCATCTGCATGTCATTAGATAGTACAAGGGTACATACTAATTCCTAAGATCAAATATTGATGCCTTTCCTTTTTCATTTTTAGATACATTATGACCGCTAGGAGAGAGCTGGGTAAAAGATGGAGCTATAGCTGAAGCGAAGAAGAACATAAGAGAACCCAAGACAATGATGGGTTTATTCTATACTCTTTTTATTTTAAATTCATACATATGTACTTCTTTCTTCGATAGTTATGAGTTACATCTCATGGCTTGTGTGGGAAATATTTGTACTTCTTCATAAATAAATAACATCTAATTTCTATACTTGAGTTGTATAGTTATTTCTTCTTTGAGTTTTATGACATGTATATTGATTGTATAACAGAATAAACCACTCAAACGTGTAATTAAATGTATTTACATGTAGAAATAATGATTTTGAAAGGCACAGTAACTTAATAATGAACTCTCTTTCTTATAAACTGTAACTTTGTTTATTGTTCCCAAATTTAGCATTTCACCTATACTGTGATTCCTACCTTTATCAAGGCAATGCATTGGTCCTTTGGGGCTTTTGTATTTCCTTGTTGAAGATGAACATGGAATGACATGCTATGTGAGGTGTTACATTTTGTAACATCACACATAACTTCCAATTACATGTAGTTAATCAATTCTTTGCATTGAAACATTATAAAATTGTAATTTATTCCCCTAGTTAGGTCCCCTTCATCAATGTAATCCATCATAATGAAGTTTCAAGTTTCTCATTTTTACACAAGTGCAAAATTTTCTCGATAACTATTTTGAGACCCATGATATGATTCAATCTACTCCGCCTCGACCACACCACAAAAATGTGCATGAAGTATAGGAAAGTGAATATCCTCCTCATCCAAGAAACTATCCACAAACAAATGATGAAAAGACACATTTTATATTATAAAATCTGATATCCGATAGTTTGGGGAAACAATTCAAGAATTTGTAATGTCGATGTGGATATGGTGTGGTCTTAGGAGATGAGAAATAAAATTTTGATAATAGAAATAAATACTTGATACCATAATCACACTCAAAGGAATTCATTGTTCACTTCCGTAGAGATAAAAGGCTCGATCAGTGAAAATTTCATATAGTAATGATTACAATGATAATATTATAGACTAATTTTAAACAAGGGGAATCAATGTTGAAGCACAAGATTACTATAACAAATGGGCTAAAGACAAGACATGAATATTAAAAGGGACATGTTGGTCAAATTTTTAGGTGAATAATTTGGCTAAGAATCACAGAAAATATGCCAATTCAAATTTCCATAAACCTCAATTTTCACGAGTTTACGAAAATTTGTGAATAAAATTGTTCTTTCTGTCGGCACCTTCCATCGAAGTTCTATCAAACTCACTAGTACGTTCCTTTGAAGGTCCCTCAATCATATTATCACCTTCCCTTGAAGGTCCATTTATGTCTTGATTACCTTACCTTGAGGGTCATGTCGGCCTATCAATAACTACACACGATACACTTGGCGGTATCATCATCGATATCTATAGAAAAAGAGATTCATCTTCAATGGGGTCTCAAAAATACATTCATGTTTCTTATTGTCATTATCCAATGAAATTTCTTCACCGCAAAACAATATCTCTTATCCACCTATACGAGCACGAAACCAATACATACAAATAAAAGGTAGAACCAATGCCTTGTCGAGTCCATATCTAAACGTTCCACATCTCTACCCATTTACCATATACTTAATCAATCAAAATGAAAATTTCCAACATCCTAAAAATGTGTTTCATTTTTAGCAAGTGTTATCTACCATGTTATGTTAGGAGGTATCCTTTATACTAAACCTTGGAAATCTCACTTCACACATCCTTATCAACTTACTTTATCTAATCAAATAAAAATTTCATTACTCTGGAAATGAGTAAATCGAAAGGTTTTCCCTTAATTGAGTCGATCCATATAGCATGGGTCAACCTTTGAATGCCTTGCACTTGTATTTTTTCCATCATCCACTAGCCATGTATTAATTCTAATAATTTTAAAGCATGTGGTCTTCGATCACTATCCTCCCAAACCTTAAAGATGAGAACCACAACTTTGTTCATCACATCTTTCATAGGGATAAGTTACTCCTTAGTAAAAACCCCTCAATAATTACTTCAATAATAACTTGTATAAAAACCAAAAACATGTCTTGGGAATACATTTGTAGGTCATGCACATATATTCCTTCCCCTCCTCTAAATGGTCGGATAAGATCTTTCCATTGGCTCAAGTTAAAGTAAAAATAAAAATAAAAAATCATTTGGATACATTCCTCAAAAATACAAATAAATAATAGAATGATGCTTACGAAATCCTGAATTCATTTATACTGCAGTTAAAGGAAAAACTTATACTATTAAATAAAAAAATAATACATTGAGAGGGATAATCAAGGAGAATAAGATGGATCTAGAAGTTTTATCAAGGAAAACACAGAGATGCGAGATGCATCGATTTTTCAGTAGGAGATTTAGCAAGCGAGGAGAAGAATATTATTGAAAATATCAATACTCTAACACATGATTTTCAAGCATTAGGTGTTATAGCAGATTGCTCTGTATAGACAAAGCAAATTCTTACGCCTCTTACGCAAGAAAATATCAAGCTTCCCCTGAAACATAAAAAATTCAATATGTTTATTAAGTTCACCATGTTACGGTGTGTTGTCATAATTCCCAAATTGGCGTAGGAATTAAAAGATAGTGGCCAACCTTGAATTTATTTTTATTTTGTGTATCATATGTAAGGATAAACTATGATTCGAATCATAGGGAGAAAATAGGATGCCCTTGTAATGTGTCCTTATATGACAGAACTTGTCCGGAAGATTTGAAATATTATTTACAACCCCCTTTTTGGAATTGTATTGGCCGACAATGCTTTATAAATTGATACTTTTCATCATAAAGTTATCCGCCACATGAGAGATCGATTTCAAGAGTACTTTCGAATGGTAACTATATTTATTGTTAATGGATTTCTACATAATACAAATGATGTTTATTATTCTTTGTTTACGTAAATGGTGCTTATATTTTCATGATTTTGTTTTGTTTAAAATATTTACGTTTATGATGTCATGTAGATGTCAAAAATCAATTAACATATATAAAAAAAAGTCCTTATTTTAGTCTGAAAACCAAATATAAAAAACAAATGGGATACAAGAAAATGATAGTGACAATGTTTCAATGGCAATGCATCAAATAAAGAAAAATATAATATTGCATTTATTGAAAGTTGTACTCTCTGTATGAAATGCATCAATACATATTACATCAAATTATTAATAATACTCTTAATAATGTATAGAATAAATGAAATCTATGTGAATTTGAGTATTTCTAGAGGAACACTTTAATCATGTCTTGAAATAAACTGTAGCATGTTCTTTGGGTGTGTCGTGATCCCTGGATAAGGATGAATATTACTAACTCCTCTTCTTTCTACTAATGAATTCCATAATATGAGTGCTCTATCATAAGGAAAAGACCGTAGCGCATTGAGTAATGTGATACATACAACCTCGGACAAGCTGTAAATATTCCTATCTAATCTGTTTCAAACTTTTGACTTTAAAAAGGATAGTGCACTAAAAAATCTCTCATCTTCCACAGAACCTAGAATCATTGTTTGTGAGTTCATACAGCTTAATATAATCGCTCAAATCTTCACGTAGAATACTAATGGAACAAATATCCTTCCAAATCCTTTTGATGACACCATATTCCTATGGGTTTTGTAGAAGTTGAACTTTTCGTATCATAGTATGAGCATAATCCATTGAATGAGAACTAAGTCTTTTTATTTTTAAAATACCTTCTAAATAAACTATGTTTATTTATTTAGTCTTAGACAAATGGCCAATTAGATCACTCATGTTTTTGAAAAATAAAGGAATGATGGATGTATATGGTTTTCTTCTAGACAAATTCCAAAACTGTGGATTTACAACTCCTAGTACTTCAATTATTTTCTCGTTTTTGAATCTTTCCTGGATCTCTTTAGATAATGATTTAGAGATATTTCTCAATTTATTCCTAGTTTCCAATACTACTACATCATATAAATTTTGTGTCACTTTGACTTCCTTCATTTCTGAGCTAGCCATATCAACTCTTTTTTTGAATTTACGAAGTGCAATCTCGTTCCCATGTGTTCTTATACAAAGATGATCATGTTTATTGTATTTTAAGAAGAATCTAGGATGTTTGAAGTCTGTTAATGCATTCTAGTTTTCAAAAGCAACACCCTAAAAACTCCCATTTGAAATATATAAACTTTAAAGACTCCAACACACACGTATTTCTGAGTCTTATGAAGTATGTTATGTAGAGAGAATGATCTTGTGCATGTTTTGTTAAAATATTAAGCTCCATCAACATGGGAAATGTACTGCAGAGTGTGAGTAAACTTTATTTTTTTGTTATACGACACAATATATCTTTAAATTTATGTACATCCATGTGGTATTTATACATAAATACATTCAATGAAGGATATTCAGCAAATATTCTACGGGAAGTTTCATACATAGCTATCAATCTGGTATCTACATCCTTGAGAAGCTTTCTACCCTCATCAGGTCCAATTTAAAATTTTTGAAATTCCAAAATCTCTTTAGATTGCTTTAGAATAATAAGCATGAAAATTGTGTATCAGTTCCTCCACTTTAGCTACATTTCCAAATGTTCTCAAAATTTTGTAGGCCATATTCATTATGTGATCCATGCAATTAATAGTAATCATATAAGGAGAAATTGTTATCTAAAGTCAAATGCGGAGACCATTTCTTGCTCCCCGCATTATAGTTACACCATCAATTTTGACACAAACTCATTTTATTGCAATGTAAAATTCATTCATTCGCGATATCCTTCAATTTGAGACCACCAATTTATTAATATTTTCATAATTGCCATTCTCAGTCCTTTTATGAATTGATAAGAGGTGAGGAGTTATTAATTAATTAGGAAATGTGTAATCATGAATACAAATCCTTTAAGTATTATACACTACACTAACCTCATCTATTGAATGGGAAATATACTTTTCCTTTTAAACACACTTTTTCAGATCTTGCTTTCTTACCGAGAGATAGACATTTTACAATTCCACGGTGGTTGGTATCGACCAATGAGATTGAGGAATGTTCATCTTGCCTTCGTAATTTTGCTCAATCTTTTTACTATGGTGCCACCTTTTTCATTTAGATTTTTCATACGTTTATTATCCTTTTCATATTCTTACATGTATTCTACATGGAGGTACTCTTTCCAATCTTTCCATTTATGTGTTACGACTATGTTGCCATCCTTTTGCTTTTGGTAAATGTATATTTTCCCATAATGCTTTTCAATTGTGTCCAATTTGAGCTACATCATTTGATCCTTCCCCTATTTCGGACCAAATATTTTGCATCAACATTGTGTTTGACCATCATTACCTTTTCGGTGTACACGGGTTCAATAAATAGATATTTTGCAGCCCATTCGAACTGGAAAGTCCTTCCAATTTTCCATTTTTTCCTCATTCTTTTGAAATTTTTTATTTTTATTTTCTTGGGGTTCAACTTCTACATCTGGTCTCTCAACAGGAATATCTTGATTTTCATGTCTCCTTTTATAGAAATATACCTTGGAGTATAAGCTTCCTCTGCTGGTGTATCATGGGAATTTGATGGATTTTGTTGTACTTCTATATCATCAAAGAAGGGAATGTTTTCCTCAAGATATAATGGATCATCAATATCTTTAATATGATTATTTTCTAAAGGAATTTCTAAAACGTCTGCATATAATTCTATAAAATTGTTACATAAATAGGATTAATTTTATATATAGTTAATTTTTTCACAAAGTACAAATATTTCGAACAACGATGTGAAAAACATAATTATCAAATTTTGTAAGACTAAATAACCTATAAATAGCACACACCAATATTTTTCGGTTGATGCGAAACACCTTTCATTTTTGTGATTTTCCAAAATAGCCAAGCAAAGTCTTTACACCCTTTTTTGATCTGATTGAATTTGTAACCTTCTTACCCTGATTTCAAGAATCCATGAATACTTAGGCAAGGCTCTAGAATTCGACGTCTTAGGGTTAGACGGATCTAGGCCGGATGGCTCACGGGGTTAGACAACTAATGGTTGGAGGGTTATTTTGTTAGATGGATCTATGGTTGAGCGACCAAGGGTTTGATGAGTAAGGGGTTGGACAACTATGTGGTTGGATGGATGAGGGGTTGGATGAATAAAGGTTTGGATGACGAGTTTGATGGCTAAGAAGTTAGACAACCAAATGGTTGAATGGGTGAGGGATTGGGTGGCTAACGGGTTGGATGGCTAAGGGGTTAGATGACTAATGGTTTGGATGGGTCCTATAGTTTAAGGTTTAAAGAACTTGGGGTTGGATGACTTGTAGTTCGGTCTAACAACATCATTTGTACGGAGTTGGTTGTTTATGTTTACTTTGGTGAAAATACACATGAAATGATTTGAAATGGTTGTGAATTACATTCATAAGATCTTATATATGTGTAAAATCTAGGTGAAATGAATATTAAAAGGGACATGTTGGTCGAATTTTTTGGTAATGAGTCAGCTAAGAATCACGAGAAAATTCTCCAATTCGAAATTTCCATAAACCACAATTTTCGCAAGTTTACAAAAATAGGTCAATAAAATTGTTCTTTCCTATCAGCACCTTCCATTGAAGTAACATCAAACTCACTAGTACCTTCCTCTGAAGGTCCCTTAATAATGTTAGCACCTTCCTTGAAGGTCCATTTATTGAGTAATTACCTTACCTTGAGGGTCAGTCAACACTATCAACACCTACACCTGATACACTCTTGGTATCATCATTGATATCTACAGAACCAGGGAGTCATCTTCAATCAGGTCGCGAAAAATCAATCTCATGTGTCTTCTTGTCACTATCCAATGTAATTTATTTGTCACAAAATAATATGTCTTATCCACCTATACGAACACAAAATTAATACATACGAAGAAATGGTAGAACTAATGCCTCGTCAAGTCCTTAGTTAAAGGTTCCACATCCCCCTCCATTTACCATATAATCAATCAATAAAAATAAAAAATTTCCATCATCCTAAAAACATTATTCCTTTTTAGCATGTGTTATTTAAAACGTTATGTTAGGAGGCCTCCTTTATACTAGACATTGGAAATCTCACTTTACACATCCTTATAAACTTACTTTATCTAATCAAATAAAAATTTCATTACTCTGAAATGAGTAAATGCGAAAGGTTTTCCCCTAATTGGGTCAGTCCATACAGCATGGGTAGACCTTTGAACGCCTTGAACTTGTGGGCTTTCTCATTAACAAATTGACCATCATGACAAGAGCCACATCAAATATATTTTCAATCATCCACCAGCCATCTATTAATTCTAATGATTTTAAACCATGTGGTATTCCATCACTATCCTTCCAAACCTTAAATATGACAACCACAACTTTGTTCATCACATCTTTCATAGGGATAAGTTCCTCCTTAGTAGGAACTTTTATCCATTTTTACCCCCCTTTGGTAAAATGGACAACGGAGAAAAACTGAACTTGGGTAGTTGATAGAGCTTCATGGTCGACCACAGGGTTTTCGGAGGAGGTAAAGGAGTTCAATTCTTGGCCAAATTTGAGAAAATTGAGTAAAATCAAGAAAATGTGGCTTTGAGGCACTCTACTTCATTTTTTCTAACTCCCCAATCCAAGAAAATTATAAGGAGTTAGTGAAAAAATTGAGAACAAAGTCATGGAAAAAGCCGCATGAGAAAAAAGTCGAGGAAAAATCCACAGAAAAAAGTTGCAAAGAAAAGTTGTAGAAAGAAATCTGCGGAAGCCGCAAGAAAGTCCGCAAAACAAAGCCATAGAAAAAGTCCATGGAAAAATCCGTGGAAGCCACAGAAAAAGTCCATATAAAAATCCATGGAAACCACAAAAAAATTCTGCGAAAACAAAGTGCTACGAGAAATCCATGAGAAATCCATAGAGAACCAACTCCAGAAACAAAGGAAAATGATAGTTTTCCCGTGAAAACTTCAAGCGGTCATAACTTTTGACTCCGAGCTCCGATTTTCATTAAATTGGACTTTCTGGAATGAGCACGACATCCTCTACATCAAAAAAGCTGTATTTCTTAATTTTAGTTAGGGTAGATATATAAAAATATAAGAAACTTGTTCGGCTCTAGTCAATTAATGCTCATTCTCATCAAATGACATAAAACACACAGTGAAACCTGAATAGTTGCCCACACTCGAGAAGGTCATAAGTTTTGCATTTCTCAACAAAATCACACAAAATTTGTCTTTGTTGGAATTGTGTTTCAAGCCCAACACACAAAAATCAAGAAGTTATGGATTTTAGGAGAAATTTATGGAGATTTTTCATAAAACATGGCCGGATTCATGATAGTGTTTTATTTGGTAGTTGGGAGTGCAATTAAGAGGCATGGTCATCATTCTTTCTCTGCTGCAACACCTGGGACAGTATGGGGAGCCTTTTGTAAGTAACATATAATAATTTCAATCCATTTAATGCATCTTACAAGTGGTTGAAGGACAAATTTTGGGATTTCCATTTTCCCCTTCTCTCTCTCTTTTCATTTTTCTATAAATTGGAGTGTTGGGCTCATTGTAAAGGGAGAGTTTTGTTGTAGCAAAGTTCTATAAAAATTTATTTGTGAAGCCAATGTGTTGTAGGCCCTTTTAGTGGACTCCTTACATGGTGATCTAGGCCCTTATCTTGTAATAGATCGAAGTGTGCATATCATGAAGCAATAAAATACAAGTTTTTGGATGCATCTTCCCTTGCTGTGTTTGTTTAAACTCTTCTTGCCCTTTCAACCTCCATTACAAGAATATTGTTTCTATTTTTTATGCTCTTGCAAGGATCCATTATTATTATGCATGTATGAAATATTGTTGTGAATGCATTTTAAGATTGTGGAGAACTGTTATCACCCCTTCTAGTATGCACTTTACTTCTAGATTTCACACATTAGAAGACTACTCTCACACCCTCCTTTTCTGGTGTATCACCATTTAGTGTAGGATTTCATTTTATGCACTCTCTCTCCTTGGTCCCTTGGAAAATTTAGATTAGGACAGTTAGTTTTCCTACATTAGAATAGATTGTGGTAGGCAGTTTAGGAGAAAGAACCAACTTTCTGCGGAGGTCTATCTCAAGTAGCAAGTCCCACAACTTGGAGATAGTACCCATGTTATCCAATCACACCATGAGCTCAATTATATATGCTTGTGTGAACATAAGGGTGTTGTGGTTCGGTGATAACAAGAACCCCTCAATAATTAATTCAATCCTACCTTGTATACAAACCAAAAACATGTCTTGGGAAGACATTTGTAGTAATGCACATATATATGTTCGCCTCCTTGAAATAGTTGATTAAGATCTTTCCTCAAAATCAAATTAAATTCAAAATTAAAAATAAAAAAATCATAGGGTGATGCCTGCAAAATCCTTAATTCATTTGTACAGATTGAAGGAAAAACTTATAGTATTAAATAAACAAAATAATCCATTGATAAGGATAATCAAGGAGAATAATATGGATCCAAAAGTCTTGCGAAGGAAAAAAAGATGTATATGCATCAGTTTTCAGGTAGGAGATGTAGCAAGGAGAATCAAAATAATATTGAAAATATCATTACCGCAACACTCAATTTGCGGGCATTAGGTGTTATAGCAGATAACTCTTTACAGACAGAGAAAATTCTTCCACTTCTTATGCAAGCAAAAGATCAAGCTTCCCCAAAAACATAAAAAATTCAATATGTTAGTTAAGTTCACCATGTGACAGTGTGTTTTCATAATTTAACATTGGCATAGGAATTAAAAGATAGTGCCCAACCTTTTATTTCTTTTTATTTTGTCTAGCAGACGTAAGGATAACTATGATTCGGAATCATAGTTAGAAAAGAGGATGCCCTCGTAATGTGTCCTTATATGAAATTTTTTTCCGAGAAGATTTGAAATATTATTTACAACCCCCTTTTTGGAATTGTATTGGCCGAGAATGCTTTATGAATTGATACTTTTCATTATAAAGTTATCCGCCATATGAGAGAATGATTTCAAGAGTACTTTGGAATTGTAACTATATTTATTGTTACTGGATTTCTACATAATACAAATGATGTTTATGATTCTTTGTTTATGTAAATGGTGCTTAAATTTTCATGATTTTGTTTGTTTAAAATATTTACATTTATGATTTCATGCAGATGTAAAAAAATCAATCAACAGATATAAAAAACAAATATGTCCTTATTTAAGTATGAAAATGAAATATATAAAAATGGGATACAAGAAAATGATAGTGACAATGTTCCAATGTCATTGGATCAAATAAAGACAAATATAATATTACATTTATTGAAATTTGTAATCTTTGTATGAAATACATCAATACATATTACATCAAATTATTATAAATAGTTTAAATAACATATAGAATAAATGAAATCTAGGTTAATTTGAGCATTCCTAGAGCAACACTTTAATTCGTGTCTTAGAAATAAACTGTAGCATGTTCTTTGGGTGTGTCTCGATCCCCAGGTAAGGAAGAATATTACTGACTCCTCTTCTTTCTACTAGTGAATTCCATAATGTGAGTTCTCTATCATAAGGAAAAGACTCCAATGAGTAACGTGATACATACAACCTTAAAAAACTTTCAAGATTCCTATCCAATCTGTTTCAAATTGTTGACTTTAGAAAGGATAGTGCACTTACAACCCTCTCATTTTCTGCAGAACCCGGAATCATTGTTTTACAGAGTTCTTATAGCTTAATATACTCACTCAAAACTTCACGTAGAATACTAATGGAACAAATATCCTTCCAAATCCTTTTGATGGCACCATATTCCTATGGGTTTGTAGAATTTTAACTTGTTGTATCATAGTATTAGCATAATCCATTGACTAAGAACTAAGTATTTTTATTTGTAAAATACCTTCTACAAAAATTTCATTTATTTCTATAGTCTTAGACAAATGGTCACTAGATCACTCATGTTTTTTACAAATAAAGGAATGATGGATGTATAAGGTTTTCCACTAGACAAATTCAAAAATTGTGGATTTATAACTCCCATTGCTTCAAGTATTATTTCTTTTTTTGAATATATCCTGGATCTATTCAAATAATGATTTAGAGATCTTTCTCAATTTATTCCTAGTTTCCAAAAATACTACATCATATAAATTTTGTGTCACTCTGAATTCCTCCATTTCTGAGCCAGCCATATCAACTCTTTTTTGAATTTACAAAGTGCAATCTCGTTCCCATGTGTTTTTATAAACAGATGATCATTTTTATTGTATTCTAAGAAGAATCGGGATGTTTGAAGTCTATCAATGCATTCTAGTTTTCAAAAGCAACACCCTAAAAACTCCCATTTGAAATATATAAACTTTAAAGACTCTAACACACATGTATTCTAAGTCCTATAAAGTATGTTATGTAGAGAGAACGATCTTGTGCATGCTTTGTTAAAATATTA
Organism: Taxus wallichiana var. yunnanensis; assembly: GCA_018340775.1. Lineage (NCBI taxonomy): Eukaryota > Viridiplantae > Streptophyta > Pinopsida > Cupressales > Taxaceae > Taxus > Taxus wallichiana. The sequence continues at coordinate 650,533,721 of CM031238.1, forward strand.
AGCTCCATCAACATGGGAAATGTACCGCAAAGTGTGAGTAAACTTTCTTTTTTGTTATACGACACAATATATCTTTAGCTTTATGTACATCCATGTGGTATTTACACATAAATACAAATCAATGAAGGATATTCATCAAATACTCTACAAGAAGGTTCATACATAGATATCAATTTGGTATCTACATCTTTAAGAAGTTTTTTCCCCTCTGTCATTCCAAATTAAAATTTATAAAATTCTAAAAATCTCTTTAGATCGCTAGAATAATAAACATTAAAACCTTGTATCAGTTCCTCCACTTTAGCTACATTTTCAAATGTTCTCAAAATCTTGTTGGCTAGATTCATTACGTGATCCATTAAATTTATAGAAATCATATAAGGAAAAATTGTTGTCGAAGTCAAATGCAGACCATTTCTTGCTCCGTGCATTACAATTACACCATCGGTTTTGACACAAAATAATTTTATTGCAATGGAAAATTCATCCCCTCACTGGTGATATCGTTCGATTTGAGACCACCAATTTATAAATATTTTTAGAATTACAATTCTCGGTCATTTTATGAATTGCTAAGAGGTGAGGAGTTATTAATTCATTAGGAAATGTGTAATCATGAATACAAATCCATGAAGTATTATCCACTTTGTAGTAACCTCTTCTATTGAAACGAAATATAATTTTCCTTTTAAACGCATAGTTTCAAATCTTTCTTTCCTACTAGAGATATACATTTTGCAATTCCCAATAGTGGGTATCGACCAAAGTGATTGAGGAACATTCTATAGACCAATAAATTGATATAGAATTTTATTTTCTCCAAATCTTACATCGGTCATCCCCTTTGCAATGTATGGAATACGGTGGAAAACTGAATTTCTTTTACATGCATTTATGCCTCCATAATTTTTCTCAATATTGTTACTATGGTGCCACCTTTTTCATTTAGATTTTTCATACCTTTATTTTACTTTTCATATTCTTACGCAATTTCTACATGGAGGTAATCTTTCCCATCTTTCCATTTATGTGTTTTGACTATGCTTTGCCAACCTTTTGCTTTTGGGAAATGTATATTTTCCCATAGTGTTTTTCAATTGTGTACAATTTGAGTTGCATCGCTTGATCCTTACCCTATTTCAGACCACATATTTTGATCATTATTGTGTTTGAACATCATTACCTTTTTAGTGTACGCAGTTCAATAAATGGATATTTTTGAAGCCCATTCAAACTAGAAAGTCCTTCCAATTTTCCATTTTTCCTCTTTCTTTTGACATTTTTTCTTTTTTTTTTTTCTTGGGGTTTAACTTCTCGCATCTTATCTCTCAATAGGAATATCTTGATTCTCATGTATCCTTTTGTAAAAATAGGCCTTGGAGTAAAAGCTTCCTCTCTTCAGTGTGTCATGAGAATTTGATGAATTTTTTGTAATTCTATATCATCAAGGGAGGTAATTTTTCCTCAAGATATAATGGATCATCTATATCTTTAAATTCATTATTTTTGAAGGAATTTCTGAAACATCTCAGCATATAATTCTATAAAATTGTAACATATATAGGATTAATTTTATATATAGTTAAATTTTTACACAAAGTACAAAGATTTTCAATAACGATTATGAAAAACATAATTATCAAATTTTGTAAGACTAAATACCCTATAAATAGCACATACCGATATTTTTAAGTTGATGCAAAAATCCCCTTCATTTTTGTGATTTTCCAAAATAGCCAAGCAAAGTATTTGCACCCTCTTTTGAAACAGGAGTTCAATTTATAACCTTCTTACCTTGATTTACTGAGATCCATGACTACTTAGGAAGGCTCCTATGTTTTAAGGCTCTAAGATAAGATGGCTTAGTGTTAGATGAATCTAGGTTGGAAGGCTTTGGAGTTAGGCGAATAGTTATTAGAAGGTTTTTGTTAGACGAGATATATGGTTAGACAATGAAGGGTTGGATGGGTAAGGGGTTGGATGGCTATGTGGTTGGATGGCTGAGAGGTTGGATGGCTAAGGGATTGGATGACGAGTTTGATGGTTAAAGGGTTGGGCAGGTTAAGGAACTGGACGGAAAAATGGTTTGATGGGTGAGGCATTATACGACTAATGGGTTGGATGGCTAACGAGGTTGGATGACTAAGGGTTTGCATGGGTCTTATAGTTTTAGGTTGGAATAAATTGGGGTTGGACGACTTTCGGTTTCAATTTAACAACATATGTTGTATGGTGTTGGTTGTTTATGTTTACTTCGGTGAATATGTACATGAAATGATTCAAAACGGTTGTGAATTAAATTCATAATCTCTTATATATGTGTAAAATATAGGTGAAATGAATATTAAAAGGGACATGTCGGTTGAATTTTTTTCGGTGAATGAGTCACTAAGAATCACGAGAAGATTATCCAATTAGAATTTTCATAAACCTCAATTTTTGCAAGTTTACAAAAATACGTCAATAAAATAGTTCTTTCCTATCAATACCTTCCATTGAAGTTCTATCAAAATTACTAGTACCTTCCTTTGAAGTTCCTCAATCATGTTAGCACCTTCCCCAAGGTCCATTTATGCATTGATTACCTTACCTTGAGGGTCTGCTGTCCAATGATCATCATACCTAAACTTTGATACACTCGTGGTTTCATCATCGATATCTATAGAACTAGGGATTCATCTTAAATCAGGTCTTGAAAAATCCATCTCGTGTGTCTTCTTCTCACTATACAATGAAATTTCTTCGTCACAAAACAATATCTCTTATCCGCCTATACGAACACAAAATCAATACATACAAAAAAAAGCTAGAACAAATGCATTGTTGAGTTCTTAGTTAAAGGTTCAAAATCCCCTCAATTTACCATATAATCAATCAATCAAAATAAAAATTTCCAACATCCTAAGAACATTATTCCTTTTTAGCATGTGTTATCTACAACATTATTCTAGGTCTCCTTTATACTAGACATTGGAAATCTCACTTCACACATCCTTATATACCGACTTTATCTAATCAAATAAAAATTTCATTACTATGGAAATGAGTAAATGTGAAAGGTTTTCCCCTAATTAGGTCAGTCCCAGTATAGCATGGGTCGACCTTTGAATGCCTTGCACTTGTGGCCTTTCTACTATTAACACATTGACCATCATGACAGTAGTCACATCAAAGATTTTTTTCCATCATCCACCAGCCATCTTATCATTCTAATTATTTTAAAGCATCTGGTATTCCATTACTATCCTCACAAACCTTAACGATGAGAAACATGGCTCTATTCGTCACATATTTCACATGGATAAGTTCCTTTTTAGTAGGAACCCCTCAATAAATACTTCAATCCTACATTGTATACAAACCACAAACATGTCTTGGGAAGACATTTATAGCTCATGCACATATATTCCTTCCCCTCCTCGAAAACAATCGATTAAGATCTTTACCTCAACTCAAATTAAAGTCAAAATAAAAATAAAAATCATTTGGATACATTCCTCAAAAATCAAAATAAATGATAGGTGATGCCCGTAAAATCCCTAAATCATTTGTACGGTTGAAGGAAAAAATCATAACATTAATTAAAAATAATAATACATTGAGATGTAATAAGGAGGAGAAGAATATTATTGAAAAATTCAATTCGCAACGCAGACTTTGAGATTTGCGGGCATCGGGAGTTATAGCATATAGCTCTATACGAAAAAGCAAATTCTTTTCCTCTTACGCAAGAAAAAGATCAAGCTTCCTTGAAACATAAAATATTCTATAGGTTAGTTAAGTTCACCATGTGACAATGTGTTGTCACAATTCAAACATTAGGCGTAGGAATTAAAATATAGTGGTCAACCCTTTATTGCTTTTTATTTTGTGTAGTATACATAAGGATAACTATGATTGATTCATAGGGATAAAAGAGGATGCCCTCATAATGTGTCCTTATATGATAGAACTTTTCTAGAAGATTTGAAATATTATTTACAACCCCCTTTTTGGAATTGTATAAGCCGACAATGCTTTATGAATTGATACTTTTCATCATAAAGTTATCCGCCACATGAGAGAACGATTTCAAGAGTACTTTGGAATGGTAACTATATTTATTGTTAATGTATTTCTACATAATACAAATGATGTATATGATTCTTTGTGTACGTAAGTTGTGCTTATATTTTCATGATTTTTTTGTTTAAAACATTTATGTTTATGATTTCATGCAGATGTAAGAAAATCAATTAACATATATAAAAAAAAATATGTCTTTATTTCAAGACAAAAAAACCAAATATAAAAAACAAATGGGATACAAGAAAATGATAGTGACAATGTTGATGAGGCGAGAATATGTCCGATTAATGTATAATATATGATTTCATCATACTCTCCTTTAGGTTAAATTGATTGCATTTTGTGACTTTTAGTTGATCTGATATGAGTTAGGATGTAAATGTCCGTGTTTTGATTGATTGTGATCCTAATGTTAAAAATCTAAAATTCCTAACATAATGTGTGTTTAAATTCGCTTTTGTAATAAATCAGCTCTAATCACGAGGAAATGAAGCAGTGGCATTTAGTATGTTTTTGATGGTGTTTGTTCCTCCAAAACTTAGTTCCAAAACTTCTAAGCTAGTTCTGAAACTCCATCACACAAGTCATCATTTAGTTCCGGAACTTTCGGACTTAGTTCCGGAACTCCAAAATTTAGTTCTAGAATTTTCGGACTCAATTCCGGAACTCCTGGGGATAGCTCCGAACTCTAATAGGTTTTGGCTCTTAATAATTTTGTATGGTTCTCGGAACTTCTCCAAAGTTCGGAACCGATGGAAGGTATCTATTTTAAACCACATATAGATATTTTTCATCTACAATCATGAAGGATGAGAAGATTTCGAACACCGATCCAGGGCGAGTTATCCTATAGCTATCGATCAATCCGCCATCCAACTCAAAGATCTATTCTGGGCATGATTCAATTTCTTCAAAACCATTCGAGGTAGTTGTGATTGTAAAATGTATATAAATCGGACTCTGCATTAGAGATTAGATATGGAAAAAGAGATATAGAAGAAGATAGATATAAATCGAGAAACAGATTAAGTATCCGAGCTAGTACATTTTGTAATACTAAATGTTTTCATCAATAAAATAGCCATTCTGATTTGAGAGAATTCTAAGTTGTTAAAATCTTGATTCAAGGAGGAGCAAGGGCCCACTCCCCCAAGGACCAGGATATTCGTTTATTTGGTATTTATATTTCTTTAGCAAATAGCTTAGATCTGTTAATTTTGTATTGCTTCAGTTATTTCAATTAAATTATGTTGCATACTTGTTCTTGCAGGTGTTTAGATAAAACTTTATATTTCTTGCAATTGTTTTCAAGCATTTTAATCTGAGTGTTTTCTTTCAAAAGCAAGAGTGTTTATTTTCCAGCAGCAAGTGTGTTTCCATTCTGCACGGTGTGTTTCCTTTCAGCAAGATTTCAGTGTGTTTTATCTTCAACAAGTTTTCATAGTTTGATTTGAATAAGGTTTTACCAAGAAATCCTTAAGACATTAAAGAGATCCCCTAGAAAATATAAAAATAGTTACAGCCAACAACTAGATCAGTTAAAGTACTCTTGTTGCATATAGCTTCAGACACACCCCTGGTTTGATATGCCATCAACAAGAAGTTGATTAAATGAAGGGAATGATGACACCCATGATTTTTGGTGCCATTTCTAGGGAAAAACTAGTTGGAATTTTCTAATTAAGTGTTAGCAAGAGCAACAAAACATACATTTAGTAGTTAAAGAATCTTCCCTACTATATCACAAAATATATGAGTAGACCAAGGGACTCATAGGGTAGATTCCTTCCAAAAAAGTATTCACAAGAATTAATAACATCCTCTAATCAAAGTAAGGAAATTAAGAAATAATTGGAGGTACCACCATCCCCTGTCAGGAAAAAAACATAATTACCATTTTTGGAATTCTTAGATCCATCACCTGAAGGGAGTATAAATTTTAGGAGAAGGCTTATTACCCAAGACCCATTAAGGGTAAGTTTTGATTGTCAATTGAGTAGTCAACCCCTACTCCTGATTTTTCACCTTCCCAAAGCATACAACTTACCACATTGATTGGGAGGAAAATTTGGAAAATACTTTTGAAATGGTACGAGAAGCTGAGGGAGTACCTGATAGGACCTTTACTTATCCAATCCAATTGGGGGATGATGACACATCAATGAAAAATATCTCACCTGCACATTTACCCACTTTTAGAATTCAAGGTACTATGTCGACCTATAATTATAAAATAGACAATCAAAAAATTAAGCTATTTCCGTCCACCTTAAAGGTTGCAGCAATGAGATGGTTCATGGGATTAACATCCAACTCTATTAGCACTTGGGCACAAATGGAGACTTCCTTCCTAGATAAATACCAAGATTATTATAGAGGGAGAAATAGGAAGGAAGAATTCTTTAAAATCAAGCAGGAAGAGGATGAAAACATAGAAGACTATTTAGACAGATTCCTCTTTGTTGGCAAAAGATGTGGATTTGTGCTTACAGAGGAATTAAGTAAAACTATTTTTCTCAAAGGTTTGGATGACGAATCTAGAGAAGCCCTTAACTTGATAAGAGGGCGAGATATTGATCAGATAAGAATGAATGGAATTAAAGAGATTTGTAGATGTTATTCCAGAACAAGAGGAGGACCTAGAAAGGGAAAATTAGTAAAGAGTCCGAGTCCGAGATATGAACAAACTAATGGATGAATTAGAAAACTTTAAAATAGACATTTTAGAACAATTAACCTCTACTATGGATGGAGTACAAGCTAAAGAAAATTCTAAAATTGAACCATTGGCTATATTTTGTCTTAGATATAGGAAGAAGCATGCATTAAGAGATTTTCCTTTGGATAAAACAGAAATGTGTCTTATCTGTGAATCTAAAGAACATGATATTGATGTTTGTTCTTTACTTCCTATCATTAAAAATTATCTTAAACAAACCAGTGCCTCATCGACAACTGAAGAGTTGAATTTTTTTCGAAAACAACCTAACCAAGGACAGTTTATGCCACGATCAGCTCCTAATCCATGGACAATGCCATGGGTTGCTCAGGTAGTACCAAAAGACTAGGGACAACCACCTTGGGTACCTCAACCAACTTGGAACCCTCAAGATTGGGAAAATCAAGCCTTAGGACATCAAAACCATGGGTTGGTCAAGGAAATCCTTATGCTTGGTCACAACCTAGATGGAACCCTAATTATTCCCTACGAAGAACATATCCAAATCAGAATCAACAGGCCATCATGGGATCCCCTGCACAAAATACACAAACTAAGAATGTAGTCCAAATGCAAATGTCAACTCAATCGGTGGAAAACCCCGAAACAAAAAAACAACTCCTGTTTATGGAACAGACTTAAAAAATCGGTTGATTTACATGCTATGGACTTTGTAAGGATATTCAAACTAGATCCTGAAAAATAATTACCAGTAGCACCCTTATAATCACCGAAATGACAAAAGAAAATGAAAACTCTAGCATTATTGTTCTAAAAGAGAAAATAGAAAGGAAAGAAAAGGAGCCGGATAAAGCAACATTACGAGGCTCCATTTCCGAGAGATTCGAAATGATATAAAAATCGGGAGTCTCAATTGGTTCAAGAATTAAGGAAATTGAATATTGAAATACCATTGTTACAAGCAATTAAAGATATTCCAGGAATTGAATAAATTGATCAAAATGTTATGCATGAAAAAGCTCCTAAGAAAGAGAAAGTATCCCAACAATATGAAAGTAGATTGGAAACTTCTTGATTGATTAGCGGGAAAAATACTACTTCCCAAATACGGAGATCTTGGAAGTCCTATTATTTCGTCTCTATAGAAAATAAGGAAGTACATAATGTTTTGATAGATTTGGGAGCTGCATTAATGTAATGACAAAGTGGACACTGAAAATGTTACCATTAATAGGTATACAACCTATTAATACCATATTGCAGATGGCAGATCAGTCTATAGCAAAACTAGAAGGAATTATTGAAGACGTGGTAGTTATGGTAGAGTCATGGGAATATCCAATTGACTTTCTTATATTGTAGTCAAAAGTAAAACATTGGTTTATACCATTATTTTTGAAAATGGAGACCATTACTAGCTACATTCTTTGCTTTGATAGATTGCAGGTTAGGTGATATGACAATCTCGAATGGTAAGAACTCTAAAAAATTTCCTTATGTCCCATCGCACAACGTTTCACTAATAATCATGAAAAATTGTGCGTTGATTCTCCCTGAAATTAATAATCACATTTTTCTTCTTTGGCTATGATCACATTACAAGATCATGTAAGAGAAGTAGAAGGGATGATTAATCCACGATTGGATGAGAGCCTGATGTCTTCAAAGTAATCGAAATAGTTTCGGAACCCACGAACTTAGTTCGGAACCCATTAACTTAGTTCCGAACTAACAAACTTTGTTCCGGAACATACGGCTATAGGATTAGTTCGAAACCACAAAATAATTGAGCTTCTCTTTGATTGAAAATGATTTCACTCCGAAGGAACAATATTTCTCGTGGGGAGAATATGTATTAGTAGCTTCAGTCTCAAGTATATCAGGAAGTGGTGAAGAAAAACTGGAAAGTAGCAGTGATGATGAATTTGGCCTGCAAAGAGATAAGTATCATAATTCTCATTACTGTCCTCTTTCCAACATTTTGTCTCAAGTAACTTTTGGAGATGCTACTATAAGGCATATGTTGTTACCACATGCATGTCCATTAAATACTTTAATGAAGCCCTTTCCAAAAATTAGTTCATCACATATTGGAACCAAACATGTTGAAATTCAACCAGGTAAAACTTTAAACATTAACAGCTGGTTGAAGGAGGATGAAGAAGATAAATTGTTTGATGTTCTAAAAATCATACTAAATCTTTTGCTTGGGATTACAAATATAACAAGGGAATTCATCCAAGTATCTACACTCATCACATCTCTCCGAAAACACTAAACATGTTAGGCAGCCTCAAATAAGGATTAACCCACTTTCGGGGATATAGTCAAACAAGAAATTGAAAAACTCATTACAGTAGGTTTCATCTACCCTATCCGAGATATCTAGTGGGTATCTCCTCTTGTAATCGTTCCCGGAAAGAATGGAAACTAGAGAATATGCGTTGACTATAGGGAACTAAAAAAGCCACAATTAGAGATTATTTTCCCTTACCATTCATAGATCAAGTCCTGACAACCTTTCGGGTAAAAATACTTTGCTTTCTTGGATGGATTTAGTGGGTACAATCAGATTAGAGTTATTGCTTGAGGATCAGGAAAAAACTACATTTACATGTCCATGGGGAACCTTTTCCTATAGAGTGTTACCATTTGGTTTATGCAATGCTCCTGCAACTTTCCAGAGAGTTGTTCTTGTAATCTTTGTTGATCTAACAAATGATTGTGTTGAAGTATATATGGATGGCTTCACTGTACATGGAGATACATTTGAAGATTGTTTGAGAAATATGGATAGAGTGTTAACAAGATGTGAACAACACAACTTGTCTCTTAGTGATGAAAAATGTTTGATGATGGTAGATGAGGGAATTGTATTAGGACACCATATTTCACAAAAAGGAATTCAGGTGGATCAAAACAAAATTAGGATCATTTCATATTTACCTATCCCTCAGACTCCCAAAGATATCAAATCATTTATAGGACATGCTACATACTATAGACGCTTTATAAAATATTTCAGTAAGATTGCTGCCCCCATGTTTACTTTGCTAACCAAGGACTGTGAATTTTGTTGGGATGAAAACTGCCAGCATGCTTTTGAAGAAATTAAAAACAAATTAATCGAGTGCCCCAATATAGAGAGGTCCTAATCAAGAAAAGGAATTTCATATCCAAACAGATGACTCAAATTATTCCATTGGTGCAGTATTGGGACAAAAAGATGAAGAAGGAAAGATGTATGTCATTTACTATCTTAGCAAGAATCTTACTCCCACTGAAAATAATTACACCACCACTGAAAAGGAATTTCTTGCTGTAATTTATGCAATCAATAAATTTAGACATTATATTACAGGGAATAAGATATTTGTATACACAAATCATTCAGCAATTAACTATTTAATGAACAAACCAGTGGTTGGAGGAAGAGTCATTAGATGGTTATTACTTTTGCAAGAATTTGATATTACCATTGTGGACAATCCAGGTAAATCTAATGTGGTAGCTGATTTTCTGTCATTATGACTAACCCCACAGGGGAACAAGATATAGTCAAGGATAACTTTCCAAATAAACAATTTTTGCAATCTCATCAATACACCATGGTTTGCTGATATGGAAAATTATCTTGCAACAGTGAAGTTCCCTCCTTCTTTCACTAAGAAATAAACAAAGAAGTGAGTAAAAACCAAAGGTGCATAGTTCAAATGGTTAAATGGAATTCTATTTAAGTGTGGTCCTTATTTTGTGTTGCACAAGTATGTTAGAGAGGATGAAGTCTTTGACATCCTCGAGCATGTCATGATGAACCGGTGGAGGACACTATTCAATAAAAAGAACAGCTCATAAGATACTTGGCACTAGTTATTATTGGCCATCTCTATAAAAGGATGTGAAAAGATATATCAAGAGGTGTGATCCTTGTCAAAGGATTGGACAACCAACTTTCACCAATGAAATGCCTCTTCACTTCAAGTTGTGGTTGAACCATTTGAGAGATGGGGATTGGATTTTGTTGGTCCCTTTAATCCTCCTTCACAAGGGAAGGAATATATTCTTGTATGTCTTGACTATGTAACAAAACGGGTAGAAATGTAGGCATTGAAAAATGTCACCGAGGACAGTTGTTGATTTCCTTTGGAACAAAATTATGATCAAGTTTAGAGCACCAAGGAGCACAGTTTCATATCAAGGACCACAATTCATGTCTAATATGATCCAAGCTTTCACAAGGTATTACCAAATCAATCATAGGAAGTCATCTCCTTACCATCCACAGTCAAATGGACAAGCTGAAGTAACAAATAGAGAATTGGAGAACATCCTTACCAAAACGGTTGAAGTTGGAGAAAATATTGGGTAAAGAGACTACCTAAAGCTATCTAGGCGTATAATACAACTTGGAAAACTACAACAGGGTTTTCACCATATGAATTAGTCTATGGGAAAAAGCCCTTGTTGCCTATAGAATTTAAACTTTAGACATTGAGGACAACAATGAAGGTGGGAATTGAATTAAATGCAGCTCAAAAAGAAAGAATCCTTCAACTCAATGAGTTGGATGAATTAAGGTTGGAAGCACTTCAACAGACAGAGATGATTCAAGAGAAAAGGAAGCAATGGCATGACATACATATCAAGAAAAGGAAATTCATAGGACTGGGCATTACTATTTGACTCTAAGTACCAATAGTTCAAGGGAAAATTGAGAACCAGATGGTTGGGACCTTATTAGATTGATCATATTTTTGACAATGGTTCTATTCAGTTACTTCCCATTGATGACAAAGCAGTAAACACTCTTGGTCAATGGACATAGGCTGAAACTCTATAGGAAGCCTCCCACTAAGAATGAATTTTTGAGAAAGATTAAAGCAGACAAAGAATTTGATCATATGGAAGAACTGAGTTCTTCCAAAATGATCAAATAATCAGATTATAGATCTAGAATAAAGGGAAGAAGATGAAAACCAAAAAATGACATCTTCTTCCCCGGAAAAAAAAAAATTAATAAAAAATTAAAAAATAAAAAATAAAAATAAAATATATAAAAATTCTCTCAAGGTCAATTGAAAACCAACAAATGGCGGTTGACCTCTTTTTGGCTAGTTTGAATAAAGGGATTCTCTTGAATTCCAAATGTCTTATCCAATCATGTTTTTTCCACTTGTAGGAATGACGAGTCATCATAACAAAAGGCTTACATCATCAAGGATGGTAATTATGTCTTTTAACTTATTTAGGGTTGATTAAATGTTTGCATGTGTGATGTGACTTAATTTAAAAGGTAGGTATGATGAGTCATCTATTTATACATTATGATTACAAGTGTGTAATCATGATATTGATTTGGATGGAATAAGTGGTGGCATGGTTATCATTAGTAATCATTATTGCAAACATCAAGTGAGATAAAGATTGCAGAAGTATCTTGAGGAAGGAGCAACGAATTGAGTTTGTATTCGTAGCAAAAGAACAGAGAATTTAGATGTTCCGTAGCTAAGAACTAAGGTTCCGCAGCTAAAAACAGAGGTTCGAAGCCAAGCCATTAGTTCCGCAGCTAAGGAGAAGGCCTACAACTAATTCACATGAAATCAAGGGAGACATAACTCAAGCCAATATGGGGATTAAGAAGAAATCAGAACTAGAGGATGATTCCTAGCTGCTCGCAGATGAAGAAGTAGCATCCATCTTTGAGCATGCAGGATGGCTTGAATTCCTGAAGAAATTTTCAAGACATAATGATGAGCTGGTAAGAGAATTTGTCATAAATCTAGAATAGACTAAAACAAAAGTAAGAAATGTTTCTATTCCTTTTTCTGTAAATACTGTAAGCAATGTGTCTGGAGTACCCATTGTTCATGTCCCACAACCTGTAAAGGGGACTTTGAAAGAACTGGTAGAAGTCTTGCTGCAAGAAGAAGAAGCTGAACCCCAGTATATCTATAATACAAAGAAAATCATAAAAGGGGTCAGAAGGGCCAGTTTTCCCAAACCCTTTGATAGGGTAGCATTCTGGATAGTAAAATATTTAACTTGTGATGGTCAGTTTGGGTCTGTGGGAAAAGAAGTCTTAAAAATGCACATATATCTAAAGTATGGAGCCGCCGAGCTTGAATACATAATAAACCTCCCGGGTTTCTTTTTTATTCCATCCAGACCATGGCTCAGAGATATTCTTGGGTTGTTGGAACAATTAGACATCATGGTCTAATTCACTTGATATGCTAGCACCATTTTCTCACAAAAATAATGGAGAAGAAATTTGGGACAAGTTTCTTGGAAAGTTCAAGAAAAACCCTAATATTATCGGGATGACAAGTTCCTTGGCAAGTTCTAAAAATATCTTTTGATTATTAGAATAATAAGCATTAAAACCTTGTATTATCAGTTCCTCCAGTTTAGCTATATTTTCAAATGTTCTCACAATTTTGTAGGCTAGATTCATTCTCGTGATCCATACAATTGATAGAAATAATATAAGGAGAAATTATTATTCAAGTCAAATGCAGAGACCATTTCTTGCTCCGTGCATTATAATTACACCATCGGTTTTGACAAGTTCCTTGGCAAGTTCTAAAAATATATTTTGATTATTAGAATAATAAGCATTAAAACCTTATCATCACTTCCTCCAGTTTAGCTATATTTTCAAATGTTCTCACAATTTTGTAGGCTAGATTCATTCGTGATCCATACAATTGATAGAAATAATATAAGGAGAAATTATTGTGCAAAGTCAAATGCGAGACCATTTCTTACTCCATGCATTACAATTACACCATCGGTTTTGACAAGTTCCTTGGCAAGTTCTAAAAATATCTTTTGATTATTAGAATAATAAGCATTAAAACCTTGTATCAGTTCCTCCAGTTTAGCTATATTTTCAAATGTTCTCACAATTTTGTAGGCTAGATTCATTCTGTGATCCATACAATTGATAGAAATAATATAAGGAGAAATTATTGTCTGAAGTCAAATGCAGAGACCATTTCTTGCTCCGTGCATTACAATTACATCATCGGTTTTGACACAAACTAATTTTACTACATTGGAAAAGTCATCCATTCTAGTGATATCCTTCAGATTTGAGACCATCCATTTGTAAATATTTTCAATTGTAATTCTCGGTCATTTTATGAATTGTTAAGAGGTGAGGAGTTATTAATTCATTAGGAAATGTGTAATCATGAATACAAATCCATGAAGTATTATCCACTTTGTAGTCTCCTCTTCTATTGAAAGGGAAATAAAATTTTCCTTTTAAACGCACAGCTTTCATATCTTTCTTTCCTACTAGAGATATACATTTTGCAATTCCCAAATTGCTTTGTATCCGAACAAAGTGATCGAGGAACATTCTATAGAACAATAAATTGATATAGAATTTTATTTTCTCCAAATCTTACATCGGTCACCCCTTTTCAATGTATGGAATACGGTAGAAAACTGAATTCCTTTTGCATTCATTTATGCCTCCATAATTTTTCTCAATCTTGTTACTATGGTGCCACCTTTTCCATTTATATTTTCATACCTTTATTATGCTTTTCATATTCTTCTGTGATTTCCACATGGAGGTACTCTTTCTAAGCTTTCCATTTATGTGTTTTGACTTGCTACCAACCTTTTCTTTTGGGAAATGTATATTTTCCCATAGTGCTTTTCAATTGTGTACAATTTGAGTTGCATCGTTTGATCCTTACCCTATTTCGGATCACATATTCTACATTGTTATTGTGTTTAAACATCATTACCTTTTTTAGTGTACATAGGTTCAATAAATGGATATTTTTGAAGCCCATTCGAACTAGAAATTCCTTCCAATTTTCCATTTTGTCCTCTTTATTTTGACATTTTTCTTTTTTTTTTATTTGGGTTTAACCACGTATCTTATCTCTCAATAGGAATATCTTGATTCTCATGTATCCTTTTGTAAAAATAGGCCTTGGAGTAGAATCTTCTCTCTGGTGTGTCATGAGAATTGATGAATTTTTTTACTACTTCTATATCATCAAGGAGTTAATTTTTTCCTCAAGATATAATGGATCATCTATATCTTTAAATTCATTATTTTTGAAGGAATTTCTGAAACGTCTGCATATAATTCTATAAAATAGTAACATATATAGGATTGATTTTATATATAGTTAAATTTTTACACAAAGTACAAAGATTTTCAATAACAGTATGAAAAACATAATTATCAAATTTTGTAAGACTAAATAACCTATAAATAGCACATACCAATATTTTTAAGTTGATGCAGAAATCCCCTTCGTTTTTTTGTGATTTTCCAAAATAGCCAAGCAAAGTATTTGCACCTGTTTTTGAAATGATTCAATTTATAACCTTCTTAACATGATTTACAGAATCCATGACCAGTTAGGGAAGGTTCTTATGTTTTAAGGCTCTAAGATTCGACGGCTTAGTGTTAGACAAATCTAGGTTGGACGGCTTTTGGGTTGACGACTAGTTGTTGGATGGTTATTTTGTTAGAAAGATATATGGTTGGAAAACAAAGGGTTGGATGGGTAAGGGGTTGGACGGCTATGTGGTTGGATGACTGAGAGGTTGGATGGCTAAGGGGTTGGATGAAAAAATATTTGGATGACAGAGTTTGATGGTTAAAGGGTTGGACGGCTAAGGAGCTGGACGGAAAAATGGTTTGATGGACGAGGGATTATACGGCTAATGAGTTAGATGGCTAATGGGTTGGATGACTAAGGGTTTGCACGGGTCTTATAGTTTGAGGTTGGAAGAAATTGGGGTTGGACAGCTTACGGTTTCGGTTTAACAACATATGTTGTACGGTGTTGGTTGTTTATGTTTACTTCAATGAATATGCACATGAAATGATTCAAAATGGTTGTGAATTAAATTATAATCTCTTATATATGTGTAAAATATAGGTTAAATGAATATTAAAAGGGACATGTCGGTCAAATTTTTTTGATAAATGAGTCGGCTAAGAATCACGAAAATTATCCAATTAGAATTTCCATAAACCTCAATTTTTGCAAGTTTACAAAAATACATCAATAAAATTGTTCTTTCCTATCAATACCTTCCATTGAAGTTTCACAAACTCACTAGTACCTTCCTCTCGAAGTTCCTCAATCATGTTAGCACCTTCCTCAAGGCCCATTTATGCACCGATTACCTTACCTTGAGGGTCCGTCAACACTATCAACGCTTAAACCCGATACACTCATGGTTTCATCATCGATATCTAAAGAACCAGGAGTCATCGTAAATCATGTCTCAAAAAATCCATCTCCCCGTGTCTTCTTCTCACTATACAATGAAATTTCTTCATCACATAACAATACGACTTATCCGCTATACGAACACAAAATAAATACATACAAAGAAAAGGTAGAACAAATGCATCATTGAGTTCTTACTTAAAGGTTCGACATCCCCTCCATTTACCATATAATAAATCAATCAAAATAAAAATTTCCAACATCCTAAAAAATAATTCATTTTTAGCATGTGTTATCTACAACATTATTTTAGGAGGTCTCCTTTATACTAGACATTAGAAATCTCACTTCACACATCCTTATAAACTTACTTTATCTAATCAAATAAAAAATTAATTACTATGGAAATGAGTAAATGTGAAAGGTTTTCCCCTAATTGGGTCAGTCTGTATAGCATGGGTCGACCTTTGAATGCCTCGCACTTGTGGCCTTTCTACTATTAACACATTGACCATCATGACAGTAGTCACATCAAATAATTTTTCCATCATCCACCAGCCATCTTATCATTATAATTATTTTAAAGCATCTGCTATTCCATCACTATCCTCGAAACCTTAAAGATGAGAAACATGGCTCTGTTTGTCACATATTTCACATGGATAAGTTCCTTTTAGTAGGAACCCCTCAATAAATACTTCAATCCTAACTTGTATACAAACCACAAAAATGTCTTGGGGAAGACATTTATAGGTCATGCACATATATTCCTTCCCCTCCTCAAAACAATGATTAAGATCTTTACCTCAACTCAAATTAAAGTCAAAATCAAAAATCAAAAATCAAAATAAATGATAGGCTGATGCCCATAAAATCCATAAATCATTTATGTACAGTTGAAGGAAAAACTCATAGTATTAATTAAACAAAATAATACATTTAGATGTAACAAGGAGGAGCGAGAATATTATTGAAAATATAAATATCGTAGTATGAGATTTCTTTGGCATCAAGAGTTATAGCAGATAGCTCTATATAGACAAAGAAAATTCTTCCCCCTCACACGTAAGAAAAAGATCAAGCTTCCCTTGCAACATAAAATATTCAATATTTTAGTTAATTTCACCATGTGACAGGTGTGTTGTCACAATTCTAACATTGGCGTAGGAATTAAAAGATAGTGGCCAACCCTTTATTGCTTTTTATTATGTGTAGTAGATGTAAGGAAAACTATGATTCAGAATCATAGGGATAAAAGAGGATGCCCTCATAATGTGTCCTTATATGATAGAACTTTACTAGAAGATTTGAAATATTATTTACAACCCCCTTTTTGGAATTGTATCAAATGCCAACAAAGTTGCTTTTATGAATTGATACTTTTCATCATAAAGTTATCCACCACATGAGAGAACGATTTCAAGAGTACTTTGGAATGGTAACTATATTTATTTTTATTATATTTCTACATAATACAAATGATGTATATGATTCTTTGTTTCATCATCGATATCTACGTAACCAGGTGGATTCATCTTAAATCATGTCTAGAAAAATCCATCTCGTGTGTCTTCTTCTCACTATACAATGAAATTTCTTCATCACGAGAATAATATGTCTTATCCACCTATACAAACACAAAATCTATACATACAAAGAAAGCTAGAACAAATGATGCATCGTTGAGTTCTTAATTAAAGGTTTGACATCCCCTCAATTTATCATATAATCAATAAATCAAAACAAAAATTTCCAACATCCTAAAAACATTATTCCTTTTTAGCATGTGTTATCTACAACGTTATTTTAGGAGGTCTCCTTTATACTAGACATTGGAAATCTCACTTCACACATCCTTATAAACTTACTTTGTCTAATCAAATAAAAATTTCATTACTCTGGAAATGAGTAAATGTGAAAGGTTTTCCCCTAATTGGGTCGACCGTATATAGCATGGGTCGAACTTTGAATGCCTTGCACTTGTGTCATGTCTACTATTAACACATTGACCATCATGATAGTAGTCACATCAAATATTTTATTCCATCATCCACCAGCCATCTTATCATTCTAGATAATTATTTTAAAGCATCCGGTATTCCATTACTATCCTCACAAATCTTAACGATGAGAAACATGGCTCTATTCACAAATATTTCACATGGATAAGTTCCTTTTAGCAGAACCCCTCAATAAATACTTCAATAATACCTTGTATACAAACCACAAACATGTCTTGGGAAGACATTTATAGTTCATGCACATATATTTCTTCCTCCTCGAAACGGTCGATTAAGATCTTTACCTCAACTCAAATTAAAGTCAAAATAAAAAATAAAAATCATTTGGATACATTCCTCAAAAATCAAAATAAATGATAGGCTGATGCCAAGTAAAATCCCTAAATCATTTTTACAATTGAAGGTAAAACTCATAGTATTAATTAAACAAAATAATACATTGAGATGTAACAAGGAGGAGAAGAATATTATTGAAAATTTCAATATCGTAGCATGAGATTTGCAGCATCAGAGTTATAGCAAATAGCTCTATACTGAGATAAAGCATTCTTTCACCTCTTACGCAAGAAAAATATCAACCTTCCCCAAACATGAAATATTCTATAGGTTATTTAAGTTCACCATGTGACAGTGTGTTGTCACAATTCAAACACTCAATGCGTAGGAATTAAAATATAGTGGCCAACCCTTTATCGCTTTTTATTTTTGTAGCAGAGACGTAAGGATAACTATGATTCAATCATAGGTAGAAAAGAGGATGCCCTCATAATGTGTCCTTATATGATAGAACTTTTCTAGAAGATTTGAAATATTATTTACAACCCCCTTTTTGGAATTGTATCAACCGACAATGCTTTATGAATTGATACTTTTCATCATAAAGTTATCCACTACATGAGAGAATGATTTCAAGAGTACTTTGGAATGGTAACTATATTTATTGTTAATGTATTTCTACATAATACAAATGATGTATATGATTCTTTGTATACGTAAATGGTGCTTATATTTTCATGATTTTGTTTGTTTAAAATAATTATGATTATGATTTCATGCAGATGTAAAAAAATCAATTAATATATATAAAAAAATATGTCCTTATTTCAAAGATGAAAACCAAATATAAAAACAAATGGGATACAAGAAAATGATAGTGACAATGTTGATGAGGCCGGACTATGTCCGATTAATGTATAATATATGATCTCATTATACTCTCCTTTTGGTTAGATTGATTGCATTTTGTGACTTTTAGTTGATCCGATATGAGTTAGGATGTAATCGTACATGTGTTTTGATTGATTGTGATCCTAATGTTAAAAACTCTAAAATTCCTAACATAGTGTGTGTTTAAATTCAGTTTTGTAATAAATCAGCTCTAATCAATCGAGGAAATGAAGCAGGTGGCATTCAAGATATTTTTATGGCGTTTGTTACTCCACAACTTAGTTCTCGAACTTCCAAGGTAGTTTCGAACTCCATCACACAAATAATTTAGTTCGGAATTTTGGACTTAGTTCGAACTCCGAATTTAGTTCCGAATTTTCGGACTTAGTTTCAAACTCCCGGGATAGTTCCGGAACTCTCACAGGTTTTATTTCTTGATAATTTTGTATGGTTCTTGAACTTATCCAAATTTCTGGAACCGATGGGAGTTATCTATTTTAAACCACATCCAGATATTTTGCATCTACAATCATGAAGGACGAGAAGATTTCTAAACGTAGATTCAGAGGAGTTATCCTACAACTATCTCGATCAACGCCATCCAACTCAAAGATCTATTCTAGGCAAGTGTGTTTCCATTCTCGCACTATGTGTTTCCTTTCAAAGCAATCTTTCATTGTGTTTTATCTTCAACAAGTTTTTATAGTTTTATTTGAATAAGGTTTTACCAAGAAATCCTTAAGTCATTAAAGAGATCCCAAGAAAATAAAAAAATAGTTACAGCCAACAACTAGATCATTTAAAGTAATCTTATTGCATATAGCTTCGATACACACCCTGGTTTGATATGACATCAACAAGAAGTTGATTAAATGAAGGGAATGATGACACCCATCATTTTTGGTACCATTACCAGGAAACACCAGTTGGAATTTTCTAATTAAGTGTTAGCAAGAGCAACAAAACATACATTTAGTAGTTAAAGAATCTTCCCTACTATATCACAAAATATATGAGTAGACTAAGAGACTCATAGGGTATATTCCTTCCAAAAAAATCTTCACAAGAATTAATAACATCCTCTAATCAAAGTAAGGAAATTGATCAAGAATTGGAGGTACCACCATCCTCTCCGAAAAGAAACATAATTACCATTTTTGGAATTCTTAGATCACCACCTTAAGGAGTATAAATTTTATGAGAAGGCTTATTACCCAAGACCCATTAAGGGTAAGTTTTGATTCTCAATTGAGTAGTCAACCCCTACTTCTGATTTTTCACCTTCCCCAAAGCATACAACTTACCACATTGATTGGGAGGAAAATTAAGAAAATATCTTTAAAATGGCACGAGAAGTCGAGGAAGTACCTGATCGGACCTTTACTTATCCAATCCAATTGGGAGATGATGACACATCAATGAAAAATAACTCACTCCGCACATTTACCCACTTTCGGGGATGTCATCCAAGATCCCCGACCAATTTCTCGTTTGAATTCAAGGTACTATATCGGACACTGTGATTATAAAATAGATAATCAAAAACTCAAGCTATTTCCATCCACCTTGAAGGATGCAGCAATAAAATAGTTCATGGGATTAACATCCAACTCTATTAGCACTTGGGTACAAATGGAGACTTCCTTCCTAGATAAATACTAAGAGAGGAATTAAGTAATACTATTTTTCTCAAAGGTTTGGATGACGAATCTATAGAAGCCCTTAACTTGATAGAAGGGGAGATATTGATCAGATAGGAATGAATGGAATTAAAGAGATTTGTAGAAGCTATTCCAAAACAAGAGGAGGACCTAGAAAGGGAAAATATGTAAAGAGTTTGAGTCCATATATGAACAAACTAATGGATGAAATAACAAACTTTAAAATGACATCTTAGTACAGCTTAACCTCTACTATGGATGGATTACAAGCTAAAGTGAATTCCAAAATCGAACCATTTGCTATATATTGTCCTAGATGGAGGAAGAAGCATGCATTAAGATATTTTCCTTTGGATAAAAGAGAAATGTTTCTTATCTCAGAATCTAAAGAACATGATACTTATGTTTTTTTTTACTTCCTATCATTAAAAATCAGCGTAAACAATCCAAAGCCTCATCGACAATCAAGAGTTGAATTTTGTTCGAAACAACCTAACCAAGGAAAATTTATGCCAAGATCAGCTATTAATCCATGGATGTTGCTCGGGTAGTACCAAAAAACTAGGGACAACCACCTTGGGTACCTCAACCAACTTGGAACACTCAAAATTGGGAAAATCAAGCCTTGGGACATCAACAACCATGGGTCTGGTCAAGGAAATCCTTATGCTTGGTCACAACCTAGATGGAACCCTAATTATTCCCAAGGAAGAACATATTCAAATCAGAATCAAGAGGCCATCATGGGATCCCCGCACAAAATACACAAACTGAGAATGTATTCCAAACACAAATGCCATCACAAATGTAGGTAGAAACCCCGAAACAAACAAACAACTCCTGTTTATAGAACGGAGAACTTAAAAATCTATTGATTTACATGCTATGGACTGTAAGGATATTCAAACTAGATCTAGAAAAATCATTAACATTCCACCCCTTATAATCACTGAAATGACAGAATAAAATGAAAAATCTAGCATTGTTGTTCCAAAAGAGGAGATAAAAAGGAAAGAAAAGGAGCCGATGGCAATGTTATCGAGACTCCATTTCTGAGGGATTCAGAGAAGATATAGAAATCAAGGAGTCTGAATTGGTTTAGGAATTAAGGAAATTGAATATTGAAATACCATTTTTACAAGCAATTAAAGATATTCCAGAATTGAATAAATTGATCAAAATATTATGCATGAAAAAGCCGGAAGAAAGAGACAAGATCCCAAGAATATCAAAGTAGATGGAAAACTTGCTAATTTATTAGCAGGAAAACAACTACTTCCCAAATACGGAGATCCCGGAAGTCCTGTTATTTCGTCTCTATAGGAAATAAGGAACTACATAATGTTTTGATAGATTTGGGAGCTCCTATTAATGTAATGACAATGGACACTATGGAAACATTACCATTAATAGGTATACAACCTACTAATACCATATTACATATGGCGATCGAGTTTCTAGCAAAACCGAAGGAATTATTAAAGATGTGGTGGTTATGGTAGAGTCATGGGAATATCCAGTGACTCTCTTATATTGTAACCGAAAGGTAAAACATTGGGTTATAACATTATTTTTGCGATCATTACTAGCTACAATTGTTGCTTTGATAGATTACAGTCGTGTGATATGACAATCTCGAATGGTAACAACTCTAAACAAATTTCCTTATATCCTACCGCACAACATTTCACTAATACAATCATGAAAAATTGTGGGTTAAATCTTCTAAAATTAAGAAGAAATTTTTTTCTTCTTTGGCTATGATAACATTACGATCATGTAAGAGAAGTAGAAGAGATAATTAATCCACCATTGGATGAGAACCTGTTGTCTTTAGTGTAATCAGAAATAGTTCCAGAACCCATGAACTTAGTTCTAGAACCCACGAACTTAGTTTTGGAACTCGCAAACTTAGCTCTGAACCGACAAACTTTGTTACATATGGCTATAGTTCTAGAACCGCAACAACAACAGTAGTTCTCTTTGATTAAAAATGATTTCTCTCCAAAGGAATGATATTTCTCATGGGGAGAGGATGAATTAGTAGCTTCAGTCTCAAGTACATCAAGAAGTGGTGAATAATTTCTGGAAAGTAGTAGTGATGAGGAATTTGGCCTACAAAGAGATACGTATCATAATTCTTATTACTGTCCTCTTTCCAAAATTCTGTCTAAAGGAAATTTTGGAGATGTTGCTACAAGGCATATATTGTTACCACATGCATGTCCATTAAATACTTTAATGAATCCCTTTCCAAAAATTAGTTCATCACATATTGGTACCAAACATGTTGAAATTCAACCAGTAAAACTTTAAACATTAACACCGGTTGAAGGAGGATGAAAAAGCTATATTGTTTTATGTTCTAAAAAAGCATACTAAAGCTTTTACTTGGGATTACAAATATATGAAGGGAATTCATCCAAGTATCTCGCACTCATCACATCTCTTCTGAAAACACTAAACCAGTTAGGTAGCCTCAAAGAAGGATTAACCCACTTTAAGGGATATAGTCAAACAAGAAATTGAAAACTATTACAAGTAGGTTTCATCTACCCTATCCGAGATAGACAAAGTGGGTATCTCCTCTTGTAATTGTTCCCAAAAATAATGGAAAATGGAGAATATGTGTTGACTATAGGGAACTAAACAAATCCACATTGAGAGATTATTTTCCCTTACCATTCATAGATCAAGTCCTAGACAACCTTTTAGGTAAACAAGATTTTTTTCTTTCTTGGATGGCTTTAGTGGGTATAATTAGATCGAGTTCTTACTAAGGATCAAGAAAAAACCACATTTATATGTCCATGGGGAACCTTTTCCTATAGAGTGTTACCATTTGGTTTATGCAATGCTCCTGCAACTTTCTAAAGAGTTGTTCTTGCAATCTTTGTTGATCTAACAAATGATTGTGTTGAAGTATTTATGGACGACTTCACCGTACATGGAGATACATTTGAATATGTTTTGAGAAATATGGATGAGTGTTAACAATATGTGAACAACACAACTTGTCTCTTAGTGATGAAAAATGTTTGATGATGGTGAATGAGGGAATTGTATTAGGACACCATATTTCACAAAAAGGAATTCAGTGGATCAAAAAAAAATAGGATCATTTAATATTTACCTATTCATTAGACTCCCACAGATATCAAATAATTTCTAGGACATGATGGATACTATAGATTCTTTATAAAATATTTCAGTAAGATTGACGCCCCTATGTTTAATTTGCTAACCAAGGACTCGTGAATTTTGTTGGGATGAAAATGCCAAAGCATGCTTTTGAAGAATTTAAAAAAAAAATCAAAGGTGCCCCAATATTGAGAGGTCCTAATTGGGAAAAGGCATTTCATATCCAAACAGATGCCTCAAATTATTCCATTGGTGCAAAGATTGGGAAAAAAAGATGAAGAAGGAAAGATGTATGCCATTTACTAACTTAGCAAGAATCTTACTCCCACTGAAAAGAATTACACCACCACTGAAAAAGAATTTCTTACTGTAATTTATGCAATCAATAAATTTAGACATTATATTACAGGTTATAAGATATTTGTATACATAGATCATTCAGCAATTAATTATTTAATGAACAAACCAGTGGTTGGAGGAAGAGTCATTAGATGGTTATTACTTTTGCAAGAATTTTATATTACCATTGTAGACAATCCAGCTAAATGTAATATGGTAGCTGATTTTCTGTCAAGACTAACAACCACAGGGGAACAAGATCCAGTCAAGGATAAATTTTTAGATGACATTTTTTTTGCAATATCAGCAAGTACACCATGGTTTGTTGATATCGAAAATTATCTTGCAATAGGGAAGTTCCCTCCTTTCACTAAGAAACAAACAAAGAAGTGAGTAAAAACCAGTGCACAATTCAAATGGTTGAACGGAATTCTATTTAAGTGTGGTCCCGATTTTTTCTTGCTTGGTGTGTGTAAGAGAGTATGAAGTCTTTGACATCCTCGAGCTTGTCATGATGAACCAAGTGGAGGACACTATTAAGTAAAAAGAACAACTCATAAGATACTTGGCACTAGTTATTATTGGCCATCTCTACAAAAGGATGTGAAAATATATATCAAGAGGTGTGATCCTTGTCAAAGGATGGGATAACCAAATTTCACCAATGAAATTCCTCTTCAACCTCAAGTTGTGGTTGAACCATTTGAGAGATGGGGATTGGATTTTTTGGTCCCTTTAATCCTCCTTCACAAGGGAAGGAATATATTCTTGTATGTACCGACTATGTAACAAAACGGGCGAAATGTAGGCATTGACAAATGCCACTGAGGACAGCTTGTTGATTTCCTTTGGAACAAATTTATGATCAAGTTTAGAGCACCAAGGAGCATAGTTTCATATCAGGGACCACAATTTATGTCTAACATGATTCAAGATTTCACAAGGTATTACCAAATCAATCATAGAAGTCATCTCCTTACCATCCATAGTCAAATAGACAAGCTAAAGTAACAAACAAAGAATTGGAGAACATCATTACCAAAACGGTTGAAGTTGGGAGAAAATATTAGGTAAAGAGACTAAATGAAGCTTTCTGGTCTAACAACCGTGTGTATGGAGTTGGTCAATGTTTATGTTTACTTTTGTGAAAATACACATGAAATGATTTGAAATGGTTGTGAATTAAATTCATAATATCTTATATATGTGTAAAATCTAGGTGAAATGAATATTAAAAGGGACATGTTGGTCAAATTTTTGGTAATGAGTCAGCTAAGAATCTTAGAAAATTCTCCAATTTGAAATTTCCATAAACCACAATTTTCGCAAGTTTACAAAAATAGGTCAATAAAATTGTTCTTTCCTATCAGCACCTTCCATCAAGTACCATAAAACTCACTAGTACCTTCCTATGAAGGTCCCTCAATAATGTTAGCACCTTCCCTTGAAGGTCCATTTATTGACTAATTACCTTACCTTGAGGGTCCTCGCACAACACTATCAACACCTACACCCGATACACTCTTGGCATCATCATTGATATCTACGAACTGTGGAGTCATCTTCAATCAGTCACGAAAAATCAATCTCATGTGTCTTCTTGTCACTATCCAATGTAATTTATTTGTCACAAAATTATATGTCTTATCCACCTATACGAACACAAAATTAATGCATACGAAGAAATGGTAGAACTAATGCCTCGTCAAGTCCTTAGTTAAAGGTTCCACATCCCCTCCATTTACCATATAATCAATCAATAAAAATAAAAATTTCCATCATCCTAAAAAGATTATTCCTTTTAGCACATGTTATTTAAAACGTTATGTTAGGAGGCCTCCTTTATATTAGACATTGGAAATCTCACTTTACACATCCTTATAAACTTACTTTATCTAATCAAATAAAAATTTCATTACTCGAAATGAGTAAATGTGAAAGGTTTGCCCCTAATTGGGTCAATCCATACAGCATGGGTAGACCTTTGAACGCCTTGAACTTGTGGGCTTTCTCACCACAAGTTAACAAATTGACCATCATGATAGTAGCCACATCAAATATATTTTTCAATCATCCACCAACCATCTATTAATTCTAATGATTTTAAACCATGTGGTATTCCATCACTATCCTTCCAAACCTTAAAGATGACAACCACAACTTTATTCATCACATCTTTCATAGGGATAAGTTCCTCCTTAGTAGGAACTTTTATCCATTTTTACCCCCTTTGTTAAAATGGACAACAGGAGAAAACTGAACTTGGGTAGTTGATAGAACTTCATGGTCGAGCCTGGGTTTTTAGAGGTAAAGGAGTTCAATTCTTGGCAAAACTTGAGAAAATTGAGTTAAATCGGGAAAATATGGCTTTGAGGAACTCTACTTAATTTTTTCTAACACCTCAATCCAAGAAAATTATAAGGAGTTAGTGAAAAAAATTGAGAACAAAGTCTATGGAAAAAGCTGCAAAAAAAAAGTCTGAGGAAAAAGCCACGAGAAAAAGTTACAGAGAAAATTTGTAGAAAGAAATCTGCGGAAGCCGCAAGAAAGTCCGCAAACAAAGCCGTAGAAAAGTCCACGAAAAAATCGGTGCCCCAATATTGAGAGGTCCTAATTGGGAAAAGGCATTTCATATCCAAACAGATGCCTCAAATTATTCCATTGGTGCAAGATTGGGAAAAAAGATGAAGAAGGAAAGATGTATGCCATTTACTAACTTAGCAAGAATCTTACTCCCACCGAAAAGAATTACACCACCACTGAAAAAGAATTTCTTGCTATAATTTATGCAATCAATAAATTTAGACATTATATTACAGGGTATAAGATATTTGTATACATAGATCATTCAAAGAATTAAATATTTAATGAACAAACCAAAGGTTGGAGGAAGAGTCATTAGATGGTTATTACTTTTGCAATAATTTTATATTACCATTGTAGACAATCCAAATAAATCTAATATGGTAGCTAATTTTCTCAAGACTAACAACCACAGGGAACAAGATCCACTCAAGGATAAATTTTTAGATGAATTTTTTTTTGCAATCTCAACAAGTACACCATGGTTTGCTGATATGGAAAATTATCTTGCAATAGGGAAGTTCCCTCCTTTCACTAAGAAACAAACAAAGAAGTGAGTAAAACCAAAGGCACAATTCAAATGGTTGAATGGAATTCTATTTAAGTGTGGTCCTAATTTTGTCTTGCGTAGGTGTGTAAGAGAGGATGAAGTCTTTGACATCCTCAGAGCATGTCATGATGAACCAAGTGGAGGACACTATTAAGTAAAAAGAACAACTCATAAGATACTTGAAACTAGTTATTATTGGCCATCTCTACAAAAGGATGTGAAAAGATATATCAAGAGGTGTGATCCTTGTCAAAGGATGGGATAACCAACTTTCACCAATGAAATTCCTCTTCAACCTTAAGTTGTGGTTGAACCATTTGAGAGATGGGGATTGGATTTTTTGGTCCCTTTAATCCTCCTTCACAAGGGAAGGAATATATTCTTGTATGTACTTGACTATGTAACAAAACGAGCGAGAATGTAGGCATTAACAAATGCCACTAAGGACAGCTTGTTGATTTCCTTTGGAACAAATTTATGATCAAGTTTAGAGCACCAAGGAGCATAGTTTCAGATCAGGGACCAGAATTTATGTCTAACATGATCCAAGATTTCACAAGGTATTACGAAATCAATCATAGAAGTCATCTCCTTACCATCCATAGTCAAATAGACAAGCTGAAGTAACAAACAAAGAATTGGAGAACATCATTACTAAAACGGTTGAAGTTGGGAGAAAATATTGGGTAAAGAGACTACCTAAAGCTTTCTGGGCGTATAATACAACTTGGAAAACTACAACAAGGTTTTCACCATATGAATTAGTCTATGGGAAAAAGCCCTTGTTGCCTATAGAATTTGAACTTCAGACATTGAGGACAATAGTGAAGGTGGGAATTGAATTAAATGTAGCTCAAAAAGAAAGAATCCTTCAACTCAATGAGTTGGATGAATTAAGGTTGGAAGCACTTCAGCAGACAGAGATGATTCAAGAGTAAAGGAAGCTCATATGTCTAAAGTATGGAGTCATGTCAAGCCTAAATACATAATAAACCTCCCAGGGCTTCTTTTTTATTCCATCCAGGACCATGGCTCGAGATATACTTAGGGTGTTGGAACAATTAGACATCATGGTCTAATTCACTTGATATGCCAAAGCACCATTTCTTGTCAAAAATAATGGAGAAGAAATTTGGGACAAGTTTCTTGGAAAGTTCAAGAAAACCCTAACATTATTAGGAGGAAAAGTATCTTGGCAAGTTCTAAAATCTCTTTAGACTACTAGAATAATAAGCATTAAAACCTTGTATCATTTCCTCCACTTTAGCTACATTTGCAAATGTTCTCACAATCTTGTAGGCTAGATTCGCTTCTATGATCCATACAATTGATAGAAATCATAAAAGGAGAAATTGTTGTCAAGTCAAATGCAGAGACCATTTCTTGCTCCCCAAAGATTACAATTACACTATTAGTTTCGACACAAAATAATTGTATTGTAATGAAAAATTCATCCATTCTCGTGATATCCTTCGATTTGAGACCACCAATTTATAAATATGTTCGAATTGCAATTCTCGATCATTTTATGAATTGCTAAGAGGTGAGGAGTTATTAATTCATTAGGAAATGTGTAATCATGAATAAAAATCCATGAAGTATTATCCACCTATAAGAACTTCTTCTATTGAAAGGATAATATAATTTGCCTTTTAAACACACAGTTTTAGATTTTTCTTTCCTTCTAAACATATACATTTTTCAATTCCCAAATGGCTTGTATCTAACCAAAGTGATCGAGGAACATTCTATAGACCAATAAATTTATATAGAGTTTTATATTCTCGTAAATCTTACATCATCCCCTTTTCATTGTATGGAATACGGTAGAAAACTTAATTCCTTTTGCATGCATTTCGCCTCCATAATTTTTCTCAATCTTTTTACTATGGTGTCATCTTTTTCATTTAGATTTTTCATACCTTTTATTATCCTTTTCATATTCTTCTCGCGATTTCTACATGGAGGTAATCTTTCCCATATTTCAATTTATGTGTTTTGACTATGCTACCAACCTTTGGCTTTTGGGAAATGTATATTTTCCCGTAGTGCTTTTCAATTGTCTATAATTTGAGTTGCATCGTTTGATCCTTCCCCTGCTTTCAAGCCACATATTTTGTATCGTTATTGTGTTTGAACATCATTACTTTTTCAGTTTACACAGTTTCAATAAATGGATATTTTTGAAGCCCATTCAAACTGGAAATTCCTTCAATTTTCCATTTTTCCTCTTTTTCTTGACATTTTTCTTTTTTTTTTTTTTTGGGTTTTAACTTTTGCATCTTATCTCTCAACATGAATATCTTGATTCTCATGCATCCTTTTGTAAAAATAGGCCTTGGAGTATAAGCTTCCTCTCTTTGGTGTGTCATGAGAATTTGATGAATTTTTTTGTACTTCTATATCATCAAGGAGCTAATTTTTTTCTCAAGATATAATGGATCATCAATATCTTTAAATTAATTATTTTGTGAGAGAATTTTGAAACGTCTACATATAATTCTATAAAATTGTAACATATATAGGTTTAATTTTATATATAGTTAAATTTTTACACAAAGTACAAATATTTTCGATAAATAGCATATGAAAAACATAATTATCAAAATTTGTAATACTAAATAACCTATAAATAGCACATACCGATATTTTTAAGTTGATGTAGAAATCCCCTTCATTTTTTTGTGATTTTCCGAATAGCCAAGCAAAGTATTTGCACCCTTTTTGAACTCGATTCAATTTATAACCTTCTTACCCTAATTTATAGAATCCGTGACTACTTAGGGAAGGCTCCTATGTTTTAAGGCTCTAAGATTTGACGACTTAGTGTTAGAAGAATCTAGGTTGGAAGGCTTTGGTGTTAGATGACTAGTTGTTAGATGGTTCTTTTGATAGATAGATATATGGTTGGACATCGAAGGGTTGGATGGGTAAGGGGTTGGATGGCTATGTGGTTGCATAACAGAGAGGTTGGATGGCTACGGGTCGGATGACAAAATATTTGGACGACGAGTTTGATGGTTAAAGGGTTGGACGGCTAAGGAGCTGACGGAAAATATTTTGATGGGTGAGGGATTACACGGCTAATAGGTTGGATGGCTAATGGGTTGGATGACTAAGGGTTTACATGGGTCTTATAGTTTGAGGTTGGAAGAAATTGGGGTTGGAGGGCTTGCGGTTTCGGTTTAACAACATATGTTGTACAGTGTTTGGTTTTTATGTTTACTTCGGTGAATATGCACATGAAATGATTCAAAATGGTTGTGAATTAAATTCATAATCTCTTATATATGTGTAAAATATAGGTGAAATGAATAGTATAAGGGACATGTCGGTTGAATTTTGATATAGGTGAAATGAGGTTTATTGGCGTATACTAGACATTGGAAATCGCACTTCACACATCCTTATAAACATACTTTATCCAAATAAATAAAAATTTCATTACTATGGAAATGAGTAAATGTGAAAGGTTTTCCCTAATTGGGTCGTCCAGTATAGCATGGGTTAACCTTTGAATGCCTTGCACTTCTGCCTTTCTACCGCTAACACATTGACCTTTATGACAGTAGTCACATCAAAAAAAAATTCCATCATCCACCACCATCTTATTATTCTAATTATTTTAAATCATCCGGTATTCCATCACTATCCTCGCAAAACCTTAAAGATGAGAAACATGGCTCTATTCATCACATATTTCACATGGATAAGTTCCTTTTAGTAGGAACCCCTCAATAAATACTTCAATCCTACCTTGTATACAAACCACAAACATGTCTTGGGAAGACATCTATAGGTCATGCACATATATTCCTTCCTCCTCGAAATGGTCGATTATGATCTTTACCTCAACTCAAATTAAAGTCAAAATAAAAATAAAAAATAAAAAGTCATTTGGATACATTCCTCAAAAATCAAAATAAATGATAGGTCAAGGACCGTAAAATCCCGAAATCATTTATACAGTTGAAGGAAAAACTCATAGTATTAATTAAACAGAATAATACATTGCGATGTAAGAAGGGAGGAGCAGAATATTATTGAAAATATTAATTTCACAGACATGTTTTTTGCAGGCATCGGGAGTTATAGCAGATAGCTCTATATAGACAAAGCAGATTCTTCCGCCTCTTATGCAAGAAAAAGATCAAGCTTCCCCTGAAACATAAAACATTCAATATGTTAGTTAAGTTCAGCATGTGACGAGTGTGTTTTCACAATTCAAACATTGGCATAGGAATTAAAAGATAGTGGCCAACCATTTGTTACTTTTTATTTTGTGTAGCGAGGTAAGGATAACTATGATTTAGAATCATATGGAGAAAAGAGGATGCCCTCATAATGTGTCCTTATATGATAGAACTTTTCTAGAAGATTTGAAATATTATTTATAACCCCCTTTTTGGATATGTATCACCAACAATGCTTTATGAATTGATACTTTTCATCATAAAGTTATCCGCCACATGAGAGAACGATTTCAAGAGTACTTTGGAATGGTAACTATATTTATTGTTAATGTATTTCTACATAATACAAATGATGTATATGATTCTTTGTTTACGTAAATGGTTTTTATTTTTTCATGATTTTGTTTGTTTAAAATATTTATGTTTATGATTTCATGCGG
Organism: Taxus wallichiana var. yunnanensis; assembly: GCA_018340775.1. Taxonomy (NCBI): domain Eukaryota; kingdom Viridiplantae; phylum Streptophyta; class Pinopsida; order Cupressales; family Taxaceae; genus Taxus; species Taxus wallichiana. Next base: position 650,565,779 of record CM031238.1, read on the forward strand.
ATGTAAAAATCAATTACATATATAAAAACAAATATGTCCTTACTTCGATATGAAAACCAAATATAAAAAACAAATGGGATACAAGAAAATGATAGTGACAATGTTGATGAGGCCATATGTACACACCTATAATTACGCTTGAGAAATTTAAATACTTAAATTGCAATAATTATCTCCTTTCCCAAAAATTGACGACATATTGTCAATAGTGCTCATTTTCTCTTCCATTTTCATTAATTGATTACATTACGCTAATTAATTAAGTCGCCTATCCAAAGACATACCCTAATTAATGACCCTTCGTTAATTAACACCTTTTATCTAGTCTAATTAATTATTATTAATTAATTAGCCTCTCTTCTCATTAAATCAATAAATCACTATTTAATTGGTTTAATTCCCTCCTAATGGTCCAAATCACACTAATATCCATCTAAAAGCTTATAAAATTTTGCACATGTATTAATTAATCATCTTGATTAATTAATACACCCCCTTTATCCATATGAGCCACTAGAGGACAAACTAAATCCTCCTAAAGTTAACTCAACCCCATCTAAACCCCCCTTATCCATAACTAACTCTACATCTCAATTAGTCCCACATTCATGAGGATGTGTTGAATCTTTTATCCTTTGGGCTATATAAACAACCCTCCCTCTACTTCTACACTTACACCTAAATCACTCAAGAGATAAAAGTAAGCACCCGAGTTTCATACTAATACCCTTTTGTCATTCTTGAACCCTCCATCCTCCATTCTTGAAGAGCCAAGCCTCACACCCAAGCATCCATTAAAGAATCAAAGCAAGAAATATAATTTGATTGCCATTTGGACTATTTAGTTCCATTTTGAATGTTTAATTAGGCAATTTGGGGGAATAGAGTTCATGCATTTACATTGTGTTTTGATTAGATTCAAAATTATTAATGTTTAAAGGGTAGGACTTGCTCACTTCCTCATCGTGATGGTGCATATTTCCACATTTTTAGCTAGGTTAGGAAGCTATTTTTAGGTGGTAGCTTTCTTGCTTTAAGTTTGGTTAAAATTTGTAGAAACACTTGCACACATTTGGCATGCCCAGTGGGACCCTTAGTCCAATGGCATTTTAGTTTAAGTTTCATGGTTTTGGCTAACTTTTGATATGCATATGTAGTAATTAATGTTCATTTTCTTGGAATTTTTCTCATTTGATATGTGTAACTTCATGTTCATAGTCATAATTTAAATGGGTTATTGTCATTCTTAAGCTTACTTGTCAAAATTAGAGATATTGTGAGGTTTCTTGTGTTTACTACCATATTTTTGTTGTACATTTAGCGCAGGCACAATTCTAGGGTGCGAGGCACGCTTTCGTGGCACACACGTCTCTCTGGTGGCGCAGGCACATTGATAAAATTTGTCACTCTATTTTCCAACCCCTGGCGCATGCGCACTAACCCTGGCGCATATACCCTAACCAACGCACAGGTGCACTAACCCGAGCACAGGTGTCGTTTTGTACTGTACCTTCACTACATACTGAAACCTATCAAATCAACGCACACGCCCTAACCAAGGCACACATCTAGTTTTAGTGCTGCAGGCACATTCTTTTGGTAATGTAGTTATTCTTTCTATTTTTCTCAGAGTAGCGCGTATGTTGTTTTTGTGGCGCACACACCTCTCTGGTGGCCCAAGTGCTTAATAAATCTAAAAATTCCATAGAGTGGCGTAGGTACTCTTTTAGTGGCGCAGGAACTATTTTTCATGGCACATACATCTCTCGGGTGGCACAGGTACACTGTGAGCTTCGAAAACAACCTTAGGTGGCGCATACACCCTAACCCGCGTGCAGGCACTGAAAAAGGGGCACAGGTGTCCTTTTACATTTTTTGGAATAAAAATGTTGATGTGATAACATTCTTGCAGGTTTATCTAATCATATATTTGTCTTTGTAGGCTATTTTTACATATTTGTATTTGATTAGGTGATATTTTGCATTGTTTACTTATAGGAAAAAGGATCGCATATGCTCTTCCCTCGTGTCCCTTGGGGCGGTCTTGGGAATCGAAATGATTCTTAAATCCTTTTAACACTTTGATTTTGTTAAGAGTATTTGATTTGGAATTGGTTAAATTGGCATAGTTAAATTAAAGTGCTTTTCCATTTGATATCTTTTTGGATTTTTGGAGAGAATCACGTATGCTCTTCTCTTGCGTACTTAGATGATCTAGAGAATCTGAAATGATGCCTTCTCTTTTGATGGAAAACTACTAAATATCATCATACAGACCAAAACTCTTGTCAAATAATGAAGGAATCGAAACAAAAGTAAGAAAACTACTAATACAGTTGTTATACAGGTTGCCAAATGGTGTTCAAGAAAACCACATCTAATTAAAAAAGATAAAAAGAACAACATATTCAAAACACTGTATTGCAGGTTTCAGAAAATGGTACGTCCCTCTCCGCTCAACTGGAACATAACCCCTTTGGCATAACACCTTAAGCTACAACAATGGGGTCGCCCAAGAACCCCAAAGTAGTCCACGCAAGAGGGAACCTTGTGGTCAAAACGGGAAGTGCTCCGCACTACCTATATGAATAGTAAATCCTTTGTGAGATAGAGTTACAAGTTGTCCCTATGCGACCCTTTTAAGTGCACATTTGGATGCATTTACTGCCCAGTGTGCTTGAAGGGGGCAAAGTCAAGATACTCCTAAGATAGTCAGGACTATTTGCGTAAATCATCCCACTCGTGGATAATCTTCGTAGCACTTAGGACGAGAGAACCACCAAGGAAAATATACTTTGGCCAGGAGCCCACTTTGACCATTCTAAAACAGTGTTGAGTTGTGAGCCATCTTTTCATCATGAAACATGTGACGCGTTACTTTCACTTAGTTTTTACTTGTTTTAAGGCGAGGTGAAACTCTGTCAAAGTAAAGCCAACATTTTTCATCCCCATTTTTGATCTACATCCTTCACATTCTTTTGACACTTTGTTGATCAAAAGAAGGGTGACTACCTTTTTGTTACCAATCGGTTGCTTCTACCACTTTTTTGTCCATTTATGCCCATCCATGTTTGCGGCTGGGTAAGTTAAACATCTAAAGTGTGCGGATGCATATTTATATCATTGGTAGCCTTTTTGATCTTGATACCCATGTCAATATCATCATCATAGTTTGGATTAATTCATCATTTGATCTCCCTTTGACGTGTTACCTTGTTTGCATTGTCTCGACACAATTAAGATACTTATGTCATGTTTCTTGTAAACGTGATCTAAGTATCTACATTATGGCGTTACGCTACACAAATTTTAACACATCCTTAGTATACTTTGACTTCATTTGATTTTAAACATTGTCCCAAATCTTGAAAGGTGTCACTTTCTTTTTTACGTCATTTCGATACTACTTTGACACTAATATATCACTTCTTCGTGAAGCTTGATAGATGTGTCCAATTGGTGTGGTTGCATGGCTTACATTTTTAAACCTCACCCTTTAACATTTAGGCCTTGTTGGTTGTTAAACTTGTCGTGGTATCCTTTGATTGGGAGTCACATCTACCCTTTGTTAATATTTACGCCTTGTTCATTTTGAGCTTGACGTAAATATTGACATTGTGTTGATCATTTTTGCATCGGACTATCACTTTGCACATGCATTTTCATATGGTGTATTTCCTTATTGATTGGATTTGTGTTTCACACTCGCATGATTGTTCCTTGTGATTATTCATTCAAAAAAATTATTTTCTAGGACAATCCCTTTTTATCTCATCGATATTGCATCGTCACGATGTCTATTTTCCTTAGACCTTCTTCGGAAAATCACACACGCATCCTCATACTTACACAATGTCTAGTTGGTTGTCCTTATGCTACCCAAATCGACATATCACTTCCTTCCTTTTAAGGAGTTCCATCACACTATCTAAATCTAGACATTTGTGCTTAAAACAACACCAAAAATGACAGATCAGGCATCGTGCGATTCCCCATACTTACAAAAATATGGAACCTAGGTTTAGCAATTCAAATCAAAAGATTCCCATTATAACTAAACCTCGTTTGGTTCTTCGTGCTAGAGAGCCCATACGGGTAACTCGTTCCCCACCTTCATCTCATAGTTGGTGGTATGATTTGGATGCTTCTGATCCAAATTATTATTCGAGTTCCCCCCACTCTTCTTCTAATTATAATCCAAACATTTCCTCTTTTTTGAGGATTCCAATCCAAATATTTCCTCTGACTCTTCTGATGATTCAGATCTAAACTACTATTCGATTCATCTAATTCGATGCCTAAGTCATCTAACACGACTCCTATGTCATGGTCCTCCCTATCTTTGCGCAGAACCTCTTCATCAATCATTTAATATGACTCCTATGTCGCAGTCCTCCCTTTCTACGTAGGACCCCTTTTATCAGTCGCCTCGATGACATCTTCTTCCTTTGAAGATATGTGTGACTCCAAATCCCTCCAATCAAACATCTAATACAATTCTTGAATCACGGTCCTCTCTTTCTTTGTAGGACCCTTGTTATTATTCATCCGATGTGATTATTGACTAACGGTCCTCCCATTCTTCACAAGATCTTCTTCATCAATCACCCCCAATAAATCTTCCTCCTTTGAAGATTTTTGTGACTCAAAGTCCTTCGAGACAAATGTCTAATCGACCCATGCATCGTAATCTACAGACTTTGGACTTAATCCTACTATTTTACATACGACATACCATTGTATAGGTAGGTCCACACCACCTTCTTCTACTCCTGAGACATCTAGCTACACATATTCTTCATCCCCCACATCATCTTCTTCTATCAATAATCATCAAACATCTTCTAAGTCTTCCACACCAAGTGAACCTATTTCTTCTAATCAACCCCTAGTGATCGATCAACAACTCATATCGATTGACCTCTTTCAGAATGAAGAAACAATCAAGGAATTTATAGGGGCACATGAAGATATTCCTTTAGAATATTACGAGAAAGGATTCTCTTTAGACTTTGATGCGCCCACATATTGTGAGGAAAAGTTTGATTCCTTTTATCAAGAAATGGAGGAAGAGCCTCGATCATGCAATTTTACCCTCCTCTTATTCTTCCATCTTCGCATTTTGTATTATGTGATGAAACTCCTAGGTCTTGCATTGATCCATGGCCTATCTTCTCATCACCCAATAACTCTTTTTCTATCATAATTCCTCAATCACAATCTCTTATGGGGTCAATGCCAAGTATCCCTTCATCTTCATCTAGGTGTGGGTCACCTTCTAGTAGCCCTCCCTCTGCTATTTGTGGGACATTTTTGAGTAGTTCACTATCTTCTATTCTTGGGGCATGCCCAACTAGCCCCTTGTCTTCTAGGTATGGATCACCCCCGGGTAGTCCATCATCTTCTATTCTTGGGCCACATCCTAGTAGCCCATCATCTTACATCTATGGGTCACGTCCTAGTAGCCCTTCTTCTTCTATTCTTGGGCCACATCCTAGTATCCCTTCATCTTCTATCTATGGGTCACATCCTAGTAGCCCTTCTTCTTCTATTCTTGGGCCACATCCTAGCAGCCCTTCATCTTCTATCTATGGCTCACCTCCCAGTAGCCCATATTCTTCAATCCTTGGACCATATCCTTTTCATCAATCACATCATCCTTCTACCAATGACTAGGGAAAGCCCACCATCATTTCTCTCGTTCCTATCATCAATCGTAAATGTTCACTTTCTTCTCCTTCTTGAGGTCAAAAAAGTCACAAGTTAGCTTATAAGAAACCCAAACAGGTTCATTATCAAGCTCAAGTCAAAACTACAAAGAGATCTATATCTCCCAAAAAATCAAACAATCTCAAAATTCTAAATCAAGCACGATTCAAGAACGCACATCAACGTAGCCATCAAGTATGGTGCAAAGTGCATAAACCTTTGGATAGGGAACTCAAGATATTGTATATGAAATCCATGTTTCGAATAAATCACAGTCATTTATTGAGTGTGAACTCACCTCAATCATCGAGATCGGAGATAATATCACTCTCAATAAACAAACGTGCCTAGTCTCCCTTATTAAGGAAGTCACAAACATTAGTGTTGGATCTTACCACATAGAGTGACTTTGTTAGTCCCAACCTCTTAAAATTGTCAAAAATCTAAAAAATAAAAACAATTCAAAAATACAAAAAATATTGAGAAAACACAACAAAAATCAAAGGTACAAAGATCAAACATTACAATCAGGTATTGTGTACACATGGATGTTTCTTTCTTCCCTTCCTTTCTATTTTTTTGCAAGTCTCCCTACCATTTTCATCCCTTCGGTGATGTTTTTGTTAGCTTATTCACACACATTTTGTGACATTTATCTCTATGGTATCCATTTGACCATGGTCTTTTATCACCTTGGTAAATTAAAGAACGATTGACCTCTTAGAGATCCTATCACATTCACCATCTAATAAACTTTTTGCGAAGAACTTTTGGACATATTTGTTGACACTAGCCAATGTCATCATCGTAAGAACTTCCACCTCCTTCCATCAAGCCATTAGTGGTTCTTAACCCCTTGTCAAACAAGAGAGCTGAAATAATTTTTCAAAAGAAAAAGAATCAAAATCAATCAAAAAATCAAAAGCTAAAAGCTAAAAGCAAAATAAAATTGATAAATAATTCTCTTGGGGTATTTCCAATAATCTCTATCGAGGCTATGGACGCCTGACTAGTAGTAGAGCAATGTTTTGATTAGAATCAAATACATCTCTGTCGAGGGCTATGGATGTCTGGCTGGCAGCAGAGCAATGTATGGCTATCTTTCCACCCTTCATTCACAAATCACCTATCACCTATCAAAATAAATCATTCCTACACATTGGCTAGGGTATCTTCACTTGTTGTCTGTTAAATCTTCCCTTCAAGAGGTAATAAATTTCACATGCACACACTAGATCTCTATGATTAAACATGATTAGTATGTTACCAGGCGTCTTTTTGGACCTTGTTCGACTCTTACTCTAGTCTCGTATCTTGTCTCACAATTTGTGCCTTTGGCTAATCACTTCTTCATCACGAGACTTCTAAGCTACATTCATATCATTCACATCGTTCTTCTACTTCGCTCGTAACATCCATGTGTATAAGATAACTTTTTTAACCATGTTTTTGGGCACCTTTGTCCCCTTCCACAAAAACAATATTCTCCTTCCTTTATATCATGTGCTTTTAGGCCAACTTACGCTTGGGGCATCCTTGCTTCTTCCTAGCACTTCATTGGTTTACGTTCACCATCATGTTGAACCTATCCAAAATGGCCTTGGGTCCCACTTCTACTGTGAAGAGTTTACCTTTAAATATTCCAACCTAATTGCTAGGGCATTTTGGCATCTTCATCTTTCTCACATGCATGTGTCCTTATGCCCTTGTACATCCCATCTATCGCTAGGGGCATCCACGCTTCCTCATCTTTCTATGCATAGTTTCATCAAACTTTTAAAATCAACCATAACATTCAAATCTGATAGAAAAAAATCATCAAAAACATTCAAATATGTTTTAGAAAACTTCTAAAAAATTGAAAATCATCCTACAAAATGTCACTCTTTGGTTATCACTTGTTCATGTGTGTGACTTTCGATCATCTTTGATCTACCTCCATCAATAAAACCTAGGTTTCTTACTTCGTCTCTACTGGGGCACAATGAGTTTCTGCACTGCCGTAGTGCACATTACTTTTCCATCGGACCCAAGTTTCCTCCATTATTCCCCTCGCATGTATCCTTGCTTGGGAACCATCATCAACCCTTGTCGTTAATTTACGCAGTCGTGAATCGAATCTCGATAATAAAACATTATATTATGTTTCTCTGTTAGGTTAGATTGTTTACTTTCTCGTATTGCATTGCATTTTGTATGTTGCATGGAGTTGGTGTTTTCAGCAATGGACAATTTTTTGTAGTATGGCTTTTCATGTCATTCTACCTTTTTCATATGCTTATATTTTGCATAAAGACCGATGATGTAGTTCCTATGGCAATATGATGACATCCAAATTGTTCCAATCAACAGCGGCTAAAGGCTAAGCTCTTCTCTCCCCTCTGCCATATTTCTTCTACCCCTAATCTTCCCTCTCATTGGAGCATCCTCCCCTTCTCCATTCTTCTCGCCTCTCGCACATCTTTTTCGATTGTCGATCGGCTACTTTCATCACCCCATCAACACTCGAGGGGGCATATCTCTCTCCTACTAATATTTCTTCTATCCCTTCAAATGTTTCTTCCGTCTACTATCTTTAAAGTGGCATCACTTACGCCACCCCAAAGAGGCGCAAATATAGGCACCTATAATTATGCCCAAGAAATTTAAATACTTAAATTGCGCTAATTATCTCCTTTCCCACAAATTGATGACATATTGTCAATAGCGCTCATCTTCTCTTCCATTGTCGTTAATTGATTACATTACGCTAATTAATTAAGTCACCTATCCAACACATACCCTAATTAATGACCCTTCATTAATTAACACCTTCTATCTAGTCTAATTAATTATTATTAATTAATTAGCCTCTCTTCTCATTAAATCAATAAATCACTATTTAATTGGTTTAATTCCCTCCTAATGGTCCAAATCACACTAATATCCATCTAAAAGCTTATAAAAGCTTGCACATGTATTAATTAATCATATTGATTAATTAATATACCTTCTTTATCCACTTGAGCCACTAGAGGAAAAACTAAATCCTCCTAAAGTTAACTCAACCCCATCTAAACCCCCTTTATCCATAACTAACTCTAAATCTCCATTAGTCCCACATTCATAAGGATGTGTTGAATCCTTTATCCTTTGGGCTATATAAATAACCCTCCCTCTACTTCTACACTTACACCTAAATCACTCAAGAGATAAAAGTAAGCACATATTTTCATACTAATACCCTTTTGTCATTCTTGAACCCTCCATCCTCCATTCTTGAAGAGCCAAGCCTCACACCCAAGCATCCATTAAAGAATCAAATCAAGAAATATAATTTGATTACCATTTGGACTATTTAGTTCCATTTTAAATGTTTAATTAGGCAATTAGGGGGAATAGAGTTCATGCATTTACATTGTGTTTTGATTAGATTCAAAATTATTAATGTTTGAAGGGTAGGACTTGCTCACTTCCTCATCGTGATGGTGCATATGTCCCATTTTTTAACTAGGTTAGGAAGCTATTTTTAGGTGGTAGCTTTCTTGCTTTAAGTTTGGTTAAAATTTGTAGAAACACTTGCACACACCAGAATATGTCCGATTAATGTATAATATATGATCTCATCATACTCTCCTTTTGGTTAAATTGATTGCATTTTGTGACTTTTAGTTGATCTGATATGAGTTAGGATGTAACTATCTCTGCTTTTTTGATTAATTGTGATCCTAATGTTAAAAACTCTGAAATTCCTAACGTAGTGTGTGTTTAAATTCAGTTTTGTAATAAAGCAGTCTAATCATTCGAGGAAATGAAGCATGTGGCACTCGGTATGTTTTTGATAGCGTCTGCCCTACACACTTTAGTTCAAGAACTTCCAAGCTAGTTCCGGAACTCCATCACATAGTCATCATTTAGTTCCGAACTTTTGGACTTAGTTCCGGAACTCCAGAATTTAGTTCCAGAATTTTCAGACTTAGTTCCGGAACTCCTAGGGACATCTCCAGAAATCTCACAGGTTTTGTTTCTTAACAATTTCCTATGGTTCCGGAACTTCTCCAAAGTTTTAGAACCGATGGGAGTTATCTATTTTAAACCACATCTAGAAATTTTGCATCTACAATCATGAAGGACGAGAAGATTTCTGAATGCAGATCTAGGAAGAGTTATCCTATAGCTATCTGATCAACCGCCATCCAACTTAGCATCTATTCTGGGCATGATTCATTTCATCAAAATGATTGAGACAACTATGATTGTAAAATGTATATAAATCAGACTTGCATTAGAGATTAGATATATAAAACGAGATATAGAAGAAAATATATATAAAACAAAGAAATAAATTAAGTATCTAGAGCTAGTACGTTTTGTAATACTGGAATGTTTTCATCAATAAAATAGCAATTCTGATTTGAGAGAATTATGAGTTGTTAAAATCCTGATTCAAGGAGGAGCAAGGGCCCACTCCCCAAGGACTAGGATATTCATTTATTTGGTATTTATATTTCTTTAGCAAGAAATAGCTTTGATCATTAATTTTGTATTTCTTCATTCTTTCAATTAAATTATGTTGCATACTTGTTCCTATGGTGTTTTAGATAAAACTTTATATTTCTTGCAATTTTTTTCAAGCATTTTAATGTGAGTGTTTTCTTTCAAAAGCAAGAGTGTTTCCATTCTCGCATGGTGTGTTTCCTTTCAGCAAGATTTCAATGTGTTTTATCTTCTAAAGTTTTTATAGTTTGATTTGAATAAGGTTTTACCAAGAAATCCTTAAGTCATTAAATATATCTCCCAGAAAATATAAAAATAGTTACAGCCAACTACTAGATCAGTTAAAGTACTCTTGTTGCATATAACTTCAGACATACCAATTTATAAATATTTTTAGAATTGCAATTCTTAGTCAATTTATGAATTGTTAAGAAGTGAGGAGTTATTACTTCATTAGGAAATTTGTAATCATGAATAAAAATCCATGAAGTATTATCCACTCAGCAGAAACCTCATCTATTGAAAGGAAAATATACTTTACCCTTTAAACACACAGCTTTCAAATCCTTCTCTCCTACCAGAGATAGACATTTTACAATTTTCGTATTTGACCAATGTGATTGAGGAACGTTATAGACTAATAACTTGTTACATATATAGTACTAATTTTATTTATTGTTAAATTTTTACACAAATTACAAAGAATTCAAATAACAAGATGAAAAAGTATAATTATAAAATTTTGTAAGACTAAATAACCTATAAATAGCACACACCAATATTTTTTAGTTTAAGTAGAAACCCCTTTCATTTTTGTGATTTTCCAAAATAGCCAAGCAAATTCATTGCACCCTTTTTTGATCTGATTGAATTTGTAACGTTATTACCCTTATTTCAAGAATCCATGACTACTTAGGAAGGCTCTAGAATTCGACGGCTTAGGGTTAGATGGATCTAAGGCCGGATGGATCTCGGGGTTAGACGACTAGTAGTTGGAGGGCTCTTTTGTTAGACGGATCTATGGTTGGAAAACCAAGGGTTTGATGGGTAAGGGATTGGATGACAAAGAGGTTGGATGACTAAAGTTTTGGATGACAAAGTTTGATGGTTAAAGGGTTGGATGGCTAAGAAGATGGACGACCATATGGTTAGATGGGTGAGGGATTGATGGCTAATGGGTTGGATGGCCGAGGGGTTAGATGACTAATGGTTTGGATGGGTCTTAGAGTTTGAAGTTGGAAAAACTTTGGGTTGGATGGCTTGCAGGCATGGTCTAACAACATTTGTTATACGATGCTAGCTAGTTATGTTTACTTCAAAGTGAATATGCACATGAAATGGATGTGAATTACATTCATAAGCTCTTATATATGTTTAAATATAGAGGTGAAATGAATATTAAAAGGGAAATGTTGGTAAAAAATTTGGTGAATAAGTCGATAAGAATCAAAGAAAATTTTCCAATCTGACTTTTCATATACCTTGATTTTGCAAGTTTACAAAAATTCGTCAATAAAATTGTTCTTACCTCACAAGCACCTTCCATTGAAGTTCCATCAAACTCACTACTACCTCCCTTTGAAGGTCCCTAAATCATGTTAGCACCTTCCCTTAAAGGTCAATTAATGCTCTCAGACCTTATCTTGATGGTATGTCAACACTTTCAACAGCTACACTGATATGTTGGCGATATCATCATTGATATCTATAAAACTAGGGAGACATATTCAATCAGGTCTTAAAAAATCCATCTCATGTGTCTTCTTGTCACTATCCAATGAATGTTCTTTGTCACAAAAAAAAATGGCTTATCCACCTATACGAACACAAAATCAATACATACGAAGAAAATTTAGAACCAATGCCTCCTCGATTCCTTAGTTAAAGGTTCCACATCCCCCTCCTTTTTAACATGTGTTATCTACCATGTTATGTTAGGAGGTCTTATTTATACTAGACTTTGAAATCTCAGTTCACACATCCTTATAAACATACTTTATCTAATCAAATAAAAATTTCATTACTCTAAAAATGAGTAAATGTGAAACATTTTCCCCTAATTAGGTATGTCCATATAGCATGGGTTAACCTTTGAATTCCTTGAACTTATGGCCTTTCTAATGTTAACACATGGATCATCATGATAGTAGTCACATCAAAGATTTTTTCCATCATCCACCAACCATCTTATCATTCTAAGGATTTTAAAGCATATGGTCTTTCATCACTATCCTTGAAAACCTTAAAGATAATAACCACGACTCTATTCATCACATATTTCACAGGATAAGTTCCTCCTTAGTAGGAACCCCTCAATAATTACTTCAATCCTACCTTGTATAAAAACCAAAAACATATCTTGGGAAGACATTTGTAGGTCATGCACATATATTCCTTCCTCCTCGAAACGGTCAATTAAGATCTTTCCTCACTCAAATTAAAGTCAAAATAAAAAATAAAAAACCATTTGGATACATTCCTCAAAAATCAAAATAAATGATAGACTGATCCCTTTGAGGACATCTATCCATCAAAGTTATAGACCGCTCCTTGAAGGACGACTATCATCTCAAAACCAAAAGTAAAAATTTGAATGATTCCTCGAAGGAAAACTACCATTCAAAAGTGTAAACCATACCCTTGAAGGATGGCTATCCATAAAAAAGGATTCCCGTGTTGATTTTCCTTCAAAATTTAAAGTATCGAAAGCATCCAAGAAAGTTTCCAGCATTGATAAACTTTCCCATAATAAGAAAAATTCCCGCATTGATCAGTTTGCTTCAAAATCAAATAATGTAAAGCTAGGGAATTTCCCTATGAAACCAGCTGAAAGGAGAATCCTCTTTTCCCACACAACCTACATATATAGGCCCTTCTCATGTTCTAGGAAAGTTCACTTTTTCACTTTATCTTTATATTCAAAATCCTACGTGTGACTACCCATTGTTAATAATTTGTTTACAATTGTTGTAAAGGCCAAATATGTAAGCGCTTTCATTCAGCTTTCTTCCCAACACATATGTATCAAATACAATCTAAAGAAATCAATCCACATTTCATTCCTTATCATGGCTATGACAAACATTAAATTGAAAATTCATCTACATCAACATCGACGTCATCACCTAAAAATACAAACAACATACAAAACATCATCAACGTCAACATCAACATCAACATCAACATCAAAAACATCATAAACATCAACATCAACATCATCACAAAGAAATAAAATATAAAATATTAACATCTCTTAACATCAACATAATCTTCAATACATCTCAACATGACTTTATTGTTTCTAAAACATCACATTTATTCAATCGAAATAACATTTGTCAACTGATTTCCTCCTCGAGTATGTTACTTTCTTGATTACCATCAGACCCCCATCTAGTCCTCGTAAGTCCACCTTTGTGGAAACATAAATTTGTGGTCCTTTGACCTAATCAAATCGTCAACCTATTATCCCCGGTTTTGTTAAGTCATATTTCTATAGTACATGAACCCTTTGGTTCCCCTATCACTTGAATTCTCATATTTGTAAGACCACCTTTATGGAAACATTAATTTTTGGTCCTTTGACCTCATTAAATTTTCATCTTTTGTATCATTAAGTCATATGTCACAATATGGTGGAAACAACACTATATGATCTAAAATATCAGGAACCACCCTTTGGTATAGAACACATTGATAAAAACACACAACATCATAAGATGAAGAAACACCACCACACTTTAAACATTCACATTAACATTATTTTTCACCCAACAAGTTGGTAAAGTGCGGGTAATACACATTTATTCCATGAGAGAGAGATAACTCTCATCACCATACACATCGATAATATAGATAATGAACACCAAGTGGAAACACAACAGATACATTCACATGATCATAGTTACAAGTTGTCACATTAAAAATATCATCACATTACACTTCCCATCTCCTCCACCCCCATGAATAACAATCATAACTCCAATCTTTCCCATAGATTCAAGAGTAAGAACCTCTGCTATGATACCATATGTAACACCCACATAATTGACCCACATAAATACAACACAAAAATACCAATAATAATTTTTTTGACTTAGATTGCTTGATACATGACACCACATAGGATCACTCAGGTTAATATACAACACATGAGATGATTACCCAACCATGGACCCACGTATAACATGAAACACATGACGCACATCAAAGCAACATTTCCCAAAATGGAAAACTAGAACAATGATCCCACTATGATATACAACCTATTGAAAATTTTTGCACTTGTCCAAATATGGGAAACTTGAAACTTTTTTACGATGGATGGCATTGATAAAGTGAACCTATCTAGGGGATACATTAAAATATTATTATGTTTTCAACAGAACAATTGATGATTACACGTAATTTGCATCTATGTGTGTGTTAGTGCGTAATCATAGCACCCCTAAATGGCCTGAGTGCGAGAAGGGAAATCATGTGATTGCATAACATGGGACCATCTCTCAACCTGTGATACTTGTAAAACTTGAGATGGACCTCCAAAGAAATCTGGTTCTTACTTCCTAATCTACCTACCACTAGCTGCCCCAAAGGTGCAGGTGAAACTATCTAATCCTAATCTAACCATTCCAAGGAGACAGGAGATAGAGAGATAGAGGGTGAAAGTGATCCTACACTAAGCGTTGATACACCGAAAAGGAACTTGTGAGATACTCTATTAAGGGAGAATGAAACAGGGAAGAGGGAATTGAGGGAGGTTAAACATAAGTGACACAGACCCAGATCCAAATCCACCATTGAAACTCCACGAAGCACAACATCTTACACCTGCAAATGTGAAATACATACACAGAGACCAAGCATGAGATATAGAGGAACAGAGAAACAACAAAATGATGCCAAGGGTTGAAAGACTATTACATGTGGTGCTCAAAGGCACAAATACACTCTCCAGACATACGAGAAGGCCTACACTCAAATGGGGTTGGGAAAAATCTTTGACAGAGTTTCCCCACATCTAAGAATGTCTCTCCCCTTCTCAAATGAGAAGTGTTTACAATATATAGATGATGAAAACTAGAAAACAAAGGAGAAAATTGACTCTACTCTTAAAATCAAACCACTAATCATCAATGCTCGCCATGAATCCACCCATAATCTTTCAAGTCCTGGTTCACCATTTCTCTTAGGCGTGTTGAAGAAGGAAGAACGGAGGCTTGAATCAGATTAGATCTAGTAGTTGAAGTGATCAGATTCTTCATTAATGGCCTGAAATATGTTTTCCCATTTTTTACCCACCTAACCTTGTCAAAATTAAATTTTCAGATACCATGGCATAGAGGAGGTGTAGACCTTTCAAAAGGTGCCAAATTTGTTTAATTTCATGCACTTTGGATTGAAAGATATGTCCATTTCAATGTTAGAGTCGGGTCCGTGCAAAAATGGAAAAAACCAATTAGCGTAATGGATCCGCGTGCACGAAACTCACTCTGTGCCTTTTGGTACCCAAAATACAAATTACAAAAATTGCCACGTAACCCCATAATTCATTTTGTCAAAAAAACCAACTTCAGTGCCCACAGTCCACATTTTCCATTTAGGAAAAAAGTCTCTCCCAGGGCGTCGGCCCGCATGCAATTTAGGCTTGACACGTGGCTCCTTGGGCATCGGCAGAGGTGCGGGTCCTTTTTATACTTTACGCTTTCTCGGGAAAAAGATCAAATTGCCTCCAATGACCCACCTTTCCACCTTGAATTTTCAACATGGCCACGTGGCGAAATGGGCGCTCATTTGGAAACCCACTCAAAATTCTACTTTTGAAGTAGTGTCATGTCGACATGTGGCTTCTTCCACCAACACCTTTATAATTAGTCATTTTGGGCCCACTTTGTCCACCTTTTTGACTTTTTAGCTATTTACTCGCCTATCCTCGGACACTGGGACACATGGAGGCTTGGTGCTTGTTTGAGTCTCTGTTTTGGATTCAATCTTTGGAGGAGTGCCAATGAGACGCGTGGCACTCTCCGTTGGCTCTTTGACTTTTCAACGGCCGATGAAACCCCACGGGCTTGCACCCACTCTTGAAAATTGTGTCGCTTGGGAAAAGTAAAATAGTTTCAAAGCCCCTCAGAGACCCGCCGGCCCGCATTCACACTTGGAAAATTTCCTCCGTAGCACTGCAGACCCACTTTTGGGAAAAAGTCATCCTCGGGCCCGCCGCCCCCGTATTTTCCACTTGGAAAACAATAAATCCTTTTCGGACCCACTAGCCCATAATCATAGTTGTTCCCCTTTGCAAAAAGTGGAAAAATGTCAAAATGTCTCCCGCCACCCCACCGGTTTGCAATTTTCCATGGCAAAAAATCTTCCCTAGGCCCGTCGGCCCATAATTTGAAAAATACGAAAAGTTCGAAGGACTTATTTATATCTCTGGAAAGGGGAAGAAATTTCCTATCTGATGGAAATTATTTCAGGAGGCCTTAAGTGCTTAGAATATGTAAAAATTCATATTGAATTAGAAAAGGGGAAAATGGTGTCAATTGACCCAAAATAAGTGTGAACTTATTTTGGTCAATAGTTTAGTGACTCATGGGGATCACCTACCTGCTAGGTGAAATGATCAGTGGCCTCAAAGCATCCATTGGGCATGGATTTTGCCTGGTAGACACAAGTCTGATATGAACTTAAAAAACCTTATCCCCGAGCCACTGGAAACCATTATAACTAGAGATGACCCACCGATGCCACTTCTATCATGTCATGTGCGCAACAAACAAAACACAACAACACTATATACAAAAATGGAAACAATAGATTCTCTATGTGGAACATGTAGAGAATGCACAAGCACTTCTTCTGCTAAAAACAATGTAAACCTACTCCTACACTAAACAGAGAGAGAAATGGACTCAAACAAAACCTACAACTAGCAGGGAGAATTAGCTTCCCTTCCTCAAGAGGGGAAACCATGCAAATTATTTAACACCGAATATGGCTACTTATATGAGTAAAAACTAACAAGAGGCTAATCCTCCACCCAAATCATCAAGGTCTCAACTATAAACAAGACAAATACCTATTTTAGTTGCTCTGTATTTGGATTGAAGAGGCATTGCAGCTGATCCTTGGTACTTTGGAGCTCATCCTCATGCTTAGAAGCAAGCATGACTGGTTTTGGCTTCTCTCTTATCTCTAATGAAGCCAAGTACCTGATAGGGCATGGTCTGATCCTATGGATGTTCCCATTTTTCTGATTTTCAACTCCAAGAGTGGATTTTTCTTGCTGACCTTCCTGGGTGGATGGTGTGAGAGAGATGATGACATCCTCTTGCCTTTTCCCTTCCTCCTCCTATGAAGAACATGGAAGACTTACATCTTCCAACCTTGGTTCTAGAGGGCTACTATAAAGTGCAGATAGCCGCACTTGAATGCTCTCCTTCATGAAATTTGGATCATGTACTTGGAAGGTGGGTGATGGAGGAGAAAATGATGTGATCTCCTTAGGACCCTCTCCATCAAAGCAATCTTCCAAGTCGCGGACATGTCTACCTCCTTGTTGTCCTACTAAATGTGCTCTACCTCGTCCATGGTGTCCTCTTGATCTCAGTAATCGGCTCACCATGGTTCCCTTCATCCTCAAACATGAATTTTGAAATATCAAACTCTTCTTCAACATTATAGTTTGAAGGGGATGAAGTGGAAGGAAGAACTGAATGTTCTTCTATGGCCTGCTCCACACTTGGAGCCTTTGAAACTATATGATCCTCCTCCATTATGGATTTATCAATCAAATCAGGCACTTCAAATGAAAGCAAAAAATCTTCAATAATGTTTTCTTCACTAAGTGGCCTCAAATTTTATTTGATCTCCTCTAGTTGCTCCTCTTCTATGGGACTTGGATATGGTTCTTCTTCCTCCTTAACTGTGTAGCTTAGATCGATCAGCATCCACTTCGTAAAAGTGCCATTATGGACACTCGCATTCAAATCATATGGACTATTGATCTTCTTTTGCTTGTTCTTGTTCTTGTTCTAATGGAAACTTAGCCTTAGCCACCACTGGCTCTTTAACCTTGAGCTCCTTTTTTGGCTTAACCATCAAGGGGATATTTGTAATATCAAATATGACAACCCAACTCTTCGATTTTTACAATTTCTTCTTTATTGGGTTCCTCTTGTTCCTGATCTCCTTGACTAGATTTTTGAGCATCTTCCCAACATGGACTTGGGAAAGCAAGAGGAGTGGTAATTTGGGGTTCAAACAAATTTGTAATTGTTTGTGGTGGAGATGGGAGTGGAACTTCTTGGTTTTTAAAGGGGAAGACAACTTGGACGGGAAAAGGGAAGAGAAATTGAGATGGGATGGAAGACTAGGAGATGGAGAAAAGAAATCAACACTTGGGGCAGCAAGTGAGGGGCTTGACTCTTTACACTTTGCTGAAATGATAAAGCTTGAGAAGGAGAAAATGAAGGAAAAGGAGCTGGTGACTGACTTACCCATTGACAAGGTTGTCCCTGTACTTTTCTCATATGCCTCAATATCCTCAATCCATTGTGCAAGTAGAGGCAACATTTCAACCATGTAGTTAGTCTTCTCTTGAGGGTTGTAATGTTTTGGCATAGGGCCAGCCCATGGACAAGGTGCCCTATAGCCAATTCTGAATGCCTTCATTTGTGTTGTAGCCCTTGAATGAACCATGCCAGCCTCCATCTCTTGAATCTTCTCCTGCAAATCAGCATCTTCCATATAGCTGCCACCATTGTATGTGTCCCCTTGTTCTTGATAAGCTCCATGGCCAAACATGTTTTGGCACTGCTTATATGGGTAAGCATAATGGTTCTTGATCTGACTATAGTGCTGATCTGGAGGAGTTGGGAAATACATTGGAGGTTGAGTGTATTGCTGCTACTGTAAGTTTGAATTCCATGAGAGGAATGAAGTCATGATTGCACAACTTCATGGAATGGAAGAAAATGAAAGATATGGAAACAAAATGAATGAAAATGGATGGGAAAAGATCTGCAACTCATAGAATTGTTTGTTAACCGATGGAGTCACCAGATGTGCTTTACATGTGTCCTCCAAAGGATGAAATTTTAACAAGAACACACCAACCTACCAAAATGAAGTGGTGAGGTGCTTCTAACCTCGTTGTCCCACCTGGTGTGCCAAAATTGTTACTGCATAATCATAGCACCCTCCAATGGTCTCGAGTGTGAGTGGGGCATTCAAGATAATTTCACAACATATGACCATATCTCAAGCCGTGGGACTTGTAAAACTTGAGATGGACCTCTCAAGAAATTTAGTTCTTGCTTCCTAATCTACCTACTATTAGCTACCCCAATGCAGCAAAACTATCTAATCCTAATCTAAGCATTCCAAGGAGACATGGAGAGAGAGAGGGTGAAAGAGAACTTACACTAAGCAATGATACACCAAAAAGGAAGTGGTAAGATACTATGTTGAGGGAGAATGAAATAGGGAAGAGGGAACTAAGGAGGTCGATGGCGAAGTGACACGCACCCGCATCCAAATCTTCCATCGAAACTCCATGAAGCACATCTTACACCAAAATGTGAAATACATACACAGATAGAAAGCACAAGAAAGAGAGGCATAGAGAAATAAAAAATGATGCCAAGGGTTGAAAGACACCACAAAACAAGATTTTATTTCTCTATAAGGTGCACAAACTATTACATGCGGTGCTCAGAGGCACAAATATGCTCTCCAGGCATAGGAGAAGGCCTACAACTCAAATGGAGTCGAAATGACTTTGACAGAGTTTCCCCACATCCCAGAATGTCTCCCCCTTCTCAAATGAGAAGTGTTTACAATATATAGATGATGAAAACCAGAAAGAGAGAGGAGAAACTCAAATCTTCTCTTAAATATTTTACAATATAACACGAAGGCTTTAGTTAAAAGACTCAATTAAACACAAAAATCATTGATCACTCATGCCTAAGGTACACCCAAAGACTTACAAACAATATTTATCAACAAATGATAGTGCAATGAATTTAAATTTGTTTGTCTCATCACAGATGAAATATCTTCTTGAAATGAAATTACAAATGCCACTAAATTGTCACAAGGACGAGATCTTGTGTGATTTCACAAATATTTCAAGGTCATATTGCAATCGAATGAGTAAAACTACTTTTAGGCATTCTGAAACAAAATAGACAATAATTGATCCAAGATGGACACAAATTGATTTCAAAATTGTTTAGATTCATCACCAGGAGAAAGTTACATAAAACAGTCTCAGAGCTTGTCAATGGCTATACACTCACAACAAACTTGACATGATAGAAAATATAACACAGAAGAAATTAACAGGTTATCTCAAATTGGTCTCTTAGGAAAATGACTTTTCTCTATTTTTGTCTCAGAATTCAACTGCCGACCATTTGCAAGAGTATTCCCATTGCATTTATACATTTTACTCACTCAATTTTCCCCCAAAAGAGAATACTTTGAGGGACCTTTTCTTGTTACTAATTTGCCTCGAAAGAAAAATTTAACAAATTTACATCCAAAAGTTGCCAGTGGACCAATTGTGAACTCGATCACATTTATTGGTCCCTCAACTAATAACTAGGATGCCATGCCACAAATTTTAGGAAATCCTCTAATCATTCTCATTCTGTCATGTGAGAAATCACCTTTTTAATAATTTTCTGGAGGCTTTGCACAACTGGATTTGACAGGTAATCCTTTTTACTCTCGAGGCAACACCTTTTTCATCTTTTGCGCCTGTAACTTTCATCATTTCACCCTTTTCCCTTTCTTTCCTCTGCAACTCTATTCCACATCTAGTTTCTTTGGGAATTCCAATTTTTTGCAAGTGCCCAAGCAATTCCAACTTCAAAATATTGATCTTAACAATCCTTGGACTCACAAATTAAGTTCTAAATCCATTCAATGACACTTTATAGATAGAGACGACAAGGAATTTCATCAAAGAATGATGAAAAATAGTCTAAATTTGCATCTCCAAGAGTTTTGGAGAAAAAATGGCAGAAAAACACATGTGATGCATAGCAACCGTTGATTCTTCCCCTTCTCTACTTTATTTTTTATTCATCCATTGTGTTTTCCTGGCACAACAAAAAGGTGAGGTGCGTAGGCAAGTTTTTAAATAAGCACATGCCTTCCACGTGGCTCCGGTCCAAGAAAAACACACTTTTCCCTTTGAAAATTCTCGAGCAAAAAGGAGCCAGTGGAAGCCTCCACGTATCACCTTGTACACCTCTCGGTATGATCCTTAAAAGCGAGACCCCAAAGAAGCGTAAGTTCAGCACATGTCTCGGTCTAGCAGAATTGTTAAGAAAGTTGAAGGATCGGTGGAAGGCACCATGTGTCTAGGGTCTGACATAGTTTTCCTTGGTCATTTAAAAGTCCATACAGGGCAGAGTGAACGGAGCCCTCCAAGTGTCCTCCTAGTGGTTCTTAAAAATAAAACTTAGGGCCGAACCCCAAATAGGCATGGTCCCTCCACGTTTCCCGTGCCTTAGAAATTCTCTTAAAAATTCTAAGTATGGACAGAGCCGTGAAACCTCCACATGTCTCCCAGTGCAACTTTCGGATGGCACCCGAAAGTGGAGACCCTAAACAAGCGTCGGCCTATCGCGTGTCCCTTGGGTGTGATCGCAAGGTGGGACCCTAAGGCATATCCTCAAATGAGTTCCGACCCTCCACATGTCCATGGTCACCAAAACTATATTGAGCACATGAAAAAAGCTGTTTAAGTCTAGGTAAGGCAATGAAACCTCCATGTGTCTCCCCCGGTGCAACTCTAAGGCCAAACCAAAAGGAAAATTTTCGATGAGCTCCATCCCTCCACGTGGACAAGATTTGTGTTTTTAGTGAGCCTTAGAGTTTTCAAAGTGCCCCACCGAGCCGCATCCAACCAAAAAGGGCCACATTTCCGTTGATGTTGTGATGTAAATTTGACGGGGAAAAATACACCCGTCAAACCGTAAAATGTAGGAGAATCACCATTTGAGCCCAGAAATGAATCTTTCTTCACGGACAGAGAGTTTGGAAATGATATAAGGCCCAAATGTTACCCTCCAAGTTGCATCCAATCATGTTTTCATAGATACTTGGGACAAAAGGACAAGGACAACAAAACGTGATTGTGGAAAAAACGGAAGGAAAGGAAAACTTGAATTTTACGCCCAAGTTACAAATTCTTTTACATGGAAAGAGCAATGAAAAAAATTTAGAATTTTAAGTGATCCTCGACCAAGGATGGGACTGTTCATGGCAATGAAATGGAGGAAAAAAATTTTATGCATCAATACGGAGATAGAGAAAACTCTGAGCTCGCAAACTCGATGACTTCAAGGAAAAATAGTGTAAGATTAATTTGAGCACCAACATCGGCTCCAACTCGGGGATGGGCACTCCCTATTAGTGCCACAAGAACAAATAGTAGACCAGGTTCCAAAAACAAACCATTAGGTAACAGAGTCAAAAAATGAGCTTGTAGAGCAGAACAATAATAACCAACTCCCCCAAGGATGAACCAAGAAACCAACAAAACGGCTACTAAGGACCGAGACAAACAAAAACACAAAAACACAAAATCATAAAGAAACCAAAATAATATACACTTTGTATAATGGAGTATACCTTGACTCTGAGGAATCGATTAAGGAAATGTTTCAAATGCCTGTCATTAACAGGTAATTCAAGCAGCTCCCCATCTAAGTCTTTTAGGAAGAAGGTATTTTCACCAATTCGAATGTCAATTGAATAAGGGTCCATCCACAATGCATCAAATTTACCATGCTTTCCCTTATCTTCATGCCTTCTATCTAATAATAGCACCAGATCCCCAATGCTAAAAACTCTTAGAGTCACCTTCTTGTTAAATAGCTTCTTCAAATTTTCTTTGAACTTTACATGCCGTTGATGCGATGCCCTTCTTTCTTCATCTAAGTCAATAATCTGATTGATTCAAGCATCATATGGACAAACTTATTGATCTTCAATTTGTCAAACAAACTGAAATAAAAATAATTGCAAATGAAGGGGCAACAAATCTTGAGTTCCATACACCAACTCAAATGGACTTTTACCAAGAGCTCTTTCAACAAAGTGATTCTATCACCTCAAACAGAAAACTTTAGTTTCTCACCCCACTTCTTTTTTTCATCTCCAAGGTTCTTCTAATGATCTTCAACAAGTTTTTTTGTTGGACTCAACTTGTTCATTTCCTTAGGGAGTGTAGTTAGAAGCATATGTCAAATTGATTTTATCCTCTTTGAAATTTTCTACCAAAGGTTTGGCTCTAAAACTCATGGCATTATCAGTAACAACCTTAGTTGGCACCCCAAATCTGTAGATGATGTGATTCAGCATGAAGTCCATGATCACTTGGTGTGTTGCTTTCTTGGTGGGGATTGCTTCCACCCACTTAGTGAAGTAGTTAGTAGCTACAAAAATCCACTTATGACTAGCACTGGAAGGATTTGAAATTTCACCAATGAAGTCCATTCCTGATTGTTTGAAAGGAGCTTTAATTGACACAGGTTGTAAAGGAAAGGATCCTGAAGCTTTCATTATTCTAGAAAAATGCTGACAACTTTCACATTTTCTAACTAGCAGAGTTATATCCTTGAAAATGGTGGGCGAGCAATAACCATCTCTCAAAAATTTATGAGCTTTGACCCTTCCAGCAAAATGTCCCCCACAAACTCCTCCATGGAGATTAACAATGATTCTTGGGGCTTCATCTTCAAAAATTCATCTTAAGAGCACTCGCCTCCGAGTTCTTCCAAGCTAACCCAAAATCAGTAATGACATATTTTTGAGAGGCTTACATAAGAACTCTTTTCTTATTTTTATTCAAATGTTCATGGAAGCATAGATGTCTAAGATAAAATATTATATCTTTGTACCATTCGAACTCATCAATTTTTGAAGGACATCAACCCTTTCTTCCTCTACTTCATTCACCTCAATGGTTTGCAAGTTGCTCTCAGCCATAAGCTTAGCTAAGCCCAAACCTCTTACCAATTTTTTGGTTTGGATATCCATGTCATACTCCTGCAACTTGTTTACCCATCTGCATATTTTTCTTGAGACCTCCATCTCTGATAAGATATCTTTCACCATGGTGTGGGGAACATAAGAAACAACTTTGGAACTCATAATATAAGGCCTGAAAATATTTGTTTCTTTCACCAAGGAAAATGCTTTCTTCTCCATGATGGTGTACTTCAACTCAGCTCCTTGCAATGCCTTCCTAAAAAAGCAATTGGTCTCTCAACCCCTTCATCATCCTTCCTTCTGTAACAATAAATATGCAATGGTGTTTTCTGAAGAAAAAGAAAACATTTGAAAAGGATTCTTGTAATTTGGAGCTACCAAAATAGGGGCATGCTTCAATTCTTCTTTGATCCCATTGAAATATTGAATGAAGCTTCTTCCCATCTGATAACTTGCTCCTTCTTCAGCATGCTAGTAATGAGGATTGTCACCGAGAAAAGTTAGACACAAATCTTCTCGATAAAGTTTATTTTTCCAAAGAAGGATTGAATTCCCTTCTTGGTTCTTGGAATAGGGACTTTGCTGGTGGATTCTACCCTTTTAGGATCAATCATGACCCCTTCCTTTGATACAATATGACCAAGAAGCTTTGCCTTTTACACTCCAAAATGGCACTTCTTGGGATTCAATGATATGCCATACTCTCTACACCTTAACATCATTTTCTCCAAGTGTTGCAAATGATCATTTATTTTTCTAGAAAACACAGTTACATCATCTTGATAAACAAAAATGAAATCATTAATATAACCAACAAATGCTACATCCATTGCTCTTTGGAAAGTTTATCCAACATTCATTAAGCCAAAAGACATCCTGAAATAGACATAAGTTCCCCAAGGAGTGGTAAAGGCAGTCTTTATTTTTTCTGACTCCTTCACAATAACTTGATTATAGCCAGAGAAACCATCCAAAGTGGATAAAAATTTAGAACTAGTTACCAATTGTAGCATATTCTCCATGTTTGGAAGAGGGTTATTATGTTTCAATGATGCTTTATTCAATTTCCTAAAGTCTCATGCACAACCTTATATCACCATTCTTTTTTCTAACTGGCACTAAGTTTGCAACCCAAGAAGAATACCTTGTTGGCTAAATTATCCCTCCATCCCTTAGCTTCTTCAATTCTTCTTGCATCTTCATGGAGAGGAGTGGATTAATCAGCCTTTGATTTTTTCTAAATGGCTTGGCATTTGTTTCAAGAGGAATTTCATGTTGAAACAAATCCTCTCTGTATGCTTTCATTTCAGAATAAGACCAAGCTAGGCAGTCCTGATATTTCTTCAACAATTGGACATAGGACTGTTTTTCCTCCTTGTTTAGATTTCTTCCCAACTAGATCTTCCTTGGTTTCTCCTTTGTGCCAAGGTCATGCTCCTCAACATCTCTTGAAATCGACATACTTCTGTTAATAATGCAATCAACATTATCAAAGTTTGATTCAAGAGCAACCAACCCTCTAGGAATGGTATTAGTTTTCAATTGAATGATATATTTTCCAAACAAAGTTTCTTTTCCCTCAACTAAACACACCATTGGCTCCCAATCAATACTTTGGTTGGAAAAATCACCTTGGTTCTATAGAAACCATTTTATCTGGGCATCATCATCAAACACTTGCCAATTTTTAATGTTGTCAGGGACAAATGGCCTTGTTAGTACTTTAACATTATATTCACAACTAGGGGACATTGAACAAATTTCAAATCAAGATCCCAATACTACAAGCTGGTCTGCAACAACATTGAACTTCCTATCATGGTGCAAAATATTAAATGAGTCAAACATCTCAATCAAATCCTAGACTGCATGCTTGTATTGTTTCATTCTCTGATTTTTAGTAGCATACAATTTTCTAATTTTCTTGACAATCAGTTCTGAATCTCCCTTGACAATAATATCCTTAACAACATACTTCCAAGTGATTCTTAATCCTAACAACAATGCCTCATACTCTGCAATATTGTTAGTGCATTCAAAGTTAAGTTTGAAAGAAAAAACAAACTCTTCCATGCTTGGAGAAATCATAACAATACCAACACCATTTCCAAATTTAGAGCAAGCTCCATCAAACAACAAAGTCCAAGGAGAGCCTACTTGTTCAAGACACTTGCATTGATCAATTTTGTGTTCTTTACCATCAGAAAATCCAACAAAATTATCAACATCAACATCAGTGTACAACACTTCATAAGAGGCATTGTTGGGATCTTCTATGAGATGCAACATCTTCTTTTCTCCATACAACTTGACAAGGATGCCCTCAATTGGAATGGTGGCATAAGACATATCCATTTGAACACTCCCACCAACACTTGTAGGCCATTTTCTAGACAACAACATACCCCATTTGGCAGGGAAATCAACAATAACAACATCAAGTTTCAAGTTCTTACCTCGAATAAGCTGCAAGTTGTACCACTAATCTTTAACACATCTAACAAATGAAACCTCTCTAGATTCCATGGTAGTACATCTTCCATATGTTGTTGTCACTTTGATATCCAGTTCATTCATGACCTCAAGAGGCATGACATTGCATGATGCTCCCGAATCAAACATACAATT
Organism: Taxus wallichiana var. yunnanensis; assembly: GCA_018340775.1. Classification (NCBI taxonomy): domain Eukaryota; kingdom Viridiplantae; phylum Streptophyta; class Pinopsida; order Cupressales; family Taxaceae; genus Taxus; species Taxus wallichiana. The sequence continues at coordinate 650,592,605 of CM031238.1, forward strand.
GTGCAGCAGTCTATCCTTAATGATCGAATTATAAAAATGGATCAACATTCAATTGAGACTCAACCAAAGATGTTCCCAAATAAACCTCAGGTGCTTCCCCAAGATCTTCCAATGCTGGTGGTGTTTCTAGCTCTTCAATGATTAGAGGAGTCTCCATAATGTTTACATTTCGCCTGGGGTACTTTTCTCTTCTTTCAATCCCAAATACACAAATGCCCTCTTCTTTTGCTCAAGAATCCTAAGCAGCTCAATAATTGGAACACTAACTTTGATTTGACTCAAAACTTGGGCAATGTCATATGGAACATACTTGGGCAAGGAAGCATTGGGAGGGAGATTGAGAAACTCATCAGATGGCAAGGGATTTTTGATAGTTTGGGTATGAGGAGAAGTATTAATTTTGTTTGGGACAGCAAGGCCTTTGGCAAATACATCTTTCTTAGGAACTTATTTAGAAATACTAGTAAGCAATGTAGTTTTGGGTTTGATTTGAGGCTGCCCCTTTGAAAAATTTACTCCTAGTGTTATAATCTTTCTCTTAGGAAACAACCGCATTCATCAATAACTACCTATCCTTCTCGATGGGATTCCTCCATCATATTTCTTTATCATTAAATATCTTAGGTATTCAAAGTCATTACTAGGTATTTCAAAATCTCATACCATATCTATTTCAAAAGTATGAGAGGGAGGAAGAAATGGTACCTAGTGGATGCAATCCCAAAAAATTTCAGCAATTCGAGCACTTATCACTTCAATTGAAGTTGCTCCTTATTGTGAACTTGTTGAGAAACCCATCATGCAAACATCATCATCAGTATCATCACCATTATCAGCTTCTTCAAATTTCTTATCTACTTCACATGGAGGATGGGGCAGAAAACATCTTGTTATCTCTCAAAAGTGCACCCTGTAGAGAGATGGCTGTAGGTTTTCTAAGCTTTCACAATTGATCTCTCTTTTGTAGATACAATCGAAACACTTCAAGTCTGTGGGTATACCTATTTTGAGGTGAGTCTCTCGTATCAAGGCCAGCTTCCTTGTTGGTGTATCATAGACTGATTATGGGTTTTGAGAGTCAAATATGACTATAAAATGATTAAAACTAAGGTGATACAACAAATTTGTATGAGGGCTTTGGTGAGTATATGCACAACGATTTGGGAAGGATTTTGATGCATGAACCAATAGTTTTTTTGTAGAATATCTAAGGGCACAACACTTGATTATACCGAGGGAGAATCACAATAGTACTAATAAGTTAACATGCACATTAAAATTAAGCGTAAAGGACTGAATTAGCGAGGGTAATGGTTATTGATTAAGGAATTTGCATTCACAAGAATAATAGAAACATATACAAGACTGCAAAATAACTTGGAAAGGTAAAAATACTTCACACTCGTGAGGGAAAAACTGAAAAAATACTTTTGTACACATATATCCAAAATTCCTCCAAAATTTCTCCCTTGTGCTTTGCAAAGGGACACAATATATAAAGAAACAAAAATCACCCTCTTCCTAAAAATAGCCTAAGGCTTGTACTTTCCTATGCATTCTATTTTTATCCTTTATTTACTAATAGATAAAGGAATAAAAATAGAGCATGCAATTATAAATAGGCATTATTAGCCTTAATTAGAATACAGTAAAACTGAAGTTGATTGTTCTATTTTTAAGAAGAGAAAGATGAATAACTTGCTAAAAATAAGATTCCTTGCTAGGCAAGTTTCTCTCCATGAACATGTAACTCTGTCTTCTTCTCTATTTTGTCCTGTTGTGAAGGCATGTAAAAATAATCATATGTATGTGATAGCATCATGTGGGGACCACCCTTTGATATATGGATTTGTCTTCATTTGAGTGTTGCCACCTTTGTGGACTTTAGCAAATTTGTCAAGGTTTTAGATACACACGGGCCCTTTGTAATAGTTACTACCATACTCACCTCCTCCTTTGATTATTTACCATGACCATACTACATAGTCTATCACCTTTGTAATGAGTACTATAGTATATAGTTGCCACCCCATAGTTGTCGGCCTTGGCATATTTCAAAATTCACCTTTTCGGTGATAAGCATGTATGATGGCATTTTACATTATTTGGAAATGACTATAGTTTGGACTTTGAAAGTCAATGCAATGATAATTTTATTTAAACGTGGGGTTGGCCCCCTCCCCATGATGACTCACCCCTCAATCATGGTGTCAGTGGCATTCTAACTTGGGTTGAGTTTTCTTTGAAAAATGGTGAATATCTCGGGCCGTTGATCTCTATACTGACTGATCGCAAACCATCGATCTTGAACCTGTGGTTAGGGTTTTTAACTTAGCATTTAAGGTAGTTGGTGGAAACCTAACTGTGGTTACTCACCTTGATCTCTGAGCATGATTATTGACCTTTGATCTGAGTCCTTCTTATCTAAAGCCGTCGATCTTGAACCATGGTTGAGTCATGTTGACTCGTCTCTCGAGTTTGCATGCATTAAGGTAACTCAAGCCCATAATGATCACTTCATTTGTTTTTTCACTATGCGGGTGAAGCCTTGGAATTTTTTTTTTTTTACGCCATTGTTTGAAGCTTTTGAGCTTAGTTCCTTCTGCAAAATGGTTTCCTAAACTCTCGTGATTTGTATTTTCATATGTTTGATCTATTTAGAGCTTCTAAGCATTTATGGGGTGCTATTGTTGATTATTCAATACCCGGCTCTGTTATGTTTGGTCTTTGCAATGGCCTCCATGGTGAGTTATGAAGCTCGATTATTCTTTGTTTTCGGGATCTATGTGGTCTATTGGCCGCCATAGTTGTTCTCTTGGAGCTCGGTCCTGTGCAACTGTGAATACATACTTGTATGGCTTTGGTTCTTGACCATTTTTGAAAGCTCTGGTTAGAATTCGTGGCTCCTTTAATTTCGAGGATTCGACCATTACCATTTGAAATTCTTCCGACTACGGTTAGAGGTAACTCTGTATTCACCTTTTTATGAATGGCTTAGTAGTATGAATACTTTGTTTTTCTTGATATTGATAAGCTTGTGTCACCATAACTTTCTTGGTTATTATTGCTAGCTTTCTTCAAACCGACTATGGAGGGTTTGCTAGATAGCTTACATTCTGAGTATTCCATACTTTGCTTTGCTATCTCTCGATTTGTATTTTTTCATTGAGATTTTATCTTTATATATTTGCGGGCTTGCATTTTTGTGCACTTGAATGTGGTCGTTTTTTTTTCTGATATCATTTGAGCTTGAATTCTATTGCTCGTAGTGTTCTCATGATTCCATAAAACTGTGGAAAAACCTTCGGTTCTCTGTGTTATCTCTCGTACTTTGACTTCTCGACCTTAAAATGGTGACTGTAGGTATATGTTGGTTATAAAATCTACTCATATCCTGATTAAGTTCTTTTGAAAGACAACCTAGAAATTTAATTCTTTGATCAAAAGGTCTCAGATTGTATTATGTTTTCTTATTTTTACCTCTAATCAATTTAGAAGGATTAGTGAGTTCATTCTCCTAGCCAAATTTGTGTGAATCTTGTCAATGTTGCATTGAAACACCACTTTTGAAGCTTTCTTCAAAACTTTGGATCTTGAAGAATATCTCAGACCCATTATCTGTATCACAAGATTTGTTGCTTGATTATTTTTGACTTTGATGGTTTGTCCCGAGGACTCCACTTTGTCTCGGCTTCGAGAACTTTCCTTTTATTTACTAGACACCATTATCTTAAATATTCTATTTCAATCTCCATTTTGTACAAAAGCTCTAGGTATTTGTAATTTTTTAACTCGTAATAAAAACTTGAATTCGTTAAATCACTTTGTCAATGCATTCTATGTTTTTGATCTGAGTTCTAATCTATCCCATGGGACATTTTCATGTTTCTCATGTTCTGTCAGTTGACTCAAATATTTTTTTCCTTCGATCTTATTATGGGTCTTCACTGGGAATTTCAGCTTCTTTCTGTTGAACTGAATCTGCATCTTCTTCTCTACGTTAATAGATCTATCTCCATCATCCTATGCATATTTAGATCCAAAATATACTTTTTTCTTGAAGATTGAAAACTCCTTTCTACAACTTTGTATTAGACATCATTCTTATTTCAGTTGTGAATAACTTTGAAACATTTGATTCTGAGAAATGAAAACTGTAACTGAAAACTAAACTTAAGATGTTTTGTATCTTGTAAGTGGCTTTCTGGAAATTGTAAACAATTCTTTATCTGTTGTAACGCCATTTTCAGGCATAAGCCTTGATTCAGATGCTTTGTTGAAATACAATAACTTATTTCTTTTACTTAGATACTTTATTTCCTTGATAGTAGTATTTCTGGCATATGGAAAATCTGAAATGTTGATTCTTCATGGCGAAGCCCTGGAAATTTTTTCCAGAATTCTCTCTTCCATCCATTTCAAGCTATAGTAGTTGTACTTTCTAATCAAGAATATAGAACATAACACTTCATGTTGAAGCTGATTTGGTAAATAAAATTAAGACATCGTAACTGTTTATCTTGATCATGGCATGCTTTACTGCTTTTTTGTATCACTTACTTGATTTAAATAATTATTTTAAAGCATGTTAGTAGTTGAAAGTAACATGATGAAAAGTTGTAAATTTCTATTTTACATGACAAAGCCCTGTCAAATTTTACCAAAATCTTCTTTATTTTGTTTCAGTTATAAACATTTCTTTCCAACCAAACATCATCTTTCAAATTCTAATTCTTCTTCTTCCTGAAAATTTGAAACATGTGCTTCCATTGTCACCTCTTTTCGTATTGTAACTTCTTCCACTTTATAACAGCTTATTGAAACTTTGAGTTACATTCTTTCTGCATTCCAGCATGTGGTTATAACTTATCTACTTTTTCATTTCGTAATTTGTACCGCACACTTAAGAAAATAGTTAGAAAATACTTAGGCTTTTGGCCTCTCTTATGTCCATGTTCTTCTTTTCTTTTCTCTTTCTTCTTTTTGAGTTAAAAAAGTATGCATGTTGTTTGTTCTTATGTAGAATACATCTACTGTTAGGAAAGATTCATATGCATGAAGTAGGACAATGTAGGAATATGAATTGATCCTTGAGCTCATAACTAACGCTTAACTTTTCTTGTTTTCAGTGCACAAAGTGGCTTTTTCAATGGAGATGGATAAGGAAAAAGAAAATTGGAATAGGGATGCTTCAATCAAAGAAAGAAACTGCTAAGGCAATGATGGGTTTAATCATACTCCTTTACTTTCTCTTTCATCCATGTGTACCTTTTATTTCAGTAGTTGTACTTTACTTTTCGGTTACATCCCACGGCTTGTATGGGAAACATTTGAAAACTCCTTATGAATAAAACATTGAATTCCATAAATTGAGTTGTGTATTTCCTTCGCATTTCAAGCTTCGAATGGAGTGTATGATGAACTAAACAACTTATTAGCATAATTAAATGCCTTAATTATGAAGGAAAGAAACATTGATGAGAACTTGTAACATTCAGTAATGAACCCTAATTTTATGATATCTGTATTTATTTTTGTTGCTTCAAAACTGAGAACTTCACCTACTCTGTAATTTGTCGTCTTCATCAAGACAACACAGTTGTCCTTTGGGGCTTTGTGTTATTTTGCTGAAGATGGCATGAAACTCCAAACTATGTGATATGTTATGTTTTTTGACAGCACACATAACTGCAGATTTCATTTAATCTTATAACTAATTCAAGTAACTAATAATCATCAAAACTTCCTTAGCTTAGGTATACTTCACCCATGACTTTCATCGTAATGATGAAATTTTGAGTTCCCCATTTTTAACAAGTGTAAAAATTGTCAACATTTTTAGTGATCCTACGGGAAAGCTACCCGCTTGCTTAAAGACTAGTGCCTTGCTCTTGTCCATTGGGCATGGAATCCAAAACATATAACTAAAATTTGTCTTTTCCGAAAGGTCCAACCCTTCCAAAACAAAATAAAACAAGTTAAGGATATGGTAAACCACATCATGCACATGAATGCACTTATTGAATTGAAAACGATGCAATGTATAGAAACTACACTTATTGAAGGGAAAATCCTACTATAATAATCACTGTAATATTTTCAATAACAGTGTTTGAGAAACATACCATTCACAGAATGGGAAGTTCCTCTCCATTCAGCTTTGAAAGCTGAAAAGCATTGTATTCTTTACAAGTTGAAATCATGTAAGGACCACTCTAGATTGTATTAAACTTCATGTGTCTTCTTGGCTTTGCACGATCAACATCCCACTTTAACACAATATCTCCTTCATTGAAGACCCTGAACTTGGATTTCTTGTCAAAAGTCTTCTTCATTTGTTTCTGATTCCTTTCCATATTCAAATGAGCTTGATCTCTTAGTTATTGTAATTCCATTAACTCTCGCATAACGAACCTACAATGGTTCATTCTCAAGTAGCTCCATTTGATGCAACAAATCTAAAACAGGTAACTCAACCAAATAGGCATTCTTGCTTCCTTTCCGTACACAAGTTTGTATGGTGAATTAAAAATTGATCTTTTAGGAGTCACTCACACCCAAAGTGTTGCATTCAACATCGATGCCAAGCTCTTTGATTATCTTTAAGTGTTCTTCCATGATCCTTAACAGATTCTTGTTAGTACTCTCGGATAAGCCATTACCTTGTGGGTAATAATTTGATGAAGAACTTAGATATATTCCATGGTTGATAGCCCAAATTTTTATCTTTGCACCAATAAATGCTAGAGCATTATCTGATATGATAGTTGCTGGAACACCAAATCTGCAGACTATTCCTTCATAAAAGGATAGTATCGAAGTTTCATTAGCATCTTTCAAGGCTATTGCTTCAGTCCATCATGTAAAATAATATGTAGAAGTTAAGATCCACTTATGTCCTTGTGAATAAGGTGGATTTATTATGCCGATAAAGTCAAGACTCCACCGTATAAAAGGTTGATCAACAGAAAGAGGTCAGCAAGTGCAGCCAAGCGAAACGTTCTTTTCCAACAAAGAAAGCACATTCTTTACACTTTCTAATCCATTCAAAATAGTCCTTGAATATGCTAGGCCAATAGTAACCATCTTTCATAATTTTTAAGGATGTGGTACGTGCTTTGAAGTGACCTCTTGTGGGTCCTTCATGGAATTCTCGATAATACATTCTAAATAATATCATAATCAACACACCGCAAAGAAGATTCCATTTATATCTCTTTTGAATAACACGTTATCAATGAAGATATAAAGTACAACTTGTAATCTAAAATACCTTTGTTTATTTTTGTCCATACCTTTTAGATAAGTGCCATGCTATAGATAGTTAACCATATTAGTCATCCATATTGATTCCCGAATCTCATGAGTGAGCTCAGGCTGTTGATTTCCTGGTTGAACCATGATTTCTGATTGCTGATACGCACTTTCAGCATACTATTTTGAATGATCTGGTTCTATAACTTGTTGTTTTAAATCATCTTGTTCTATAACTTCCTATTTTTCCATTTCAGCAATTAGATTCTCACATAAATCTTTCCTCGAACCATCTTAAGAACCCAAATATCAAAATCGTACTCCATGACCTTCGTTATCTAGTTTTCTTTTTCTCATTCAACTCCTTATTTAGTAAGAATGTTTTCACACTTGAATGAGAAATAAGAACATGGATTTTATTGTTCGGAACCATATACTTGAAATTCTTTAGTCCTCGACTACCGAAAGTACTGCTTTTTCAAAAATGTGTACCTTGTTTCATAATCATGCAAATTATGTCCAAAGAAAGCAATAGGCTACTCAATATTTTCATCATTGACTTGAGTTAATATAGCTGAGATTGTTTCAACTCCTGCAAGTGCATACATTGTAAAATCTTTATCAAAATTTAGATTTGCAAGAGTAGGAGCTTGAGAGATAGCTGTTTTGATTGCTTCAAAACCTTCTCTCCCTTCATTAGTCCAAGAGAATTTTATCTTTTTCTTTAGCACAGTCGTGAGTGGTTTAACTAATGCTACAAAATCTAGAACAAATCTTCTAACAAAGTTGATTTTTCAAAGAAAACTTTGTAATGCCTTCTTATGATGGGGAAATGATAGCTGCAATATGGCTTTGATCCTGAAAGGATCAATTGCTAAACCCTTTTTAGAAACAATATGGCCAAGTAGCTTACCTTGATGTACTGAAAAGATAGACTTTAGTGGATTCAAAGATATTCCAAATTGCCTACACAACTGAAAAGTTTGACTTAAATGTATTAGATGTTCTTCAGAATCTTTTGAAAATATAGTAACATCATCTAAATAAACAAGGATGCTTTTATTTAATAAGCTATGAAAATCCATGTACATCACACGTTGAAATGTTGCACTGGCATTTAAAAGACCAAAAGGCATCCTTTTGTAAGCATAAGTACCCCACTTAGTGGTAAAGGTTGTTTTATATATGTCTTCTTCCTAGACTAAAATCTGATTATATCCACTATAACCGTCTAGAGAGATAGTCTATCTTCGAACTCGAGACTGTTTCTCAAATTCTTATCCATATTTGGGAGTGGGTAATGATATTTTAGTGAAGCCTTATTAAGATCTCTGAAATCTACACATAGTCTGATTTCACCGTTCTTCTTCCTAACAGGAACAAGATTGGCTACCCAACTTGAATGCTTAACTGGAAAGATAATACCCGATTTAATCAACTTAGATAATTCTTTCCTCATCAGAGGTTCTATTTTGGGATTTACAAGCCTTTGTTTTTGTCTAACAGGTTTAGAATTTGGTTGCAACTCAATTGTATGTTGTGCTAAACTGGGATCAAATCCTTTTAGGTCTTAGTATTTCCAAGAAAAAACATCCTTAAACTCTTTGCAAAGATTAATAAATGACTGCTTTTCAGTTAAGGAACATACCTTTCCAAGAAATAGCTTTTTCCCTTCATCAACTCGAGATCTCTTCGTAATTGTCGCGTGAGTTGACATTTTAGTCTTGACCTTTCTTAATCGATCATCGGTCTTTGAAGATGTCCTCCAATGTGACCAGACCTCGAGGCGCTTTATTTGTCTTCAAATGAACAATCTGTCACCATATAAACCCTGAAATTTATCCTAATTAATCAGAGAAAACTCAGCTTCTTGATGCAAAAACTACAGATTTGATCGTCACTTTCAAAAAAATTCCAATTTGAATCATTATCAGGTATTGAGGGCCTAACAATTAACTTTATATGAAGCTGAATTTTGCTATTTTCAATCTGTTCCAAAGACTTCAAACTAGCCCCAACTCGCTGCAAGTTTGTCTCGCATACTTATTTTTAGATCTAAGAATAGATCAATGTTAATAGCATCGAAATATTCCATTAATTCTGAAACTCTATGTCCTAGTAAACTTCATTAATGGATTCTTAGAAACATTGAAATTTCTTACTTGATTAATAACCAACTCGAGTCACCAAAAATATGTAGCATGTTGATACCTTTCTTTTTGGCCCAAAGCAAGCCATAAATTAAAGCTTCATATTCAACTACGTTACAAGTACATGAAAATTGGACATTCAACGATGAGAAATACCTTTCATTCGCTGGGGAAGTGAGCATAAGATGTGCTTCCCCGTCCCTTCTTGTTCTTAGATCCATCAAAATGAAGCTTCCAAATCCCTTCTCACATTGAATCTTCTATTTTGGATAATAAGGGAAGTGGTGTATTTTCTTCATGCATACAATACACACCAAATAGGTGTTCTTCAACTTCCTTAAAAGGATCATGAGCATGTTCTTCCACTGTCTTTTCATCCATAAACATGTTAGAAACACCATCCAATGCTCGAAACATGCTACCTCATAAAAATCGAGATGATCTAGGGCTGAATAATTAGCCACCGCACTTGAAGAGTGAGGCTCAATGTGAAATCTGGCCAATGGTTCTGAATTGATAGTAACTTTTGTACCATAACGAGTAGTGAAAAATAAGGACCAATCTGAAGAGAGATAACCTCCTATTTTTTCCATGAAGTCTCTAGATAAGCATAAGGCAAAGTATGGAGGTAAATCCACAACAGTAACATCTTGTAGAATAGAAACATTTGGGCAAGCATGTAACATCACTTCTAAATTTTTATTGTACCAACTGTATTAGTTACAGTTCCATCAAGCTATAAGACACTCCTTTTTGTAGGCTCATACTGCAAACCCAATTTTTCTACAATCGCTTTTGGCATAACTGTGCTACTTGCACCACTGTCCACCATGCAATTATGAACTAGATGTTCTCCAATAATCAATGATAAATAAAATGGTGGTGGCTTCTTGATATCATGAGCATTCAAAACTTTTGAACCATCCACTTAACTTCTTTAATTATGTCCTGTTCAAATGTTCCAAGGACCATGTTTGTCTTCTCAACTTCCTTTTCTATTGTTTTTGAAGAAATTTGTAGCTTAGCTAGTTCATGAGAAAGTAAATATTGTTGTCCAGGAATACTTAGAGTGTCCCACATTGAGATGTTAACATTATGATTTTTCATTACATCAACAATGTTAAAAGAAGCAACAGTTTTAGAGACAGATTCAACTGTCTTAGAGTAGGACTTAGCAAAAACTGATTTTGCTTCAAACCGCCTTATATATCTGAGGTATAAAAAGTCTTCTTGGATTAGGTTGTAGTTGTTTTTGATGGCCTTTATCAACTGGAACACTTTTTTGTTTTTGAGGAACAACAAGGTTGTTGGTTGACTTTGGAACTATAGATGTTGTCTTATCAATGAGGTAGGATAGGCCTATTTTGTTGTTTTTGACTTTCAGCAGCTTTCCCTTGAGCCCTAGTAGTGAGGATCGCAATGAAATCCTCCTCATTAAAATCGACTAAATTTTTCTTAGGTGCCTTCTGAACATGATTTTCTTATTTCCCACCCTCCATTTGAGGCATGAACAATGTTTCAGATTGAGGTTATGCAACAAGATTCAGATTTAGAAAAGCATTTGGGCAAGTTACAGTTGAATGAGGTTGATTGCAAGGTTTTAACCACTCTTCTGTAGCCATATTAATTGGGACTAAAGCGTTAGATGAACTAGGAGCCTTTGGGTCAAACTTCCTTTACTGGTAAGGCTACCTATAATTTTGATTTTGTTGATAAGGCTTCTTGTTTTATTGATTCTGTTGATAGGGTCTGCTAGGTAATGTAATTTTGTTCTCAATCAAAGTCAAATTATTTCCCATAGTTTGCAAAGCTTTAAATACATCATCTGAATGGAGCTACAACAGTAGGTTCTATGATTGTAATAGGTTGAGGAATATGTGCTAAATCTACCGAAAAAGGGCATTAAAGGATTTGGTGCTAATTTTCCAGATTGAATAAGACTATTCTCAGCTTTCGATATCAATATCATACACCGCTAAGAGTGTTTCTCCCCGATCAATCAATCATAGTTGAGATATCACTATTTAATGCCCTAAGATAATAGAGGAAAGCATGATCAGCTCGAGGCTTGACACTTGCTGGAATTCTCTCCCAAGTTCTGGAAAAATGGATATTGAAACTAGACATAAACTCATTGGGAGATCTTTTAATAGTAGACAATTGTTCAATGAGAGACAAATGAGCTGAATTATCTTGGAATTGTTTCAACAATTTTTCACCCAAGTCATCCCAAGTTCTTTTGCTTCCAATTTCTAGGTTTCTATACCATTGCAAAGGTTTGTCCTCTAATAGATGCGGCTAAAAGTCTTAAAGCTACATCTTCATGAGTGATGTTGTGGACTTCACATAGGGTCAGTAACATTTTAGATATGTTCAACAGGTATAACCTGATTTTCACCTATGAATGATGGAAAACTTTTCATGGCAGCATTAGGAATGTCATGGTAAACTAGGACTACTAATGGACTACCATTAGTAAAGATCAAAAAATTCCTTGGTGGTTGAATAGCCATTCAACCGGGATGTTAATAGAGAAATTGATATGTGGTGAAGGAATATTAGGAGGAGGGTTATCAAAACCAGGTCTATTATAAGGTAAAGTATTACCAACTCTTCTCCTTCTAGTAGAATTCAATGGTAAAGAAGCAAAATCGGGAGGAATTCCTCTTACCGATGAAATTGTAGTCACTTTAGGCATGGAACATGCTGGAATATTGGTCCGATATCAACTTAACAAAGTCGCCAAAAGATTTTAAAACATTTATAATAAATTACTGCAGCTTACTCCCGAAAGTGGCTTTTGTAAATACTGTAAATCTGTTGTGGATCTGTTTTAGAATTTGTAAGTGTATGCAGATCTGATTCGTGGTCCCACCCAGTGCATGCCAAAATTGTTGTCTCTCAAAATTGCGTTTTGTAGAGAGATGGTTGTAGGTTTTCTAATCTTACACAATTGATCTCTCTCTTTCATAGATACAATGGAAACACACGTCAGTCCAGCGGTATATCTATTTTGAGGTGAGTCTCCAGTATCAATGTCAGTTCCTTGTTGGTGTATCCTAAACCGATTTTGGGGTTTAAGAGTAAAAGATGACTGTAAAATGATTAAAACTAAGGTTTTACACCAAATTTGTATGAGGGATTTGACTAAGTATATGCACAAATGATTTGGGAAGGATTTTTATGCACGAACCAATAGTTTTTCTACGAATATCTAAGGGAAAAAAACTTGATTATATTGAGGAGAATCACAACAAGACTAATATGTTAACATGCACATTAAAATTAAGCGAAAGGACTGAATTTGTAGCAGGGTAATGGTTATTAATCGTGAATTCGCATTCACAAGACTAATAGAAACATACACAAGACTACAAAATAACTTGGAAAGGAAGAAAATACTTCACACTCGGAGGGAAAAGTGGCAAAAATTTCTTCAAGACTCATATATCCGAAAAGCCCTCCAAAAGTTCTCCTTTTGCTTTGTAAAGGCATGCAATATATAGCAAAAAAAAAAATCACCCCTTCCTAAAAATAGCCTAAGGCTTGTACTCACCCATGCATTCTATTTTATCCTTTATTTAATAATAGATAAAGGAATAAAAATAGAGCATGCAATTACAAATAGGTGATTAGCCTTAAATACATTATAGTAAACTGAAGTTGACTGTTCTATTTTTAAGAAGAGAAAGATGAATAACTTGCAAAAAATAAGATTACTTGTTAGGAAAGTTTCTCTCCATGACCATGCAACACTGTCTTCTTCTCTATTCTATCCTATTGTGAAGGCATGCAAAAATACGCCTGTGTATGTGATAGCTTCATGTGGGGACCACCCTTTGATATATGGATTTGTCTTCATTTGAGTTTGGCCACCTTTGTGGACTTTAGCAAATTTGTCAAGGTTTTAGATACACATGGGGCACTTTATAATAGTTACTACCATACTCGGCCACCTTTGATTATTTACCATGACCATACTACATAGTCTGCCACCTTTGTAATGAGTACTATAGTATATAGTTGCCACCCCATAGTTGTCGGCCTTGGCATATTTCAAAATTCACCTTTTCGGTGATAAGCATGTATGATGGCATTTTGCATTATTTGGAAATGACTATAGTTTGGACTTTGAAATTCAATGCAATGATAATTTATTTGAATGTGGGGTTGGCCCTGTCCCCACGATGAATCACCCATCAATCATGGTGTCGGTGGCATTCTAACTCGGGTTGAGTTTGATTTGAAAAATGGTGAAGATATCGAGCCATTGATATCTATACTTGACTGATCGCAAACCATCAATTTTGAACCTCTGGCTAGGCTTTTTAACTTGGCATTTAAGGTAGTCATTGGAAACCTAACTATGGTTACTCACTTTGATCTTTGAGCATGATTATTGACCTTTGATCTAAGTCCTTATCTAAAGTCATCGATCTTCTCTCGAGTTTGCATGCATTAAGGTAGCTCGAGCCCATAGTGATCACTTCATTTATTTTTTTCACTATGCAGGTGAAGCCATAGCAAATATTTTTTTTTTACACCATTTTTTTAAGATTTTGAGCTTAGTTCCTTTTGCAAAATGGTTTCCTGAAATCTCGTGATCTTTATTTTCATATGTTCGATCTATTTAGAGCTTCTGAGCATTTATGGGGTGTTATTGTTGATTATTCAATACCCGGCTCTGTTATGTTTGGTCTTTGCAATGGCCTCCATGGTGAGTTCTGAAGCTCGATTATTCTCTATTTTCGGGATCTCTGTGGTCTATTGGCCACCATAGTTGTTCTCTTAGAGCTCGATTACTCAGGCAACTATGAATACATACTTGTATGGCTTTGGTTCTTGACCATTTTTGAAATCTCTGGTTAGAATTCATGGCTCCTTTAATTTCAAGGATTCGGTCATTACCGTTTGAACTTCTTCCGACCATGGTTAGAGGTAACTCTTGATTCACCCTTTTATGAATGGCTTAGTATTATGAATACTTTGTTTTGCTTAATATTGATAAGCTTGTGTCACCATAAATTTCTTGGTTATTATCATAGCATTCTTCGAATCGATCAGTGGAGGGTTTCCTAGATATTTTACATTCTAGGTATTTGTGTGGCATTTCCTTCACCTCTTATTTATTTATTAGGTGTATTTCCACCTCACCAGGTGAGTCATCTCACTTAGGTGGACATGGATCTAGGTGTCATCTTAGTTATGACAGATTCTCTTATAGAATCTGTCATATGTGTAAGTGTGTCATAGGAGTTACATTCCCATTTGGGAAAGTAACTCCTCTTCTCCATTATGGAGGAATCTTCTCTTACATGGGAGTTACACATTCACTCCCCTATATGTACACCATCTCTTTTGATCTATGTTAAGCCAATACAAGCTAAGCTAAGGCTTCCATTCCACTCCACTTTTCGAATCTTGAGCTCTCATATGCATGCACATTGCTTTACAAAGCTTGCTTGCTTTAATCTCGCAACTCCTACACTTTGGTGAAGTGCAACTATTTGATGCTCATGAATTCCTTCCAGGTCTTTGTCCTACACTCCTTCATGGTATCAGATCATGGGAACCGGAATCGCGTTGCTCACCATCATTGCTCCACCGTGTAGTTGCTTGTGCAAGCTCTCGCTTTTGCATGTGCTCTACTTGCATATTTTGAGATTCTGTGGGTGTATTTTTTGGGTGTTTGTGCTCTTCATTGTTCAAGTTTCGTGTGTTTCGAGTTTAGTGTCTTTTGACCACTTGATTCTTCAGTTTGCATGCACATTTGGAGGTGTTTCTTGAGATCTATTGCAGTTCCAGTTTTTTGAACCCATCTTCGACCGCTTCGTACTATCCTCCCTTGCTATCCTAGCTCATGTTGTGTTCATTTAAAAACTTATGCTTGCTCATTCTCGCATCTCGTATTTTGGATTGAACGTGAGAGAGCATTTTCAAAATCTCGTTTTTGATTGAACGTGAGAGCATTGGTTTGCTCGGTTTGGCTCTACATTTCTTTTGCTCAGGATCAGTTCTTTAACGTATTGGTTTGGGGTTCATTTTGTTGGCATTAGTTTGCCGTGAATGGTGAGTGTTAGTTCGTGCCTTGCACTCGCACCCACCTCTGCTCGTGTCTAGGTTCCTCTCCCTGGTTCGGCCGCTGCTACACGCCTATGTTCTACCCTTCCAATTCTCCTTGGCACGTGAATCTTCCTATGTATTTTGCTTTATCTCGCTTGTGCACCGAACTCCGAGTCGTTGTTTGCTCGTGTTTGCTGTTATTCATTGCTATTTGAACGTGTTTGGCACTCCACCCACAGCTTTCAACACCTTCATTCAGCCTGCTCCCACCTGTGTTTGGAATCATTATTCAATGGTTACAAACCAGTCTTCTCTATCCAATGACCTGCACAACTACACGTGGACCTGTGTCCGACTCTCGACTGCTCACCTTGTATATATGCTCAGGCCGCTTCGCTCGCTTTCGCCGCTCCAACGGTTCTACACGTTCAATTTGCTCACCAACACACCAACGGTGTTTTACTCTGCAATGGGTATCTTACCTGCAGACCTGCGCATTTTCTTGTGGACTCCACCGGTGGTTTCAACCTCTCCTTCAACGTTTAAACCCAGTCTGCTCACTTGGCGTTGGTTACCTGCATTTTCTCATTCGCTACAACTTCAAACACTTCTGTTGGTATACACGGGGTAGTGGACTTGCATCTAACACGTGGACAGCTCATCTGGGCCCACCTACCTTTTAGTCTTGTTTGGAGGTTAAAACAAACCTGTTTTTAATGTTTTAAGGATTAAAAACATTTTCATGGCATTGTAAATTATTTCAAGGCACTATTTTTGCTTGTATTATGTCTTTCCTACACATGTCGAAGACGGAGGGCGAGGTCCGGGGTTGGCAGGAGGCTAATCCCCCCTCGCAACAAAAAAAACCCTTGCTAAAATTTGATTCTGTTTCCAATGAGTAGTCACACGACACCCTTGCACCCATTTTGGGCATTTTTTTAATGTGTTTACAGTATCTAGTGTATTTTTCCATTAGTTGCGGGAATCGTTATAATGCCATAACTTTTGACTCGCAGCTCATTTTTGAGCACTTCCTTGGTCAAAGTTGCATGATTTCTTGCACTCTACATGATGGGATTTCCAATTTTGTAAATGCACTACTTTTATAAAGTTCCACATTTTGGGGGGGTTACTTGTACTCTTGGCCTACACACGCAGACGCATTATCGGCCGAGTCCGACGTCTTGCACCTTGCATCTTGCATTTTTTTCATCATGGAGAGTGCTCTTTCCAGACGTGAGCATCGTAGGATCACCTTACAGCCTCCACCACTTCTCACCGGAGAGAGACCTATTCAGCTTGGTGTGCTTCCATGGAACGTTAATTCACCCATGAGGGTCTTTTACCCTTCTTGCTTGGGCCAGTTCCTACACCTGCTGATCATCATCATCTAGAGGACTTCCTCGACACTTGTGACCGTGTCTTTGGTCACATAATGATGAATGTCTCTTGATCTCTTTGGTTTCACGTGGCAGACTCAGATCCACCTCACCGTGTCTAGAGCATTCTTCAGTCCTTGTATGGGGACCCTTCACATACTGCCACCATTTTTGCTGTTGTTGATTCAGTTGTCTCCTCAATTTCTTCGTGTGATGACAGCTTCCACCGACATAGACTTGTTTGTTTCTACTTCTGATGACGAGGATTGTGCATCTAATTCTGATGTCGAGAGTACTACAGAGGACTCTTCTCCTCTTTCTCTCACTATTCCAGACATTGTTATCACCCCCCACATCTCATCAGATATCGAGCAATCTCATACTCAGTCTCACACCATCATTACACCAGCCTCCTTTCCACTTCCAGTGTGCGAGGCCCTTTTCACTCCTCTACCTTCATTGGATGACTCATACCTATCTGACATCGCTCTTTTGTTTGTTGAGCCCCCTCATTGGGACGAGTATCTGCCTGACCTTAGTCATCTTTTCACAGATTCCACTTGTGATGCTCTACAGGTCCCTCATCCATCTATAGGTGTTTCAGGAGGAGTTCATCATCTCTGTTGTTGGGAGTGCCCCTTCCGGAATCATGTCACTTCCACATTTCCAGAGACCTTCATTGATCCATCCTTGCTTGTGGATCCATTTTTCATTGTGGGGATGTTTTGTTCCCTTCACATCACTTGGACATCCTTTCTGTGGGTGTTCCTCTTCACTCTGACAGTTCTACGCATGTGGCATTACCTTTGGTTCCTTGGCACTCACTCGCTAGACCTATGTCACACTTCCATGCACCAAACTCAGAGTTCTTCATGTTGCTTGCCTTCAGTTTCCTTTGTGGAGTGGGCGGACTTCCAGCACGTCATTTCTGTCCTTCCTAAGGGCAGGCACATAGTTCATTGCAGGTGGTTCTTCTTCAGTCTAGAGGCAGAGGATCTCGTCATCGACATTTTTCTGGGAGACCTCTTAGAGCTGCAGAGTTCAAATCCATCCATGGCATCTTCTGCATTCCTCTTGTCTCTCTCTTCTTCTCTCTTCTTCTTCCTTTTGAGAGATTGCCTCTTTGTACATGGGTACCCTTTCAGGCTCGTCTATGGCCGGGACCCATATTTGGCATCTTTGTTAGATTAGAGAGTGTGTTGTTCTCTTGTGGTGGATGTTTTTCCCACTGGGTTTTCCTTCACTGCTTTGGACTTTTTCTTGTACATGGGTGCCTCATCAAGCTTTGTGCCAGGACCCATTTCTCATTTCTAACTTGTTGCCTCATCCTAAGTTACGATGAAGGGGGGGTGTTGGTGTAGGTGGTATACTTATTCACTTATTTAGTGTTATTCCACCTCACCAGGTGAGTCATCTCACTTAGGTGGACATGGATCTAGGTGTCATCTTAGTTATGATAGATTCTCTTACAGAATCTATCATATGTGTAAGTGTGTCATAGGAGTTACATTCCCATTTGGGAAAGTAACTCCTCTTCTCCATTATGGAGGAATATTCTCTTACATGGGAGTTACACATTCACTCCCCTATATGTACACCATCTCTTTTGATCTATGTTAAGCCAATACAAGATAAGTTAAGGCTTCCATTCCACTCCACTTTTCGAATCTTGAGCTCTCATATGCATGCACATTGCTTTACAAAGCTTGCTTGCTTTAATCTCGCAACTCCTACACTTTGGTGAAGTGAAACTATTTGATGCTCGTGAATTCCTTCCAGGTCTTCATCCTACACTCCTTCAATATTCCATATTTTTCTTTGCTATCCCTGGATCTAGATTTTTTCATTGAGATTTTATTTTATATCTTTGTGGGCCTGAATTTTTACACTTGAATGTGGTCATTTGTTTTTGCTGATATCATTTGAGCTTGAATTTGATTGCTCTTGTTTTCATGATTACATAGAATCGTAGAAAAACCTTCGGATCTGTGTTATCTCTCGTACTTTGACTTCTCGACCTTAAAATGGTGAGTGTAGGTATATGTTCGTTACAAAATCTACTCATACCCTGATTAAGTGCTTTTGAAAGACAACCGAGAAATGTAATTCTTTCATTGAAAGGTATCGAGTTGTATTTTGTTTTCTGATTTGTGCCTCTAATTGATTGTTAAAAGGATTAGTGTGTTCATTCTCTGGCTGAATTTCGTGAATCTTGTCGATGTTGCTTTGAAACGCCACTTCAAGCTATTCGAAAACTTTGGATCTTAAAGAATATCTCGGACCCATTATCTGTATCACAAGATTTCTTGTTTAATTATTTTTAACTTTGATGGTTCATCTCGGGCCTCCACTTTTTCTTTCTTCTGAGAACTTTCCTTTCATTTACTGGACACCATTATCTCGAATATTCTATTTCAATCTCCATTTAATAGAAAAGCTCTAGGTATTTGTAATTTTTAAACTTTTAATAGAAACTTCGTCTGTCATAACTCACTTTGTCAATGCATTCTATGTTTTGTGATCTCGAGCTCTGATCTATCCCATAGGACATTTTCCTTTTTCTCATGTTCTCATCTGTTGACTTAAAATTTTTGTTCCTTCGATCTTATTATGGATTTTTACTAGGAGTTTTGGCTTCTTTCGTTGAACTAAATCTACATCTTCTTCTCTACGTTAATAGATCTATCTCCTTCATCCTGTGCATATTTAGATCCAAAATATACTTTGTGCTTTGAAGATTGAAAACACCTTTCTGCAACTCTATACTGGACATCATTCTTATTTCAGTTGTGAATAACTTTGAAACATTTGATTATGAGAAATGAAAAATGTAACTGAAAACTAAACTTAATATGTTTTATATCTTGTAAGTGGCTTTCTAGAAATTGGAAACAATTCTTTGTCTACTGTAAGGTCATTTTCGGGCTTAAGCCTTTATTCAGATGCTTTGTTGAAATACAATAACTTATTTCTTTTACTTAGATACTTTATTTCCTTGATGGTAGTATTTCTAGCATGCTAGAAAATCTGATATGTTGATTCTTCATGGCGAAGCCTTGGCAAATTTTTCCAAAATTATCTCTTCCATCCATTTCCAATTATAGTAGTTGTACTTTATAATCCAGAATATAGAACATAACACTTCATGTTGAAGCTGATTTGTTGAATAAAACTGAGACATCGTAACTATTTATCTTGATCATGGCATGCTTTACTACTTTTCTATATCACTTACTTGATTTAAATAATTCTTTTAAGGCATGTTAGTAGTTTAAAGCAGCATGATGAAAAGTTGTAAATGTCCATTTTACATGGCAAAGCCCTGTCAAATTTTCCCAAAATCTTCTCTATTCGAGTTTAGTTATAAAACTTTCTTTCCAGCCAAACATTAGCTTTCAAATTCTGATTCTTCTTCTTCCTAACAATCTAAAACATGTGCTTCCATTTCCAGCCTCTTTTTTGTACTCAGTAATTCTTCCACTTTATAACGATTCTTGAAACTTTGAGTTACATTCTTTCTTCATTCCAAAGATGTGCTTATAACTTATTTGATTTTTCCTTGCTGCAATTTGTACCTACACACTTAAGAAAATAGTTAGAAAATACTTAGGATTTTTGGCCTCTCTTATGTCCATGTTCTTCTTTTCTTTTCTCTTTCTTCTTTCTGAGTGAATAAAGAATGCATGTAGTTTATTATTCAAGTAGAATACATCTCCTGTTAGGAAAAGATTCATATGCACGAAGTAGGACAGTGTAGGAATTGATCCTTGAGCTCGTAATTGACAATTAACTTTTCTTCTTTTCAGGTATAGTGGCTTCTTCAATGGAGATGGAGAAGGAAAAAGAAACTAGGAATGGAGATGCTTCAATCAAAGAAAGAAACCCCCAAGGAAATGATGGGTTTACTCATACTCCTTTACTTTCTCTTTCATCCATGTGTACCTTTTATTTCCATAGTTGTACTTTATTTTTTAGTTACATCCCACGACTTGTGTGGGAAACATTTGACAACTCCTTATGAATAAAACATTGAATTCTGCAAATTGAGTTGTGTATTTCCTTCTACATTTCAAGCTTTTGAATGGAGTGTATAATGAACTAAATAGCTTAGTAGAATAATTAAATTCCTTAATCATGAAGGAAAGAAACATTGATGAGAAATTGTAACATTCAATAATGAACCCTGATTTTATGATATCTGTATTTCTATTTGTTACTTCAAAACTGAGCACTTCACCTACTCTGTAATTTGTCATCTTCATCAAGACATCACAGCTTTCCTTTGGGGCTTTCTATTATTTTGTTTGAAGATGGCATGAAACTATAGGCTATGTGATCTGTTATGTTTTGTGATAATACACATAATTGCAAATTTCATTTAATCTTATAACTAATTCAAGCGAATTCAATAATCATCGAACTTCCTTAGCTTAGGTATACTTCACCCATGAATTTCATCATAATGACAAAATTTTGAGTTTCCCATTTTTGCACAATTACAAACATTGTCAACACAAATACCAACTCCTAGACCAACTCAAATACTAGTTGTTGCTACCCACATGCAAGGGATGAATATGCAAACCAAGGGACAACAAAGAGATCCTTCATCACCATTTAGTATCATTGATCAGATGAAGAAGACAAATGTAAATATATCAATGTGGGAATCCCTATCTATCCTAGGCCAGAGAGATTTGCTACAAGCTGCCATGAAGGACTGGCCAACTTCGAATCAGCAAGTCCAAATGCAAGAGAAGGTGCTCACAAATGCTACCCAGCCTGAAGGGAATCATGGAGGACAACAAGGTAAAATGTTGAAGCCCCCTCCTTTTTATGTCTCATTAATCATTGGAAACCAATTGGTGCATAATTGCATGATTGATTCCGGGGCAAGTAGCTCAGTGATGCCCAAGAAAATAGCTGATCAGCTAGGACTTCAATATGAAACCATATCCAAAGGGGTAGTGCAGTTGGATGGGATAGTAGTAACAACAATTGGGGTGATTAAAAACTTGAGTCTTACCTTGCATGCATGTCCCAATGTGGTTGTTTTGCAAGATGTATCAGTAATAGACCTTCCACCACTTTTTGCCCTATGTTTGTCAAGGGACTTCACAGCCAAGATCGGAGGATACTTGTCTACGTATTGGTCACACATGCTATTCAGAACGAGGTATGGAACCAAAGCTACAATCAGGTCTGAACCTATTGCAAACTTCCACATTGAGCCCTACACTCCAAGTCAAATCAATGCCAACTGTTTGGCATTTGATCAAGAAGATCACCCAAGCACTGATGAAGCTGACACCAAGGTTGGAAGCATCCT
Source organism: Taxus wallichiana var. yunnanensis (assembly GCA_018340775.1). Taxonomy (NCBI): domain Eukaryota; kingdom Viridiplantae; phylum Streptophyta; class Pinopsida; order Cupressales; family Taxaceae; genus Taxus; species Taxus wallichiana. Next base: position 650,614,780 of record CM031238.1, read on the forward strand.
AGATCTAACTCTTGATGAATGGGAAAACAAGGTGCATGCTTTTGATCCTTATCAAGAAGTAGAAGAATCTGAGCTAGGGGTCTATTGCATACATCAAGAAGATCAGCCCATTCCTAGCATCACCAAGCCAAACCACAAGGATGAAAATGAGGTATGGCAGCTATTTTTTGATGGATCAAGGAGTAGATAAGGTACAGGAGGTGGAGCTATGCTTATTTCACCTCAAGGAGTAAAGTACTATTCAGCTTTTAGATTTCAGTTTGCATGCTCCAATAACACTGTTGAATATGAATCCTTGGTGCAAGGGATGCATTGGGCAATAAAGAGAGGAATAAAGAACTTGCAAGTCTTTGGTGACAGTGAATTGATTGTAAATCAGGTCAAGGGACAACATGCTACCAAGAATGATCTACTCAAGTGCTACAAGAACAGGGTATGGGACCTCATTGAAGATTTTGAGGGTTTTGGCATCAAATCCATTCCTAGGAAAGAAAACCAAGCTGCTGACAGGCTTGCAGCAGTTGGGGCAGCCTTTGATATTGTGGAAAGCATTCAACAGGACAAGGTACAACCAAACATCCATGTGATTGTGAGGCCTTCAGTGCCGGATAACAATGTAAGTTGGCAAGTGTTTGAGAATGACCAGCAAATCATCCATTTCTTGCAAGAAGAAGCTGAGTTCTCAGCTAAAAATCAGGAAAAATTGGAACAGCAGTATGGTGACCAAGTGGTACAGCTGAGAACTAACAAGCTTCCCAAGGGACTTATCACTTTGGAGTACATTTTCAATCCCAATGATCAGTTTAGGAAAGAGAAAGCAAAAATTCAGTCAAGAGAGAAGATTCAGTATCCATCTTGGTGGAAGAGAACAAACCATTACAAATTGGAAATATGACAACTGAACAAGAAAGGTATGAGTTCATACAGCTGTGTCAAGAGTTCCCTGATGTGTTTGCTTGGAGCTACGAAGATTTGAAAGGTTTCAATCCCAAGTTAGCTCAGCACACCATTGAATTGGATCCAAATACTAAGCCCATCAGGCAGAAACAAAGGCCAGTCAATCCACACATGGAACCTCTCATGAGGAAGGAATTGAACAAGTTGATTGAGTCAAGAATCATATTCCCAATCAAGCATTCTAGTTGGGTTGCCAACTTAGTTCTAGTCAGAAAGAAGAGTGGAGAGATCAGATTGTGTGTTGACTTCAGAGACTTGAATAGAGCATCTCTCAAGGACCATTACCCACTCCCTTCTATGGAGAAAATTTTGCAAGTTGTGGCTGGCTCCGAGAGGTTTTCACTACTTGATGGCTACTCAGGCTACAATCAGATTATGGTGAAGGAAGAAGATCAGTTCAAGATAGCCTTCACAACCAAATGGGGAACTTATGCATACAGGAAAATACCATTTGGGCTATCCAACGTTGGAGCTACCTTCCAAAGAGCAATGGACATGGCATTCAAAGGTTTGATTAACAACATGGTGCTGATATACCTTGATGATATCACTGTTTTTCAAAGAATGCAGCAGACCACCTCTCTCATTTGAGACAAGTCTTCCAAAGGTGTAAGAGATTTGGAGTGTCTTTGAATCCTAAGAAGTGTATCTTCCTAACACGTGAAGGAAAGATCCTTGGCCATATTGTCTCCAAAGAATGATTAGAAATTGATCTAGAGAGGGTTGAAGCCATAAGAGCACTACCATTACCAAGCCACAAGAAGGCCCTTCAGAGTTTCTTGGGGAGAATAAACTTTATTCGGAGGTTTGTCCCAGATTTTGCAGCCCTTGTCAAACCTATCACCAAAATGTTAAAGAAAAGCATGGCTTTCAAGTGGATAGCAGAAGGCAAGGAGAGTTTTGAAGCAATCAAAGAAGCCATCTCCCAAGCACCAACTCTCATCAACCCGGATTTCTCCAAGGATTTCATCCTCTATGCATTTGGAGGTAATGATACTATTTCTGCCATTTTGGTACAGCAGAACAAGGACAATGATGAGCAGCCAATTGCTTTCTTCAGCCAAAGCCTAGATGACTATGAGGTGAGATATTCTTTTATTGAGAAGCATGTACTTGCAGTAATCAGAAGCTTGAAGAAATTCAAGCATCTAGTCTCAAACAACAAGGTTCAGTTGTTGGTCTCTCATGCGGGAGTAAAGGACTTCCTCCTCAACAAGGATTTGAATGAGAAAAGGGCAGGTTGGATCACTCGTGTCATGGAGTATGACATTGAGATCAAGGTCACCAAGCTGGTAAGAGGAAAAGGATTGTGTGAGCAGCTGATTCTGGGCAAGCAAAAAGGAGTATGTAATAAAGAAGAGGCTATTTTGACAGTTCAAGACAGCCATGTGCAAGGTAGCACTCAAGAAGAGGATAATGTTGTCCCCACTCCTTGCTGGACCCAAGGTATAATGCACTTCCTAAGCACAAGCCTATGCCCTCCAGAGATGAACAAGACCCAAAGAAGACACTTCAGATTGCAGGCTGTCCCATATGCCATAGTAGACGGTGTTTTGTTCAAGAAAGATGTGAATGGAGTGCTGCTGAGATGCATTAGCACAAATCAGATTCATAGGGTGTTGGAAGAGTTCCATGGTGGACCAGCTGGTGGTCATTTTGCACCAAGAGTGACAGCTCTAAAAATCATGAAGGCTGGTTATTATTGGCCCAAGATTTTCAGTGATTGCTTTGCGTGGATCAAAAGGTGCAAGAATTGTGCATTCTTCACAGGTAAAGAGAGGCTTGTTGCCCTTCCATTGCATCCAATTTCAGTTGACCAGCCATTCATGCAATGGGGTTTAGACTTCATTGGAGTTATTAATCCCAATTCGAGCCAAGGGCACAAGTGGATTTTAACAGCCACAGATTACTTCACCAAATGGACTGAAGCAGTAGCACTCAAGGAAGCAAATGAATCTAGCATCCTAGACTTCTATGAGGGAATAGTAACCAGATTTGGCATACCAGCTACAATAATATCAGATAATGCATTGGCATTCATTGGATCCAAGGTGACTGAATGGGCTGTCAAGAACGGGATCTACCTAAGTACTTCATCAAACTATTACCCCCAGGGTAATGGCCAGGATGAATCTACAAACAAGAACTTGTTGAGGATCATTAGGAGGACTCTTGATGAGAATCAGAGGTCTTGGCATACCAAATTGAAATCAGCCTTATGGGTTGATAGGATAACTCCTAAAAGATCTACAGGTAACTCTCCATTCAAGCTTGTTTATGGAAGAGAGGCAATTTTGCCCATATCACTTGAGTTGCCAACATTGGAACTCATGAAACAGTTGGAGTTGTTGGAGTTTGAGCCCATGGAAGTCAGATATGTAGAATTGATGGAGCTCCAAGAGATCAGAGATCAGGCATCCCAAGCAATGGAGAAGGATCAAGCTTTGATCAAGAAGACCTTTGATAGGAAGGCCAAGAGTAGATCTTTCCAAGTTGGAGATCTAGTGTTAAAATGGGATGCAGATAGAGCAAAACCAGGAAGGCATTCAAAATTTGATGCCATTTGGAGTGGCCCATACATGGTCACAAAGTGTAAGGACAGCAATGCCTTCCAATTGTCTTCATTGGATGGCGAAGAACTGTAGATTCCAATCAATGGAATCTATCTAAAGCATTGCTACTAAAGGGAAATTCTCCACCTTGTAAATATTAGCTTAGGTTTTCATTCCTCCAAGTGCTTGTGCACATTGTTTTGTTGTAGGTTGTTTTGCTTTCCCTAAGTGCTTTGGCACAAGCTTGCTATCCCTGGAGATGTTTTGCAGTCCTTGCTTCCATCAGGTGATATTCCATCTTCCTCCTTGCAACATTCTAAGTCAGTTGGGGTTCCAAACAAAAATTTGATGACTCCATGCCCAATGGGCTGCTTCAGAACAACTTGTATATTCATCTAGCGGCAGATGATCCCTCTGAGTCGCCAAAATTGTTATCCAAAATGTGCCCTTGCTCATTTTTGTGGCTAACTCCTTGTGTTCTTACCTCGCTTGTGCCTCAGTCTCCATTTTTGATTTTCAGGCACTCAAATATTTCTGGAAATGGCACCATTGGATAGATCTCTCTCTCAGCTTTCCAGAAAGGTAAATTTTTCCTCCTAACTCCTCATATTTTTCAAGTTATGGCTCGGCGGAGTTTTTGTGGGAAATTTTCCCTTAGGAGGCCCGCAGCCAATAGGAAGCCGCCACGTGTCCCAGGAAGTGGCGGGGAAAAGAGAAGAACTTAGAAAATTTTCCAAGTTTTGGTCAAAATTTTCAAAGGTAAAATTTTTGCCCGCGGGCCCACGGACGAATCAGAATGTGCCACGTGTCAAGCAGGGGAAGCAAAGTAAAAAAAAATTCTAAGTGTTGTGCATGAAAAATTTGTGAGGAAGGCCCGCGCCCAATCATGTTCTGCTACGTGTCATCAGAGCATCAGACCGGCGGAGCGCGGGGGAGAGTTAGAAATTTTGGCGAAGTGTTTTGCCAAAAATCCAAAAGGTGAGTTTTGGCCCGCTGCCCCCGCCAACCAATCATATCATGCCACGTGTCCCGGGAAAGGCGAGCACGGGAGAATATGGAAAATTTTCCAAAGGGAAAAATAAAGGAAAATTCAAAAGAAAAAGTTTGCAGCAGAGGGCCCGAGCCAATAAAATAGTGCCACGTGTCCAAGTGGCAAAAAATTTTAAGGAAGGGCCCGAAAGAAAAATTTCAAAGGATGAGCCCGCGGCCAATCATACATTGCCACGTGTCCCCTAGTGGCGGATGCGCGGGGAAATTTGGAAAAAATTTCCAAAATTTTCCGAAGGAAATTTTCAAAGGGAAAAAGCCACGGGAATTTTTGGAGAGCCAGGCCCGAGCCAATCAGAGCCTGACACGTGTCATCCAAATGGCGGAGTGCGGGGATTTTTGGAAAATTTTCCAAAATGCAAAAAAGGGTAAAATTCAAATTTTTTCCCCGCCATTCCATTTTTGGCCCTGTTTTTGCCCTAAATCTTCAAATGGCCATAACTTTCGATCCAGAGCTCGATTTTTGCGTTCTTTATATCAATGGAAATCTGGTGAAATTATATATAAGATTCTGGGGTCATTTTTACATTTTGGTTCAGTTTGGAGAGAGAAAATCAAGAAACACCTCTGGCACGTGGTAATGGGTAGAAATGACGTTTCCACAACAAGTTTTAATGCAAAATGGGTCACATTCTTCTTTAGCATGGCCAAAAATTTCGGGGAATGGGTCCAGTAAGGATGCCCATACTGTTTTAATGCATCTTCATTCAATGAGGAATGACTCCCATGTTTTTACACGTTTTCTCTCTCCTAGGCTCGACCCATGCATTGTAAAAGCCAGATTTGGCTCATTTTTTTAGGGTTGAACATTTTTTTAGATAGCAAGCTTCTTCTTTCACCTTAAACAAGTGATTTTTACAAGTATCAGACCTCTTGATGATTGTAATAGGTTTTCTACCTTTTGATGTTGTAATGCAAGGATTTTGACAGTGGAAATGACAATACAGGCTCTGTGATCAGTTTTCAGTCCTTTGGTTGTGTTGTTTGCTTCATTTCAGACTTTCAATTACATCTTATCAGCTTGTGCATGATGTTTATGTTACATTCCATGATCTATGTCTATCTACAGAACTAGAAATGTTCACCACTCCTTTGGTGCATCACCTATCAGCATTAGTTTAGTTTCAATTTTGCACTTTCTATCTCTGTCTCCTTGGAATTTAGAGTAGGATTAGGATTCAAACCTCTGCAATTGTGCAAATAACGGATCTGATCAGAGGAGTTTGAGGAACCAGCCTCTAATCTGGAGATTCCTCTCTCATTTTACAAGTCCCACACTTGGAGAGAGGTTTCAATGTTGTGCAATCACACCGGATGTCTAAAATATCAAACTAGAAATCGATCGGCATCCGGGTGCTGCTAATTTTCCACAACAGTACTAAATTTACTATCAATTTAGAGCCATTGGCCCAATTTCGCATTGACCCTCACTCTTCAAACCACAGTGGATAATTATTCATCCTTAGATCGATCTGATTTTGATGAGGTAGCTCATGTTTTAACATTGGATGGTGTTTCTAACATGTTTATGGATGAAAAGACAATGGAAGAACATGCTCATGATCCTTTTAAGGAAGTTTAAGAACACATTTTTTTGTGTGTATTGCATGCATGAAGAAAATACATCACTTCCCTTGCTATCCAAAAAGAAGATTTAGCGAAGGGATTTAGAAGCTTTACTTTGATGGAGCTAAGAACAAGAAGGGACGGGGAGAAGATTTGATGCTCACTTCCCCAATGAAAAGAGGTATTTCTTAGCTTCGAGTCTCCAATTTTCATGTACTTGCAATGTATCTGAATATGAAGCTTTAATTCATGGCTTGATTTGGGCGAGAAAGAAAGGTATCAACATGCTATAGATTTTTGGTGACTCGAGTTGGTTATTAATCAAGTCGAAATTTCGATGTTTTTAAGAATCCATTAATGAAGTCTTATAGACACGAGTTTCAGACTTAATGGAATATTTTGATGCCATTAACATTCGGTCTATTCCTAGAGCTAAAAAAAGCATGCATACAAACTTGCAGCAGTTGGGACTAGTTTTGAAGTGCTTAGAACAGATTGAAAATAACAAAATCCAGCCTCATATAAAGTTAATTGTTGATCGAGGGATCATTTCTGAAATTTCCTAAACATCTCTAAATGGTGTCGAGTGTAGAATATCATCTCGAGAGATTTCCAACGACTGTGAGAACGCGACAAACGGACATCGGGAGCTCTAGATATGTTCGGTCAAAGTTCGGTCAACGAGAAAGTCAACTCTGGTCAACTGGTCAATATTGGACCGAATCGCATTGTGACACGTGGCTTGCCAACACTCGTTGAATTCTCTCGATTTTCCTATCGGGAGACAACAAGTGGACTACAGGATTATTTCTATTCCACATTGTATGGGTCGAAATAATATTATTTTGGTAAGGTCACTTTCCAAATGCCACATGTATATATTTATGTGTATAAATTAGTATTAAATCTAATGTTTATACATAAGTATTAAACTCACCGCCAAATTTCCACGTGGAGGAGGAGTGAAGTGGTGGTGGGGAGCAATTTTAATGGCATTAAGCCTTGCGTGGATGTTTCCACGTGGAAGGAGGATGAAAGCGGTTGTTGGGGGCGGTTTATCCTAACGTGGTCTTTGACCACCTTATGTGTGTGGAAAGGCTTAAAGCCTTAAACATTATCAAAACCATCCACCCCTCTTTAAGCTCTCCTTATGGGAATTTAACCCATCTAACATGTAATCCGCGCCAAACTTGGGATTTAATCCCATCAAAATATTCAAATGTGGCTAAATTGGGTATTAATCCCATATTATATTCAATCCGCCCATTATTGGGAATTTTGATCCCAAATTACATGGTACGGGCTAGGTTAAAAATAGCCTATGGATGATATTAAATGCATTATTTTTGGGCCCTAATTTTGTATAAATAGGGAACCCATTCTATTGTAAACACACAACACGAGCTTATTATTTGTTAAGCTTGTTGTGGACACACAACACAAGCTTATTATTTGTTAAGCTTGTTGTGGGAACACACACATCACACACAAACTTGGAGAGAAGCTCATTCCTAGAGCGCTGGAGGTGAAGTCCGAGCCAAGAGGAGAATGAGAAATTGTTGTGTGAAGACCTAAATTATTTAGGCATTGTATATTTTTATTATTATTGACCTATTATTTGTTAGGCAATAATAAATGAAATATTTGTGGCTAGGAGTTATTCAAACTACCTAGTCGGCCCATAGCGCCACACCAATTACTTGCAAATCCTGGATTGTCGACCGGAGTGCTAGCTTCGCATTGTTTGCGTCGGGAAGGCCGATCACAGCCGAAGGAGATTGTGCATCAGGAAGGTGGAAGTCGGGTGCTATTTTTCACCCTTGTCATCCGAAGAACTGGTGTACTGGATAGGCAAGTAAAATTCCATTAGGTTTTCTTGTGAAAGTACTATTGTAACTTACAAGTTTTGACTAGTGGAATGGTTCGATCACGAACCCGGAGACGTAGGCAATTGCCGAACTCCGTAATCAATCTGTGTGCAATTGTCGTTATTGTCTTGCATTATTTTTAAATTGATTACTTAAAAGGAGTAAATTATCGGCAAATAATTAAAGCCTATAAGGGTCCGAGATCAGGTCATAATAATCTGATTATTTTCGGATCATGTTTGGTATCAGAGCTGGGCTTGCAAACTTGCTAATCTCTGAAGCAAGTTTGGTATCAGAGCTGGTTTAGCTCCATATTTGTTTTTCAGTAAATCTGATTAACAAAGTGATTGCTTCAAGTTGGTGCAGTTAGTTTAGTTTGTGTGAATAGGGTACAAGTGCACTATGGGCAAGATGTCTAAACAGGTGAAGCTCGAAGAGATTGAAGCTTACAATCACCAGATCCAGGAAGAGAACTCTCTCCTGCGATCCATGTATTCCTCCTTGGAAGAGGAGTATGCTCGTTTGAAATTGGAACTGAAACCAAGGATGAGCTCTTGGTAAGGTTGCAATGTGGTGATCAGAGGAAGGAAATACCTTCAACTTCAGATGCAAAGGCCATGGCAAATGATTGCACTGTAAGTTGTTCACCACGGGAATCTTCTTCTTCCTCCCATTCGGTTTCGGATTCAGGTAATGAAGTCTTTGGTTTGTTTGAAAAGCATACTAGAGGCATTGGATCCAAGTTACTAGATAAAATGGGATTTGATGGAAGAGGCCTTGGTAAAAATGGCCAAGGTATTGCTAACCCAATACAGGTTGAGGATCATCCTCGTTTTGCAGGTTTGGGTTATTCTAGTGTGGGAATGGAAATTGGAGAATGCTCCAAGAACGCTGACGGGAGACAAGCTTCCGAAAGCAAAGTGATTACCCCACTAGTCCTGCAAGAAGATTCTGAGCAGGAAAGTTGTGCTTCGTCGTCACAGGTAGGATGTGGTAAGAGAAATCAGCAAAGAGGTAATGAGATTCCACCTCCAGATTTCTTACCATAATGGTAAGCACAATAAAACTTCTGATCCACTTTTCAGCTTAAGAAGTATGGTTATGATTTTTAGAAGATGTGGAATTCTTTTCCATGTACTTTTTGTGGATTGCATAATCATTCAGTGGCTAGATGCTGGAAGAGAAGGACACTAATGAAGAAGTTGATGTTGTTCATCAAGAACAAGGCAAATCAAAAAGACCAATCTCGTCATGCAGAGTCGAAATGGCAAAAAGAGTTCCTCATCTCAAAAGGAGTTTAAGAGGAATTTTTGTGCTCATTTCCAGAGGAATGGGCATTGGGTGGAAAATTGCTGGAAACTACATCCATCTTGCCATCAAAGTAATGGCAAGCCAAAGATGGAATGGAGGCCTATTGCAAAGGTAGAGGAAGTTTCTACTCCACCACCAGTTGACAAGTCAACCCAGGACCAGGTAATACCTGAAAGTGAAAGTCCTTTAAAATGGGTAAGTCAACAATTTTTCAATTATATATTACATAATTCAAATTGATGGATCGTATGCAGTATTAAGTTTGGAGATCAGATTTTGTGAGAAAATGCTGAGAGAAAGGTTTACAATACTCAGTGGATTTTCTTACTTAGAAAATTTGATTAATGCTCCAAACATATCTCCTAATCAGCTTGTGAGTACCTGTTACAGCTTGGATACAAGATTTGACTCATATAAAGCTTGGAGATTGATCTGCCATTTGTAGAAATTGAATCACCGTTGGCATTGATGTCGGGTTGGAACTTCATTCTGTGTAGAGGCATTGCGACCATGCGGCAGAATGGTACCTGATATTATATGTCAACAAGTAGAGCTCTCAAAGGATTAGCTCAGAATGTCATTCGGTGTTAAGGCATTGTGACCACACATACGAATGGTAGCTGATCAACAGACTTAGCATCATACATCGGAGGCTCGAAGTCTTGAAAAAGGCTTAGCATCATGTATCGGAGGCGTTGAGGTCTATAGAGACTTAGCATCATACATCGGAGGCTCGAGGTCTTGAAAAAGGCTTAGCATCATGTATCGGAGGTGTTGAGGTCTACACAGACTTAGCATCATGCATCGGAGGCTCGAGGTCTTGAAAGAGGCTTAGCATCATGCATCGGAGGTGTTGAGGTCTCAGAATGACTTAGCATCGTGCATCGGAGGCTCGAGGTCTTGAAAGAGGCTTAGCATCATGCATCGGAGGCGTTGAGGTCTGTAAAGGGACAAGGCATTGTCCATCACCGACATCGGATCAATCAAAGCTCTACGTAACATGGAGTTCCTTCAAACCAGTTCGGATTCTGCGGAATCAACTCGGAGCTAGGAGCTGTGTTATAGAGTAAAAGAAGATCCTTGTTGTCAGATATCAAGAAGCTTAGCACCGCATAGAAGGAGCGTTGAGGTTTCATTCAGAAACTTAGCACCATAAAGCGGAGGCGTGGAGGTCTTCTTCGGATATCAGAGTGGCGCAGCGGAAGCATCGTGGACCCATAACCCACAGGTCCCAGGATCGGAGCAGAGTTTTCGAAGTGAGAAGGTTGGAGGAGAAGACCCAAGGGTTTACTACAGCAGCACTTCCGAGGAGGCAGCAGATTTTTCCAGATTCAGAGACGTATGGAAGCTTCCCGGGACAAAAAGCTTTTCTCAGTGGGGAGGTGTGATCAGGGGATCATTTATGAAATTTCCTAAACATCTCTAAATGGTATCAGTGTAGAAGATCATCTCGAGAGCTTTCCAACGACTGTGAGAACGCGACAAATGGACATCGGGAGCTCTAGATATGTTCGGTCAAAGTTCGGTCAATGGGAAAGTCAACTCTGGTCAACTGGTCAATATTGGACCGAATCGCACTGTGACACGTGGCTTGCCAACACTCGTCGAATTCGCTCGATTTGCCTATCGGGAGACGACAAGTGGACTACAGGATTATTTCTATTCCACATTGTATGGGTCGAAATAATATTATTTTGGTAAGGTCACTTTCCAAATGCCACATGTATATATTAATGTGTATACATTAGTATTAAATCTAATGTTTATACATAAGTATTAAACTCACCGCCAAATTTCCACGTGGAGGAGGAGTGAAGCGGTGGTGGGGAGCAAGTTTAATGGCATTAAGCCATGCGTGGACTTTTCCACGTGGAAGAAGGAGGATGAAGCGGTTGTTGGGGCGGTTTATCCTAACGTGGTCTTTGACCACCTTATGTGCGTGGAAAGGCTTAAAGCCTTAAACATTATCAAAACCGCCCACCCCTCTTTAAGCTCTCCTTATGGGAATTCAACCCATCTAACATGTAATCCGCGCCAAACTTGGGATTTAATCCCATCAAAATATTCAAATGCGGCTAAAATGGGAATTAATCCCATATTATATTCAATCCGCCCATTATTGGGAATTTTGATCCCAAATTACATGGTATGGGCTAGGTTAAAAATAGCCTATGGATGATATTAAATGCATTATTTTTGGGCCCTAATTTTGTATAAATAGGGAACCCATTCTATTGTAACACACAACACGAGCTTATTATTTGTTAAGCTTGTTGTGGACACACAACACAAGCTTATTATTTGTTAAGCTTGTTGTGGGGAACACACACATCACACACAAACTCGGAGAGAAGCTCATTCCTAGAGCGCTGGAGGCGAAGTCCGAGCCAAGAGGAGAATGAGAAATTGTTGTGTGAAGACCTAAATTATTTAGGCATTGTATATTTTATTATTATTGACCTATTATTTGTTAGGCAATAATAAATGAAATATTTGTGGCTAGGAGTTATTCAAACTACCTAGTCGGCCCATAGTGCCACACCAATTACTTGCAAATCCTAGATTGTCGACCGGAGTGCTAGCTTCGCATTGTTTGAGTCGAAAAGGCCGATCGAAGCCAAAGGAGATTGTGCATCAGGAAGGTGGAAGTCGGGTGCTATTTTTCACCCTTGTCATCCGAAGAACTGGTGTATTGATAGGCAAGTAAAATTCCATTAGGTTTTCTTGTGAAAGTACTACTTGTAACTTGCAATTTTTAACTAGTGGAACAGGTTCGATCATGAACCCGAAGACGTAGGAAATTGCCGAACTCCGTAATCAATCTGTGTGCAATTGTCATTATTGTCTTGCATTATTTTTAAATTGATTACTTAAAAGGAGTAAATTATCAGCAAGTAATTAAAGCCTATAAGGGTCGAGATCAGTCATAATAATATGATTATTTTCGGATCATTTGTCAAGCCCTCAATACCGATAATGATTCAAATTGGCAAGTTTTGAAAGGGATGATCAAATCAGTAGGTTTTTACATCAAGAAGCTAAGTTTTCTGAAGTTAATCGGGATAAATTACATCACTTATATGGTGACCAAATTGTTCAATTGAAGACAAATAATTTGCCTCGAGGTCTAGTTACATTAGAAGACATCTTCAAAGACTAACGATCAATTAAGAAAGGTCAAGACTAAAATGTCAACCCACGCTGACAATTATGAAGAGATCTAGGTTGATGAAGGGAAAAGGCTTTTTCTTGGAAAGGTATGTTCCTTAACTGAAAATCATTCATTTATTAATCTTTTCAAAGAGTTTAAGGATGTTTTTGCTTGGAAATATCAAGATCTGAAAGGATTTGATCCTAGTTTAGCACAGCATACAATTGAGTTGCAGCCAAATTCTAAACCTGTTAGACAGAAGCAGAGGCCTATAAATCCCAAAATAGAACCTCTAATGAGGAAAGAATTATCTAAGTTGATTGAATCAGGTATTATCTTTCTAGTCAAGCATTCAAGTTGGGTATCCAATCTTGTTCCTGTTAGGAAGAAGAACGGTGAAATCAGACTATGTGTAAATTTCATAGATCTTAATAAGGCTTCATTAAAAGATCATTATCCACTCCCAAATATGGATCGGATTCTAAGAATAGTCTCGGGTTCGAGATAGACTATATCTTCTAGATGGTTACAAATGGATATAATCAGATTTTAGTTTGAGAAGAAGATGTATACAAAACATCTTTTACCTCCAAGTGAGGTACTTATGTTTATAAAAGGATGCCTTTTGGTCTTTCAAATGTCGGTGCAACATTTCAACGTGTAATGGACATGCCTTTTCGTAGCTTGTTAAATAAATGCATTTTTGTTTATTTGGATGACATTATCGTGTTCTCAAAAATCTAGAAGAACACCGATACATCTAAGGCGTGACTTTTTAGTTGTGCGAGGCAATTTGGAATATCTTTAAATCGACTAAAGTCTATCTTTTTAAGTACATCAAGGCAAGCTACTTGGCTATATTATTTCTAAATAGGGTTTAACAATTGACCCTTTCGTGATTGAAGCCATATCACATCTATCATTTCCCCATAATAAAAAATCATTACAAAGTTTTCTTGGAAAAATCAACTTTGTTAGAAGATTTGTTCTAGATTTTGCAGCATTAGTAAAACCACTCACAACTATGCTAAAGAAAGAGAAAAATTTCTCTTGGACTAGTGAAGGAAGAGAAGGTTTTGAACCAATCAAAGCAGCTATCTCTTGGGCTCTTATTCTTGCAAATCCAAATTTCGATAAAGATTTTACAATGTATGCACTTGCAAGAGCTGAAACAATCTCAGCTATATTAACTCAAGTCAATGATGAAAATATTGAGCAACCTATTGCTTTCTTTGGACAGATTTTTCATGATTATGAAACAAGGTACACATTCCTTGAAAATAAAGTACTTTTAGTAGTTAGAGGACTAAATAATTTCAAGTATATGCTTTCGAACAATAAAATCCATGTTCTTGTTTCTCATCCAAGTGTGAAAGCATTCTTACTAAATAAGGAATTGAATGAGAAAATAGCAAATTGGATAACAAAGGTCATGGAGTATGATGTTGATATTTGGGTTGCTAAGACAGGTTCGAGGGAAAGGTTTATGTGAGCATCTAATTACTGATATGGAAAAACAAGTTACAAAACCAAGTGATTCAAAATAGCATGGTAAATTTCGTATCGTGAATCGAAATTATGGTTCAACCAGAAAATCAGCAACTTTGAGCTCACTCACGAGATTCAGGTATCAAGATGGATGACTAATTTGGTTAATTATCTATAGCATGGCACCTATCTAGAAGGTATGGACAAGAATAAATTAAGGTATTTCAAATTACAAGTTGTACCTTATATCTTCATTGATAATGTGTTATTCAAAAAAGATATAAATGGAATCTTGTTGTGGTGTGTTGATTATGATAAAGTTTAGAAAATATTGTTAGAATTCCATGAAGGACCTGCAGGAGGTCACTTCTCAGCACGTACCATAGCCTTAAAAATTATGAAAATTGGTTACTATTGGCCTAGCATATTCAAGGACTCTTTTGGATGGATAAGGAAGTGTAGAAAATGTGTTTTCTTTGCTGGAAAATAATGTCTAGCTTCGCTGCCCTTACAGCCTATTTCAACTGATCATCCTTTTACATAGTGGGGTCTTAAATTTATTGGCATGATAAACCCACCATCATCACAAGGACACAAGTGGATCTTAACTACTACAGATTATTTTACACGATGGACTGAAGCAATAGCCTTGAAAGATGGTAATGAAACTTTGATACTATCCTTTTATGAAGGAATAGTTTACAGATTTGGTGTTCTAGCAACTATCATATCAGCTAATGCTTTAGCACTCCTTGGTGTGAAGATAACAGATTGAAGGGCATCAACCATGGAATATATCTAAGTTCTTCATCTAATTATTACCAACAAGCTAATGGCTTAGCCGAGAGTACTAACAAGAATCATAAGGATCATCAAGAACACTCAAGGATAATCAAAGAGCTTGGCATCTGATGTTGAATTCAGCACTTTGGGCTAACAGAGTGACTCCTAAAATATCAGTTGGCAATTCACCATACAAACTTGTGTATGAAAAGGAAGTAAGAATTCCTATTTCGGTGGAGTTACCATTGGATATGCTACACCAAATGGAACTTCTTGAAAATGAACCATTGCAGGTTCATTATTCGAGTTAATGGAATTACGAGAGCTAAGAGATAAAGCTCATTTGAATATGGAAAATAACTAGAAACAAATGAAGAATACTTTTGACAAGAAATTCAAATTCAGCGTCTTCAATGAAGGAGATATTATGTTAAAGTGGGATGTTGATCCTGCAAAGCCAGGAAGACACTCAAAGTTTGATACACTCTGGGGTGGTCCTTACATGATTTCTTCTTGGAAAGAACACAATACTTTTTAGCTTTCGAAGTTGAATGGAGAGGAACTTCCCATTCTTTTGAATGGTATGTTTCTCAAACACTGTTATTAAAAATCTTACAGTGATTGCTAGAGTAGGATTTCCTTTCAATAAGTGTAGTTCTTGCACATCGCAATTTTTCAATTCAATAAGTGTATTCATACACGTGATCTGGTTTACCAGATCATTTCCCTACTTTAATATTTTTGGAAGGGTTGGACCTTTCGGATAAGACAAATTTTAGTTACATGTTTAGACTCCATGCCCAATGGACAAGAACAAGGCACTAGTCTTTAAGCTAGCAAGCATATTTCCTCGCGGGATCGTAAGAAATATTGACAATTTCTGCACTTTTGTAAAAATGGGCAACTCAAAACTTCATCATTACAATGAAAGTCATGGGTGAAGTATACCTAAGCTAAGGAATTTCTGATGTTATTGGTTACTGCTGAATTAATTAATGATTAAGTGAAATATATAGCTATGTGTGTTGTTACAAAACATAACCAATCACATAGTCTGCAAGTTCATGATACCTTCAGCAAAAAAACACAAGGTCCCCAAAGGACATCTCTGTTATCTTAATGAAGATACCGAATTATAGAGTAGGTGAAGTGTTGAGTTTTGGAGCAACAAACAAAAATAAAGATATCACAAAATCAAGGTTTATTACTGAATGTTACAAGTTCTCATCAATTTTCTTTCCTTCATGATTATGAAATTCAATTATGTTACTGAGTTGTTTAGTTCATTATACAATCCATACAAAGAAGCTAGAATGTAGAAAGGAATACACAACTCATTTTCAAAATTCAATGTTCTATTCATAAGGAATTTTCAAATGTTTCCCACACAAGCCGTGGGATGTAACTAAAAAGTAAAGTATAGCTACTGAAAAGAAAAGGTACACATGCATGAAAGAGAAATAAAAGGAGTATGAGTGAACCCATCATTGCCTTGGTGTTTCTTTGTTTGATTGAATCATCTTCATCTCCATCTTTTGTTTCTTCTTCATCTCCATTATAGAAGCCACTTGTACCTGAAAAGAAGAAAAGTTAACTGTCAGTTACGAGCTCAGGGATCAATTCATATTCCTATACTATCCTACTTCGTGCATATGAATCTTTTCCTAACAAGAGATGTATTCTACTTGAAGAACAAACTACATGCATGCTTTATTCACTCAAAAGAAGAAAGAGAAGAGAAAAGAAGAAAACATGGATATAAGAGAGGCCAAAAATCCTAATTATTTTCTAACTGTTTTCCTAAGTGTGCAGGTACAGGTTTCAGCCAAGGAAAAATAGACAAGTCAAAAGTGCATGCAACAAAAGGAAGAATGTAACTCAAAGTTTCAATAACTTTTCGAAATGAAATAATTTACAGAGTGTAGAAGAAAACTAGTAAAAGAAGAACACTTTTCATTGCGCAGCTAAAGGAGAAGAATCAGGTTTTTGGAAGCTGAAGTTAACTAGAAAAGAAAGGTTACAGTTGAAAGGAATGAAGACAAGATTCTAGAAAATTTTGGCAGGGCTTCGCCATGTAAAATGGACATTTACAACTTTTCATCATACTTGCTTTCAACTACTAAATGCTTTAAAAGAGTTATTTGAATCAAATAAGTGATACAGAGAAGTAGTAAAGCATGCTATGATCAAGATAAAACAACTATGATGTCTCATTTTATTTACCAATCCAGCTTCAAACATGAAGTGTCATAATTCTATATTCTGAATCAGAAGATACAACTACTATGCTAGAAATGGATGGAAGAGAGAATTCTAGAAAAATTTTGACAGGGCTTTGCCATGAAAAATCAACATTTCAAATTTTCCAGCATGCATGTAAAGTTGTAATGAAGCTCAAATACAATACTTAAGTAGAAAAGGAAAAGAAACTACAACATTCCAACAAAACTTCAAAGTTCAGCATACAGAATGTGTGAAATAGAAATTCTAGAAATAATGTGTCCCTTCTAGGTTCTCAAACAAAATAAATGATTAACTTCTACAGTTTTCATTTCTCAGAATCAAATGTTTCAAAGTTATTCACAAAAAATAAGAATGATATCCAGTACAGATTTCCAGAAAATGGAGAAATCAATATCAAGCACATAATTTTACAAAATAACAACCATCATGTGGTACTATTTTCAGGATAAGATGTACATCATTTTCGATAGTAATGATGATGAAAAGGAATTTTAAAAAAGGGTCAGGAAGTACAAGCATGCTGAAAAGGATCAAGAGGTTGTTATTCAAAGCTAGTTGCTACAGGAAAGGATAAAATTTAAATTAGGAGAAATAAGCTATCCATCAGATTATTATACAGTGCTGAAATACAAACAAGAGTGCAATATTCTAACAAGTAACAAGAATCATCTTCAGAATCAAAGTAAGGAGCACTTAAACAAGATTGCAGTGAACTAAGGAAGCAAATTTTATAGCATAGGTATGACTTTCAGAAATGAAGCAAGTTTAAGTGTACAAAATACTACAATAGGTTCCAGGAAAGGCTCAGGGTTTATCCAAAAAGAACTTTGATCAGAAAAATCATACATATCTAGGTCAAAGGGATATTCGGGAACACAGTTGAAAATGTGTTGTTATCACATAAGCTAAGAAATGACAGTGCAGACCTAGTATCCCCATGAGATCCAAGAATTATAAATATCAAAGTGCTTAGTTACTTGAAGGAGTAAAAGTGACAAACACCTCAGATCCAAGTCCTCAACGAAGGAGAATACAAAGTAAATATCGCACACAACTGACTCCCAAATCAAGCTCAAAGGCATGAAGATACAAGAAAAATAGAGATCTGTGGGTACCCATGTCATAAAAGCACAAATTAGGGCAATGAACAATGACCTGAGATGCAATATTTATCCACATCTAAGCTCAAGTTTTTTACCAAAAAACTCACATATTTGAGAAAGAAAACATCAAAAAATTAGGGAAAATATCTCAGAAAACCCAATGAGCATTAAACAATGGCGACCCAATTTTCTTTACCAAGGAAAAATATGAGTATTTCAAACCAGGAAGAGCCAGAGTTTTCATCACAGAAGCACGTTCAGGGGTAAAGCTGGACAGAGATATATGCCAATAGAATTTTCAGAAAACTCAAGGCAAAGAAAAGAACCTTAAAAAAGTGTTCACGTTCGCAGAAACTCACATGGGTCAAAGGATAATATAGTTCCAAGCTTAAAGTCTATAAATGATAGAAAACATCCACAATCCTCCCACTCAAGAAAACTCGTAAAGGAGCTACAGATTCTCAAAGACTCAGAAGGCCGAAAGATGCAGAAGAAAACTACTTTATGGCTGATACAGGAAAATGAAGTAAATACACAACCCTCTACAATGAGATAAGAAAACCCAAAAGCGTGAGAAAACTAGAAATAGAAATAGAAGAACATGTAGGTTTCGAACTCACGATCAATTTTTTTTTGACATCCACCAAGAGCAGAATGAATCCAAGTACAAATGATTCAGAATAAAAATATATATACAGATCCTGGCCATTAATCGAAAACCCATCAATGGGTATCAATAATCATAGAAATAAGCAAGAACTCACCTATTGAATTGAATCTTTTCAAACCCTCAAAGTTTCATATTAGACAAAGAGTCACGAAGGAGTCGAGCTCATGATCTCGAAACGGGCCGCCCTCAAAATGAAGTACTAGAGAGCCCGATTGTTTGAGATTAACGAAGGAAAGAGATCAAATACTTTCACTCACAGAGCTCCACAGATTCAAAGAAACCATTTCTCAGAGTTATCTCAGATTCGAGATCAAAAGAAAGAATATGGCAGAGAGATCAAATATTTTAACTCACAAAGAAAACTTAGATCTCATGGACTTTGCCAAAGACCAAACAGAACAAACCGAGCTCAAAGAAAAAACCATGGTAGAAAGTAAACCTCACAGAGTTCAAGAACTCAGAAAGATAGATTACAAGAAAATCTCGAGAATGACCAAGGCACGACCACCACACAGAAACCATAAAACCAGATAAAGCTCTCATCACCATGTCAGTGTCTAACGAAATGACACAGAGAATAAAATGCTTAAAGTTGAGCTCAGTGAACTTTAACAATAGCATTAAAACTTTGCAAGGGCTTTGCCCGCATAACCAAAAACCAAATTAAATGTGCTTGAGGGTCAAAGACACTCTTTACCGTGCCATCTCAAGAGGTGAGTTTCAACCTGACTCAACCATGGTTCAGGGATTGGACGGCCATATCAAGTATAGAGATCAAAGGCCAAGAATGATCCTCAAATTTTGAAGCAAACTACCGTGATCAAGATGCCGCCGACCACATTTAATTCGAGGTTAGAAACCCTAACTGAGGGTTAGAAAATCAATAGCTACAGGTTAAAAAGTACAAAGATCAACAGCCTAAATCAAGACACCAACATTCAAAATAAACCACCAGGGTTGTAATTAACCTGACCCGAGTTACATAAGCCACCGACCAAGTTACCAAGGGGTGAGTCACCGTGGATAAGGGGACAACCCACATGTCCATAAAACAAAATCATTTGCAATGACTTTCAAAGTCTAACCATAGTGCATGCTCCAAATAATATAAAGGGGCCGACCAAATTATACCCAATGATCACCGAAAAGGTGAATTTTGAAATATGCCAAGGCCGACAACTATAAGGTGGCAGACTATATAGCATGGTCATGGTAAATAATCAAAGGTGGCCGAGTATGGTAGTGACTATTACAAGTGCCCTTGTATTATTTCTAAACCATGGTAATATGCTAAGTCCACAAGAGTGGCCAAACCCAACGAAGGCAAGAGTTCACAACCACAAGTGGCCCCCACTGATGGTGATAGATTGTACATGAATTGGAATGCATTTTTCCATGTGATCACTAGAAAATAGAATAAGTGTCAACATCAGAGACAAAGGTGGTCCCAATCAGGATTGATATTTGGATGAATTATTTTACAAAATATTCCAAGTATTGTAATTATTTTGTTCACTCATAGGGAGTCATATTTTTGCATGCCTTCACAACATGACAGAATAGAGAAGAAGATAGAGTTGCATGTTCATGGAAAGAGACTTGCCTAGTAAGCAATCTTATTTTTAGCAAATTATTCACCCTTCTTTTCTTAAAAATAGAATAGTCAACTTCAATTTGACTGTAATGTAAGTAAGACTAATAATTCCTATTTGTAATTGCATGCTCTATTTTTTCCTTTATCTATTATTAAATAAAGGATAAACATAGAATGCATGGGCGAGTACAAGCCTTAGCCTATTTTTAGGAAGAGGGTGAATTTAATTTTTGCTATATATTGTGTGCCTTTGCAAAGCACGGGGGGACTACTGGAGGAATTTTTGGATATATGAGTACTGAAGCAAATTTTTCCAATTTTTCCCTCCGAGTGTGAAGTATTTTCTGCCTTTCCAAGTTATTTTTGTAGTCTTGTGTATGTTTCTATTAGTCTTGTGAATGTAAATTCCCTGATTAATCGCCTTACCCTACTACAAATTCAGTCTTTTCTACTTAATTTTAATGTGCATGTTAACTTATTAGTACTATTGTGATCTTCCCTCAGTATAATCAAGTGTTTTTCCCTTAGATATTCTGTAGAAAAACTATTGGTTCGTGCATCAAAACCTTCCCAAATCAGTTGTGCATAGACTCAGTCAAATCCCTCATACAAATTTGGTGTATCACCTTAGTTTTAATCATTTTACAATCATATTTTACTCTCAAACTCCAAGAAATTAGTTTAGGATACACCAATAAGGAACCAGCCTTGATACCAGAGACTTGCCTCGAAATAGGTATACCCACAGACCTGAGGTGTTTCCATTGTATCTACGAAAGAGAGAGATCAATTGTGAAAGCTTAGAAAACCTGCAGACATCTCTCTACAGGGTGCACTTTCAAGAGATAACAACCCCTATTGGTGTTGACTCTTGTCTTTTACTCATTGAAACCCATTGCAGTAATGAATGGTCATTTTGTACCCTCGTTATTGAGTTTTGAAGCTCATATTGTGAACTCAAGTAATTTTTATAGGTGTGGCCTTTGGCGCTAGGGGTAAGTTACCATAAAACCTGACTTCGTTACTTATACCATAGTCCTTATTTTTGTTATCTTGATGGTCATGCCCTCGATTAATTTTAGTGATCCAAGGCATACCTCTTATCCTTTAGTGCTTGCGATCCTTGTTGTTAAGAAAAGTTGACTCTTTTCCTTCTGTTATACCACTTTGTTCTGTCGCTAATGCTTTTGCAATTTTGATGGTACTTTGCTTCATCTCGGGAAGACCTTATTGATGATTTATTGTATCCTGATTATCGGGTTGTGGAGGATGTTTTTTTATGGTGCTTATGGAATCTTAAAACCTGTACATAGGTATTTGGCTTTTTTAATAAAGGTACCTAAATTTTGGCTAAATTAGCAAAATTACTCTCTTTTAATTTTTTTTAAAAAGGGGAGCTTGGCACTTTGGTTGCATGGAAGTGGGAGGAGGTTAGTGGTGGCGCCAAGTTTTTGAAAGGACTATTAATTAATGTCAAATTTTTAACTTTCTTTACCTACCACCTCTCATTCTCCTTATCAGGATCTTGTCCTTATTCGTGCTTTTAACCAAATGAAATTATTTTTGTTGAGCTTCATTCTTTTTCTCCTGCTAAAATTTGGATTTGTGAAGTTTAAATTGTTGGCTGCATGGGTGGTTTGATGAGGAGATTGTAGACTGCAGTAAGCATGGACATCCAACAAGCTTGAGGTAGAGAATTTTTCCATGTATTGTTGTTTCTTGAGCCCCTTGATGTTTTTCTTGGATTAAGGCTTTTAAAATCAGGCATGTTAAGTCTACCCTTGCAATGCTCTGCTACCTTTTTATTATTCCATGAAATGAATGATCTTTTTCCTGAAATGGCATCTTGAATGGGATTTTTTGGTTGTTTGTAAATTGCATTGAGTGTACGGGTTGTTCCTCTATTTTCTTCTTGAATCTCTAGTTTTCTTCCTCGTAACCTTTATGACTATTGTGGCCTCTTTGATCAATTAATATTTTTGTTGATTCGGAACTTTTATAAGTTTCTGATCTTGAATGTGATGTCATTTTCTTTTGGGAACTATGACTGGATCGACCGAGTAATTGGGTTTTCTCGATTTGAGATGGTCTCCTCGGTTAGAGGGCATTTATGTCTTCAAAAGGGGAGATTTTTAATCTTGGCCCATTATAATTACTCTTATCTTAACTTGGTCGAATGATTCCTTGCTGAGAGGCTATTGATAATTTGTGAATGGTTAGTGAACGTATTATTAATGGTCATGTTAGTATCCAAATTTGTTCTCCTTTTTAAGCTGAGAAGCATCACGGATTTGACATGGAGCTTAGAGACAGATAGATCATAGTGTGTTTCATTTTGTAGCTGGGGTTGAGATCTAACTGGCCCTTTATCACTCAAATTTATGGATAGATGGATAACACCTTCAAGAGGATTTGATCTATCCTCACTACTTTAGGCTATGAATTTTGACCAGTGAGTGAGAGGACCCGTAGTATAACCTCTATTTGATGAAGGAGATGGAGATATCCTTCTTTTGCACAAATTTTATGAAGAAAACCTTGGGAAAGTATGATCAATACTCCATAATTTAACTCTCACAAGTTGTCACTTCTAAAAGATGGAGACACTTTCAAAAAAAGGCTAAGGTTACTTAAGGCATTATGAGATCCTGATTGTTACGCATATTTTCGTAAACAAATATTGTTCCTTTGTTGATATATAGGGAAAACAGGGGTATTTCATGATGGATTCATGGTTTTTGAATGATTTTGGTGGGATATTAAGAAGGATAAAGTTGATTATACCAGATCTTTGAGAGACTTCACAACAATGGACAACTCAACAACAGAAATCTCCGAGAATAGTTAAGATGTTCCTTTAATCAAAAATTATTCTTCAATGGAGGCCCAGCATCAACACGTTTTCACAAAATCTTTGAGAATCTAACTTGAAGACTCAAGTTAAATGACTTAATTAAACACCAAATTATTTGATCAATCATGCCTAAGGTACACCCAAATACTTATAAAGAATCTTTATCAACAAATGGTCAAGTGTGATTTTAAATTTTTTTATCTCATCACAGGATGAAGGCTCTTCTTGAAATGAAATTGTAAATGTGACTAAACTATCACAGGGGATGAGATCCTGTGTGATTTCACAAATATTTCAATGTAATATTGCAATAGAAACAAGTAAAACTACTTTTAGACATTCTCAAACAAAGCGACACTAATTGCTCCAAGATGGACACAGATTAAATAAAAAATGATTAGATTCACTAGTAGGGAAAGTTTTATAGAACAATCTCGAGATATTTTCAATGGTTGTACACACACAACTAACTTGACGTGATTAAAATATAAACACAAGAAATTAATTGGTTTCTCGAATTGGTCTCTCACGAAGATGGGATCTCTCAAATTTTATCTTAAGAATTCAATCCCAACAAATTTGCAAGAGTATTTTTTTGCATTTATACATTTCATTTGCTCATTCATCCCAAATTTTTCCCCAAAAGAAGAATATTCGAGGAACCTTTACTTGTTACCAATTTGTTACTGAGAAAGTGACATTTAACAAATTCACACCCTTGTGCCAAGTGGAAAGATCATCAACTCGATCACATTTCTTAGACCTTTGACTAATGACTATGATGCCATACCACAACATTTTAACAATTATTTTAATCATTCGATTCTATCATGCAAGAAATATGTATTTTAATCATTCTCCGGAGGCTCTGTACACCGGGATCTCGACGGGTAATCCTTTTTCACTCTCGAGGCAACACCTTTTTCATCCTTTGTGCCTCGCAATCTACATCATTTCATCCTTTTCCCCCTCTTCCATCTCAGTAACTCTTCCCGTATCCAGATTCTCTAGTAATCCATTTTTTGCAAGTGACTAAGCAATTCCAATCTCAAAATATCGACCATAACAATCCTTGGACTCACGAATTAAGTTCTAAATCTATTCAATGGCACTTTATAGACAAAAACGACAAGGAATTTCATCAAAAATGATGAAAAACAATGTGTATTCACATCTCCAGGAGTATTGGAGAAAAAATGGTGGAAAAACAAGTTAAATTCACAACAACCATTGATTTTGACCCTTCTCTACTTTATATTACAGCCGTCCACATGTTTCCTAGGTACAACTGCAAAGACAAAGTACAGGGGCAAGTTTCCAAACAAGCGCAGGCCTTCCACGTGCCCTGGGACCAAGAAAAACACCTTTTGGCCTTTGAAAAAGTATCAGTAAAAAGGAGCCAGTGGACCTTCAAGATGGTCCTCAAACCCGAGATCCCAAACAAGCGCGGGTTCACCATGTGTCTCGGTCTAGCAGATTTGTTTAAAAAAGTTGAAGGATCGAGTGGAAGCCGCCATATGTCTAGGTGCAGACAGTTTTCCTTGGATGTTGAAAAGTCCACGCAAGAGAAAAGTGAGTGGAAGCCTCCAAGTTTCCTCTAAACACTTCTTTAAAATAAAACTTAGGCCCCCAAATAGGCGTGTTTCCTCCACGTGTCCCGGGCCTTTCAATATTTCTTTGAAAAATAAGTATAGAGCAGATCCGGCGGAAGCCTCCACATGTCTCCCTCTCACAATTGTTAATGTGGGACCCTGAGGCGATCCTCAAATGAGGGTCGACCCTCCACATGTCCATAGTCCACCAAAACTATAATGGTCGCATGAAAAAATTATCTAAGTCCAGGCAAGGCAACAGAAACCTCCACATGTCTCCCCGGCGCAACTCCAAGGTCAAACCAAAAGACAAATTTTCATATGAGCGTCGGCCCTCCACGTGGACTATTTTTTAGTTAAAGTGAGCCATAGAGTTTTCAAAGTTCCCCACTGACCATCATCCAACCAAAAAGGCCACATTTCCACAGATCTTTGAGATGTAATTTTGATGGGAAAAACACACCCCTCAAACCGTAAAAAAGAAGGAAAATCACCATTTGATCCCGGAAATGAATATTTCATGGGAGAGAGTTTGGAAGTGATATAAGGCCCAAATGTGATCCTCCAAGTCCCATCTAGTCACGTTTCAATAGATATTTGGGACAAAATGACAGGGAAAACAAAACGTGACTATGGTGGAAGGAAGGGAAAAAACCTAAGTTTTTACCCAAGTTACAGACTCCTTCACACGGACAGATGAATGAAAAACAAAGTTTGGAAATTTAAGTGATCCTCGACCAAGGAAGGGACTGATCAATGCAACCAAAAGGAGGAAAAAATTTTAATGTGTCAATACAGGGAGATAGAACAAACGACAGAGCCCGCAAACTGAAGAACTTCAAGGACAAACGGGGTGAGATCAAATTGAGCACCAACATCGGCTCCGACTCGGGGATGGGAACTCCCTATGAGTGCCACAAGAACAAATAGTAGACCAAGTGCCAAAAATAAACAATTGGGTAATGAATTCTAAGTAGGAGCTTACAGAGCAGAAAAATAATAACCAACTCCCCTAAGGACGAACCGAGAAACCAAAAAAATGGCTGCCAGGACTAGGACAAACAAAAACAGAAAAACACGAAAGTAGAAAGAAAACAAAATATTATGCACCTTTGTACAATGGAGTATACCTTGATTATGAGGAGTCAATTTAGGAAATGTTTCAAATGCCTCGCCATTCTCGACATAACCATGCTAAGCATTCTTGATATTTCTTCAACAATTGAACATAGGACCGCTTCTCTTCCTCATCCAAGTTGTTATCTGACCATATTTTTTAGGCTTATCCTTTGTGCCTGTGTCAATTTTTTCAACATCTCTCAAGGCTGCATCAAACATCAAAGTCCCAAGAAAAACAATCTTCTTACGACATCTACATTGATCAATTTCATAATCCCAAAATAACATATCTCACAAAGTTATCGATATAAATATCTACATGCAATACTTCATAAGAAGCATTGTCACGGTCCTCAATGAGATATAACATTTTATTTTCTCCAGGTAACTTCACAAGGCTGCCCTCAATTGGTATGGTGGCATAAGACATATCCATCTCAACACTTCCACTAACACTTGCATCCCACTTTCTTGATAACGGCATGCCCCATTTGGCGGGAAATCAACAATAACAACATCAAGTTTCAAGTTCTTACTCGGATAAGCTACAAGTTGTAACACCAAACCTTTTACACATCCTACAACTAACACCTCTCTGGAATCCATGGCAATTCACTTCCCATAAGTGTTTGTTACCTTGAGACCCAATTCATTCATCACCTTAAGAGGCATAACATTGCATGATGCTCCTGAATCAAATATACATTTGTGTAACAGCTTATCCTTAATAATTAGAGTAGTGAAAAATGAATCCACCTTCAGTTGAGACTCAACCAAGGATGCTTCCAAATATACTTCAGGTGGTTCACCTAGTTCTTTTAGTACTTTGGGTTTTTCCAACTCTGCATGGAAAGAGGAATCGAACATAGTTTTCATTTCTTCCTTGGGTGACCTTTTCTTCTTTAAATCCCAAATATTTGAATGCTTTGTTCTTATGCTCAGGGATTCTAAGAAATTCAATAATAGGAAAAGAAATCTTGATCTAACTCAAGATTTTTGCTATGTCACAAGGGACATATTTGGGTAAGGCAATATTAGGAGGAAGGTTTACAAATTCATGTGACAGAAAAGGATCTTTCATAGTCGAGCATGGCAAGGATACCAGTTCTTCTTGGGGACACAAGGCTTTTGCCGAGATGCATTTTTCTTTGGAGTTTCATTTCGGATACTAACAAGCATTGGAATCTTTGGTTTGGCACGAGGCCCAACCCCTTTACAACTTCTATCCTATTATTATATTATTTTTTGTAGCTAACCATAGCATTCATTAACAATTGCCTATCCTCCTCATAAGGGACTCCTCCATCATACTTCTTAATCATTAATTCCCTTAAGTACTCAAAATCATTGTTAGGAAAATCAAAATCTTGTACCATATCAATTTCAAAAGTATGAGTGGGAGGAAGAGGTAATACCCAGTGAATGCAATCCTAGAATTTTTCAACAGTTCTGGCACTCATCAACTCAGTTGAGGTTGATCCCTTCTGTGAACTTGTAGACAAATCCACCATGAATGCATCATCATTAGTGTTATCATCATCAGCTTCTTCAACTTGTTGATCTACTTCACATGGCGGGTGGGGTAAGAGACATTTGTCACACAAATCAATTTCATTGGCTTCTTCCACAATAGAAACTCTAGCATTTAGAGGATCATGCATTACTCTATTTTCCCTAGCTTGGGGTTGTCTAGCTCCCATGGGTCATGTACCTCTATCATCGATCTCTAATCATTTCTAGGATGATTTGTAAATCTCTATCTTGTCCTTGTTGCCTATGCTAAACTTGAGAGCCTTGTCCAATTCCTTTCTCTTCCTGGCCGTTTATAGGATATTTCCTTAATGACTCCAGCCAAAGTCTTTACAACTTCCTAAAGATCCACAACCTTACTTGATTGAGGCTTCTCTAGGTTGATTAGTTTATCACCCTCCCTCTTAGGAGATTTTCCAACTGTTTTAATGTTATTCTCAATTTATAGAGCCATGGTAAAGGCCTGCCTCAAATTTCCAGGGTTCTTATCCCTCAAATAGTAAGAATCTTTCTTATCAAATGCATCTAAATACTTTATCAGACATGATTCATCACATGGCCTCAAATTAATAGGAAGTCTTCTCAATGTTTTGTTAAATCTTGTATTGAAATCATGCACTGATTCATTAGGATTCTTCTTAATATTTTTAAAATCTGATAAAAGAAACCTAGGGTCTGTTTTATCACCATACTATAGTCTAAAAGCATTATTCATTTCTCTAAGAATCAATGGAATTATCTAGAAAATATTTATACCAATCCCTTGCATCTTCTTCTAGAGTATGGATAAACAATTTAATGTACACATCCTCAAATTCTATTTCAAAGTCCTCCATCATATTGAAAAAGAGCTTCAAGTGTTGATCACCAGTGATTGCATTATTTCCTTGAAACTTAGGCAATCTATTTCTTACATCTTGTGGCACAAAGATTTGGATAGCCACCATACCTCTAAAATTGATGGGACCAAAAGTATTAACAAAAAATAGAGATTTGGGTGGAGGATGAGCCATATTATTTTGAGGAGGTGACCTTTGAGGAATGTGAACTGATGAGGAGTGAGAAGTCTCATGTGGTACAAGGATGTAATTCTAAGAATGGTTGCCCTCTAAAGGCTCTGTTTCTTGGAAAATTCTATCAGATTTGGAAAATACAGGGGGATTGAGAAGTAAATTTTTCAAATACAAATTTAGTCCCCTCTCCATATGGATAATTCAATTCAAAAAGAGACTACCTCATTCAGATTCACTTGAGGAAGTATTGAAGTCTTCAATCACAAAGTGATCGGTTTCAATGGAGATCTCTTTTCTTGATGCTTGATCCCCAACAACCTTCCAAATTCTTCTTCCTTATGAATTATACTTTCCCAACTCTAGAAATAGCCTTCTACTAGGGTCCTTGGAGAAAAAATATATTCTTCCTTCTATCTTTGTAGAGATTAATGACAAATATTACTTTATATATGTTAAGACACTGGTATTTATTAAGAATTTAAACAGCACGAGTCTTCACTAAGTATTTTCACCTTAGATTGTGCAAATGCACTATGAAAGACCTATCAAATTTATACCTATCAAATTCTCTTCTTCTACCCAAATTTATCAATGATGATACAAAATTTAGTGCAATAATTGTATAAGCTAGAAATATTACACTCAGAACTTACAACTTTGAACAATTCTTACAAATCTGAATAGATAATGATGTTTCAACAATGTATTAGCACAAATCATATGTAAGAAGTATTACTAGGGTCTATATGTACTGCATTTGTAAAATACTTCAAATAATCCTTGACAATGGCACCATTAGTGTTGTTGCTGCACAAATAAATCTTGGAGCTCAAATAGTCCCCGACAATGGTGCCACTAGTGTTGGTATCCAAATTTGTTCTCCTTTTCAAGATAAGTAGCATCACAGATTTGACATGGAGCTTAGAGATAGATAGATCATAGTGTGTGTCATTTTGTAGTTAGGGATGAGATCTAACTGACCCTTTGTCACTCATATTTGTGGAGAGATGGATAGCACCTTCAAGAGGATTTGATCTATCCTCACTTGCTTTAGGCCATGCCTTTCGACCAGGGTGAGAGGACCCATAGTGTAACCTCTGTTTGATGAAGGAGATGGATATATCCTTCTTTTGCACAAATTTTATGAAGAAAACCTTGGGAAATTATGATCAATACTCCATAATTTAACTCTCAAAAGTTGTCACTTTTAAAAATTGGAGACACTTTCAAAACAAGGTTAAGGTTAATGAAGGCATTATGAGATCCTAATTGTTCTACATATTTTAGTAAACAAATTTTGTTCCTTTATTGATATATAGGAAAAACAGGAGTATTTCAGGATGGATTCATGGTTTTTGAATGATTTTGGTGGGATATTGAGCAGGATAAAGTTGATTATACCAGATCTTTGAGAGACTTCACAACAATGGACAACTCAACAACAAAAAGCTTCAGAATAGTTAAGATGTTCCTTCAACCAGAAATTGTTCTTCAATGGAGGCCCAGACCAACACGTTTTCACACAATCTTTGAGAATCTAACATGAAGGCTCGAGTTAAATGACTTAATTAAACACCAAAGTCTTTGATCAATCATGCCTAAGGTACACCCAAATACTTATAAATAATCTTTATCAACAAATGATAGTGCAGTGATTTTAAATTTGTTTATCTCATCACATGATGAAGGATCTTCTTGAAATGAAATTGCAAATGCCACTAAATTGTCATAGGGATGAGATCCTGTGTGATTTCAAAAATATTTCAATGTAATATTGCAATAGGAACAAGTAAAACTACTTGCAGACATTCTGAAACAAAGTAGACACTAATTGTTCCAAGATGGACATAGATTAACTAAAAAATGATTAGATTCACCAGCAGGGGAATGTTTCATAGAACCATCTTAGAGCTTTTCAATGGTTGTACACTCGCAACCAACTTGATGTGATTGAAATATAAACACAATAAATTAATTGGTTTCTCGGATTGGTCTCTGAGGAAGATGGGCTCTCTAAAAATTTCTATTAAGAATTCAACCCCCGACCATTTGCAAGAGTATTCTCATTGCATTTATACATTTCATTTTCTCATTCATCCAAAATTTTGCCCCCAAAAACAACAATATTCGAGGAACCTTTTCGTGTTACCAATTTGTTACAGAAAGTGATGTTTAACAAATTCACACCCGCAGCTTCCAGTGGGGCAGAGATCATGACCTGATCACATTTCTCGGACCTTCAACTAATGACTAGGATGCCATACCACAACTTTTTAACAGTTCTTCTAATCATTCTCGATTCTGTCATGTGATAAATCCCCATTTTAATCATTCTCTGAGGCTCAGATAGCTGCATTTGATAGGTAATCCTTTTCACTCTCAAGGAAACATCTATTTCATCATTTATGCCTCGAAACCTTCATCATTTCATCCTTTTCCCCCTCTTCCATCTATAACTTTGTCACGTATCCAGTTTCTCTGGTAATTCATGTTTTGGCAAGTTCTGAGAAATTCCAATCTCAAAATATCGACCATAAAAATCCTTAGACTCACAAATTAAGTTCTCAATCCATTCAAGGTGGCACTTTATAAACAAAAATGACAAGGAATTTCATCAAAAAATGATGAAAAATAGTGCGTACTCACATCTCTAAGAGTCTTGGAGAAAAAGTTTCGGAAAAACAAGTGAAATGCATAGCAATCATTGATCCTTCCCCTTCTCTACTTTATATTACATTCATCCACATGTTTCCTTGGTGCAACTATAAAGGTGAGGTACAGGGGCAAGTTTCCAAACAAGTGTGGGCCTTCCACGTGCCCTGGGACCAAGAAAAACACCTTTTTCCTTTGAAAAAGTCTCAGTAAAAAAGGAACCAGTGGAAGCCTCCACGTGTTGCCTTTGTGTACCTTTGGTATGGTCCTTAAAATCGGAGACCCCAAACAAGTGTGGGTTCACCACGTGTCTCGATCCGGTATAGTTTTTTTAAAAGTTGAAGGATCAACGAAAGGCACCATGTGTCTAGGGTCCGAGATAGTTTTCCTTGGCCATTGAAAAGTCCACGTAAGGGAAAAGTGAGCGGAAGCCTCCAAGTGTCCTCCAGGAACTTCTTTAAAATAAAACCTAGGGGCCAACCCCCAAATAGGGGCAGTTCCTCCATGTGTCCCAGGCCTTTCAAAATTTCTTTGAAAAGTTTAAGTATAGAGCAAAGTCAGCGGAAGGCTCCATGTGTCTCCCTATCACAATTGTTTAGGAGGGACCCTGAGGTGGATCCTCAAATGAGTGTCATCCCTCCACATGTCCATGGTCTACCAAACTTGTACCAACCACATGAAAAAATTGTCTAAGTCTAGGAAAGGTAGCGAAACCTCCACGTGTCTCCCCGGCACCAATCTAAGGTCAAACCAAAAGGTGAATTTTCAGATGAGCACCGGCCCTCAACATGGACTAGTTTTGAGTTGAAGTGAGCCTTAGAGTTTTCAAAGTGCCCCGCCGAGCTGCATCTAGCCAAAAAGGACCACGTTTCCACAGATGCTTAGATGTAATTTTGACGGGAACAACACTCCCATCAAACCTTAAAAGTAGGAAAATCACCAGTTGAGCCCGAAATGAATCTTCTTCATGTTCGAGAGAGTTTGGAAATGAGATAAGGCCCAAATGTGATCCTCCAAGTCGTCGATGAGAGAATATAATTTTGGTTTTAACTTTACTTTTCAACTCCTTTTCTCACGTTATGGTTTTCCCTTTCTTACACTCATTTGGTTTCTCTATCTTTTAGGCCAATGAAACCTCCCTCCTGGAAGGACTGATTACCTTTTTTTGTATCTATGATTGTATCCAGTATGTTTTGGGCTTCTCAATGATTTTAGTGATGGATGGATTGAGTATTATATTTCAATCACGTAATCTATAGGATTACATGATTGAAATCCCAATACTCTTGACTTTTATTCCTAACTTATAAAGTCTGTGGTCTTACCTTGGTTAGTTGAGATATTGTTCTTAACTGGAATATTTGACTTCCTTCTTGTTGGCTGGTGAAAATTTTTATCTCGTGTGAAGAATTTTGATTAGTGGTTTGTGCTTTGATCCATTTCTTGAATTAGAATGTTCTTTTCATGATATTGTTAAATGTTAGCATATTGTTGCAATGTGTAGCCTTATCATGCTCAGTTATCATGAACTGACTCAAGTTAATACTTGTGCAGATGGATTTTTGAGTAGATAAAAGGAAAGATCTATCAAGGTTTCATCGGTTTGATTTATGAAGTTCCTTGTACGAATGTCTAATGTCTGGTAAATCTTTGAATGATGCTTGTAAAGGAGTTTGGAAGGACTCTTGCCTTGGATTTTTGGTATTTATGAAATAAGGTTGTCTTATCCTTTTGTAGAAAAACTTGTAATTATTATTGTGAGGAATAAAACTTGATCATCACCTTGTTATGTGTATTTTATTTATGATATTATTTCAGTCATGAAAATGTTGTAGCATGGCTTGACTAATTTTGTTACCTTCTTTTTCTCATCCAAAGTTCAAATCGAATCTTTTGACACCTTTGGTTCGTGTGCCATGTTGAATAGAAATGTTATAACCATGTTTAGTTTTTTCGATGAGTAATGGTAATTTATTCTTGTGAGTCATAGAACTTATTGGTTTAATAACCCTCCATGGTCTATGCATCAAAGGTGCAATTCTAGGTATATTTTAATGGTTGGCGATCTTTTTTTCTAAAGTAAATCATAAATAAAATAAAATGAATAAATAAATAAGATAATAATGAAGTTTTGTTTTTGTAGATATATATAAAAAAGAATTTTTAATTGGAAATAAAGGAATTATCTACCGGTGTAAAATAATCTACCCTCACTAACCTTAAGCTACGAATTAAACTTTATCCTCTTTGTTGTGAAACATTAAGTAATTTTAACAAGTAAGATCATTGTTGGCTTTTGGGGATATAGTTATATCTTAGTTAGTAGGGGAGTTTGATTAAGAACACATTAAGTCTAATGCTTCCATTTTGGGAACCCCATGTGTATCCTTTGACAAACCTAATCAAGAGAATGTTAAATGAAGTTGTTACCCAAATCCAGTTGAACTCTTAAGTCTCTTTTAAAAACTGGTTAATAACTAAAGAAATCATGATGATGAAATAAATTAGACCTTCTCACTCTAACCTTTTCCATAGTACATTATAATCTTCTCTTAAGTGTGGTTAATTATTGATCCTTGCATAAGGAGGTTGTAGTTCCGAACCTTAATGGCACTCCACTTCAGTTAGATCTTACGCTCGTCACCTTGTGCAATGGAGGTTTGAATCAAGATTCAGTAGCTTGAGTATGAATAAGAAACCTTGTGATAGATGGAAGGTGTCCCACCTGAGTAAATGAATTTAGCTAGATTTTGCAGTCTTTAGATGATCCTCTTTCAGAAAACTTGTTCTCAAGCTAATTAGTCAATATTATAAAAGAAATAAGTTCACCTTTGTAAGAATAATTTCTCAAATCAAACATGAATATTTTAGATCGTAAAGTCATGTCTTGAAAGACATTTTTAGTAAATACATAACCTTAAAGGATTTTACACCGTGGGGTGTACTCAACTATGACTTTGTATTGTGGTTGGGTTGTTTCGTGGTGCCTTGTCAAAGAGAAAAGTGAACTGTCCTTTATGGGTGTTGGATGTTTCCTGTGTTGCCTTTGTGGTCATCTTGGTGTCAAGTTGTTTGGAGAGTTACTTATAAGCTATGTGACCACATGTAATGTCGTTCTATACTTCGAAAAGGTCAAAACAAAAATTATACTAGATTTTTCTATGTTGTCTTGTCTGTCTAAATTAGTGGGCGTTACACTTTGGCTTATGCATTATTCCTCACTTGCATGTCATATTGGTGAATTAGGTTTTGCATTATAATTTTACGATCTCCATTAATGGTCTTTAATTTTGAACTTAATTCAATATTTGCATGTGTCATTAAATTTAGTACAATAAATGAAAAAACTTGTTATAGAGGTATTTTGAATTCAGATGTGCATGAAAATAATGATGGCTTTGATAGCTTTCTTAGATATCTTAATATATTTATTGATATTCGATTGAGTTGAGAAAAACCTTTTACCGCATATGTGATATGTGTGGTGCATTCTTCTTCTCGTAGGGTTTCCTTCACCGGTGAATGTAGACAAGCACTGTGATTATTCCATGGAAGTTTAGGAGACACCAAAAAATTGAATCACTAAAAACCATTTCACGTGATTTGGGTGCATCTTTGGCATGGACATATCATGTGAAAAATTGGTCTCTATATTTGTCTTTCAGAACATATTTGGTGTCCAAAGTAGGATGGATTGCATGGAGAATGGATCCAAGTGCCACTAGAATGTTTAGGACTCAGGAACTCATTTTCATTCTCCAACCCAAGGACACCATGTTTTCTGGAACTGAAAATGATGTCTATACCATCTCTCATGCTATCCATCATCTCTCATGCTCTCCACTTTCATTTTCCTAGTTGGAAATTCGGCCTCTCAACTTGCCACATTTTATTAGCATACATGCCATGCTAATTCTTCCTTCCAAAAACAAAATATTAAATTAAATGTCATAGGTAGGTGGAAATGTTGATGAAATCTATTCCAGAATACATGTATTCAGCAATTCCCGTTTGAAAAGCTTTAGATGTACTAATTTTCTTATGCCTAGTGGAATCAAATTACTCAAGGAAGAAATTTGTAGAGATTAAAAATGAATCTATTCATCTCAAGATTGCAACAATATCCTCTATTTTGATAGCCAACAAAATAGGCGTATGTCCGTCTATCATGGGGAGAACCATCAATACTCTCATCTCGCATAAAGATGTATTTTTTATCATCAAATCATTTTCTGCAGGAGTTATTATTACAATTGGTTCTGTTCATATTTTGTCCGATGCCTTCAATTCACTCGGAAATGAATTTTTAAAGGGAGTTTGGCATAAGTTCCCTTTTTCTAGTTTATATGCATGTAGACAAAAGTTGGCAGGCTCACTGTATATTCCGTGGCCATGGATATTACCAACACTACTACAAGGAGGGGTGTTTTGAGACAATAAATCACCAAATTGTCTCAAATAAAGACAATAAAAAAGTTGCGTAATTTCTCTAGTATTGTCTCAAAGTGGGTGTCTCTAATATTGTCTCTCTAGAGACAATATACATTAATACATATTTTGTCTCTCTAGAGACAATATCATTTTTGTCTCTCTACGCACAATATCATTATTGTCTCAAAGTGGGTGTCTCTAATTATTGTCTCTCTAGAGACAATATACTTCGATACATAGTTTGTCTCCTAGAGACAATATCATTATTGTCTCCCTAGAGACAATAATGAATACTAGTTTTGTGTCTCTCTAGAGACAATACTAATTTCAATTTTTATTGTCTCTCTAGAGACGATACGAATTTAAAGAATGAAAAATATGAATTTCAAGAATAAATAATAACCAAATATTATATAGTGCAGTCAATGGCTACATATCGTCTATGATGTCAGAGTGGACTAGTAATTAATATTATAAATTAAGAATAATTTGATTTGAATATTGTGCCCAACAAATGGGTCAAACATTTTATTAATATCAAATAAAATAGAATACAAAATGATGTCTAAATGTTGTTAACCCTTGAAATACAATGATAAAATACAAAAGGGTGCCAAAATTCCATTAACCGTTGACATACAATATTCACACCACCTCTCCACCACCAGCTTCAAGCGATCCGTTTGCTTCCCTAGTGTTACTTCACATTCTTTTTCTTAACTTTTATTTTGAGCAACTGCCTCTCCGCCGAATAGTTGTCATCTTCATGTTCTTCGCTTTGATTGTCTCAACTTTGATACAATTCTCTACTATCATTAGTAGCGAAGGTGCATTGGGTTATGAGATATTAATAACACGTATTTTACTTCAATTCTTCCAAAAGTATTCACAAATTACATTTGAACCAGGACAATAATTAAAACCTCGCACAAAACTAATAAGCTAAGTTGCACACTCATATACCTATATGATAAAATCCATGTTTTGTTGTCATTCCCAACACATAAATATCCAGGTGATCATCTGTACTCACCACCAAGAAAAACATTTATTTCTTTGTTCATAGTCCTTGCAGAAAAACATTGTTAAAATGGCAGTGAGAAATAAGAGAAGTGTACTACTAAAAACATATCTCTAGTAACTAGAGAGTATCCATATCAGACAAATGCGTTTAGGGTGTTAAATAAGGATGTTAAAAATGGCATATACTCGACACTTTTGGTTATGATAATAAGTCCCTAAAATAAGAAACAAAATCATCAACCTTCTTGAAATAATCATTGTACACATTTTATAGCAATCTATACTAAGAAGAGAATAAGACTAAATACCTACCAAAAAATTCATCGGGGAGGCATACATAAAAATGGAGAGGATCACGCATGAAACTCTAGCCAATAACTATCTGGATTTGTACATGTGCAGACAAGAAAATATTAACTGCAAGTAATGTGACAAAAAAATTAGTAATGCACTTAACTGATCCTCCAACAATTAATTTACTAGCATAAATGCATTCAAATTGAAATTTTACACTGCTACATTATTGCATATAAACTTTCCTTGTCAGTTTGTTTCCATATAGAATGCATGAAAAACACTATGTCTATCTTTTTAGTGAATTCCTTTAGTCCAAGAATGTCTTTTAGCTGCTGAAGAGATATAATTACAGCTTGCTCCAGCCATAAACCCTATTAGAGTTGCATGTGGCAGAAAGTCTATGATGAACCCCAACCTGCAATATAATCATAAATAATGTGATACATACTGTTAGTGATCAAAACCAAGAGTGGGATTTCACAAAACAACTTATAATATGACTTTGAAAAAAACAAATATAGTTACATACTAACTATTGCACATGTAAGCCTCCTGGTCAATCATTTGCACTAACATACATGAGCACATTGATTGAGTTTCAGCCCTAAGCAACCAAAATTCTGAAGGTGAGAAAGAAAATGTGCAATGAACAGTAAGTCTGGAATGTGAGGTAAATATAGAAGATTTGAAAAGGCCCCAATTGAGCCCAAAATAAATCCTTTGATGCATCATAGTCTATACATGGGTAGAAAATTAGAAAAATCAGACATTGAACCACTTCAATGTCTAAGGTGGTAGCAATCAAAAATCATTACAGGGACATCCTAGAGATTCCTGGAAGTGGAGGCCTCATGGAAGCTGGTTCTAGAAATCAATAAGTTGGCACCAACAACTAATTTTAGAAAAAACTTTTTCCTCATATGAGGAACAAAAACTTTGTCTGTTACTTTTACTACTGAGTGACAATTTCTTAGAAGAGAAATTACAGGACCTGTACAAGAAGGACACCATTAGCAGTACAATCCTAATACTTAACAATTATAATTACCCATACTTAACATTGTATTAATAAATACTACAAATTTCTCATTGCAGTCATTAATTTCTTAGCTAAATCTATTGTTTAGTTCAACATTGACTACCAATTTGGAACCTGACTTCAACCATTAGCTATGTACCAAAGACTTGAAATTCTCAATATATTGGTTTATTGTTTTATATCTAACTATTACCTTGGCACTGTTGACTACCATAAAATTAGGCATTGAGCATAAAAATTCATTTCTTTTAGGCATTTTGACATTTTGTTGAACAACTGCATGCTACCACATTTTGTGTAGCCCGTTTCAAAGCACCACTTATTGAACATGCTAGTAGTATGCTAGCAAAGGTGAACTAAATGGATTGGACAATTGTTGGTTGCATTTGGTGAAATAAGATCAATGCTATGTCAGGATGCCCATGTCTTCTCTTCGCTGCAATTATGATATTCCACAAGAAGAGGTTGCAGACCACAAATGAAAACAAATTGGACATTACAACTATTCTAGGCATTTTGTCAATAGTTCATGTGCCTTCTGGATTCTTCCATAGTGTGTGCACATTTGTACAAGGGAACTTGAAACTAGTAACAATTTGAGGAGTAAGAGTAAGCAAACATCTGATATTTTTTTAATGAAAAACTTCATTATAAACCTGAAGTGCATTTAACGTTCTACCTGATATTCTGACCAGAGACAACAATGTAAAGTGACTACATAGTAAGCCATATGATGAAGCATGCTAAACAAGGCTTGTGGATGAATTAAAAATGCCAGTTGTACTATTTTATTCAAGGGGAGGCATTTCTAATCCACTACATCAAGGGATATGTTTATTATCAAATGATTTGAAAAAAAATAACTCCCCAATCACTCTTACTGATTGAGAGCTAGATTTTAATGATAGCAGAATATCATATATAATTAATGAAGTTAAAAATTTGCAGTAGTGGGTGTGCGACTAGAATTTTGCACATTTATATAGCTCAAGCAATGATACCTTTACATGGGTTCTAGAAAACAAGTTAAATATTTTTATTTCATATTTTTCTTATCAATATGATCCTACTTGCATCCTACATGAATTTTGAGCATATATTTATGCTACCCCGTATTTTGTTTAGTTGTTGCATCGTGATTGAAAGAGAAAATGCGTAACAAACAAAAATTTAGGAAAACAATACCCAAATGAAAAGAAAAAAGGGAACGATAGACAAAACTTGAGATGTCATCTAGGTGGAAAAATATTTAAGTACTAATAATGTTGAATAACATCTACATCACCTGATTATCCTCACTGCAAATCCATTGCAAGAACCTGATGTACAACATGATTTCCATTAAGGCCCTTTATAAGAGTCACAACACCTATCATAAGGGAGGATATAACCATAGAAACCTATTGTGGAGTCTTAAGATTCTCTATCAGCTTTTGTACAGCTCGAGTACTACAAGGAAAGAAATAGAACACAGTTAATATAGAAAGTAGCTAATAGTCTCTTGCACAAATACTATTCAGACTTATAAGTCACTTAAGCACCAACATTTGAAGCCTTAATGTATTGTGCATGCCCAAACTGACCAAGTGTTAATAATTAACAAAATAATTAAATTACAAAGCTAATATAAAGTAGAATCTATAATCATTACTTACCCATGCATATCGAGAGAGATACTGACAAGTTCACCTACTTTCCTAGTCAGCACATCAAGAATTTGCATTCTC
This sequence comes from Taxus wallichiana var. yunnanensis, assembly GCA_018340775.1. Classification (NCBI taxonomy): domain Eukaryota; kingdom Viridiplantae; phylum Streptophyta; class Pinopsida; order Cupressales; family Taxaceae; genus Taxus; species Taxus wallichiana. Next base: position 650,654,391 of record CM031238.1, read on the forward strand.
GGTTCTTCATTACTGACTTCTAAAAGATTTTGCACAAGGTAATTACTAAAATTATTTGTCATCAACTCAACTATATGACCAATAATCTCTAGAAATATATTATGCACATCCTCTGAGAGAACCATCATCAAATTTCTTTTGCAGAAAGTGACAACCATGTTGATCCTTTACAATGATATAAATTTTTCCTTTGACATCTTCCAATGTAGAATATGTAGGTTGCAGCTATTGAGAAGTCATCAAGGATCTCGGATGAAATTTTGGCTCTATAATCTCGGTGAAATGCTTCTTAAATGATTGTTAACGTCTAATATTTGAAATGACCTAGAAATTGAATAATCACTTAGCAGACTGATGTTTCATTGCAATTTCCACTTTATTTAAAATCTCCTTTTTCCCTCCCGAATTATTTGTCATTATGACATATTTTATGCCCTCACAAAAATTCATGCCAATATATTTTAAGGGAAAAAAATTTACCATCTCAACTTAAATTTTCACTCATCGATGATTCCTATATGGAATAGAAATAGAATGATAACTTCTACTACCCATGATTCCATTAGATTTACCATTGAAAAAGGGACATATTTCCCCTCTAACGTTGAAACCTTGGGCATGATATTGACATGCATCTCCACTTAGCATTAGACGAATTGAAAACTGTTCATGCCCACTGGACTAGGTACTACATTTTACCTCAGTCCCTTTCATTGAAGACTGCTCCCTTACAATTGGAGATTCTAAAAGGTGATTCAAGGTGAATATTTGAAATAGTGGAATGTAAATCATTTGGTCTAAAGGTTATGTTAGAAGCCTCTCCGGTGAAAGTATCCCATATCTCGATAAGGGAGGCCATACTACAAGATGAACATGGGCTCGCTACAAGATCATTAACTCGCTACTACATTCTAAGGTGCTTTTCTTCCATCATATGGTACCAAGTCAAGTTCATTGTATTCATCTCATTGGTGAAGGTCTGAAATAAGAATTCTACATGAATGAGGGTGCACAAATGTTCCCAATGCAAGATCCAAGTAAGGTTGTTGTTGCAAACCCGTTGATAGAAGGCATTATCTCAATATAGAAGTTGCAGAAACCTTAAAACAGATAAAAGTGTTCCCAAATTTCTTTTTGAAGGGGAAAAATTGGCTTTTGGGAATTTTGTTCCCTTTCCACTTGCCCAAGAGGAATGTTTTTAGTCAAATCTAAATCAATCCACTTCCAATACTAGTAGTAGTGGACTCTTATGGTGTTGCCCGAATTTCTTTTTGAAGGGGAAAAATTGATTTTGGGCATTTTGTTCCTTTTCCACTTTCCCAAGAGGAATGTTTTCATCAAAGCTAAATCAATCCACTTTTGATACTAGTAGTAGTACACTCTTATTCTTAGCTTGCTCTAATTGTATAAGGTTCCACAAGAAAAATAGTTGGATCAAATGACATCAAGCAAACTCATGTTGATATAATTTTTGCTACATTGGACAAAGAGCATCGTGTGTAGTTCAGACCAGGATAAACTTAATTGTAGATATAATTACAGATAAATGAAAAGAATAATATGTTGATTGGGTTTGTGTTCTCTTTAAATGTTTTTCTTGCATGATCCCAGGTCATATTGACATGGAAAAGCATAAATGAAGGTCCAGTATTAATCTTGTGATGAACTTCCACCTAGTTGGAGGATTGAACTAACATAATAAAAAAGGTATAGTAGTTGATTCTAGTATTAATTTTGTGAAGTCAAGAATGAAAATAGTTGGGGATTGAAGTGAAATTTGTAACCAATTTTTTAAATTTGTTAGTACTTGAACAAAGTGCAACTAGCCTTGTGGATGTTAAAAGTTCTTCTTAGTTTTAGGATTGAACTCTTACGTGACTTAAGACTGGTGTGGGTATATATATTAACTTGAATCAATATTGTTCTATTCAGGTAAATGGCAGTTGGTTGCTTAATTACATTTATTTCAATGCAAAATGAACACTCTATTCAACTATAATAGGTAGGACTGCTCTGCTAGGTTCCTAAAAATAGTAATTGCCATCTTAATAAGCGCATTGAAAGAATACCACAACATACCCATGATGAAGGGTTGTGCATCCTTTAGAGCCTCTCAAATTCTCTTGACATTGTCTCCATGGACTACAACAAACCCCTCAGTCACAAGGTTTCCTATAGCATTGTGAATCTGAAATACAACAAGAATAATATTCAAGCATACTATTCCAAAGCCAAACATAGTTCAAAAATTCCACACATAAACAAATCATTGCTTACATCATTAAGGTGTCCTTAAGGTCCTTAGAGGGAGTTGTCATTGCCATAAGATATGGGTATTTCACCTTTGGTAGTTATAAATCTTCAATCTTTCCATATTCTTCAAAATACCTACAGGGACATTATACAAATTTAAATAAAGCACATTTTTGAGATAATTATAGGAAGCAAGTGAATTCATAAATGTTGCAACACCACAAAATAATTTGAGAAAACTAGTTCATAGTTAAGGAACAAAACTGACTTTTGAAACATCTCCTCAGTAACAGAGGGTGGAATTCTTGCAACAAATATGTGTGTAATCTTCTTGGAAGAAGGTTTCCTTTCCCCCTACAAAAATCATGTTTAATATAAAAGAGCATATCATATTTTGATATAAATTAAAGATAACAATTGTACAAAACATATATATTATATTAGAAATATTCAAAAAAAGTAGCCAAATAAATAAAATTAACCATACGGTATGTATAGAGCAAACAAAATAAGCTAAATAACTACAAAACATACCAATCGTTCAATGCCAAATGTCATGATATTCATTTATAAAACTTAGAACAATTACAATGTGGAAATATTGCAATGTATACACAGAAATAAGACAAATCAATATATTATAATCATCTGTCATGCATCCATACTTAAAAATTATAGTTGTGACATGCTTCATTGCATTGATTTGATTGAGGATTCCAAAGGAAAATTCTATTCTATGGAGCAGTAATATAATGACTCAAAACCTGCTTTCTAGCCTACTATTCTGACCCAAACTATCTTTATGCTTGTTTAATGTGCCTCCTTGTTAGTACAATTTTAATGGTATAAGACTTACAACTGAGCGCACTATAACTTATTCCTGCGTTTGGAAAATTCTTTGAACACAAAGATAGGCTATATTTGAAAATATTAAGAGGAGTAACATAACAACAAACTGGAATAAACTCTTGTCATTATAATATATAATGACAATATCCATGCCTTGACAAGAGGCTGCTCTACCCTCCTTTGGTTTGAGAAAGGAATTAAAATATTTCATGACTTGTACAGATTTGGGAAGTGGATGGAATGGATAGACCTTAAAGCTTTCTATAAGCTTCCTCAATCTCAGTTAAGAATTGTTAGTGATAGGGATCCGAAAGTCAATAGAAAATTTTGGAAGGAGCTTTCTGGGTTTATTGCAAGTTTCAATAGTAGATACCACCCTCAAACTAGTTGGAAAATAGAAATTTTGAATTAAATACCTTGAAGGGTTTTGATGGAATCATGTGGATGATTTATAGGGGACATGGCTTCGGTGGTTGCACACAACAAAGAAATGGTATAATACCACCCTTCACAAAATTACCAACAGCTTGAGATGACATTATGGAGAGTCAATAAATCTTACAAGTTATAAAGATAATCTTAAAACAACTCAAGCTATGATGAAATCACAGGCAGATTGGCATTCCTCATAAAAAGAGTTTGTTATTGGAGATCAAGTTATGACAGTTCCACATAATATCAAATAGCCAAGTTAAAACAAATATTGAACATCTATAATGATAATTGACGAGAACACACCAGATATGAGATTTCAAATTTTCCATTGTGATAATTGATGAGAACATGCTAGATATGAGATCCCACATCAGCAAGCTACAGAAAGATATAATTTGTGATTTTAAATGAAGAAATTTGGATCTGTGAAGACCCAGAGGAAGGTCAAACATGACTGAAAGAAGTAGTGCAGGGAAAATGTTGTTTTCTCTATGTTGACAACGTGGTTGACGCTGAATATATCAAACTGCTCTTACCAAATAATTTATATCCCGGAAGAAATCCAATGGAAATGTGGGCTCAATGCAGGCCGGGGTGAAATAACCCAAGCTTGGGGTGAAATAACCCAAGCTTAGGATCCTCATAATGTCTCAAGAAAACAATCTGAGATGAGTGCTTTTCATGAAAGAGTGCAAAGAATACCATGTGAGTGAACTCTGTGACAAGGCAGCCAAAATCATCCTCCGAAAAAACAATTTTAAGTGATGAAAGTTAAGCACTCTACTACAAGTTTGATGAAGAGGACGGTTTAATGTATGAGGTTACAGAGGCATGTAGAGGTGTCCCACTACTTCTGTCTATTTTTGAAAACTTCTTGAGGATTGATAGGGATTGGGCTACTTACCAATAAGCTCTCGAACCTCTTTGAGAGGGAAACCTCGACAACTTTGCCGATGAAGAGCACACTGAGCAAAATAATTTTGTTTGTGTATCATAAAATGAAGGAAGAAGATGCTAAGAAGGCATTCCTCAACATTTGTATATATTTTAATGGCTATAAATGGATACTTGTTGGTCGCATTGTGGGTTCATGTACACTTGAAACTATTCACAAGAGAAAGTTGGTAAACAAAAGTGACACAAACAGAAGTGACTCAAATACAATGATTGTTCATGATATCCTTCGTAATGGTAACACGTTAGAAACTTATGACTTCATACACACCTAGTACTATGTAAAGGGAACCCCTATTATTACATCATATGCACCTAATACTAGTACTATTATTTTTTTGAGAGTTCATTAGTCATTTCTTACACAATCAGTCCAAAATGTCAAAACACAGAGACGTACTCAGTATTATCACATGTATAAAAGCTTCTATTAGATCATTCATGTAATTACATAGCTTCTATTTGATCTATGATGTTCACAGAAACAATTGAAGAAGCAAAAGTATTCTACCATGAAGTATCTAATCCAAATAAATTAGTTAACTTAAAAATGCCAATATTCCCAGCATTGATTCAAACTCGTCAGAGGAGTAATTCTAAACAGATCTTATTTTATTGAAAGTTGAAAAGTGAGGACTCGGTAGGTTATACAAAGGAAATATATTGTCTTTATCTTTCCATTGAGTAATAGTAACAAATTTATGCAAATGTTGTTTTATATTTTAATTTGTTTCATTAAGCTTAAAACATGTGTAATAGTAATTTAAGAAAATCCAAACCAGACTCACAAGGTCCTCTGCAAACTGAATGCTATGTTGCGGAACAAGTATGGTTTCCCAAGGTGTCTTACAAGTAGTTGTCGATGCCAGAGAGAAAGCCTACAAAAACATAATTGTGCAAGCTCTCAATTAAAGACAAAATGGCTTTCAAAGGGTAGCAAAAATTAAGAATACAAGAAACAAATCATTCTGGACAAGAAGGAGAAAAATGAGAGGGTTCTTGTAAAAATTAGCAAAAGTATCGAACCTGCAGCTGTAAATATGTGCATAAGAATATTATATACTTCTAAACTTTCAACAAATTACTCTCAAAGATGACATTAAATCACATGAAGTGTTTGAATTAATAGGTACAAGATACCCCTAACACACAACATGGAATGAAAAAAAACTAATATAGTTGATGAAAGTTTGATGCCCTACAAGAGATGTCAGGTGGCCCTGCATCACAATTTGTACCAGCCTTTTCGTTAATAAAAGAAACAAAGTCATCCAATTCACGACCAACATCATAATCTTCACAGTAAACCTGAGAGGCACTATAAAGAAATATTTAAAGTTTTCCCTCCAAATCAAACCTCAATCATCTAGTAGTAGGTCTGTACCAACATAATGAATACTCTTGAGCACAAAACACAAATTCAAAATGCCTACAAACATTGATCCAAGGACTTGCATACTCTCACAGAGATAGTACCTTGTAACAGTTGAACACAGTTAATGAAAGATTCATGTAAACTAATAATATACAAGATTTGGAATCACCAAAATTATTTTCAAGGAATGAAAACAAGTCATCTATGAATGAAGTAAAAGGAGGATCAAGGATTCATCTATCATTCAAAAAAATCTTTTCTTGACTGTTTCTAGGAATTTACAGTCTCTCCTTCATCAAAATAGAGTTTTCCATTACATTTTCTCTTTCTTTTTCTTCTCTCCCATGAGGATCAATTACTCCACAAATATAATATGCTCCCAAGTGTTGAGCTTTAAATCCAACATTCAATACATAGTTCATTGGTATACTTAAAGTTCACTTTGGTAATGAAATAGCCAATAATTCATTAAAAAAAAAAAGTCATTTAATTCTATTTAGCCAAATATGAAAAACACCTATTCTTTTTTGTCCTCTTTTGATGAGGAACTATAATAGATGGTGCAACATGATAATCACGTTGAACATCTTCATCATCCTGAACTCTTGTCTGCTAGATCTCTGGGTTGTTTTCCAAATGAGTTGCAAGAAGGTCAATTGATTCATTTTGTCCAACAACAAAATCATCACATCCTTCTATGGCCTCTTCATGTTCACTATCAGTTGCACCCTTTAAGGAGTCTGATTGTTGCACATCCTATTAAACAACATACTTTAGTTAATTAAATTACCACAACATTGATACTTAAATGGTTTATTATGTTATAAAATACTAAAATAAACTTACCTCAGATTCATGCTCAATGACCAATTTCTCCCCTCGATCTATCATATGTTTTCGGAGGCCTTGGGAACCATGCAATAAAGCATATTTCAGATCTTCATTTGAAGCTTCCTTTCGAAATTGGTGAACCTAAGTGTACAAAGATATTTTAATTTATCAAGTATCATTTCTCATTCAATACATTCAACTCACCAAAAAAAAATAAAAAATAAATGAAATTATTCACTTACCAAGCTCCCACGAATACTATTATACCCGCTCGACCCCAATTTATGGGACCCAATACTTGACACCCTAGCTTGGGTAGCCTTTGTTGTATCTCGAAGGTGTCTTTTACCTCCTTCTCATGCAGATGGCATGTAGTTTAGGTTTTTGAAGGACTTTCTCTTGAATTTGGCATCTTTGATAAGCTCATCCCATGTTTCTTGGTTAGTGATCCAAGATGGTCGAGGATATCTCATGTCATTGTTAGCTTTTATCTTATTTTTTCTCTTTTAGAATGAATGAATTTACGCATATAATCCATTATAAAATCCTTGTTAAAACCGGGATTTCCAAACTCTTTTATGACATCTTAAAAGAGTTCATCTTTCTTAGACTGGATTTCTTTCTCCAATCCACTTGTATGGTATTTCGAAATAGGCATTCCGCATGATGAAATAGAAATAAAAAAATTCTACCCCATTTCATCTTTTAAGACATTTCCATCCGAGGTTAACAAGATTGTAACCTCTTTCTTTCCTTTTGTGTTCACCGTGGAGATTGTTGCAGTCATAGGGGTGATAGTAGTTTCCCCTATAGGTACATCAGGGGACATGCCATTTTCTTCCTGCATGTATAGAGCATGAATGTTTGTTAGGACTATTGTAAACCATGCAATATGAAAAATTGTTGTTATGAATGTTTTATAACACATGAATGATAATCAGGATTGTTGTTATGATTGTTTTAGAAATAATTAATTATCATAAGCGTACCTGTTCAGGTGCAGCAAGACCTATACTTTCCAGCAATGTAGACTCCAATGCATGAATTTGCTTAATTACTTCCTGTCTAACTTCATAAAATTCAGGAGTATCTGGTAGGAGAGTTAAAATTTTGGCTTGTGATTCTATGAGACTTGTCAAGGAAGCATGTTGTGGTGTTGGAGGGTGAATTCGGAGAGAACCCACACATGAAGGGTTACTCCTTAACTCTGGTGTTGTACTATGTGTTGGCATGCTTGATGGAATTGGAATACTAAAATTTTCAATGTTGGATGTAGAAATTATGGTACAGGATTTACTTCTTGGTGGCACTCTCATGTTAGGATTTTCTAGTGCATATGTAGAGGGTATGCCATGATCAGTTAATCCTCCAAGAGAACCCTTTAGGCACATTGTTGAAGAAGCACAAAATATCATAAAACAAAATTATTAATAGTAAAAAAACATTTCAAAGTTGCATGTAACATTAAACAACTTCACTAACAAATGAATAATAACATATGAAATACTAAATTTCCATTTCATTTCATTTATCAATATATATATATTCGAAAGTGTTAGCATTAGTTTAATATAGTTTGATATTTAATACATTGTTATGGTGGACAGTTATAACTGTCACCCTCCACCCGCAGCCTTTATAAGGCTCTGCACTCTTCTTTGTAAATATATATTGATTTCATTGAATATCAGTCTATCTCATGCTCCTGCTTTCATTGGTATCAGAGCACTCATCCTCTCCCTGCGTGGAATCTTTGAGAAGGCATTTCAATTATTTTATTTTTCTCATATGCTTCTTCATTGGTATCAAATCGCATCATTGCTTGGGCGCGTGTGAAGAGGATTTAGTGTGGTCTGTCTTGAAGTGACGCTTAAGAGCATATCAGAATGGGGAAGAATCTGGTGTAGAGTTTCCATTTAGCATTGGAAACTTGAAGACCTCTGGATGACACAGTTTGCTGTCACTTGGGAGTTTGGATTCGTGGAGCATAAAGCAATACAATCAATTAATTTTCTGCAGTCAAAAGATAGGCGTTGAAGGTGAAGAAACCTGTTTTGACATTTTGAACCTCCATTGGAAGTTGTAGCGACTGCAGATATTGGATATGTGGATCAAGAATCCAGACCTGCGTTGGAGACTTAAACAGTTGAAATTTTGATTTCAACCATCTTGTAACTGTCTCCAACCGTTTTCTGCAAATACTCTCAAGAAGAAGACGCATAATCGATGATTGGCAAGTGGTGTATGGTTGTATTTTGTCTTAGACCATGACAGATTTGTTTCATGTTTGGCTGACTGGTAATTTACTTCCTACTTCACCATTTTTTTTTCGTTAGTAGTTATTATGGACATTCACTTGGAAAAATACTCGGGGTTAAACTTTCATACATGGAAGGTGAAGATTCAAATGCAACTTATGCATAAAAACTTATGGGGTATAGTAGATGGGAAAGAGAAAAAGCCCACAGACACCGCCAAATTAGCAGAATGGCAATGCAGAGATGATAAAGCAAAAGCCATTATTGGCCTTGCTCTCTCCGATTCTAAACTCCATCATGTTGATCTCAATAAATCTTGCAAGGACAAGTGGGATAATTTAAATCAATTATTTGGAGCGGCGATGGAACGCGAAGTTTTCCTAAAACTTCATTATATAGATTCAAAATGGAAGAAAGTGTTTCTATGTCCAAATACATTAATAATATTTGGTCTCTGCTCCAACAACTAGCAGAAGTCAAAGTTGTGATAGAAGACGAGGATGCCAAAGCTATCCTATTAAACAGTCTATCTTCCAAATACAGCAATGTTGTTTTTACTCTCAGTCAAATTCAATCTAAATCTCTAGATGACATGATCGTGGCTCTTCTCGTAGAGGAAAACGCATAACTGACGATGTTGCAGAAGGTGATACTCAACAAGTAAGTGCACTTTATTCCACAAACAGAAAATTTCACAGGAGATCAGATAAAAATAAACAAGGGCCTAAACAAGAGATTGAATGCCACTATTGTCAGAAGAAAGGTCATACAATGTGGAACTGTCATATCCGAGCAAGAGATGTTCTACAAGGAAATATAAAACACAATGGAGCTAATACTACTCATATAGAAGATCCACAAGATTCTGACGAGAGTGAGGAAGCTGTTGATGAGATTGGCTTCACATCATCTCTAGTATTGTAAGCATCTATACGGGAGAGGTGGAGGAAATCCAATGACCTCTTGCAAGCCGCAAGCGATGAGGCCGCCGATAGATATTGTGGAAAATAAGGTATTGAGGACCAATTCCTCAATTTTGGTTTGTTTATTTCAGTTTTATGTTGGTTGTTCTATTTTTTTGTTATTCAATAAAGTACAGATGATACAAAGTTTCCTTTAGGACCCTCTAATTGAAGAGCATCGTGGGAATAGAAAAGCACTAAAAGCGACATGGTACTCGCCCAGGTTCATGGTAATCCCAGTAAAACCACCGAGGTATCATCCTTTTGGGTTCGTGGTACCCTGTTAAAACCACCGAGGTAAAATCCTCTTGGTTCGTGGTAATCCTGTAAAACCACCGAGGTGAACAAATGTAAAAATGTTCTGTCCCTCTAGGTTTCTGGTTAACCTTAGAAAAACCATGTGAGACCATGTAGGCACATGCTCGTGTGAAGACCCTCTTTGTGGTGTTCTCTTTAAGGGGGGGACCTATTATCAGGAAATGTATGTTTGTAGGAACAATGTATTAAGGGGGGGAATGTTAGCATTAGTTTAATATAGTTTAATATTTAATACATTGTTATGGTGGACAGTTATAACTGTCACCCTCCACCCGCAGCCTTTATAAGGCTCTGCACTCTTCTTTGTAAATATATATTGATTTCATTGAATATCAGTCTATCTCATGCTCCCCGCTTTCAAAAAGGACCAAAAGGTGTGCATCTTCATATATTTGCAATAAGGAAACATTTAATGAAACAAGGAAACATGTGCAATGTATGCATTGACATAGAGAAAAAAACATTAGCAATCCACTCATAAATTATACGGTATGTTCTAAAAATAAATATGCATAATACTCTATTTCTAGAAAATATATCAAATTGTGTTATGTCCTTACAACAATTTTTAGGTTTATGTTATGATTAAATAAAATCATCTTCATCTAACATTACAATTTCCTCATCTAGAGGCATGAATACACCATAATTAATGGGCCCCAAATCCACAAATAAATCAATACCATGGTTCTCGTTATCTTCATCCCCTTCAGCCATAGGTAAATGATGATCAATAAACTCATCATGTTCATGTATTTGATCACCAAAATGTTGTTCTTGTCCTTCTGGAACTTCATCTTGTTCATATTCATCATCAATAGTCATGTTATCAACATCCTCCTCTTGGTCATCTATGTCATCAAGTGGATCTTCTACCTCTTCAAGTACATCATGGCCTTCTACATATTTGGAAAAGGTCACTCTTCATCCTCTTGGATCATAATCTATCACAAAGGACCAGCCAGGTTGTTCCAAATTTGGAACAAGAAATATTTGACTGCATTGGTTTGGAAACACATAAGGTTCAGAAGTAGATTCAAACCTCGATGTATTTATCATATTGAATCCATTCTCATGTGACAAAATAGTTTTGTCAGGGCCCACTTCAATGATCCTATACCATTCAACGCGAATTTTTTTTTTTTAAAAGATGTGAACTCAAGTTCTTTTATATGCTCCAACACTCCATAATATCGAAGTGTACTTATGATTGTATTTGTGTCATATGCATGTGAACGACAATCCACTCCAAATGGTGCTGAAATTCCACTATCATAATTTTTCTACTTCTCATCGATCTTCTTGATTCAAAAATGATGACCGTTAATCCACATTCCTTTGTAATATGTTACCTAAATGCATATGTACATATTATCCAATTAGATTCAAGGACAGAAAAGGTTAACTAAATAGTTTCAATGATAAAAAAATATTTAGATTAAACAATGTTCATCATAATAGTTTATTTTTATATTTCCTCCCCATTTACAGATCCTTTAACGAAATGTAATTTTTTTGTCGCTCCTTTCATTCCCTCGGTTGCCTTGTGTTCAATATTTGTCTTTAGCCAATTCCACGAGCATCTATCTAGCCATTTTCTTTTATAGCATGCAATAATTCCTCTATTAGAGTTTTGATCATGTCTATTATATATATTATATATATATATATCAGCCCATGCCTTCTCATCTTCTATTTTCTTTTGTTCGGCATACTTCTCCATCCATTCTAACATAAATTTAGATTTTTATGCAATATAAAATGTAATAAATAACTCCCACTCATTAGCATATACAACAGAAATTATAACCAATCATTGATCTAACCATTCTTTAAAGGATACATCATACAATACTTAAGATTTAAAAACTACTTCTAACATTTAAGAGTACCTTTATACTCTTTGAAGTTATTTGACCCTCTAATTTTCTCTCTAATGGATTGAGGTTGTTGATCACCATGTAATCTTGGAGCTTCCATATGCAATTGAGGAAATTACTCGGATGAATGAACAATGGTTTGAAAACCATGTACCCTTCAACCATGGAACCTTCAGTCAAGCTCTTTGCCTCACAAAATGTTTTAGAACCTTCATATATCTCTCTACGAGCCACATTGTCCTAAGATGGATGGGCCCACATTTTTCAATCTCTTCTACTAGGTGTATAAGGTAGTGCTCTTGAGAATTGAAGAAACTTGGAGGGAAACACATTTGAATGTCACACATCAAAAGTGCAACATTCCTCTTCCAATAGTTCAACTCATCTGGATGTATCTCTTTAGATGAGACCCACCTATAAATTTTAGTAACAAGCATTAACATATCACCAGTTATAATATTTGCAAATTGTATGTTAAAACATTTATAAATACATTGAAAATAATATTTATAGAAGGAAAAAAATTAATTATTGAATAACAAATGATGGTTTAGAATACCTCAAATATTTGGACAATTTGTAAATTGTTTGTGCAACGTCATGGTTGAAAGTGATTTGTATTGTTGTAGGAAGCACATACTACACCAACATTGAAAATTAGCATTTAAACTATATATTATATTCTGCATTACTAATATATTGAAAATTGCAATTATAAGACCAAGAAATATAGCATATAATAAATTACCTTTATCTAATTATGCCAATCATGTGTTTTCATTCTAGAAAACTTTGAACCATCTCTTGTGAATACGGTTTTTAATGTCGCACCAAAACCTATTGGAAATCTTATGGCACGCATAGTATCAAACATATATTGTTTCTCCTCTGATGTAAGAACCCATGGTGCAGGATCATATGTGTTATTTTCATGTAACCACATGTTTGGCATCATATTGACCGCTTTGAGGTCCTTCCTTAATTTTATTTGGTCTTCATTATTAGCTCCCTTTAGATGTTTCCATAAGCACTCTACCACATTTTTTCCAATATGCATTGTATCAAATAGATGAGCTATTGGGAGATTCTCGTAATACTCTAACTTATAAAACATAGATAGTATTTTCATTCCCAATGAATAACCTCTCCCTTCCGTTTTGTCATATGTTGATTTCCACCTCAAAGGGTTCATTCTTTTGGCCTCCTCCTTTCCTCTTCCTTTCCATTGAATTTATTTTTCTCATGCATGCAATAACGATGGTTTTGAGGTAAGAAGTGCCTATATTCATCGTACATGGTTTTTTAAGATCCTTTGATTGCCTAGACACAGTTTTTGGCCCACATGATGGACAACCATGTTTCCCTTTAGTCTGTAGGCCTGAAAAATTAGTATGGAAACCATATTTAGTTAATGGGTAGTAACATAAATAGAATGATTACAAATGAATATGATAAATAGATTACCACAACACACAGATAGCCCTGGAGCATCGTGAATTGTCCAAATTAGTATTGCACAAAAAAGGAAGACCCTATCATTGTTAGGTCTTGATACATCATACATATTGACACCCTTCCATAATTCACATAGCTCATCAATGAGAGGCTCCATGTATGTGTCCATATCTTTCACCTAGTGTTTTCCTATGAATAAAATGTGAATTAAAATTTAAATATGTTCATGTAAATGTACACCATCTTCAAGAGAACATAGCACTAAGAAATTAATATACCTAGTATTATTAGAGTCATCATTGCATGCTCCTTTTCTATTGTGATTATTAGTAAGGAAAACTAGCTAAACAGAGTATGTTGTTCTAAGATCTTGGAAAACTCAAGCTAAACAGAGTATGTTGTTCTAAGATCTCCGAAAGGATTGACACCATCCATTTCCAATGAAAGTCTTGCATTCCTTGGCTCATTTCTTAAATCAAGCCATTTTTCTTCAAGCTCCTTCCAATCTTTTCTATCAGCCACCATACGCATGACACCATCTTGGCTCCTTCTTAATGCATGATAGTCCATAAATCTTGCCAAATCCTTACATTTGAACATCCTCTCAAACCTTGGTGTTATTGGAATGTGGCGTAGAACCTTATAGGGAAATTTCTTAGACACTTGATCTTCACGATATCTACTGGTGTGACATATTGGGCATTGTTGTAAATTCTCATTTTTGCCATAGTATAAGATATGGTCATTTGGACATGCATCATACATTTTGTACTCCATTCCAATGTCTTTCATTGCTAAAGATACTTCCTTTTGTGAACGAGGCATCTTATTTTCCTTTGGAAGTATCTTATCTGCCAAGAGTCTACATGAAACAACAAAATATCTTTATATTATTCACCATACACAATATTCAAAACTTGAATGACATGGAGAGATATAGTTTAGAGAAATTTAAAATATACCTCAAGATATCAGTAAAGCATGTATTCATCATTCCATGCATAACCTTCAAGTTCAAAAATAACATAAGTGTTTCCAATATAGAAAAATTTACATTTGGGTAAAGAGGTGTCCTAGCAAGTTGAGTTAGGGGTGAATCATCAACTTCTTCAGCATATGTGTAGAAGTCTTGTATAAATTCATTCACCCCATCCTCATTTAATTGAGAGGTGGTATCACCCATATGTGTGTCTTCTCCTTCATTGTGAGAGTCACTATCATCAGTGCCATATGCTCTTTCATCAACATTATTATGAACTTGGATTGGCTATACATTACAATGTCGTTTAAAATAGTTAATAATAATGCGATATAAAAATTTCATATTTTCTAATAACAAGCATTTTTGAATTATCATTATAGTATACCTCTTCTGTATAAGCTCCATACTTCAACCTATGGATACCAACGAGTCGACGCTTCTTTAATTTTCTATTTTTGCACTTTTCACAAGTGTAATATATCATTTCATTAAAGTATTCACTTGTCCCTGGAGTAGGTCTCAGTACATGTTCGTCTGAATATTCAGATGAAGATATAATATTATCCTGCATGAATCATATACTTTAAATAATGAGCATCTACCTCTCAACTTGAGACTTACATTTTTATAGTTTGGAAATGAATAATTTCGTTATGATGTTTCCATAAACTAAAACATCATTAGTTTGGAATATGAGGTCATTTGTGCCATTATATATTCCATCTACTCATGAAAAATATGGTCCTTGGCCCTTACTTATCCATTTTTTGTAAGTTAAAAGAGGGTCCGTTATGAGTGTTATTTAAGATCTAGGTATTATTAAAAAACTCATGACTATGATAATACTAATCTCCATTGAGATTCAATTCATTAAATAAATAATGTAGGTGATAGAAAATAAAAGTACCTGACTCTCCATTCTATCCAAGTATAATGGCTAATCGGGTAATAGAGTCCTACAGAAAAAGTAACACTCATGATAGCAATACAGAAAATATTTAAAGTAAATTAATAAAACTATCTACACATTCTAACTATTTAACAATATATATAAGACTAGAATGTCATCTTATCTTACCTTCTTGCACTAAAGCCACTCCACACCAACTAGAGCAAGAGAAGAAAATGAAACCTGCAAAAAAGGAACAGTCGAAGAAATTAGACAAGGAAAAGTAATCTAATCTATTAAAAATGACCAATTAGTAGCATCCATTAAAGTTCATTATACTAATGGACCAGAGAGAGCTGCAGTTATCATCTGCAATCAATATATGATCTCCCTGACTGTATTATAGACTTCATCTAAAAGCATGGATCTCTAAATGTCAATGATGTCCAATGACAGGGAAACGATTTATGAGAGTCATGATGAACTACTGTAGATGAATGATGATAATACAGATTAAAAGAAATATTATATTAATGTCCACTATTAATCAAAACAAGTCAATTGATTTATGAGAGTCATGATGAACTTCATCCTGGTGGGAATGTTTGCAAAGTGCTTGATGAGGAGCTCAGTGGGTTTAAAAATTATCAAGATCTTTATTACTCTCGTTAATTAACATGTGATGTATTTTTATTTATAGCTATTAACTACTATTGGTGAAGGTTTTCTTTGCAAGATGCCCACTAGTACGCTGTTGTATATATTTTCCCCAGTAGATATAGACAAACAAGAATGAGGAAATCAAATAAATTCAAGCCCCAACACGAAAATGGATGCGATAAGGCATAGGTAAAAGGCACACAAGCAAAGGATGTCAAAACGAAAATGGATGCGCCAAGGCGCAGGTAAAAGGCACACAACAAAGAGTGTCGACATGAAAAAAGTCGCGCCCATGGCGCGGGTTTAGGCGCACGACACGAGTGTCGACATGAAAAAGTCATGCCCATGGTGCACGTAAGAAGATGTCGACATGAAAATGGATGCGCCAAGGCATAGGTAAAAGGCGCACAGCAGAAGATGTCGACACAAAAATGGATGCGCCAAGGTGTAGGTAAAGATGCACAAAGAAAGAGTGTCGACATGAAAAAGTCACGCCCTTAGCACGGCTTGAGGCGCACGACACGAGTTTCGACATGAAAAATTCACGCCCATGGCACACGTAAGAGTATGTCGACATAGGGATGGATGCGCCAAGGCGCACCTTCAGGAGGCGCAACATTTTGAGTGCTGACAGGAAGCAGACCCTGACCCAGATATTCAGATGGCCATAACTTTTCACAGGGAGCTCAGATTAACGCAAGGTTGGACTTTTCAGAAATCTTACGAGGTCCTCTATCCAACTACGATTGGATATCTTTAATTGGGTGAGAAAAATTCTTAAAAATGCAAAATACAGTTCACCACTTTTTGGGTTTGCTAGGGTTCTCACCTACCACCATAATGAGATGAATTAAATGTAACTGGAGGTGGTTGGGGTAGATTTGGATTTCCTCTCTCTTCCCTCTCTCATTCTTCCTATAAATTGTAAGGAGGGGCTTCTTTCTAAAGGTTGGACATTCTTGTTTTGCCCCTCCCTTCTTCTCTTTGGCAGGTGAATTTGTGGAGTTCAAACCTCCCATCTAAAACTGTAATGCAACTTTGCCTCTTGGCATTTTGTAGTGTATTGTATCAATCTTTGGAGAAAATAATACATGTATGTGGATGATTCTCAACCCTCTCTGTGTTCATTTACATCCTCCTAATCTTTCACTACAAATCTAGTTATTTGTGCATGATCTTGCATTACATTTTAATGGTTTGTGTTTATTGGCAAGACAGATGTTCTTCATTCCTCGGTGCATCACCTTTGTTAGTTTAGGTTTATTTTTATGCATCTTCTTACCTGTCTCCTTGGAAAGTTAGATTAGGTTTTTTTGAGTAAACCCTCTGCATTTTTACGTGTGTACTGAACAGAGGAATAGGAACCGACCTTCATCCGGAGAGCTTTTCGATTTCGCAGGTCCCACGCTTGAGAAAAGCTCCATGTTTTGCAATCACACCGAGAGTCTCAACCCATCGAGTTACGCGGACATTCATGGGTGCTTGTGATTCGCCATCAATAATGCCTTATCAGGGTCACCTTAGTGCTTTGCAACGAGTTTTGAAAGTAGGTTAATATGTTTCAAAATTGTGTTTCCTCCATTTTCCTTGCTAAACATGCCAAATTGATGTTAGGAATCATGGTTTGGGTTTAGATTTTCAATGGGAATGTTGACTAATTATTATGTCTTCTCAATGTGTTTAGTGCAACACGTGTTTGTAAGTTCGACAAACTTGACCATTGGTGTCATTCTAGGAATATTGTTTTGCACTCTCCACTCCGAGGACTGATGTGCTTATGTACATCCACTATATTTGCATACATACATATGTATGAATATGTATACACACACATCTACATATATATGTGATGTATGTTTATGTGTATTTATGTATAAGTATATATACACGTATATATACACATATACATTTATGGTATGTATGTATGTATACATATGTATCATATATATGTATAGATACATTAGATTGTTTTTGTGAGGAACAAAGGTTGGTATTAACTTCCAACAGAATGTTGATGTTATTCATTCTTTCTTAATGATTGGAAATTTGTGGGTTTGTGCTTATTGTTTTCCAAGAGTGTTGCAGTTGAAATGTAGTGCTCTTTCGGATCAGTCTAAGCTTTGGTATTGGGCCATTGTAAGGGCTATCAAAACCCCCATCCAACCCATGTCTACCTAGAAATATATTTGACATGTATTAGTCAAGTTTATGGGTACATATGTTGTTATAGAAACTTAATCTTTTTAAGAAACTGGTAGATTACTTTGGTGTTAGTGTATTTGTGTGTTTATTTATTTATTGTGTAAGATGTAATTATTGTATTCCTCGAGAAGAATACATATGTATACATAGCATAAACATATATATGGACATATGTTGATGTAGACACTTGATTTTAGTACGAGACTAATTAATTGCTTTGGTGTTAGTGTATTTATGTGTTTATTCCTTTTTGGTGTTAGTTGCAATTACACATATACATACATATCATATTTATGTGTACACACACACACACACACACACACACACACACACACGTGTGTGTGTGTGTGTGTGTGTGTGTGTGTGTGTGTGTGTATTATCAGTAGAAACCTAATCATGGTAAGGAACTAGTTCATGGCATTGGTGTTAGTGTATTTGTGTTTGTTTCTTTTTTGGTGTTAGATACAATTATTTTATTCCTCACAAATATACATTTCTAACATATGTATACATACATATATATAGACATATGTTGTAGACACCTAATTTTGGTATGTGGCTAGTTAATTGCTTCGGTGTTATTGTATTTATGTTTTAGTCCTTTTTGGTGGTATCTGCATTACCACATATACATACATGGCATATGTATGTATACATATATGCACATATGTTGTTGTAGACACCTAATTTTTGTATGGGACTAATTCATTGCTTTGGTGTTAGTGTATTTACATGTTTATTTCATTTTGGTGTTAGCTACAACTAGTACATATATCTTAAATACATCAATTTTAAATACACCAAGAGATATCATTTTAGAGGTTTTTATCTTAGATTTTACACATACCACATTGATTAATAACTCCAATACCTTCTCCACAATTTTCCATTGACTGGAGAAAAATGACATCCATCTAGCTACACCATTGTGATGGGCTCAAAGTAACTTTTTCCCGAAAAAATTGCATCAAACTCCACCATATGGCAAAAAGATTAAATTTTTTGATTGAATTCTCCAAGTGAAAAAAAAAAAATTCTATTTGATGCTTAAGCGGATGCCAAATTTAAGGCTGAATTTTCTTGTGACTATCAATCAAATGGACATCAAATTTAAAGTTGAATATAAAAGTGAACTACTCACTCCATTACACTCCACCCTTGCTGCCATTGTAGAGTGCCTCTTGGTGTAACTAGTTCCATACCAAAATGGGGAAATTGTAATAATCCTTTCACCGATGTGAGAGTGAAATTGCTTACCCTCTAAAAAGGCATTCTTGGCAATGTAGGTCTGACAGTAGCTGAAGATTTGTGGAAAAATCTAAAGGAGGTTTAGTAAGAAGAATGTCTCCTTTAAGTGACCCTCTCTACTTTGGTTGAATAGTTTGTTTATGAATGCTTGATTGGATTTGTGCATTGAATGCTTCACTTGAAGGAGCTTTTGTTTGGGTACTGCCAAGGTGAGCCTAACACTCTTGCCATATTTTACAGGTACTTCTACCTTACAAGATTATTGGCCCAGCTATTGCATAAACTGGAATTCATCTTGTGCTCTTGCAGAATGTAGATTGCTATGGTGTAGAGAGATGCATGTCTTGTTTAGGTTTGGACTAACTATCAACATGTTGGACTTAAAGTCTGAAATTAATTTGGGTTCATGCATAGATTTTGTATATTTAAGGTGGAAAGTTATTAAGGTGTGCTTTGGATATGAACAGATACAATTTTATATGGACAACATGGGATTGGTAGCACATGTAATCCTTTCAATGCAGATTTCTATATGCATCCAAGGGAATGACATGGGCTTACAAAGTGGTGGCAGATTTTTATATCCACCAATTTCCTCGAATATACCAGCAGCTTGGGTAGCAAGATATAAGAAAAGCTTACACGAGAGGGATATCAGGAAGACTGATATTATGTTCAGATATTTTCAACTATGGTCCCCCAACATCATGCCAATCTAGATATTATGTTCAGATATTTTCAACTATGAAGTTAAGAGATAAACTGAACCCTACCAATCTAGATAAAGAGCACAAATAAGGATTGTATTCATTCTTGTATGGAGAAGTTTGTATAAGCATTAATGAGGGTTGGCTAGGACATTGGAATTTTTCTTTACAGATAAATTGTACTGACATAGGTAAAGTTTGAAAGATTCAAATTCAAAGAAGTCAAATAAATGGTCACTTGCTACATCCTATTAATTGGAACTGTGGTTAGGATTTAAAGAGTTGCAACTCTATAGTGTGTATGATGGTGTAAAATGTATTGTTTAGTTATCTACTAGTTGTCTTGCCTAGATGTATCACCACTACATTCGTCTTGTATGGCTTCGTGTACGACGCATCCACCGCCACCACCTTCATTCTGTGCTTTGCTATTTTGAAGAATAATGGGTGATTCAGGGTAGCATTAGCATTGATGATTCTTACCAAATAGCTTTTCCCACTCTCAACCAAAACCCGAAATGTTTTTGCATTCATATTTCAAACAAGTAATGGTAGGCATGATATTTGAAATATTCACGGCCACCAAATGGCAGACAACAATCTACGTGGTGAGAGCAACGCGAAGGAATCATGGTGGTAGTCCCGTTTGGTGACAACTAAATGGAAAGGGTTCACTATTCAACAAGGCCATATGTCAGCTAGGAGGTGATGACATCAATAAGCCATTTTGGATTTACTATTGAATAGCATTACACATTTCCAATGCTTCAATTTATAATTACAAAATGTCAATGGTGATGTCAATATAACAAGTGCTAAGTTTTCAACATTGGAAGAAGTGAGAGTCGTTATCTATGGATTAGTGAATTGAACAATGGACAGTTGTAGTTGAGGTGGAGTAGAGAGGTTGAGGACACCTAGGTCAGATAGATGTGCAAATATTTTGTAGAGGTCACATTGCAAGGCCGATGATGGTGCAACCAAGTCTATAGAAGAGCCACTAAGGAACTAGACTAGTGAGGAGTTGGAAAACTGTGGCGGTGACATAAGAGCTCTGATGGCAGAGCAGTAGCAACAAAGCCCACAGTGGTGGAAAATACTACATAGAACTAGACAACACTACCGATGACCTTTCTTCGTATTCTCATTTCACATCTAAATTATGTTCAGAGAAATGCCAAAATAGTTGTCCCGTTGTTGTCAATCTCTATGTCAATATCATTATATTTAATGGTAAGTGAGTCCCTTGCAAGATTCAAAAGGAATTTTGGTTCTCCCAAGGTTATTTTGTGAATGGTCCATGACAGTTTAGAAAGAGGAAGAAAGATACAATCCGAAGCCTAATCCTAGGAGCACATTTACAAAGGAAGTCACCTCTACCTCCTGAGTTAGGGTCTGAAACTTTAGGGTAAGGATAAATGCAATAATGGGTGTCTAGAAACCATGGGTGTAGGCCTTGAAACTTCCTAAAAATGAAACTGTGCATGAAAGTAGGTGAAGAATGACCTAGTGAGGGTTTGGAAACAAAATGCAAAAGGAGAGCTACAAAGAGTTGTATGCTGAGTTAAGCCTTGAGATCTTGAAGGCATGTCATAGGAATGGAAATCTCACTATAGAATGTGATATATCCTTATGGGTAGTGCTAGAAGTCTATTTTCTTGAATGAACCAAGTAACATGGTCTTAGAGACTTATAGGGACAGTTTGTGGAAGGAAGAGTAATGTGGAGTTTTGAGGTTGTGAATGCATTACTTCATTGGATCTAACCAAGTTGTGAGTGTAGGAAAAGGAAGAAAGGGGTTGGAGGAGTTAAGAAGCTAAAAGACCAAAGATTGCCTGCTTGGACAAGGAGTTGAGGAGAGAGAAGTTGGCAAGGATAATAAGGCTAATAGGAAAAGGAGAGTTGCATATAATTAGATGAGATATTCAAGCCATACCATAATCAGTGCCATAAAAATGGAGTGTATATTATGGCCTCTTGTATATAGAAATATAATTGAAGGTTTATAAATGAGGAAAAACTAAGAGACTGTTTGATAACTTTTTGCAAAGAAAAACTAATATAAAGAAGATGAATCAAGATAATAGTAATTGTAGTTTCAAATGCCTTTATATACATGTAATTTGGGTCATTATAATATGAAATAGATAATATAACATTCAATATTTATTTCAAATGATCAACATCACAATTGGAATCGAGTTCAATGGTTTGCAGTAGCATAATACAAATTTCCTAATGGATAAAGTCAATCTTATGATTAAGAAAACTAGTATAATACTTATTATTAATACTGTTTATTTCAATTTTTCCATTCTTAAGCATGATTAGTATTATAATGTTTGTAGCTCTCAACAATTATATATATTTTGCAAGCGTAACATATTATATTCAAACCAGAATATAAGCTTGCAATGTTATCATACTCTTTAAGATATCTGCTGCAACAAGATAATACTAGAGGAGAAACAAAACAGATAAAGATGGTAATGAGCACCACTGTCTCTACTCTAATTATAGCTTCATCACTTTTTTCAGATTGTTGTACTTATAATGTATTCATGCATTCTGAAGCAAAAAAATGATATCTGCAGATTGTGTCCACAGTTTCAGTTATTTTGTTACTTCTATGTATGGATTCATGTTGGGCTACCCATATAATTTATCCTGGTGGTATAGCAGCATCGTACTATAAGAAAACGAAGAAAAATTATCAGAGCCATTCACCGAATTTCAATGTTAAGGAATATGGTGTAGTTGGTGATGGTTATCAAGATGATACACCTGTAAATAATTCTCAGCACTTTGACATTTACGTATACCTTCTAACCATGCAAATATTTGTTGATAATCCATCTATGGTTTTGCAGGCCTTCTTAAAGGCATGGAAAGTAGCATGCGGATCACCTTACAATTTGATGTTGATAGTGCCATCTAGAAATCAATTTTTAGTGAATCCTATAACATTTTCAGGCCCTTGCAAGTCCCACATTTCAGTACATGTAAGAAGAGATGGTGGCGTGTTGTTTTTTTATTTTGTTAAAATAGTGTAACAAAAATGAAAGCACATTTTTTTCATATAGATTCTTTCACAGATTGCAGGAAACATAGTTGCTCCAATGGCACCATTTGCATGGAATAAGAATGACAGAACTCTATGGATTCAATTCCTAAGCATCTCAGCCTCACTATAGATGGTGGGGGAAAAATAGATGGAAGAGGCCATGTTTGGTGGTCCAAATCTTGCAAAGTGAACAACAATTATGTAAGATGAATTACTTTATTTTATTTGCGTTAAAAATTTGGAGTGAGCATATATATTATGAATGTTTCTAACAGTGTGTTTTTGTGTGTTAATGTGCAGCCTTACATGCAGGCACCAATGGTTGGATCTCAAATCTAAAGAATATACTTTTCTATGTAATAAAATGTATTGTTTTGTGTATAGGTTGTGAAAATTGAAACTCGGTAAACTTCTTACTGTTTTCAGGCAATGTCTATCATGGACTGCACAAATGTGGTGGTGGTGAACTTGCAATTTGTGAATAGTCAGCAAATGCACCTCACACTAATTTACTCTTCTGAGATTCAGGTCACTGGACTAAGCATAAGAGCTCCTAAACAAATCCCAAACACTGATACACCCAAACTTATTCTAAGCATTATGTCAAACATTTTGCATGTGGTGTTTTCATTGATGCATTTACTCAGACAAATTTCATACCCAACAAAATATTCCCATAAGTAAAATCTCTTTGAAACCTAAAATCTTGACAAAAACAATCATGTGTCGTGTCCTGAAGCTCCCTATTCAAGACAGGCATGGAATACATTTGCAAACCACATACGCGTGTAAAATGAACCCCAATTTCATTTATTAAATCAGAAGCCACAAATAAAAACATCCACACAAATGCTAAAGAACTGTCAATGCCTAAAAAAGAACAAGAAAGTAGTAAAACAATGAAGGCTAAGCAGGGGTATTCATGAACCCCAACAACAAGAGAGCAATTCAGCTCAAAAATACAAATCCAGAGAAACTCGGGGAAAGACACGTATGTACAGATCATGATACCCATACGTAATGAGAAAAAGTCAGATCTAAAATGGAAATAACTTACCAGCAGGAGGAAGTAGCCAAGTCCAAATAGGCCGAGTTGAACTTTGCAAAGCCAAACCGAGTCGAGTGTGGCGATTTGGGAAAATAAGTGCCGAGATAGTTATAAACCCCAACACTCTACACTCATAAGCGATCTACCATGACATTGATGAGCTGTGGAAAAATAAATTACAAGCCAACAATGTCGAGCTCCAATAGAGAAAAGTCGGAGCTAGTTGTTTTGCACAACCAATGGAGAGTGAGCTCGACCCAGAAAATCTATAATAGAGTCTCATCTAAGGCACACTGAAATAGAGAAAGAGCATGGAAGATATACGCCCAAATGGAAACCAATACAATAAATCGATGGTGAACAAACTAGAACAAATGCCCAGGCAGCCAGGGGCAAATGAAAATCAAATGCGAAGCCTCATAGTACATCTAGTTTTGAGCGGATGGCTAGACCGTATTGCTTTGGAGCGTAAGGTTGGACTATCACGCTGACGCTTCCAAGAGATCTACCTAGTCTTGGCTAAATAGAACCGCTTGGACTGATCAAAAAATGGTGCATTAATTTTCCCCATTTGGTCGGTTCCCGCAATTTTCCCCCATTTGGCTTCCCGCAATTTTCTCTCAATGTAGTAAATTAAAAGTTAATTTATTATTCAAAGTTTAAAATAAAAATAAGTTAGAGACAAAATTAACTTTTAGAGACAAAAGTAAACTTTTGTCTCTAATTTTTGTCTCAAAATAGGGGTCCATGTAGTAGTGGAGTGTGCTCACATCAGAAATAACAACCATTATTATTGGTTTCCAAGCATAATTAATCTCACAATTTGACGACATTATAGCGATTTGGAACATCATAGCCACCCGAGTAATATTTGTACACATGGATATGATAATACCTCTGCAAAATAATTTTCTTCATCTTTATTATGCAATCATGTTATTTCTCGTAACCTAAATTTAACCAAAAAATCCCAAATCAATCGTTATGTATTTCAGAAGTGTTTCGATAGTTTTATTTTTGGAACAACTCATTAGAGTTTGGAATAGTTTCCCACTCTCTGATAAATGGAATATGATAAGAACCTTGCATATAATAAATCAATAAATTGTAGAAGATAACACAACAACAAATATATGGGGGCCAATATACCCTAATATCAATATATTCGAATAATACCCTTAAGGTAGGGCAACACCATACAACACTCCTTAAGGAAGGAGTAACTCCACAATCTCCCAAGATGGGAATCCACTTCGAGGGGGACACCTCCAATATACCTCTACCAAGTAGAAGAATCAACTCATACATACCTCCCTCATAATGATACTCACATCCTTTAAATAGGATGGGTAACACATAATCCCAATGTAGGTCGACCCATTACCCAATATAATTAATTCCTATGTGAGCCCATATAACTAACTAAGGGGATGTGTGCCACATGTTGGCATCTCCATCAACCCATATACATTATAATATTATATACCATGTGAACCCATACACATAACTAAGGGGATGTGTGCCACATGTCGGCATCTCCATCAACCCATATATATTATATTATCATATCCCAAGGTACATAGCATTGCCTCCCTCTTTGACATGTTTCGTCCCCAAAACATAAGAAGAAGCCATATAATGAGTGCGCTGTAAATTATTGCACACTTGTCGCCATGCTCAATCATCCAACCACCCATATGAAATCATAGGGGGTGATGCTGCTCCAAACCTGATTCCATATTCCCTTGTGCTCATCTGATTCCATCCTGGTCCATATGTGTTCCTCCTCGGCATCCATGTATATC
This sequence comes from Taxus wallichiana var. yunnanensis, assembly GCA_018340775.1. Lineage (NCBI taxonomy): Eukaryota > Viridiplantae > Streptophyta > Pinopsida > Cupressales > Taxaceae > Taxus > Taxus wallichiana. The sequence continues at coordinate 650,680,566 of CM031238.1, forward strand.
CATAATTATTATTCATGTGATTCCATGGCATATAATTATTGTTCCATTGATTCCATGTATAGCCAAAAGTATTACTCCTCCAATTCTCTCGTATATCCATATATATTTCTGCCCTTGTGTGTCCTAGCATGTCTCCATGATTGTTTCCTGTCATGATGATGTGGGTGTCTATATGGTGCAACCTTAGTATGCTCAACCTTATCAATCTTTTCCTCCACTTTCTTTTCCTCTTCCAACTTGTTTGCTATTTCTTTTTTCTCTTGAGTAGAGAAACTATTTTTTACTTTTTCATCATGTTCATCATCCTCTCTTTTTTATTCATCCTTATTCCCTTCTTCACCATCTTCAAATTCATCTTCATGATCCAATTTTACATTACTTTTTTCCTTGCTAAGTGTGATATCTTGCAATGTAATTTTCTTTCTCTTGTACCATAATTTCATGAATTTATTTTGCACATTAATATTATTTGTTCCCAATGTCTCTAACCAAGGATATCCGAGAACAATATCCATACCATCCATATCTAAAGCATAAAAATCTGAATATAAAACATATTTATCCATAGAAAGCTTTAAATCTTCAAAAACTTGAATATTCTTACCATCCATTTGAGATTCCTTGATATGCTTTGTTTGCACATGTAGATTTTGAGCTACATCCATATTGATGAAGTTATATTTGCTGCTAAGGTTTATGGAAACAATTACCTTTTTTCTTTGAATACACCCTTTAAACTAAAATATGGAAGCTTCTTTCCTTGGAGATGCACTATCCTGTGTAGCAACTTCGTCATCAACATCTTCTTCTTCTTATTTTGATGTTGCTTCTTCTTCTTCTTCGTCTTCTTCTTCTTCGTCTTTTTCTTCTTTTTCTTCGTCTTCTTTTTCTTCGTCTTCTTCTTCTTCTTCTTCTTCTTTTTCTTTGTTGCCCATCTGTCCATGAAAACTTGTTCTAGTTCCTCCAAAGACCAATTAGACTTTTCCTTTTCTAACTCAGAAAACCAAATCATGCAGGGCCACTAATCCACAACTTGAATAACCAAATATCTGATGGTTTAGAGAATTTAACCCTAAATTTGTTCCACCATTCTCTTGCATCAATCCTGCCATCTCCAAAAAAATCTACCATCCCCATGATCCACAAAACTAGGGTTTTAGGAATAGACCCTTTTGATCAAAAATTTTCTAACCCTTTCGGTTAAATGTCGGCCAAAAATCAGAAATCACAGAAACACAAACCCCAATTTAATTTTTGAGAGGTTTTCGAAAATGTAAGAAATTTAGGAAAATTCCTCAAATTACACTTGTGGAGCAAAATAGTGAAAAACAATAAAACTGAAATAACTCTGACAAAATAGATCCAAAAATTCTGAAATTTCAATGGTATTACCATTTAATATATTACCACCAACCCAAAAAAATATTTCCTAATTCATCATTATTCAGAAGATATAGGTGAAACCGTAGAATTGGGGTTTCATACCTAAAACGGACACAAATTTTTCAAAACAGCTCGAAAAAATCTGAAATTTTGAGGGAAGATCACTTGAAATATGTGTCCACTCCCCACAAAACATATCTGAAAAATTCTAAGTCTATCTCTAGATATAGATGAATCACAAACATTAGGTTTCATCCCACAAATTTCCCGGATCACTGCTCTGATACCACTTGATAAGAACCTTGCATATAATAAATCAATAAATTGTAGAAGATAACACAACACCAGATATATGGGGGCCAATATGCCCTAATATCAATATATTCAGAATAATACCCTTAAGGTAGGGCAACACCATACAATGCTCCTTAAGGAAGGAGTAACTCCATAATCTCCCAAGATGGGAATCCACTTCGAGGGGGACACCTCCAATATACCTCTACCAAGTAGAAGAATAAACTCATACATACCTCCTCATAATGATACTCACATCCTTTAAATAGGATGGGTAAAACCTAATCCCAATGTAGGTCGACCCATTACCCAATATAATTAATTCCTATGTGAGCCCATATAACTAACTAAGGGGATGTGTGCCGCATGTCGGCATCTCCATCAACCCATATACATTATAATATTATATCCCATGTGAACCCATACACATAACTAAGGGGATGTGTGCCACATGTCGGCATCTCCATCAACCCATATATATTATATTATCATATCCCAAGGTACATAAAGAGAATATCATTAGGGAATCTCCGATCGAGTTGTCTTGATGTGAACACTAAAGATTACAATTAAAATTATTGTAACAAATGGAAGCCATATATTAATAATTGCAGGCTCCTTTCTAGGAAGAGTTGGCTTTTGAGAAATAAGAAAAATGGAAAAGTGTGAAGAAGTTACAATATTGAAGTGAGGTGGTGGTATTTGATCTAGAATAGTGTGAGTGGATTTGAAGTGAATGGTTATTCAAGAAATTATAAAAATGTGTATACTTTATATGATAAATAGAGAATATGTTCCATGCATATTTTTATTTTTATGTTTTTTGTTATTGTAATTATTATGTTACTTTGTAGATTAGTTTGATTTCAAATTAAATATGGGTGTATAATTAAAGAAGATGCTTAAATTTATTTTAATGGTGAAATAATTACATTTTTATATAATGTTAATAATGAAATAGACATATTTTCCAATATATATACTAATTTAAATATAATTTAATATCTACAAAATTGTGTATGTATGTATGTATGTATGTATGTATGTATGTATGTATGTATGTATGTATGTATGTATGTATGTATGTATGTATGTATGTATGCATGCATGCATGTATGATAAATGTTGATAATTATATTAAAAATTATTTAAAGGAATGTGAAATTAGATGTTAATAGTAACAATTCTATATATTTTTTAAAGATTATTCCACAATTAATTATTGTGGCAATTAAATTGTAGCTTCCACCTACATGTTTAATGTGGTAATGATAATTGTAGAAAAAATTGTTGAAATTGCCACAAAATATAATATTGATGAGTGACACAAAATTATAAAATTGTGGAAACCATACAAAAATAAAAATATATACATAATTTATATTTTTTTGATATTGTGGAACATACACAAAATTAAAATTGTGGGAATGTTACAAATATGAAAAAATTGTGGACAATATACAATAAAAATATTGTAGATGAGCTATAAATTATATAAATTGTGGACTATCTATAGTATAATAAATTGTGGAAATACTACAACAATATGTCAAAATGTGGATGCACTACAATTTGAATGCCACAATTTAATTTTTTAAAATACCTTATAACCACAATAATATTGTTGAAAATTTGTGGCAAAAGGCTTAATGTGTTGTAGTAATACTTTATAACCACAATACCAAAAACCAATTAAAAATTTGTTAATCAAACATATTTTATATTTATTATATAAATTGTACACATCATATACTTTTACACTTCATAAAATTATCATTCACTTGCAAGTAATGATCTCATGATACATCAAACACACCCTTTCGTGTGATCTATCTCCTATCACAAGTTTGTCGCCCTAGACTTGTTAGATCACTTAGATATTTTTAACTCCTCGACACATTTTTGCTCTTTTTAATCACAAGTCTAAGCTTCACTCGATATTTCCCATGTTCTTCAAACTTTCCTGATCACATGGTCGTGTTCCCAAACATAAGGCATGTGTTATCCAAAATAAGCCCATGATTTTTTGGCTAACTCCTCCTCCTTTTCCTTTGTTGGCACTTAAATGAATTTTTGGCATGCTTTAAGGACTCAAAATATTCTGGAAGTGGCTTCATCAGATAGAAATTTAAAATTTCCCCCTTCCAAAAAGGTAAAATTTTCCTCCTAACTCCAAATATTTTGAAAGTTATGGCTTGGCGGAGTTTTCTGGGGAAATTTTCCCTTGACAGGCCCGCATCCACTGAGAAGATGCCACGTGGCGGCAGAGGTCGGTCCGAGCGGGGCGAAGTTGAAAATTTTTCCAAAGAGGTTGGTGGGTGCACAAAGACAAAACCGCCCGCAGCCCGCAAAGGAGGATGGAGAAAATTTGCAAAGGCCCGCCGAGCGATGAGGAGCCGACACGTGGCAGCCGAGCAATGGGCGCGGGAAATTTTGCGAAATTTTCCCAAAATGAAATCAAAGGAAAAAGGGACAAATAACCCACAATCCCATCGACGAATCGAGAATGCCACATGTCCACGAGTGGCGAAGCACGGAGATAAATTGGAAAATTTTCCCAATGAAAATTTTCAAAGGAAAAAGATAGGTTTTCAGCCCACGATCCCATCAGCAAACTAGAAGGTGACACGTGTCCCGAAAGGGCGAGGTGCGGATATTTTTGGAAAATTTTGCAAAAGTGAAAAATTAAATTTTCCCGTGTGTCTATTTTCAAAATCCAATTTTGCTACCAAGTATGCCCTAATTTGTGCCTCGAAATTTGTGCCCAAATTTTATCCCCTGTTTTTCCCTAAATCTTCAAATGAGCATATCTTTCGATCCAGAGATCAGATTTGAACAAAATCAAACTTTTGGAAAGGTCTCGAGCCCCTCTATGCATTGGAGGAATAAAAACATCATTTTTGTAGGTTTCAATGGAGAAAATGTTAAAAACATCTTTCAAGCCTTTAATGTGAACTAGATTGCTTCAAATGAGTTGTTTTTCTCAAATCCGCCATGGTTGCTTTCTCCCACATGCCAAGGATGAAGAATCAAGTTCATTTTTATGGGAGAAAACCCTAAAATGTCTTCTCACACCATAAATGTGAGATCAGATTGTTTTGAGAGTTGTGCTTCACCAAATTTATCATTTTTCTCTCCAACACGCAAAATAGAAACAAAGATGGTCGTTTTGAAAGGATTAATGGCGGGTGGTTGAGGAAAAAGATCAGATTTTGCTTCCTCCTCTGTTTTCCCTCTCTTTTCTTCAACTATAAATGGAGGAGATGTAATCTATTGTAATGTTGGACATTTTTCTTACAAGCTCTCTTTTCTTCCTTAGTAGGTAGATTTGTAGAGTTTCAGACCTCTCATACAGCACTAAAAAGACATATTTTGCCTCCTTGCCATTGTAATGCATTGTATTAAACTTGGGAATGATAATGTGTGTTCTGTGATTGATTTTCCAATCCTCTCATGTGTTTATCATTGTCTTATGATCTTTCATTACATTATGGCAATCTGTGCATGTTCTATGTTACATTCTTATGATCTGATGTTTATTTGCAAAACAGAAGTCCATCACTCCTTTGGTGTATCACCATTTAGCTTAGTTTTGTTTCCTTTTGCACCTTTTAACTCTGTCTCCTTGGAATCTAGAGTAGGAATTTTGAATCGGAACCTCTGCAAGAATTGCATGCATACACCTAAACAAAGGAGTAAGAACCAACTTCAATCTGGAGATTTTTCTCAATTTTAAAGGTCCACACTTAGAGAAAACTCAATGTTGTGCATTCACACCAAATGAATTTCCTTAAAAAGTAGATCCATAGGTCATTTTTAGGGTCTGTGAATTTGCACTAACAATTTTAGCACACCTAGTGGGACCTTAGAGGCTTCATCTTCATTACAACAAATTTGATGTGCAATTGTTGTAAGTTTCTTGCTTGAAAAAGCCCTGATTTGCACATCTAGCGACTACAAAAGGATATAATAAACCGGTTTCAGCAGTCCAAGCTTGAAGATTCATGAGAAGGATTCAAACAAGGTCAAGGGCTAGAAAAGAGGAATTGTATGAGTATCTGCAATTATCCCCAGAAAGAAGAGAAAATGGGAAGAAGGATTCAAAGGTCTCCATCTCCACCAAACAGAACTCTATCAACTCCTCCACCGATATACCTTTCATCCAATCAACAAGGGTTTGTCGACACTAAAATTTTCCTCCATAATTTCTATTTCATTAATGTATGTATTAGGAATAGGATGTTGTTAAGTATAATTAGTAGTAGCGTCCAATAGAAGATAATGGCGCTGCCGGTACGACACCGCCAATAATGTATAGTATGGTAATAGTCAAAAGTACAATAGGAATGTTGTGGTAAAAAGTAAATATTTGTCGTAAGTGGTCCGGTAATGTTAAAATGTCAAAGTTAGGGTAAGTAGAGAAGTAGGGTCTACATGATTAGGAATTAGAAATATTATATTGGTAATAAGGACAAGGAGTGAGGTCATAAATATTTTGTGTATTTTATTTGTAAAAATTCTAAAAATGTGGAACCCATGTGAAATGATAAGGTTTATCTTATCTTAAAAGATAAGCTTACATGTACAGATAAGAGTTAAGGTATGAAATATGATTCGTTAGAGTGTATTTTTATCCTATCTTAGAGATAAGATGGATAAGCTGGAAGTTCTATAAATAAAGAGGCCACCCCCTTATTTAGCATAGAAGGAAGTAGTGAGAAATATTGTAGGAAGTGTGTAAAGGAAGCCATCAGTTTAAAGGTGTGTTGAAGAAGCCATTAAGAGGTGTAATTGTAAAGTTTCTCCCATAGTCTTGGTGAAAGGCAAGTGAAGTCAATAACACTTGAAGTACCTCATGGGTGAGATTGTAACAATTTCATGTTAATATTATAATTTACTCTGATATTTCATATTTATCATCATTCCTTCTTATCATAGTCTATGGTATTCTTGTGTTATGTTTGTTGTTATGTTTCCAGATTACATCCACCAAACTAAAGGTCAGGCATTAGTAAATAATCATAGCACGAGAGTTCCTAGTGAAGAATTATCATAGTGCCGAATTGGTGATGACATTTTTGGTTCCGTTGAGACCACTCCTCGTTGGTGGATTTTTTGAAGAGATATTCCCACTTAGTCAAAAATCAATTGGAGGGTAAACTTATTTTTACTTGTGCATAGTAGTTACCATGGTAAAGTCATTTTTTCCGTGAATAGTAGTTACCATGGTAAAGTCATTTTTGCTGTGAATAGTATTTATCACAGTAAAGTCACTTTTTACCGTGAATAGTATTTACCACAAGAACTTCACTTTTATTGTGAATAGTGTTTACCACAAAAAGTCAGGTTTTACATGCAAAGATAAGTCAAGTTTTACCATAGTTACCGTGGTCATTTCTATTTTACTTTGTAGAAATGTGTAAAGTCACTTTCTATTACAAGTGATTCCAATTATTTGTGCACATAAGTCTTGTTGATTTAACTTGTGGGTTCGTATTTTACAAAGGGGTTACTTTTAAAAATGGGGAAGATTCCTGTTTTTTCAGCCAATCTAATGAAGATACTTCCTCTTTCATTCAAGAGTTTAAACAATCTTGTATTTGTAATGGCCTCATAAGAAGGGAACAATGGACAATTTTTTCTTACCTTTTTAGATGGTTCAAACTTAGGTGGTTTGAAACACTAGGTGAAAATGTGAAAAATTCATAGGATTTATTAACTGAAAGTTTTCTTGAATAATTTGGTGAACAACAGAAATATGCAGATCTCATGATTGAGATCACAAAGCTATCCCAAGGAGAGAAGGAGAAGATAAGGGATTATCATGCTCGTGTTCTAGAGCTAAGGAGGAAGCTCGATGCCCAGATCCGGAAGGAAGGATTAGTGGATGGGTTGATGAATGGCGTGGATAATCTCCTATGTAAGCACTTCATTCTTGGGATGAAGCCAGAGATCAGACAACGAGTGAAGTATGACCGCTAGCTACCATTGAACAAGCAAAGGAGATTGCAAGAAGGCAAGAAGAAAGCATGGAAGAGGAGCCCAAAGAAATTGTTGCTAAAGTAGAGCCTACACCAGCACCTTTGGTCCAGAATCCACAACCACTCCCAGTGAGCACAAATATTTCTCCTAGTACATCTACTGAGTATGAAGATCTACTCAAAAGATGGGTCAGTTAACTATTAATCTTCTTCAAGGAAAATAATTTAGTTCTCAGGGAGGAGATAGAGGTCCAAAAAGAAATATTTCTAAAGTTGTATGTTATGGTTGTTATAAAAAGGGTCATTATAAGTATAATTGTCCAGATAGAGCTTCTACATCTGGTAAAGGAGATAATGATAAAGGAAAAGCACCTGTGAATTCTTTTGATGTAGTAGATAAGAGTAGAAATAATGAAGTAGATGTGTTTGTAACAAAAAGAAAGAAAGAAAAAGATAATCAAGATGGAAATGATCCTAAGAAGATGAAAGGAGAAACTAGTAAGAAACATAGGAGAAGAAAGTTGGGTGTGCAGGATTTTCTGATTTCACAAGGGCAAGGACCATACTCCATCTTGGAAGATCTGTCCAAAAGGCCTGCAAATATTACATATGGTCAACTCTTGGCTATGTCTTCTGAGAAGAGGCGGGAGCTACGAAGTGGACTCAATGCTCGACGAAGGAAGGAGGTTGAGATCCCTATTTTGGAGGCAGAAGCAGATCCCTATGCTCCACAAGTTGAGGTATTATGTAATGGTATTTCAATTCGTGATGTCTTATTTGATGGAGGTGCTGCAGTTAATGTAATGACCGAGTCTGTAATGAATATGTTGGGTTTAAAATTGATCACCCTTCAACACTTATGTTAAGGTCATTAAATAAGAGAAAAACTAAACCAGAATTTGTAGTTTCAAATGTGGCAAGATTCACATTATGGGTGTTGTATGTGTGGTAGACTTTCAGTGATGAAAATGGTTCTCATTGCATGCCCAATGTTGCTTGGGAAGACCATGGCTAAGGAGAGTTCATGCAAGAAAATACTGGAATGAACGTTTGACACTTGGATGTGGTAGAGAGAGGGTGAAGATAAATGTGATCTCTACATCATAAAGCGTAACCTGTGGATTTAAGTGATGAAACCGATGATTGGACATCCTTTGATTACTCTAGTACCAAAGTGAAGTGGACATCAAGATGAAGAAAGTGAGGTTGATGTTTCAGTCATGGATATCCTTCCAGTCACACCGACTCATGACCCCATAAAATTATCTGAAGAAGAAGTTGATGATCGTCTCTAACAAATAAAGATTGGTGATGTTGTGATGGAGAGTGAGAAGGAATCCTACCTCCAGCTCTTTCGAAGGTACATACACATATTCACTTTTGATTACAAAGAACTCCGTCAAGTAAGTTGGGTAGAACATTCTATTGAGCTGGTAGATGGTGCTAAGCCCATAAAGCAAATGTCATATAGAATGAATCCTAATTTTCCAAGATTGTAAAAGAAGAAATAGATAAGTTGCTTGATGCAGGATTCATATTTGTTGTGGAGAATTCAGAATGGGTTTCTCCCATTGTGATCTCAATAAAAAAGAATGGGAAGCTACACATTTGTGTTGACTACAGGAAGCTCAATAAGGCAACAAAGAAGGATCATTACCCTCTTCCATTTTCAGATCAGATCTTGGATGAAGTAGCTGGCCAGGAGTGCTATAGTTTTGCTAATGGATATAATGGCTACAACCAAGTTCGTATAGCAGAGAAAAGATCACCAATACCACGTTCACCACTCCTTGGGGAACGTTTGCTTATAGAGTTATACCTTTTGGGTTGTGTAATGCTCCAACAACATTCCAAATTTGATGAATAGGGTGTTCGAACCCTACATTGGGAACTTCATCAGAGTATTTCTGGATGATTTTTTCATCTATGGGAGCAAGTTGGACCACTTGCACCAGATGGAGACAACATTTCAAAGGTTAGATGAAGCACAAGCCTCACTAAACCCTATAAAGTGTGTCTTTGGATGTTCTAAAGGCGTTTTGTTAGGGCATGTTGTATCCAGAGATGGTATTGGTACTGATCCTGATAAAGTTTCAAAAATAAAAGAGTTACCATTTCCTATGAATAGAAGTAAGTTGAGATCATTTTTAGGCCATGTGGGTTACTATAGAAGGTTCATCAAGAATTTCTTAAAGATTGCATGACCACTAACCCAGCCTCTTGAAGAAGGATGTTACTTATGAACCAGGAAATAAAGCGCATGAAGCTTTTGAACAACTCAAGGAAGCCCTGGTGTCTTCACCTGTTCTAAAGAATCCAGATTGGAGCAAGCCATTCATTGTGTATACTGATGCCTCAGATGCAGCACTAGGAAGTACTCTGAGCTAAAAGGATAAAAATGGGAATGAACATCTAGTTTACTTTGGGAGCAAAAAAATGAGTAAAGGTTGAGGTAAATTATACTGTAACTGAAAAAGAGGCTCTGGCTATCATTTTTTCTGTAAAGAAGTTTAGGAATTACTTGCTAGGGCAAAAATTTCTAGTTGTAACAGATCATCAGGCTCTAAAATATATTGTAAATAAGCCTAACCCATCAGGGAGGATAGCAAGATGGATAATTTTGCTACAAGAATTTGAATTTGATATTATAGATAGGCCAGGAAAGAAGCATGTCAATGCAGATGCACTCTCTCGAGCCTATGATGGTTTAGGATCATCTTGTGATGATGATGATTTCCCGATGCAAAGATTGTTATCCTCGACACAATCCCTAGTGAATACATAGATATTTGGAATTATCTGAATGAATTCAAGTTTCCTGATGGTGCCAATGCAAAGACTAAGAGAAAGATTACTCAAGCTAGTCGTCCATATTCTATTCTACATGGAGTATTATTTCGAATAGGACCTGATGGATAGTACAAGAGGGCAGTTGGACGTGATCAAGGGAAGGAGCTGATAGAATAATTCCACAATGGTACATGTGGAGGGCACTTCTCTGACAACTTACAGCAAGAAGGATCTTGGATGCAAGTTATCACTGGCCCACTCTTTTTAAAGATTGTTATAATTATTGTAAGACATGTGATATTTGTCAAACACATGGTAACCGTAAGACTTCATCAGCTCCATTATGCCCTATTCTTCCACTTGGTCCCTTTGAAAAGTGGGGAATAGACATTGTAGGTCCACTTCCAACTACCTCACACCAAAATAAGTATATTGTAGTTTCCACATATTATTTAACCAAGTGGGTTGAAGCTAGGCCATTGAAAACAACTTCCATGGATGAAGTGGCAAGGTTCATATATGAACGCATTGTCACCAGATTTGGTTGTCCATTAGAAATTGTAATAAATCAAGGAAGCCACTTCATTAATGAGGTGGTAGAAGCCCTAGTCAATAAGTTTCTATTAAGCATAGGAAGGAAACAACATACAAGCCAAGCACAAATGGACAGGTGGAACGAACAAATTTTGTGTTGTGTCAAATTCTAGCAAAAGATACAAATGCGGTACATAAATGGGATAAAAGGATTCATGCAGCATTGTGGGCATATAGGAAACATCAAAGTCAGCAACAGGATACTCCCCATTTCAGTTGGCTTATGGCATTGATCCAGTTCTTCCTATTGAGTTTGATATTCCCACGGTTAGAGTAATGGAAAATGAAAGAATGGATGAAAGTGATTCAGTAAAAGAAAGGTTGGTACATCTTCATTTGCTAGAGGAAATGAGGGAAATAGCTAAGGATACAAGCTATAAGAAGAAAATGAAAGCGAAGGAATACTTTGATCAAAAGGTCCGGTGGTCTCCATTTCATGTGAATGACTTGGTTCTAGTATATGATTCCGTATACAAAAAAAGAAGAAAGAGAAAATTTCTTCCAAAATGGATGGGGTCCTACAAAATAGTAGTGTGCATGAAAATGGTACGTACTGACCGGAGGAATTGGATGGCACTCCTATTACGAAATGGGTCAACCATGACCAGTTGAAGATTTTCCAAGCACTGGGGAATAGTCTACTCTGAGGACGGAGTAGAAGCTAGGAAGGGGGAAGATGTCAACACTAAAATTTTCCTCCGTAATTTCTATTTCATTAATGTATGTATTAGGAATAGGATGTTGTTAAGTATAATTAGTAGTAGCGTCCGATAGAAGATAATGGCACTGCCAGTATGACGCCGCCAATAATGTATAGTACGGTAATAGTCAAAAGTACAATAGGAATGTTGTGGTAAAAAGTAAATATTTGTCGTAAGTGGTCCGGTAATGTTAAAATGTCAAAGTTTGGGTAAGTAGAGAAGTAGGGTCTACATGATTAGGAATTAGAAATATTATATTGGTAATAAGGACAAGGAGTGAGGTCATAAATATTTTGTGTATTTTATTTTTAAAAGTCTAAAAATGTGGAACCCATGTGAAATGATAAGGTTTATCTTATCTTAAAAGATAAGCTTACATGTACAAATAAGAGTTAAGGTATGAAATATGATTCGTCATAGTGGATTTCTTATCCTATCTTAGAGATAAGATGGATAAGCCTGGAAGTTCTATAAATAAAGAGGCCACCCCCCTCATTTAGCATAGAAGGAAGTAGTGAGAAATATTGTAGGAAGTGTGTAAAGGAAGCCATCAGTTTAAAGGTGTGTTGAAGAAGCCATTAAGAGGTGTAATTGTAAAGTTTCTCCCATAGTCTTGGTGAAAGGAAAGTGAAGTCAATAACACTTGAAGTACCTCATGGGTGAGATTGTAACAATTTCATGTTAATATTATAATTTACTCTGATATTTCAGATTTATCATCATTCCTTCTTATCATAGTCTATGGTATTCTTGTGTTATGTTTGTTGTTGTGTTTCCAGATTACATCCACCAAACTAAAGGTTTTGCATTAGTAAATAATCATAGCACGAGGAGTTCCCGATGAAGAATTATCATAGTGCCGGATTGGTGATGACAGTTCTCATGCCAATCGAATGGCACAACCTAATCCTTATGTCAACTTTACTGGAACTAGCCCACTTTCTCTCAATCCACAAAACCTAGTTCCAATTGCAGCATTAAAGAACATTCCATACTTTACTGGAGAAAATCATACCACTGCTGGTGATCATGTCCAAGACATTGCTAATGTTTGTGTAATCCATGAGATTGTTGAGATGGATATTGCTGTCAAATTGTTGGCATCTTCATTCAAAGGGAAAGCCTTGCAATGGTTCAAGAGCCTTGAGGCAGGCTCTATCCACAATTGGAACTAGTTGTGCACAGCTCTCCACAACCAGTTTGGAGAAAAGGGGGACAACTTGTCTCTATTGGAACAACTGAATACTATCAAGAGAGCTCCCAATGAGCAACTAATAAATTTCAATTTCAGATTTCAAAGAACGTGGGATAGAATCCCATTGGCAGTGAGGCCAACAGCTCAAGGTGCTTTCTTATACTTTCTCAAGGCTTTAAATTTTGACATTTCTATGTTGATCCAATCCATGGGAGGTGTAACTCTACTGCAACTTACAACATCGCCATTAGGGCTGAGAATTGTTTGATCTAAGCTAGTAAACTTGTACCTAGGCCTCCTATTCCTTTATGTCCGAGTTGGGAAGCCCAAGTACCGGTCAAGCACCTACTTTAGCTCCCATTCCCACTCCTAGAAACCGCAGTTCAAATGAAACTTCTACTTCATCCTCTAGTGCCTCAAATGAGCTCCAAGAAGTTATGAAACAGATTGCAAAATTTGGGTAATGCGTTGGTTACGCTCAAGAGACAGCAAGCTCAAAGTTTTAGGGCTTCTTATCAGCCTCAAACTCAACCTAATAGACAACCATATCAGCCTAATAGGCCACTCAACCCAACTACAAATCAAAATCAAGTAAGGCCTCCTACCAATAGACAATTTCAGCCCTATAACCCCCATGTTGCATCTACCTCTAAAGCCTTAGTGCTAGTAAAAAATAACATAGCTCAAGAGTATGACTAGTGTTTCCCATGCAATGAACCTCACAACCAATCTATGTGCTTCAATGGTGCTTTGAACCAAGCTTTGATGGTGACAACAACTAGTGTGGAGAGTGAAGCAAGTGGAGAAACAAACCAACAACAAGGGACATCTCAACAAGATACAACTCCAAATGAGACTACACTTGTGAATTGGCAGGCTGAAGATTTTTGTGGTGTGAATCAAACACCTTCTCAGAGTGTAGCAGCTAACACATGATCAAAGAAGAGGAATATTGGTGAAGGGAAGTCATTAGGTCCAAGTGATTCACAACCTTCCATCACTCCACAAGGTGTTGGTAAGAAAATGTAGTTCCAAATGTGCAAGGATAGCCCAAGCCACCTTCTAGACCAGCTCAAATGCCAGCTGTTGTAGCCCATGTACAAGAAAAGAATGTGCAGACTAAAGGAAGCAAAGAGATGGTTCATCCCCATTTAACATCATTGAACAAATGAAGAAGACCAATGTGAACATATCTATGTGGGAGTCACTATCCATCCCAGGAAAAAGGGATCTCGCTTTCTGAGCTACCATGAAGAATTGGTCAACCCCAAATCAGCTAGCTCATGTGCAAGAGAAGGTACTCACAAATTCTACTCAACCTGAGGGGAATCATGGAGGATAGCAAGGTAAAAATTTGAAGCCCCCTCCATTCTATGTTTCATTGATCATTGGGGATAAAATAGTACATAATTGTATGATTGATTCTAGGGAAAGTAGTTTTGTGATGCCCAAGCAAATAGCTAATCATCTAGGCCTTCAATATGAAGTCATATCCAAGGGGGTGGTGCAATTAGATGGGACAGTAGTAACAATAGTTGGGGTAATTAAAGATTTGAGCCTTACTTTGCATGCATGCCCCAATGTCACTATTTTGTAAGATGTGTCGGTGATAGATTTGCCACCACTCTTTGACTTATGTTTGTCAAGGGATTTCACAGCTAGAATCAGAGGTTTCCTATCTGTTGATTGGTCACACATGCTATTTAGGACAAGGTATGGAGCCAAGGCCATAATCAGGTCCAAACCTACTACAAACTTTCACATTAAACCTCATACTCCAAGCTCAATCAATGACAACCGGTCAAGCATTTGATCAAGAGGATTATCCGAGCACACATAAAGCTAACACCAAATTTGGAAACATTCCAAATTTGAATCTTAATGAATGGGCAAGAAAGGTACATGCTTTTGATCCCTACAAGGAAATGGAAGAATCTAAACTAGGAGTCTATTACATGCATGAAGAGAATCATCCTCTTCCTAGCATCACCAACCCGCACCAGAAATGACAATGAGGTATGGCAGTTGTTCTTTGATGGATCAAGAAGTAGACAAGGTGCGAGAGGAGGAGCTATGCTTGTTTCACCTCAAGGCATTAAGTAATATTCTACTTTTAGATTTCAGTTTTCATGTTCTAACAACACTGCTGAATATGAGGCTTTGATACATGGATTGCATTGGTCAAGGAAGAGAGGCATAAAAACTTACAAGTCTTTGGTGATAGTGAGCTGATTGTTAATCAAGTTAAAGGACAACATGCTGCCAAGAATGACTTGCTAAAAATTTATAGGAATAGGGTGTGGGATCTCATTGAGGATTTTGAGGGTTTTGGCATCAACTCCATCCCTAGGAAAGAGAACCAAGCTGCTGATAGACTTGCAACAGTTGGAGCAACTTTTGATGTTGTGGAGAGTATCAAAAGAGATAAAATGTAGCCAAACATCCATGTGATTGTGAGGCCATCAATGCTAGACAATAATACAAGTTGGCAAGTGTTTGAGAGTGACCAACAAATCATCAATTTCTTGCAAGAGGAAGCTGAGTTCTCAGCCAAAAATCAAGAAAAGTTGGGACAACAGTACGGTGATCAAGTGGTATAGCTGAGAACCAACAAACTGCCAAAAGGACTTGTGACTTTAGAGTCTATATTCAATCCTAATGATCAATTTAGGAAAGAGAAAGTAAACATCCAAGTCAAGGGAGAAGATTCAGATCCTATCTCAGTTAGAGAAGGCAAGTCACTTCAAATTGGTAAAGTGGCAAACGAGCAAGAAAGGTATGAATTCATGCAACTTTGCTAAGATTTCCCGGATGTATTTTTTTGGAGCTATGAGGACTTGAGAGGGTTCAATCCCAAGCTAGATCAACACACAATCGAATTACATCCAAGTGCTAAGCCCATCAAGCAAAAACAGACCGATCAATCCACACATTAAGCCTCTCATGAAAAGGGAATTGAATAAGTTAATAGAAGCAAGTATCATATTCCCCATCAAGCATTCAAGCCGGGTTGCAAACTTGGTCCCGGTTAGAAAGAAGAGTGGAGAAATCAGGTTGTGTGTAGACTTTAGAGATTTGAACAGAGCATCCCTCAAGGATCACTACCCACTTCCTTCTATGGAGCAAATTTTGCAAGTTATTACTGGCTCTGAGAGGTTTTCGGTGCTAGATGGTCATTCAAGGTATAATCGATCATGATAAAGGGAGATGATCAATTCAAAACATCCTTCACCACTAAATGGGGAACCTATGCATATAGAAAAATGCCATTTGGGTTGTCTAATGCCGAGCTACTTTCCAAACGACAATGGATATGGCATTCAAGGAATTGATCAACAAAATAGTGCTGGTATACCTAGATGATATTACTGTATTTTCTAAAAGTGCAAAAGAGACCATCTCTTTCATTTGATACAAGTGTTCCAAATATGTAGAAGATTTGGGGTATCCTTGAATCCCAAAAAATGCATATTCCTAGCTCATGAAGGCAAGCTCCTAGGCCACATTGTTTCCAAAGAAGGGTTAGCAATTGATCTAGAGAGGGTTAAAGCAATAAGAGCACTACCATTACCAAGTCATAAGAAGGCTCTTCAAATTTTCTTGGGAAGAATCAATTTTTTTCAAGGTTTGTTCCAAACTTTGCAGCCCTTGTCAAGCCAATAACTATGATGTTGAAGAAAAGTATGGCTTTCAAATGGACAGCTGAAGGTAAGGAAAGTTTTGAGGCAATCAAAGAAGCTATCTCACGGGATCCAACTCTCATTAACCCATTTCTCCAAATACTTCATCCTTTATGCATTTGGCGGTGGTGATACAATTTCTACAATTTTAGTTTAGCAGAACGAAGAAAATGCAGAGAGCAGCCAATTTCCTTCTTTAGCTAAAGCTTGAGGACTATGAAATTAGGTATTCCTTCATTGAGAAGCATGTCCTTACAATAATTAGGAGATTGAAGAAATTTAAGCATCTAGTTTCAAACAACAAGGTTCAACTGTTGGTTTCTCATGTGGGAGTTAAAGAATTCCTCCTCAACAAAGATCTATAGGGTGGATTACGCGTGTCATGGAGTATGACATTGAGATCAAAGTCACCAAGCGGGTCCGAGGAAATGGATTGTGTGAGCAATTGGCCTTGAGTCAACCAATTAAAGCAAGTAAATGGAAGAATGTTGTTCGATGTTGCAGACAACCAAGGACAAAGAGATGTTCAAGAAGAAAATGGTGGTCAGCTCACTCCCTTCGGACCCAAGACATAATGCACTTCTTACAAACAGGCCTATTCCCTCCAGAGATGAACAAAGCCAAAAGAAGACACTTGATTGTAGGATATTCCATATGCACTTGTTGATGGTGTCTTGTTCAAAAAGGATATCAATAGAGTGTTATTGTGATGCATTGGGACAAATTAGATTGAGAAAATGTTAGAATATTTCCATAATGGATAAGCTAGGGGTCACTTTACTCCAAGAGTGATAGCTTTCAAGATCATGAAGGCTGGTTATTATTGGCCCAAAGTATTTAGTGATTTTTATGCATGGATACAGAGGTGTAAGAATTGTGCATTCTTCACAGGCAAATGGAGATTAGTAGCACTTCCATTGCACCCAATCTCAGTTGACTAGCCATTCATGCAATGGGGTTTAGACTTCATTGGAGTCATTAATCCAAACTCAAACCAAGGGCACAAATGGATTGCTTCAGGCAGCTGATCACTTCATCTAGTAGGCAGATGACCCCTCTAAGTCGCCAAAGTGCTATCCAAAATAAGTCCATGCTTATTTTTGGCTAACTCCTCCTCCTTTTCCTTTGCTGGCACTTAAATGAATTTTGGCATTCTTCAGGACTCAAAACATTCTCGCAGACTTAGACTACTCGATTTTTGAATCTAGCTAATGTTGGTACCAATATTGTCGGCGTTGTTGCCGATATTTTGTGTAGACATCAAAATCCTTGGCAAATGGGAACTCTGTATTGTCAGCTTGGGAGGAAGTAGCTTCCTTAGAATCCATAGGAACTTTGGCTCTTCCGAGCATAGCTTTGGCTTCAAGTAGAGTCGATAATAAGTAGACGGGAACAACTATTCATATTTATGTGAGGGCCATTCTTTGGAATGTACTTCTGCTGAACTAAAACTGCGAAGTTGTTCACACCAAAGACAATCTGTGTTGGGATCATGAACTAATGATGGATGGCTACAGGGAGGAATGTCACGTCAGACTCTTCTTTTATAATATAAAAATGACCGGTAGAAGAAGATTTGGATAATCTAGGCGTGATGAGCTAGATTTCCTAAAAGATATGGTAGCCTTTCCTTTATCTTCAATGATTCGAGATGCAGACTGTTGACCGATGAAGTGGCTATAGAGACACACTTTGTAGAAATAGTCCACTCATGAGGCACTCTAATTTTATCCCAATCGACAACTTCAAGCTCAATTTTCGAGCGATCAAGCGCATGCATGCATACTACACCTTTCCTTGGAGGACCATTTTTATGGCAGATGTACAAGTATTAGTCAATCTAAAAATAATTCTATAAAAATAGCAAGAGAGGAAGATCCGGCTTCATATTAAGACCCGTGGTTTGCAAATGGAGCTTTAAAACTTGATCTAACAAATTATCAGTCTGATGGACACGGGATAATTAGGGAACACATTAAAGTGTATTGGTCCATTATCGAGGCTTGTCAGAGAGCAGCTAATGCATACAATATTTAAAGCTCTCATGGCGTGTGTCTATAAATAGCATAAAACCAAGCATCTAGACTTGTCTAAACAGAGAGGGTTATCCCTATTTGTACACAACCAATATGCACAAACTTATAGGTAGATTGCTTTTTAAGTATTGCAAGTCTTGAGGAGAAATCAGAGGAATATCATATTCTGATTTAGCAGAGGTCTTGACTTGAATACATGACTCTCTAGATCTAATAGCAGTACTAGCAATCAAATGAAATGACTTAGATTTCTGATAAACTTCATTGTAAGGAAGTTTAGGGAGTTTCTAACCTAGCAAGGGATTCTCCTCTTCTGTGATGTGCGTTTTGTCATTTACTGGAATCAGATCTGATAGATTCATGAAAGCATCATCGCAGTCATCATCTTGTCATCCAGAGGTCGACGCAACCCATTCTTCGCTTTCCATGTCATCTGAGTGTCTCTGCCATTCACCACGTCTTACTGAAGAAGGTATATGACCACTACATGCCTCACCAGAAGCTTCAAAAGGTTCACCTTCACTATCGCATCTTACGGGATTCGAGAAACAAATAGATGAAATATCGGAATGATGAATAAGAGGAATCTAGACTCAAAACAAGAATAACAATCTACTCGATACTAATTCTGTAAGTAGCAAGGATCGAAAGAAACTTAAAACACTATGCTTTTATTCATGTAAGAGCAAAACTCCATTACAATATTCTTGTTCAGTAATTCACAAGATTACTAAGACTAGCAAGATATTATAGAAAGAAGACTCTAAGACTCTCTAAACAAACACTTCTTCTCTAAAATTTGGTGTAATCTGATGTAGTGAATGAGTCTCATCGTCTCCTTAAATAGGAAAAGAGAGAGGCTTTTCACCGAATTACGGATAACCTAAAGACTGGGAACCAGTAACCTAAGTCACCAAAAAGATTCCCACTAACATAACCGACAAATGGATGAGCACATGCTGCCCATCATAACACCTTTATAAAGTGGGGAGGTCCGCTACTTTACATAAAGTGATATCAAATCACTTCTTTTTACAAATGATGACAACAAGCTTGTTATTATAGCTTCACGGGATGTATTGGACACTCGGGTCCGTGTCGTCATCGAGGAGGACTCGAAGATTCCTTTTTCGCTCACCAAAGTGAAGGCCGCATGTGTTTCTTTTGTACCACAATCTAGACAAAGATCTAGATCCATCAGTATCCCTTTGGAGATATCTTCTTGTGGGGAACACGTCATCGTTAGAATCAAGAAGAAAATGTCCTCGGTCTTAGAGGAGGTACATTCATAGTATGATGAATGAATATTTTGTGCCACAATTGTCCATTTGGATTGGTATGGTGTCCCTGCAATGGATTAGTGCGAACATAGTAGCACATTTTGACATACCATGGGATTTTACAGTTTATCATAATATTTCTAACAGTATCTTGACTAACATTGATTAATGGATCGCCGAAATTCTAGTAGGCGTGAAACTTAGATAAAAAATGTTTAAAATGGTTGGTGATGTACTGCCTCATCACAAGGGATGTTGGGGTGATTCCATGCATCATTTTCTAATGAATTACCTTCGAGCCATGTCTGAAAACTCGAATCTCCATAATGTATGTGATCTTGGTACTAATTTTCTGAGACGGCGTCCTTCAACTGGAATTTCATCAGCTGGTGGTTCCACATATCTAAAATGTCTCCATTTCCATTAAAGTGTGTAGAATACCATAGGCTCATGCCGAGAATGGAATTCTGTTGTAGGGATCTCAGGATCCACGAATCTACCACAGAAACTTCAAATGTCGATAAGGAGATACAGAGATTATACCTCTATCAAAGGAGTATATGTTGAGCTTTGTAAGACATCTGGTTATCACACCTTTCTAGAGACCTTAGATAATTTGTGCAAGTGGAAGTATTCCATATAGGTTCAACAAACTCATGGAATACCTGAGTGACATTCACATGCTTAATCTGTACTAACTCTCGACTGGAAAAATCAGCAAGAGCATTCTTCTTACCAGAGATATGCTCAACATCAAACTCATATCCATCGAACCACTAAGCCCATCTCTGAAGAAGACCATAGGTAGTTTTATTGGTCGTGTCACCTTTATACAGCCTACCTTTAAAGTGCTGCAAATCTATCCTAAGCAGAAATTTGCCATGATAGATACAGTGCTGAAATAATCCTGTTAAAAGCTAATGCCATCCCTAGCGATTGTTAGGTCACGCAAACGAGAAAATTTCTTTCTACAACATGATAAATTTCTGATCGGACATATTTGCAGCACTTTAAAGGTAGGCTATATAAAGGTGACCTAACCAATAAAACTACCTATGGTCTTCTTCGTAGATGGGCTCATGGTTCGATGGATATGAGTTTGATGTTGAACACATCTTTGGTAAGAAGAATGCTCTCGCTGATTTTGCCAGCCGAGAGTTAGTACAGATTAAGCATGTGAATGTCACTCAAGTATTCCATGAGTTTTTGAACCCATATGGAATACTTCCACTTGCACAAATTATTTGAGGTCTCTAGAAAGGTGTGATAACCAGATGTCTTGCGAAGCATAGCATATACTCTCTGGATAGAGGTATAATCTCTGTATCTCCTTATCGACATCCGGTTGCCTCGTAGATTCACGGATCCTGAGATCCCTACAACAAAATTCCATTCCAGGCATGAGCCTATGGTATTCTGCACACTTCAATGGCAATGGAGACATTTTAGATATGTGGAACCACCAGCTGATGACATTCCAGTTGAAGGACGTCGTCTCAGAAAATTGGTCCCAAGACCACATACATTATGGAGGTTCGAGTTTTCCAGGACATGGCCTGAAGGTCATCCATTAGAAAATGATGCATGGAATCACCCCAACATCCCTGGTGATAGGGCGGTACATTGCCAACCATTTTAAATATTTTTTATCTAAGTTTCTACCTACTAAAATTTCTGACAGTCCATTAATTAATGTTAGTCAAGATACTGTTAGAAATATTATGATAAATCTGTAAAATCCCATGGTATGTCAAAATGTGCTATTATGTTCGCACTAATCCATTGCAGGGACACCATACCAATCCAAATGGACAACTGTGGTGCAAAATATTCATTCATCATACAATGAATGTACCTCCTCCAAAGACTGGACATTTTCTTCGAATTCTGACGATTACCTATTCCCACAAAAAGATATCTCCAAAGGCATACCAATGGATCTAGATCTTTATCTAGATTGTGGTACAAAAGAAACACACACGGCCTTCACTTTGGTGAATGACAAAAGAAATCTTCCAGCTCCTCTAATGACGACACCGGACCCCAAGTGTCCAATACACCCACGTGAAGCTATAATAACAAGCTTGTTGTCATCATTTGTAAAAAGAAGTTCTTTGATATCACTTTATGTAAAGTAAATGCGGACCTCCCCACTTTATAAAGGTGTTATGATGGGCAGCATGTGCTCATCCATTTTTCGGTTCTCGTTAGTGGGAATATTTTTGGTGACTTAGGTTATCGGGTTCCTGCCTTTAGGTTATCCGATAATTCGGTGAAAAGCCTCTCTCTTTTCCTATATAAGGAGACGATGAGACTCATTCACTACATCGGATTACACCAAATTTTAGAGAAGAAGTGTTTGTTTAGAGAGTCTTAGAGTCTTCTTTCTATAATATTTTGCTAGTCTTAGCAATCTTGTGAATTTTTGAACAAGAATCTTGTAATGGAGTTTTGCTCTTACATTAATTAAAGCATAGTGTTTTAAGTTTCTTTCCGATCCTCTTGCTTTTACGTAATGGTATCGAGCAGTTGTTATTCTTTTTTTTTCAATCTAGATTCCTCTTATTCATCATTCCAGAGTTTCGTCTATTTGTTTCTCTGAATCCCGTAAGATGCGCAGAGTGAAGGCGAACCTTTTTGAAGCTCCGGGTGAGGCATGTAGTGGTCATATACCTTCTTGTAAGACGTAGTGAAGGACATAGACACTCCGGATGACATGGACATCGAAGAATGGGTCATGCGCGACCTCTCCTGGATGACAAGATGATGACTGCAATGATGCTTTCGTGAATCTATCGAGATCTAATTCCAAAGAAATGACAAAACGCACATCACAGAAGAGGAGAATCCCTTGCCAGGTTGGAAACTCCTAAAATTCCTTACAATGAAGTTTATCAGAAATCTAAGTCATTTCATTTGATTGCTAGTACTGTTATTAGATCTAGAGAGTCGTATATTCAAGTCAATACCTCTGCTAAATCAGAATATGATATTCCTCTGATTTCTCCTCAAGACTTGCAATACTTAAAAAGAAATCTACCTATAAGTTTGCGCATATTGGTTGTGTACAAATAGAGATAACCCCTCTGTTTAGACAAGGTCTAAATGCTTCAGTTTTATGTTGTTTATTAGACACCCGCCATGAGAGCTTTAAAGATTGTCTATTAGCTGCTCTCTGACAAGCCTCGCAAATGGACCAATACACTTTAATTTATTTCCTAATTATCTTGTGTCCATCTAGACTGATAATTTGTTAGATCAGGTTCTAAAGCTCCATTTACAAACCACGGGTCTAAATATGAAGCCAGGATCTTCCCCTCTTGCTATTTTTTATAGAATTATTTTTAGATTGACTAATACTGCACATCCTGCCATCAAACATGGTCCCTCCAAGGGAAGCAAAGTAGTTATACATGCCATCTTGACCGCCGTAAAATTGAGCTTGAAGTTGTCGCTGGGATAAAATCGAGTGCCTCGTGAGTGGACTATTTCTACAAAGTGTGTCTCGCAGCCACTTCATCACCCGCCTGCATCTCGAGTCATTGAAGATAAAGGAAAGGCTACCATATCTTTTAGGAAATCTAGCTCTGTCACGCCTAGATTATCTACCTCTTCTTCTACCTACCATTTTTATATTATAAAGAGAAGAGTCCCGAACGTGACATTCCTCCCTGTAGCCATCCATCATTAGTTCATGATCCCAACACAAATTGTCTTTGGTGTGAACACTTCCTGTGTTTTAGTTTAAAGCGTATACATTCCTAAGAATGGCCCTCACATTAATATGAATAGTTGTTCCCGACCTACTTATTATCGACTCTACTTCAAGCCAAAGTTGTGCTCAAGAGCCAAAGTTCCTATGGATTCTAAGGAAGCTACTTCCTCCCAAGCTGACAATACTGAGTTTCCATTTGCCAAGGATTTTGATGTCTACACAAAATATCGGCAACAACGTTGATAGTATTGGTACCAAACATCAAACTAGATTCAAAATCGAGCGATCTAAGTCTCGCCGTAATGTTTTGAGTCCCCAAGCATGCCAAAATTCATTTAAGTGCCAGCAAAGGAAAAGGAGGAGGAGTTAGCCAAAAATAAGCATGGACTTATTTTGAATAACACTTTTGGCAACTTAGAGGGGTCATCTCGCCTACTAGATGAAGTGATCACCGCTCAAGCAATCCATTTGGTGAAGTAGTATATTGTTGTTAGAATCCATTTGTGCCCTTGCTAAGGTATGTGGAATCCTTTCCACCATATTTTGCTAATGAATATAAAAACCAATGCATGGACTATCGAAATGATTTAACATTTGGTCGTATCAATCGATTATTACTGATACTTGCCAATGCCTTTGTCTTGAGAAGCAACATAAGAAAGAAGCCATAAAGGCTGAAAAGATTTAGGAGTTAAGTTTTGCAAGCTACAAGTCCAAAACCAGTTTGATGCCCCTGCTCCCAAGCACTCCAAGCATAAGAAGCTCAAGAAGAAATTCAAAGGTAAGAAACATTGTGCACTGATTGTATGACTAGATCATATACTAAGCCCAAGAAATTTTTTTAGAAGGAAAAAGTATTTCCGTAAGTCTAAGACCATAGAATGTTTCATCCGTAAGGGAAATCACTATAGTAATAACTGTCCACACAAAAGGACAGAAGGCCAAAGCAAAGGCCAAAGTTAATTTTGTTCAGAACATCATCTCGATGAAGATGATTATGTTTTAATATCTCGATGACGAGAATTATATATTAGATATTGAATTTTTAGACACAAATTATACATTTAATGAATAAAATGTATGCTTATTAAATGTTGGAATTAGATTTAATTTAAAAATAACAAAAAAATTCATAAATATCAAATGATTTTAGGAAAAATGATTTATATAATGGATCCATGTGCAGATATTTCATATAAAAATACTTCCACACATAATTTTTGTCTTCCTATTATTCATTTATCTACCATAAGATATAACTAGGTTAGAAGTGATTTTTTTAACATGGAGCTAACCACCAATAGGAATGAGATCCTCACAAGCCCCATCAAAAATATTCTTCCACGTTCAAGATAAATCCAATTATGTACGTACATAAGGCTAATGATTATGTAATTGAGAACAATAGAAGTCTAAAAACATGATTATAGCATGAATTAACACTTATTGGATCACAAGTATTGAGTTCATTCTAGGTACTTATTGAGAGAAATTATCAATCCATTCTATATTTCCCAATTTAAACTATTATTGGGTTTAATTAAGACATTATATATGAGTATGTTAGGGGTTTGAGTATGTTAACATAAGGGGTTTGATATCTCAATGCACATGATATAAGAGAACATTTTACTCTTACTAATAAAAACCCGTGATATTTATTTGAATGCATTTTATGTACAAGTTCATTTCAAAATTAATTTAAAGTTTGTGTCTTAAGGGGAGGTGAGCATATTAACAAAATATGTATATGTAGGGGTTTATAATATCATAAATATTTTTTTAATAAATACTATTAAAAGGATATAAATAAAGTTACATTAAAATTTTTACATATGACATGTTGAACTGAAACCATAAGATCGAAACCCTAATCCCTCTACCGTGAGTCACGATCCCGGAGGTGGCAATTGTACTCGAACTATTGGTGTGAAGCTTGGTGGCTATAGTGGACTTGGAAACCAAGAGAATATTGACCCTAATGTGTGAGTGGAGGTCGATCCGAGCTTCGACCTTTGTTAGAGGAAAGAGGGCCATAGTACTAATGGAGGCACAAACATGATCGACTCAGTGTAACTCCCACAAAAAGACGTTCTAGGAACCCATTAAAATCTCAAACAGTTATCCCAAAAGTTGAGACAATTTTTGTTTTGTTTTAAGGTAACAGGTTACAAGGGTGTCAACCCCTAGTGTACATTAAATTAATTTTCACCAATAATCTCTACTTTACAAAGGATGGACCAGGTCTAAGTTAAATGATTAAATATTCTTAATTTATCTCTAAGGTCAAATAATTAACATTCAACTAGGAAGGTGCCATAATTTAATTTACTTGGTTAAATGTTTTTCTCCTCCTTAATTAACATTCACACCCTAAATTATTTACCTTATACTTAGTTACTTTAGTTCCAAAATCTAAATAACTTAAATGTCCATTTCATTAATTTTCTAAAACATAATAGGAACTAAATTAATGATTTTTCCCACCAAGGTAATTAAATGGCCCCATTCACCCATCTACACATACCTTTAAAATTTATTTAAAACATTTATAAAATTCATTCCTACCAAACAATTGTAGGGTTGATCCTCAACCCTTGGATCAATTCAATTGTGGCCACTAGATCCTAGGGTTCCAAACTAACCCTAAAAATCCTTATGTATTCTTATTAAATCCTTTTTTACCCTAGTCTCCTCATTTGGTCACTTTGTTTTTGTTTAATTTGCAGGTTGGAGAAATGGAAGCCATGGGAGCAAGGAAGGAAGAAACTATGGAGGAATTTACAAAATCAAGCTTAGTTTAGTCTAGGTTATAGATTTATCATTGTAATTTCTTTCATTCAAGGATTGAAGGGGTTTCCACTCCAAATCGGAGTTATTACAAAGTTATTTGTATTTTGAGTTCTCTATTTGGGGCAAACCCTACCTCCATTAATATGTATGAGATTTAGCACTTTTTAATTATCCATTTTAAGTTTTACTTGCTTGAACAATGAATTTTAACCATCATTTAATTACTAGAGGTTTCTTCTTAATTTTTACAAGCTTAAATTTTGTTAGACCAGGTTAAAATTTTGCAGACCGCGCAGATCTGCATTTTTCCGCCGTGAGTGACAGAACCGCCGCCCAAAGCAAGTCGGCGGTCTTGGGACCGCCACCCTACCTAGGTGACGATTCAAGAACCACCGCCTTACTCGATCGATAGTTCTGAGACTGCCTCCTTGCCTAAGTGGTGGTTATGAGACCGCCGCTGCTTTGCACAGGGCGGCGGTCATGTTCCTTAGAAACAAAAACTTAAAATACGAGATTTTTAAAAAACAAACGCACTAGGGTGTTCTAAAATTCATTCTGAACTTAATTTTATGTGCCTAAAGTTTCCAGTTACAAGATTTAATTCATCTATTCATTCCATAGTAAAATTACTCAATTTAAGCATTTCCTATTTCAATAGTAACAACAACAACTACAAGATCATTTTCATTTTGTGCATCAAATTTTCTTTTAAATCCAAAAGTAGAAAGAAACTAAATCTACTTCTAATTTTTTTGTTTTTCCTTACTACCAAATGCATTATTTCAACAAAATAATTACTTAACATTTATAGTATCTTTCCATTTCCATTACAATTTATTTATTCAAATAATCTGCTAACAATTTTTTTCCACATTCAAGATTTCCAAGCATACACTACTAGTATTTTAAAACTTCTATATTCTTTCATTCCTTTTCATAATGATATAACTTCAACAAAGATAATGAACTTTCTTTTCCTTGAGCATAGTTCATTTATTTTAATGCCAAGAACTTATTTTCTCACAATACAAACTATAACTAAACTTTTAAACATGATTTACATTTTGGTTCATTCCTTTACATACTACAATTTGAGGAGGAAGCAAATTATAAAATTCCTCAATGAGCTTCCTTCAAATAATATTACAACTTACTATGTAATTTTATTTTATTTTAAATACAATATTACAAATCTTCCACCTTAAGTGGGAATAACAAGAATGTTTTCTCACAAGGAAATATTTCTTTTGGACATCAACAAATGCTCCAAGTTTCACATTTTTGTGCTCAAATTAGTCTCACCCCATTTGCTATTGAAAATCTCTCATTTTTATGGCCTCTGTCACATTTTATCTCCCCATGTTGTGCTTGAAAAGACTTTACCTTCCTTTTTGTTTCCATAATCAATCCTTTCTTGGGTTGAGGATCACATATGGATCCATAGTTGATCCCTCATTTCTCTATTCATCTGAAAATTATGTAAATTGGGTGTAAAAACTCAGGCTATCCCTTTCTTTACGTTTTCCACAGTTGGGAATTGTTGTCCCCTGTCATTTTGTCCCAAATACTCAAAGAAAAATGAATAGATGTAGCTCGGGGGAATGTGTTTGAACCTTGTGATATTTCCAAGTTCTCTGTCCTTGGATAAAATTCCATCTCTGGGTTCAAATGGTCATTTTTCTGCATTTTACGGTTTGACGGGTGTTCTTCCCAATCAAATTTACATCTTTGCATCAAAAGGAAATATGGCCCTTTTTGGTTGGACGCGGCTTGGTAGGGTACTCTAAAAAAACTATGGATCGCCTCAACCCAAAATTTGTCCATGTGGAGAACTCCGCTGCTTTGTTCGGACTTAGACAAATTTTTAGGAAGCCGGTATAGTTTTTGGCAGGACAAGGACATGTGGAGGGACCGCGCATGTTTGGGACTAGCCCTTGAGTTTTATTTATGAGAAGCACTAGGAGGACACTTGGAAGCTTCCTCTCACTTTACCTTTTTCTTGGACTTTTCAACAATTAAAGGAAATTGCCTCGACCTCGGATAGATGGCACCTTCTCGCTGAGCTTCAACTTTCAAAAAAATTGTCGGCTAGGACACATGGTGAGCCCTCGCTCATTTACGATCTCTATTTTTGGGGACCATCTCGGACATGCCATTGAGATGCGTGGTATTTTGAAAATTTAGAGGGTGCGGAAGCGGACCATCGTAGGCAACTTAGATTTTTTCTCTTATTCTCAAAAGGGTTGGAGTGTTAGAGGTCGGAGAAAAATCCTAAGAGGAAAATTTGACGGAGCCCATCTTTCTGAGAAGCCGTCTGAGGAACCTATTTATTTCTTTTATGTTAAGTTTGATCATGTCAAGTTGGTTACAAGTGTACAGCCATTGACAAGCTCTGAGATTGTTCTAGAAACTCCCCTTTGATAAATTTAATCAAATTTGCGTTGACTCTAAGTAAATTTGTGTCTATTCATCTCCGAATGTCTCAGAAATAGTTTTTCTTGTTCCTATTCCTATCTTGTATCAAAATCCCTCTTAATCACATAGATCTCAATCCTTGTGGTAGTTTTGTGGCATTTGCAATTTCATTTTTAGAAGAGCTTTCATCTGGAAATGAAATAAACAATTTAAAATCACTTTTCTTTCATCTGTTGACAGAGATTTTTTGTAAGCCTCTGGGTGTACCTCGGTGTGATTGATCTTAGATTTTGATATTTTATTGGGTCTTCTAACTCAATCCTTCGTGCTAGAATCTCATAGATTGTGTGAAAAATTAAAAATTTGGGCCTCCATTGATGCACACCTTCTCGTCAAGGAACATTTTAGCTGTCCTAAAGCATTCTATTGATTTAGCTCTCCATTTTTTAAAATTTCTTAAATATTTGGTGAATCAAGTCCATCCCGCCTCACCTCCCTAAAAAATTTACTTAAAAAAAAATCCTACCCATACTACCCCTATTTGTCATGTGTGTGTACAAATGCATGATTCCTACTACCAAAAATGCAGCAATAATCGATTCCAAATGTCTTTAGTAACCTTTGCCTTGTATTGTAAATATCTCCCTAATATGGAAGTGACAACTCATGAGAGTCAGATTTGGTGTGTTGATCATATTTTCCCAAGGTCTTCTCTATAAATTTGTGTAAAAGAAGGATTTAACAGCATTCTTCAATAAAAGAGGTTACAAAATAGGTTCTCTTACCTTAATTGAAAGGCACAACCTAAAATAGTTAGGATTAGATCACATACTTTTAAGGTGTTATCCATTTCTCCAAATCTGAGTGACAAAGGGCCGCTTAGATCTCATCCCCACTACAAAACAACATACTATGATCTATATATCTTTAAGCTTCCTGTCAAACCTATGATGTTGCTCAGCTTCTGAGGGAGAATCAATTTGGATACCAACACCAAACTGGCACCATTTCCAGGGACATTGTGACTACAGTTCATATTCATACTCTGGTTTCATTGATAACTTTGGGTAAAGGAAGGTTAGATCTTTCATTTCCAATTTATAGTGTTGACATACATTTTACAGATAATATTTTTTTAGTGCATTTGCAAAACTAAGGTGGAAATACTTAGTAGTGATTCCCTGTTAATCTAATTCTTGATAAGTACCAATGTCTTAACCTCTCGTCAAGTGATATTTTTACTAATCTTTGCAAAGCTGGAAGGAAGAAGATCTTTCTTCTCTAAGGATCCAGCTAGGACATTATTTCCAGAGCTGGGAAAAACAAAGTCAGAAGGAACAAGAGCTTGGAGGGTTGTTGGAGATTAGCAATCAAGAAAATATATCCCCATTAATGAAAGTGATCAGCCTATCATTGAAGATTGCCATTCAAGTGCTTCAATCAAGTAGTCTTTTTGTGGAATTAAACTCTCCATCTAGAGAGGGACCTCCATTTGAAATTGAAAAGTTTGATTCTCATTTTTTTCCCGTGTTTTCGAAGTTGATAGGGTTTTCCAAGAAACACATCCTTTAGGGATATCCATTTTGAAAATTACACTCCTGTGTTTCAAATACCCTTGTACCTTCTCAGCTTGTTTCTCCCCCAAGATCACCTCCTCAAAACAACATGGCCCATCCCCCACCTAGACCTCCATTTTTTTGTTTTGGTCCTATAGATTTTAGAGGGATGGTTGGTTATCCAAATGCAGTTCCTCAAGATGTAAGAAACAGACTACCAAAGTTCCAGGAAATAATGTTATAACTTGTGATCAACATTTAAATCTTTTTATCAACATGATGGAAGACTTTGAGATTTAATTTGAAGATGTATACATCAAGTTGTTTATTCATACATGAGAAGAGGATGCAATGGATTGGTATAAGTCTCTGCCTAATAACTCTATTTATTCTTGACTCAAATGAACAATGCATTTAGATTGCAGTATGGTGACAAAATGGACCCTAGGTTTCTTTTGTCGAATTTGAGAATATTAAAAAGAATTCTAATGAGTCAAGACATGATTTCAACACAAGGTGCAATGAGACTTTGAGAAGATTTCTTGTTAACTTGAGGCCATGTGATGAATCATGTTTGATCAAATATTCATGCATTTGATAAAAAGGTCATGCTTACTATTTGAGGGACAAAAACCCTACTAATTTGAGGCAGGTCTTCACCATGGCTATGCAAATTGAGAATAACATTAAGGAAATTGGAAAACGTCCTAAGAGGGATGGTTTGAAGTTGGTTAACCTAGAAAAAAATCAAATAAGTAAAGCTAATGATCTGGAGGAAGTTGTGAAAACTTTGGTAGGAGCTGTCAAAGAAATCTCATACAAACTAGCCCATGCTGAGAAAGGGATTGGGAAGAGTTCACAAGGTAAGCACAAGCAACAAGGCCAAGATAGATTTACAAATCATCATAGAAATGAGCAGAGATCTGATAACAGAGGCAAAGGACCTATTGAATTTGGAAATAAAAATCCCTAAGGCAGGGAAAATATAATGGTGCATGATCCTTTGGCTGCCAGAGTTGTTGTTGTGGAAGAAACAAATGTAATTGATTGGTGTGACAGATGTTTCATGCCCCATGCTCCATGTGAAATAGATCAAAGAGAAGAAGAAGAATTTGATTATGATAATGATGATGATGTTTGCATGATGGGTTGCTCCACGAGCTCACAACAAGGAGCAACTTCAACTGAAGTGACAAGTTCTCAGACTCCTGCAACTTTTTGGGACTGCATTAACAAGGTACCAATTCTTCCTCCTTCTCATACTTGTGAAATAGATGTAGTGGAAGATTTTGAAATACCTAATAATGAATTTGAGTATTTAAGAGCTCTAAAGATAAAGAAGTGTGATGGAGGAATCCCATCTAAGGTGGAAAGGTAGTTGTTGATGAATGTTGTTGTTGCCCAAGAGAAGGAATATAACACAAGAAGTAAGGTTGTCAAAGGAAAAGGCCTCAAGCCAAGCCAAAACTCCCTTACTTTCAAACATTCCTAGAGAGTCTCATAAGAAATATGCATCTGCCAAAGGCCTTGTGCTGTCCCAAACAAAACTCATACTTCTCCTCATGCCCAAACCGTCAAGAAATCCTATGTCATCCGATTAGTTTACTAATCTCCTTCTAATGTTGTCTTGCCAAAGAATGTTCCATATGACATTGCCCAATTTTGAGTCAAATCAAAGTTAGTGTTCCAATTGTTGAGTTGCTTAGGATTCCCGAGCACAAAAAGAGAGCATTTGACTACTTGGGACTAAAAGAGGAGAACACTTCCATAGGCAGGAATGTAAACATTGTGGAAACTCCTCCAATCATGGAAGAACTAGAAACACCACCAGCATTAGAATAATTAGGTGAACCACCTGAGGTTTACTTTGGAACATCCTTGGTGGAATCTCAGCTAAATGTGGATCCATTCTTCACCACTCTAATCATTAAGGACAAATTGCTACATATCTTTATGTTTGATTCAGGGGCATCAGGCAATGTTATGCCTCCGGAAGTCATGAATGAGTTAGATATCAAAGTAATAAAGAACATATGGGAATTTCACCGCCATGGACTCTAGAGAAGTTCCAGTGGTTGGATGTGTGAAGGGTTTGGTGGTGCAACTTGCAACTTACCCGTAAGAATCAAACTTGATGTTGTCGTTGTTGATTTCCCATCCAATCGGGGTATGTTGTTATCTAGAAAATGGGTTGCCAATGTTGGTGGGAGTGTTCAAATGGTTATGTCCTATGCCACTATCCCAATTGAGGGCATCCTTGTCACATTGAATGGAGAAATGAAGATGTTACACCTTATTGAAGATCCTAACAATGCATCCTATGAAGTATTGTACACAAAGTTGATGATAA
The DNA here is from genome assembly GCA_018340775.1 of Taxus wallichiana var. yunnanensis. NCBI lineage: Eukaryota > Viridiplantae > Streptophyta > Pinopsida > Cupressales > Taxaceae > Taxus > Taxus wallichiana. The sequence goes on from CM031238.1 coordinate 650,713,329, forward strand.
CTTTGAAGGATTTGCTTTGATGGAAAAGAGCAAAAAATTGAAGAATGCAAGTGTCTTGAACAGGTGGGCTCTCTTTGGACTTTATTGTTTGATGTAGCTTGCTCCAAGTTTGGAAATGGTGTTGGTGTTGTTCGATTTCTCCGTGCCATGAAGAGTTTGTTTTTTCCTTCAAACTCAACTTTTAGTGCATTAATAACATTCATGAGTATGAGGAATTGTTGTTAGGTTTGAGAATTGCTTGAAGTATGGTGTTTAGGACATCGTTGTCAAAGGAGATTCAAAATTAATTGTCAAGCACGTCGAAAACTTTATGCCACAAGAAATCAATGAATGAAACAATACAAGCATGTAGTTTGAGATATTATTTAGATGTTTGATTCATTCAACATTGTGCATCATGATAGAAGGTTCAATGATTTGGTAGACAAACTTTCGGTATTGGGATCTCGGTTTGACAATAGAAATGTCCCCATATTGTGAATATGATGTTGAGGTGTTAACAAGGCCATCTACCCCCGACAACATTAAACATTGGCAAGTTTTTGATGATGATGCTCAGAAGAAGATTTCTGTAGAGCAAAGGAGAGTTTAGTGGTCAATACACTCGATTGGGAGTGAATGGTGTGGGCAACAGAGGGAAAAGAATCCTTGTTTGGCAAAGGCATCATCCAACTAAAAATAATACCATTCCTAGAGGGTTGGTTGTTCTTGAATCAAACTTTGATAATGTTGATTGCATTATTAACAAAAACATATAGCAGCCTCAAGGATTTTGAGGAGCATGACCTTGGTGCGAAGGAGAAACCAAGGAAAATATGGCTAGAAGCAATCTCGAACAAGGAGGAGAAGTAGTCATATATCCAATTGTTGAAAAATATCAAGACTACATGGCTTTGACTTATTTTGAACAAAAGCATACAGAGAGGATCTATTTCAACATGAGATCCCCTTGGAGTCCAATGAAAATCCATTCAGGAAGAAAGAGAGGCCAATCAATCCACTTCTATCTCTTAAAATACAAGAAGAACTGAATAAATTGAGAGATGGAGGGATTATTCAGCCCACAAGGTATTCTTCTTGGGTTACAAATTTAGTACCAGTTAGAAAGAAGAATGGTGATATCAGGCTGTGTGTGGATTTCAGAAATCTAAACAGAGCATCAATGAAGGATAATTATCCTTTACCAAACATGGAAAACATGTTGCAATTAGTGATTGGTTCTGAGTTGCTCTCTACCTTGGATGGTTTCTATGGTTATAACCAAGTTGTGGTGAAGCAATGGAAAGAATTAAGACAACCATTACCACTCCTTGGGAACTTATGTATATGTCGGATGCCCTTTGGTTTGATGAACGATGGAACAACCTTTCAAAGAGCAATGGATGTTGCTTTTGCTGGTTACATTAATGATTTTATTAATGTTTACTAAGACTATGTGACTATGTTTTCCAGAAGAGAAGTGATCACGTGCAAAGACTTGGAAACTTTTTTGATAAGATGTAGAGAATATGGAATTTCACTCAATCCAAAGAAGTGTCATTTTGGAGTGCAGAAGGTAAAGTTGCTTGGTCACATTGTGTCACAAGAGGGGGTAATTATTGATCCAGAAAGGGTAGAGGCCATCAACAGGTCCCAATTCCAAGAATCAAGAAAGGAATTCAGTCCTTCTTTGGGTAGATAAACTTCATCAGAAGATTCATATCAAAATTTGTTGAGTTGACCATTCCAATTACTTCCATGCTAAAGAAGGACCAAGTTATCAAATGGGAAGAGGCTACCATTCAAGCTTTCAATGGGATCAAAGAGGCATTAAAGCATGCCCGTGTTTTAGCATCTCCATATTATAAGAATAATTTCCAATTGTTTTCTTTTGCTTCAGAAAACACTATTGCATCTGTCTTGTTGCAGAAGGATGATGAAGGGGATGAGAGGCCAATTGCCTTTTTCAGTAAGGCATTACAGGGGGCTAAGCTGAAATACACCATTATGGAGAAGAAAGCATCTCGCTTGGTAAAAGCAACAAAGGTTTTCGGGCCTTACATTCGAGCTCTAAAGTTGTTTCTTATGTTCCCCACACCATGTTGAAGGACATCTTGTCGAGATGGAGGTCTCATACAAAAGATGTAGATGGGTAAACAATTTGTAATAATATGACATGGATATCCAAACCACGAAGTTGGTAAGAGGTTTCAGCTTGGCTAAGCTTATTATTTGAGAGCAACTTGCAAACTATTGAGGTGAATGAGGTAGAAGAAGAAAGGGTAGGTTTTTTTGAAAATTTGATGAGTTATGAGTGGTAAAAATATGTGATTTTTTATCTCAGACATTTATGCTTCCATGAGTATTTGAGTAAGAACTAGAAAAGAGCTCTTAAGTTGGTTTCCCGGATATATGTCACTATGGATTATGGGTTAGCTTGGAAGAACCCCGAGGAATTCCTCTTAAGGTGCATTATCAAGATGAAGCCCCAAGATAATTGTTGATCTCCATGGAGGAGTTTGTGGGGGAATTTTGGCTGTAAGGGTCACAACACACAAGATCTTGAGGGCTGGTTACTTGGTGGCCAACTATTTTTAAGGATACAACTCGTTGGTTAGAAGATGTGAGAGTTGTCAACATTTCTCTAGAAGACTGAAAGTTTCAGGCTCCCTGCCTTTATAGCCTATCTCAATTGAAGCCTCGTTCAAGAAATGGGGAATGGATTTCATTGGTGAGATTTCAGACCCTTCAAGTGTTGGCCATAAGTGGATTCTTGTATCCACTGATTACTTTACTAAGTGGGTGGCGGAAATCCCCACTAAGAGAATAACACACCAAATTTCCATGGACTTCATGCTTAACCATATCATCTGCAGGTTTGGAGTGCCGCTTAAAATTATTACGATAATGTCATGAGCTTGAGCTAAACCTTTGGTGGCAATGTGTAAGGAGTATAGGATCAATTTAACATATGCTTATAACTACAAATCCCCAAGGAAATGGAAAAGCTGAGTCCAATAATAAAATCTTGTTGAATATTATTAGAATAACCTTGGAGATGAACAAAAGAAAATGGGGTGAACAGTTGAAGTTATTTGTTTGGGCTGATCAAATCACTGTCAAAAGATCCATTGGAAAGAGTCCATTTGAGTTGGTATATAGAACTCAAGCCCTGCTACCCCCGCATATACAACTATCCTCATATCAGTTCATTCAACAGATGGAAGATCAAGAAGTTAGTCCATATGATGCTCGCATTAACCAAATTGTTGAACTTGATGAAGAAAGGAGGGCATCCCACCAAAGGCATGTAAGGTTCAAAGAAAAGCTAAAGAAGTTATTCGACAAGAAGGTCACTCCAAGAGCTTTCAATGTTTGAGATCTCGTGCTAATATGGGATAGCAAGCATGAAGATAAGGGCAAGCATGGTAAATTTGGCACATTATGGATGGGCATTTACTCCATTGATATTAGAATTGGTGAACATATTTTCTTCTTGAAGGACTTGGATGGGAAATTACTCGAACCGCCTATTAATGGAAGGCATTTGAAGCATTTCTTGGATTTATTCCCAAAATTAGGGTGAACATCATTTATACATTGTATAGTTTGTTGGTTTTTTTCCTTTTTTTTGTGTTTTTGCTCGTTTTGGTTCTTGGTGACCTGTTTTTGTTGGTTTCTCTATTCATTTTTGGGAGATGGCTCTGTTTATCCGATATGCAAGTAGACTCCTTTTCCCAATGGATATTTTTGGCACTTATTCTACCTTTTTTTTTGGCACTCACAGGAGTGCCCATCCCCGAGTCGAGCCGATATTGGTTTTCGATTAGTGTCACCCCATTTTCTATTGAAAATATCTCAATTTACGGCCTCTGTCACATTTTATCTCCCCGTGTTGTGCTTGAAAAGACTCTGTCTTCATTTTTGTTGCCGTAATCAATCCTTTCCTAGGCCGAGGATCACATATGGATCCATAGTTGATTCCTCATTTCTCTGTTCATCTGAAAAGTCAGTAAATTAGGTGTAAAAACTCGGGTTGTCCTGTTCTTTACATTTTCCACAAATTGGGAATTGTTTTCCCCGCTCGTTTTGTCCCAAATACTTGAAGAAAAATGAATGGATATAGCTCGGGGAATGATTTTGAACCTTGTAATATTTCCAAGTTCTCTATCCTTGGAGAAAATTCCATCTCTGGGCTCAAATGGCCATTTTTCTACATTTTACGGTTTGACGGGTGTTCTTCCTAGTCAAATTTACATCTGTGCATCAAAAGGTAACGTGGCCTTTTTGGGGGACGCACTTGGCAGGGTACTCTAAAAATTTTATGGATCGCCTCATCCCAAAACCTGTCCACGTGGAGGACTCCACTACTTTTCCCAAACTTAGACAATTTTTTATATAGCCGGTATAGTTTTTGGCGGGACCGGGACACGTGGAGGGACCGCGCATGTTTGGGACCGGCCCTTAAGTTTTGTTTATGAGAAGTGCCAGGAGGACACTTGGAAGCTTCCACTCACTTTACCTTTTTCTTGGACTTTTCAACGTTAAAGGAAATTACCTCGGACCCTAGACAAATGGAGCCTTCTGCTGATCTTTCAACTTTCAAACAAATTCTTCCGGGCTACGACACGTGGTGAGCCCTCGCTCATTTAGGGTCTCTACTTGTTGGGACCATCTCAAGATGCACCATTGATATGTGTGGTAGTTTGAAATTCGGAGGGGTGGGGAAGTGGACCATCGGAGGCAACTTGGGTTTTGCTTCTTACTCTCAAAAGGGTTGGAGTGTTAGAGGTCGTGAAAAATCCTAAGAGGAAAATTTGATGGAGCCCATCTTTCTCGAGAAATCATATAAGGAACCTATTTATTTCTTTTATCTTAAGTTTGATCATGTCAAGTTCGTTGCAAGTGTACAACTATTGACAAGATCTAAGATTTTTCCGAAACACTCCCCTCATCGATAAATTTAATCAAATTTGAGTAAATTTGTCTTGACTCTAAGTAAAATTGTGTCTATTCGTCTCTAAATGTTTGCAAATAGTTTTTCTTGTTCCTATTGCAATCTTGTGTCAAAATCCCTCTCAATCACATGGATCTCAATCCTAGTGGTAGTTTAGTGGCATCTGCAATTTCATTTTTAGAAGAGCTTTCATCTGGGAATGAAATAAATGATTTAAAATCACTTTTCTTTCATCTGTTGACAAATATTGTTTGTAAGCCTCTGGGTGTACCTCAAGCGTGATTGATCTTAGATTTTTATGTTTTATTGGGTCTTCTAACTCAAGCCTCCATGCTAGGATCTCATAGATTGTGTGAAAAAGTGCAAATTTTGGCCTCCATTGATGCACACCTTATGATTGAAGGAACATTTTAGTTGTCCTGAAGCATTCTATTGATTTAGCTCTCCATTTTATAAAAACTCTTAAAGATCTGGTGAGTCAATTCCATCCTGCCTCACCTCCCACCAAAAATTTTTACTTAAAAACAACAAATCCTACCCATACTACCCCTCTTTGTCCTATGTGTGTACAAATGCATAATTCCTACTACCAAAAATTTAAAACAATCAGGATTCCAAATGTCTTTAGTAACCTTTGCCTTGTATTGAAAATATCTCCATAATCTAGAAGTGACAACTCGTGAGAGTCAGATTTGGTGTGTTGATCATATTTTCCCAAGGTCTTCTCTATAAAATTTGTGTAAAAGAAGGATTTACCAACATTCTTCAATAACAGAGGTTACAAAATAGGTTCTCTTACCTTGGTTGAAAGGCACAACCTAAAATAGTTAGGATAAGATCATATCCTTTTAAGGTGTTATCCATTTCTCCACATCTGAGTGACAAAGGGCCAGTTAGATCCCATCCCCAGCTACAAAATGACTCACTATGATCTATTTGTCTTTAAGCTTCCTATCAAACTTGTGATGTTGCTCAGCTTTTGAGGGAGAATCAATTTGGATATCAACACACATCACCAACAAGAGCTCCACCAAGCTTCAAGTTGATAAACAACCAAAGGGGGAGAGGCAACACTCTTCGCCCAACCAAAAATTCAATGAGGAGAAGAAGTCATCCTCCTCATTGGCCCCCGAGCCCCAACCACAAAGAAAAATGAAAGATGGATCCAACTCATGGAAACAATACAAGATTCCACATCACAATACAAGGATTTCACAACCATACCAAAACACAATCAACAAAACTACAATCACAAGAAGGAAACCAACAAAATATACAAGGCTTCAAAATGTAAAGCCAAAGGAGTAAGAATCTATGGGAGGTCACTTATGCCTCCCAATGGGAAATAGGTGCCCACCTTAAAGCCCTCTAATATACCTCTAAAAACCCTACACAAATCTTATGCCTCCCTCAATATCCTCTTATGCCTCCCACATTCTCTTATGCCTCCCTACTATCTCTTATGTCTCCCTCATAAAAAACAAGTAAGAAATGCAAGAATTTCTTTTCCAAGGTGGGGCACCCAACCCAACTCCCTCCAAAGCATGAAATAAACTCTTATGCCTCCCTACATGTAAGATCCCCATAGTCCCCTCCTACACCACACTTAGGAAATCTACCCAAGCACCCAACAAGCATACCAAAAACACATATACACAATATAAAAGAAAACATTTAACAAGAGTGTAGCTCCTACCTTTCCATGGTAGAGCTTGATCCAAGAGTCACACACCAAGTTCCTTCAAGCCCAAAATTTCACCAACAAGATCCAAACAAATCCACAAGCACTCCAAAATCCTCCAACTCCAAAATTCAAGAGCACAAAAAGAAATGAAGTAACCCCCAAACAACAAAAAGAACTTAAATAAATAGAAAAGGGAGAGATGAGGGTGAGGTGGCTATATGCCTATATAAGGGGAATCCATAAATTTATTGTGCATTCAAACATCAACCTCAATGCACAATAAATTTGTGGGTGAAAGGAATGACAAACCTTTTACACACATAATCCAAGCCCACACCCCCTAAGCACAAACTTTGAAACTCATGTAAGAAAAGTGTAATAATGTCACTTTTTGAATTAAAAACACATGATGGGGTCTATTTTTAACCCCCCAATCCATAGGTAGGTTTGGTATAGTAATTTAAAAGGTGTGGGACAAGTTTAACTTGTGCTACAAGCCTCAAAATTGGCCCTTAAGGCCAAATCCGAATTTCCATGAAGGGTAGAGTGTACAACATTGAAGATCGTGCAAACACTCAACTTACAACACATAACCTAAAGAGCCATCTAATCTAATAAATGACCTATTTTTGTCACATCTATAATTAGTTTAGTAACATGATTAATTAACTTAATTAAGACACAATTTAAATAACTAATAATAGAAAATTACATAACTAAAAATCACATACTAAAATTAAATAAAGAAAATCAAATAAAAGAACACACAAATCCCTTGGTCACAATTGGAGGAAATACCCCATGGGGACCTCCCTAAAAACAATTAAAACATACACACAACAAAATACATGTTTCCATCGTGATCATAGTTGAATTCATCTAGCATTCCAATGTGGTTGGTCTCAAATCCCCATTTTTGTTGTGATATGTTTACTCTGCAAAACACATAATGTCTCCTTCAACCTCGTGGCCGCATCAAAACATCTAAGATAAAATATAAAATATAAATCCATAATCATCTAAATATGAATCAAATCATCATCTAGGCAAGTAAATTTATCATTTACAATTTCTAAAAACATCTCGATCATCAATATCAATAGTATCACAAGATTAGTTCAATTGTTAAGGTCTATTCAATATGACAAAATATCACATGTAAAAATATGTAACTATGTCAACAACATATCATCATCAATATAAATATCTCTAATAAACCACACATATCATACTGTAGACACTAAAATTAGGTCACACTCCCCTTTGGTCCCTCAACAAATAAACACCCTTCATTACATTAAACTAGCCATGGCCCCCTTCACCCCACTAATATTAATTTAATTAATCTAATTAAATTAATTCATTATCCTCACCATATTTATTATTTAAATATCTTAATTTAAATAATATCCACACATACACCTCACCTAGACACCTCATCAAGCTAGCTCACCCTAAGACCTATTCTTAGTAAGTTGCCATAACTAACTAAGACTTACCCAAACCCTAAAAATCAATGCCTACATTCCCTCTAACCACATTCCCACATGCTTACAAGAAGCTCCCAGTATAATCCATGAGTTAACGACACGAGAGCCAAGAAAATCAAGAGCATCTCCCTAGTTTAGTAAACCTAGGAAATCCTGCTGGACCGACGCCTGATTACCCCCTAACCATCACCGGTTAAGACGGAACCGCCGTCTGCTTACCCTTTTTAACCCAAAAAACAACCTTATTTTCAACATTGGCAAAAGATTGGAAAAAATTGGTGAAACATTAAAAACATCCCCGAGAGATATTGCATCCTCTCGAGAACTAATTCTAGCGAGAACACGCATGCAAGGAAGGAGATCAAGCATTTTCTCTTACACAGCCACCCCAACATTGATCTGATCTAACCAAGCAAAAGGAATGCACATGCAGCCCATGTAGAAGCTCTCCTACGATTGGTGATCACCTGTAGTCTTCAACCTCTTACCAGCACCTCCATCCCTCATTCACAGGCATCTAGGACCAGAATCCAAGTAAGTAAAACATTATACTTCTCTGGTTCATTTCATTTCGTCATTATATTATCACCTATTATTTACCTAGCCACCCATTGACCTCCTTCAATACTCACCCCTCCATATACCCATTAAAACCTCACCAAATCCTACCCAAACCACCCAATACCTCATCCCGGTCGGCCAAAATATTTTGTACAATCACAAAAGGAGACCCAAAACTCATTTTGTGGCATTCCCAGTTTTCCACGATTGCACGCCTTGGACTCTTACACTAACCGTCGTCGGTGACCCTTAATCAGCATCGGTCTCTGTATTTACCAATACAACCTAGAACATTGACCTATCCACCTAATTCTACATCACCCTCATTCACCTGTGACCTACCTGAGACCTCTGTCAAACCTGCAGAGACCCAGAACCAATTACTTGACCTTCGGATCCTACTCTAACCTAGCTTTGTTAGATCAAATCTTTCTTATTGTGTTTTAAGTGGGATACCTAAATCATTTCGAATTACAATAGGATTTAATTTATTACCCCCATTAAATTGTTTTAAACAGTGGACTAACAACCATCTAGGAAGTATCACACTTCCCGGATCTAGCACACGCTAGACAGTTCACTGCACATATTGTTTAACTCTTTCTAGTGGTCTTGTTTTCCATTACAGGCAGTTCCTCCTAGCCAAAAGGAAGTTCTCACGATCAGCTTGTGGATTCAGAAGTCATACACACGTAACAACCCATCAACCAAGATTTCAACAGTATTCCTCCTATGCCCATTACCCTATCTGTTTCGTCAATATTTCAAAGAAATGTCTAAGAATCAGGTGAAACATTTTGGCATGCCGGTGGGACCCATCCGGGATTCCTTGCATTTTATTCATTCCTAGGAAAAGTTGTGTGTTTGTTTCCCTTCTGAAAAGCATACACATTAATTTTCTCCCTTGGTAACCTACCTCTTCTTTCTATTTGCTCTAAAAGAAACCTTTCTTTTGGTGTAATTAAAAAGAACCATTTCTTCATGTTTTTTGCATTGTAGTGAAAGAGCATCCCTCTTCCTCTTCATCTTTTTGTGTCATCCAACTTCACACTTCGATTTGGGCTTAAAAATAAGTGCATTGCATTCTGATTTATCGCATTAGCTCACATTAATTGAGGGCAACCTATACACTGGAAGTCATGACCAGCTGATGGTTGACAAACGAACCATAGAAAGCACATCTCTCTCTCTCTCTGAGTCTTGCCAAATTACACAAATTAAAAATAAATACATATTCTTAAACAACATATTTCCTAGGAACGCCTGTCAATGATCACACTGATATGAGGATTGGCAGGTACTCCCAAGCTTGTTTCTCCATCGAGTCATCCTTCAAAGCGAAGCCCGCCCCACCATAACATACCTAAAACCTCACCTTTTAGATCTCCTTCTTTGTAGGAAGCCATCCTCACCAAAAACTCTATTTCACAGTTCATGTGTCAGTCCTTAAATAGCATAAGCTAAACAAACATAATAGAAAAGGCACTCCTAGGATCACATTTTTCTTAGTGTTTCTACTTGGCTTGCATTTTGAGGTGAGAGATCACGTTATTCATTTTTCTTGTTCATCCTTGCACACTCCTCATCACAACTAGTGTATTCCAGCTTCACCTGAGTGTGCCTGGACCATATTATCATCATTCTTAGAATTCAGGTCTGATTCCACATCAGATTTTAATTCACAACCACTATTCTTTCATTACTGTTTCAATTTCACAGTGACCGGTGTCGGTCTAGTGACCGTCGTCGGTTACCCTTTGATTGTCGTCGGTTATACCCAATCAAGGCGTCGATTCTGAGTCCTTATGTTAACATAACCAAAAGGACATTTTATTCATCTTCTTCCACTTTTCACAGTCCCTTTCACTACCATCATTCCCATTGATGTTGTAAAACTCATCAGATTTGGCATACCTGTCAGATTTGACCTTCTACCTTATTTTTCACTCACTGTCCATTTTCTACAGTGATCGGTAGTAGTTATCCCTAACCGGCATCGGTTTGTCCTAACCGGCATCGGTTATCCTGCTTCACTTTTCAACCAACATTTGGTACCTAATCCACTTTTTGTCGCTTGTGTCACTTGTTCCTATTGTTTTTGTGTCATTTATGCAGAGAAGCAACCCTACCTGATCAGTACCTGTTCACATGGTGCTAACCCAAACACAAGCAAGCATGCTCATATTTCACGCCGATTGTCAACCACTCCCACTTAGTCCTTCACCGCCTTCCATTTTATCACCCACCATGGATCCTATCCAACCCATTACTATCGCTACTGGAGATGAGGAGTTCGCACGAATCCTTGACTAAAACCACAATCGTCTTACGCTTTTACCTTTCCCACTCGTCCCACTCGAGATGCCTCAAGTCAGTTGATATACGGAATGCCCTTATCTATCCCCCCGGCTCTCGTTCCCTTCCATGTCAACCCCATTTGGTTCAGACTACCTGCCTCCACCTTACCCCCAGGTATGTTGCATAATTTAAGTCCTATACCCAATATGATTGCCACGTCTGTTACCTCCGTTGCACCCGCCACATCTACCGTACCCTCAAAACCACCCAAAACACAACCTCATCGGCCCCTAATGTCTCGCATATACCCGTGGCTACACTACTACCACCTCCAGTGTCGGTGACCCCTACCCCTTTTCAGAACGTGGTCCTTTCCATCCCATAATCATTAACCCCCATTGCCACGAGGGTTACCACAACCCTTCCACCTCCATATATGTACTATCAACAACCTCCCGTTTCATCTATTATTCACTCCAAATTCGCACCCCTATTTCACTTCCTTCTTCTCAATCAACCTACATGGCAACACCATACACTAGAGTGTCACCCCTTTATATGTCCAAAACCAACCCTCTCACGCTACATGAGGCACCCAATCATCGCAACCTACCAACGACCTAATAAAATTAATGTTGGACAAGATGCAGACATTGGAGGCATCGGTTTCCGGCTCCTACAACACTCTCACCTACGACGAGATTTACAACGAGCCCATCCACCCATACCTCGTGCATTGGGAAATGCTAAAATTCAATCGTTTCAATAGAAAGATGACCCGCGGCAGAGCATTTGCGGTCTTTTAAACACGGGTACTACCGGACCGCTCACAATGATGCTTTGCTCTTGAGAACCTTTCCCATGTCCCTCACTGGACCTGCATTAGATTGGTATAGTGGGTTACCTAGGAACTCTATACTCTCATTCAATCAGGTAGCCCAAGCCTTCTTGGATCATTTCTCTATCAATATCGTCAAGAAGGTTACCATGACTGACCTATACTCCACGCGTCAGTATGAAGATGAATCTATCGCAGATTTTGTCACTTGCTGGTTTAGCCTGATCAATCAACTCACTTTCTAATTACCACAAACAAAACTCATCAAACTCTTTATGTGAGCTTGTGCTTTAGACATATCTCACCTACCCTTGTAGGTTCAAACCTTCTCGAACATTTGATGAAGCATTCACCATGGAACACAAGTTAGAGATTCGCCACCAAGAGAATAAAATCCAATTACGCAATAAGAATTCAGCATTCAAGTCGAATGATACCCCTTCTTCTTCAAAACCACAAAAGGATTATTCAAAGGCCAAAGGCTTCTAACACATACTCAAGGCTGGCCCACTCATCCATCAAATTAGGCTACCCCCTCATCTAATCTCTCACCCATCCAAACTTTTCAATTCAGACGAGAGCAGTGAAAATACACCCCAATCGGGGAACCTTACTCTTCTGTCTTAGAAAATCTTATCAAAGTCGAGCCATCACCCTTCTACCTATAAAACCACACACTAGTTTTGACCCTACTTTCCCCATGCCCGCATGGTATAAAGAACATTAATTTTGTAACTATCATCGAGTGAAGGGTCATAGTGACGATAATTGCATCACTTTCAAGAATATTTTCCAAGAAATGCTTGAGAAAGGCGAGTTAACCATGGATAATCCTAACCGTGAATATTGTACTCTGTGGGACCCGCCCCGCACCTTCCTATGAACTGGGACCCGGTCCCGGTGCCTTTGGTGGTGCCCCTACCCCGTGCTCGTATCTAGGTCTCGTAAGGCCCCAATCTGTGCTGGGTGCCAGGGCTAACCGGCCCTATAAACTGTCCACTGAGCACTGTAAAGGCTGCCACCGACCATCCCCTTCCTCTCCATCTTCATCTCCTCCACCAGCACCATCTGGGCCTCTGGTGACCACTTGTACATGTAGCTTTACTACCTTTGCCTCGAGCCCTTCAATGTATTTGCGGTATACCCAACTAGGTAATTAGCGTAGCTACCCCCCCGTAGGGCCTCTCTCTCGCACCGTGATGGAGGCTAGATCTGGCTGCCCCGATCTTGGTGGTATGGCTCGTAAGTGTGCCGCCCACCACTGTCTGTACCTTTATGTGACCCCGGCATCATCTATCCGCCAGTCCACTACCTGCTCCTCCTACCCTGTGGGCACTGTAGGCTGTGGTAGAGGTAAGGGCCTCTCCACGTCGTCTCTCGATACTATGGGAAGGGCGGAGGTATGTCCTGTAATAGCCCAAACTACCAGAGGACTCTGTCCACCGGGATCATCTCATGCTCCCTAGTATAGCGACCCTCTATCCATCTCAAAAGCTGGAGCTCAGCTAGCTCCTCATGCATATGCCTATATGTGGGAATCCCACATAAGGCCTCCATATAATGTCCACTCTAGACAACCCCTCCAATAACCGCCAGAAATAGGCCACATCATGTGTGGGCATGTCAGCTCTCCTGTCTCCAATAGCACACCCATCACCTGTACCCCACTCGTACATGGCCTAGTGGAAAGGCATCAACTCGGGGCATCCCTACGAGCCACACACAAACTATGTGTTCATACGCTCAACAATGTAGTAAGAAGGTACAACTCAAGTTGAACTGTAGCGGCCGCCATATATGCCACAACTCTTTTATGCAAATGCACTAAGAATTCTGGCACCCAAGAAAATGGGTATCCTCTATCATCATATCATGGAGTGCCCCCATCAAAGATCAAGGAAACGTCCACCCTCTGCATCGTGATCTCAAAGCGGCAGCAAGCCTCCATCAAAGAACCACTAGCCTCGTCTCCTCCCGATGGGCTAGGTACATCTCCCCATATCGGATGCTGGCACTATGGAATGTCATCTCGGCCATCCCCTCACCAAACACCGTCAGCATCAGCTCCTCTAAGGCCTCAGAGGAGATAGAGTATACCATGCACCCAATATGGGTAACCGAAGAATCTGGAACACGTCCTCTAGGGTGATAGTAATCTCACCCATTGGCAGGTGGAATGTGTTGGTCACGACATCCCATCTATCAATGAGCGTGACCATCAAGATAGGTTGTCGGACTACGTGTCGATAGCGTCATACACCACTAGGGCTGCCGTATCTACATGATGCAACTCCTTACTAGTCGCTGCGCCACACACTATCACAAGCAGGGGTGGAACCCTGTCCCGCATACGCAGCTGATCTCACCCCTGCATCCAATACAAACAATACATTAATCTACATGTTATCACACCCATCCTTGCCCCCTATCACCTATTGCACCCTATTTTACCCTTACCCATCTCGGTTACCCAACTTTGGGGCACTCTTGGCCTCTTGTCCCCAAAACCTTATCGGTGTCGATTTTTATAACCGACCCCAGTCACCCTTTAACGGCATTGGTCACCTATTTAGTGACTAATACCGATTACACACTATCGACGCCGGCCAAACTTGGCCGACGCCGGTCCACTATCGCAGTGAAAACCCGCGATCCCCCAAACCCCTTTCTCAAAAACATCATCCCTTACCCCTTTTACCCACCTAAAATGACCTAAACTACCCTTGCACCTCAACCTATCCCCTCTATCCCATTTATTACCCTCCCCATTCTTTTTTACCCACTTTTCCCCCATCCCCACATTTAATCTTTTCCCCACCCACAAAAACAAAAAACAAACAAACCCTACACAATCAATTTACCACTCACTTCATCTATCTAATCAAATACACCTAGAGTTGGACGCTTACCTCGTCGTGCTTCTGTCGCCTCGGTGGCACGTATGGTCGCTTCTGCTTTGGTGGCCCACTCGATCCTCTCTGGCCTCCACCATCACTAAATCGCTACCCGTAACCTCTACCCAATCAAATCCCTCGCACTGATCCTGTGGACCCGCTTCTCACCAACCAATCACCCACCGTTCACACCGCCAACTCAATGCTCCGTTCCGTCTAGACACTTTTCTCTCTTTTCTCTCTCTTTTGTCATTTTCTCAATTAGCTAAAAGACAAATGAATAACAAAAAACATGGATTTTTTTGTTTTTATAACAAACCCGACCTAACCAACGTCGGTTAACCTTCACTAGCATCGGTCTCGTGCCCTACCTTACCGTCGCCGCGAGTTTCGTGTAACGGCTTGATTACCCTTGACCGACATCGGTCACCCTTACTTGCACATTTCCCTAAATTTCCCTAAATTTTACCCTCTTACCCTACCCCACCTAACCTTCACTCCGACCGTTTACCTTACCTAACATTTACCCTAACTATTTCCCTCACCCTCCAAACCTCCTCATTGACCGCTACCCTTGTCCTCCTTTAGAGACTCAAAATTTTACCACTACCTTGGCCTTACCTATGTCAAGACCAAGATATTTGGACCTGACCATCGCTAGTGACCTTTGACCTCATGTGTTTACTATACCTTGCAGCACTTTATTACTATGTTGATTGACCTAATGACCTTACCTAGCCTATTACCGTGACTATTTATCCCGACCCTACCTTTGATGTACCAAAACATACCTAAACGTTCCTGCACCTAACCTCGTCGTGTTTCCGACCATATTCTATACCTTGATACCGGAATCACTTCACCCTTGTTTGATAAACCTATTGACCTTAGACAATGTAGAGTTTGCTTGCTCTTGACCTAGTATCGTACTCAGCTTATACATGTGTGTGCGTTTGGCTATTACCTTTGACCTTGACCCATTACCTATATTACCTGCGTAGACATTTAACCCTTTTT
Organism: Taxus wallichiana var. yunnanensis; assembly: GCA_018340775.1. Classification (NCBI taxonomy): domain Eukaryota; kingdom Viridiplantae; phylum Streptophyta; class Pinopsida; order Cupressales; family Taxaceae; genus Taxus; species Taxus wallichiana. The sequence continues at coordinate 650,729,047 of CM031238.1, forward strand.
CCCTCGTTAACCACCTTCCCTTTTCATCACATTTACCTTTTTATCAAAACCACTCACCGATTCGCATACGCCTCGCGGTTTACGGTTTGAGGGGAATCACTTTCACCCACACATGGGGCAACCACATCTTATTTTTGTTAGCATCACTTACCAATACAAGCTATTCAATAAAAAGGGGCAAAATGTAGACACTAAAATTAGGTCACACTCCCCTTTGGTCCCTCGACAAATAAGCACCCTTCATTACATTAAACTAGTCATGGCCCTCTTCACCCCACTAATATTAATTTGATTAATCTAATTAAATTAATCCATTATCCTCACCATATTTATTATTTAAATATCTTAATTTAAATAATATCCACACATACACCTCACCTAGACACCTCATCAAACTAGCTCACCCTAAGACCTATATTTAGTAAGTTGCCATAACTAACTAAGACTTACCCAAACCCTAAAAATCAATGCCTACATTCCCTCTAACCACATTCCTGCATGCTTACAAGAAGCTCCCAGTCTAATCCGAGTTAATGACATGAGATCTGAGAAAATCAAGAGGATCTCCCTAGTTTAGTAAACCTAGGAAATCCTGCCTTGACCGACGTCGGTTACCCCTAACCATCACTAGTTAAGCAAAAACCGCGTGGTTACCCTTTTAACCCCAAAAAAACCTTATTTTCAAGGTTCACAAAATATTGGAAAAGTGGGCGAAACATTAACACATCCCCGAGAGATATCGCATCCTCGACAACTAATTCCAGCAAGAACACGCATACAAGGAAGGAGATCAAGCATTTTCTCTTGTCACCACCCCAAGATTGATCCGATATAACCAAGCAAAAAGGAATGCACATACAACCCATACAAAAGCTCTCCTACGATTGGTGACCACATGCGAGTCTTGAACCTCTTACCATCACCTCCATCCCTCATTCATATGCATCTGGGACCAGAATCCAAGTAAGTAAAATGTTATACTTCTCTGGTTCATTTCATTTCGTCATTATATTATCACCTATTGTTTACCTAGCCACCCATTGACCTCCTCCAATACTCACCCCTCCATATACCCATTAAAACCTCACCAAATCCTACCCAAACCACCCAATACCTCATCCCGACCAACCAAAATCCTTTGTGCAATCACAAAAGGAGACCCAAAACTCATTTTGTGGCATTCCCGGTTTTCACAAAGAATCGCAAGCCTTTGGTTACACTCTAACCGTCGTCGGTCACCCTTAATCGCATCGGTCTCTGTATTTACCAATACAACCCTAGAACATTGACCTATCCACCTAATTCCACATCACCCTCATTCACCTATGACCTACCTGAGACCTCTGTCAGACCTGCAGAGACCCATAACTAGTTACTTGACCTTCGGATCCTACTCTAACCTAGCCTATTAGATCAGATCTTTCTTATTGTGTTTTAAGTGAGATACCTAAATCATTTCAAATTACAATAGGATTTATTTTATCACCCACATTAAATTGTTTTAAACGGTGGACTATGAACCATCTAGGAAGTATCATACTTCCTGGATCTAGCACACGCTAGGTAGTTCACTGCACATATTGTTTAACTCTTTCTGGTGGTCTTGTTTTCCATTAAAGGTAGTTCCTCCTAGCCAAAAGGAAGTTCTCATGATCAGCTGTGGATTCAGAAGTCATGCACGCACAACAACCCATCAACCAACATTTCAACAGGCATTCCTCTTACGCTCGTTACCCTATCTGTTTAAGTCAATATTTTAAAGAAATGTCTAAGAATTAGGTGAAACATATACTATGAATCGAACTCCAACAATAGTCCAAGTATCTTTGTCATCTAACATCATGCTAAGTCAAAATAATATAATAATATCCATAAGTATAGTCAACATTAATATGTGTCGAAGGGAAGTAGGTACTAAAGATAAAGGAAAAGGCTCAACATTCTTGCACCTCACTTCTCCTTTAGCATTAGAGAAGTATGCTTTTGGTGGAGGGTACGGTTTGGTGAATCGAGAAACTGTTGTTTTATTTGCAGCTATAGGGGTTCCTTCCCGAGGTAGCGGGTGCTACTTCTACTCTTGTGAAAAACAACCTAGTTGTTATGGGACCCTCTGTGGGTGACGAGGCGGTATTTTTTTGAGGCGGTTTATAAGGTTCTACCGAAAGGGCCCCTCTTTTGAATCCTGGAATTTCCCCTTTAGTCACTTTTGATGAGAACTTTCTCAACTTGGTGCATGAATATGGGGATAAACTTTCCGAACTGCCCTCATCTACCACTTCAAGAAATTTTGGCCAAAAATTTCTCGGTTGAATGAATGGATATCGCAAAGATGGAGCCCATGATTCAATGGTAAGATTAAGCTCTACCCATGGTCTAGATCTTTCTTCATTGATGTTTTTAATTTGCAGAAGATAAGGATATTATTGACAACAAATCAAAGGTATGGGGTGAGCATGGTCTCATGGTCAAATCTTGGTAGCCTTCTTTTTACCCTTTAAGAGTCTCCTTTGAATCTCAAATTCTTTGGTTAAGACTCCTTTGCTTGCATATCTAATTCGGAATGAAAATTTCTTGTAAGCCATATTTTACCGCTTAGAGGCTTATGTTAAATCAAATGACAACAATAACCAACCATTTCATACTACATTTTCTTGTAATCTAAATAACATGGACCTCACTCAAGACCTTCCCCTTGAGATCAACGTTACGATCGGAGAGATTATACATGGGTTCAAACACATGATTTTGAAGGTGTGCCTTTTCGATGTTATAGATGTTTTAAAATAGGACACTTGATTGTTGATTGTGAGCAATCTACGTTACACCGACACTAAATCCACTTGGTGAAAGGACTCTTGACTTGATCATTACATGGTGTGTCCCCCTCTTATTTTAGTACTCGATCCATAATCACCCTATTCGGATAAGGGCCCCTCCCAGGATGTTATTACTTGAATGGTTGATGAGACCCCCACTCATAGTCCCAGCGATCCCTATCGGAGATATCAAGGGAGTGCTTCTTTATCTCCTAATTTTATGAATTTCAAGCTAATTAACTCTTTATAACTAATTATTCCTCTTTCTCTTGACCGCGAGAATGTTAATGAAAAGGATAACTAGATGGTGATTAAAAGTAAAAAAAAACTCCACTAAAACTCATTTAAAAACTAGGTCACCTTTCATGACTAATACTTGATTCATGATGAACTCAAGGTCTTTGGCTATTGGTGAGTTTCAAGTAGTTTGTAATCATCAACCCAAGTTCCATTCCCATTGAGTTCATTGGATACTTTCAATAAGTGGCCATGAGGACACCTTGAGGTAGGGGTCGAACTTCTCAATATGGACAATGTTCAACATAGCGGGGTGCTTTGAATGTGGATTTCTTAAGGGAAATTAAGGACCCAAGCCCACTCTCATGTATGACTTAGATAAAGTGCTCCTCCACCACTCTTGTTCATAGTGTGGTAAAATAAAATTGTTTACCATCCAAAGTTAATGGTTGGTTGTGAACTCTGTTTTGTTTTTGTTTTTTTTTTTTTTTTTGGGGCGGTTTGGCTTCCTTTTTCTTGGTGCTTTGTTGAACATCTAGGTTTTCAGACATATTCTTTGAGTTCTCCTTTTTGTATCTTGGTTTTAACTCTTTTGTTTTTCTTGGGTATGGTCGCCATAAAAAACCATTTACCACTAATAAAAATACTTGAATCATGGTCTTTTCATTGGTGGCTTTGATGTAGTCTTGTTTTCTCTTGTCTATTTGTTGCCTCATTTTGTTTTGGGGGTAGCTATTTCATCATGTGGATGTTTCTTTATTGCAGTTGGGCTGCTTGTTTCTATTTTTTCCCATTTGGTCGTCATCGTTTTATGTTGGATTTTTGCTCTTTGTTCTGGGTAGGATCCAAATCAAAAAAATGTTTACCCTCAATTAAAAAAAAAGTTACATAAAATTTTGTTAAAAAGAACATTGTATATGTATATCTATATGTGTATATATATGTATATGTATGTATATATATGTATATGTAGGCATATATGTATGTATATATGTATGTATTTATGCATAAATATATATCATTTATATAAAAAAACTTTAATCTAAAACATTTTTTGTTTTGTTTTATTGATTAGTGAAGCTAATAGATTTAATCAAGTTATAACAAAGGGTGGGATTTTAGATATTATTCACAATTATATTTTCTATTCTCTTTTCTATTAAATATGTTTGGATTTACTATAAATAATATTTAGTCTTATTTTCTTATAAAGGGTAAATTGAGGGTTTTGCACAGGGTCCCTTCCTCACATTACAACAAGGATCTAAAATCCAGATATAGCTTTGAGTATTACAAGAAACAAGAATCAAATAACAACAATGATCAAGATAGAAGAGGCCGAAAACCATGAAAAAACCAGAAAGAATCTTGTACTAGACTAGCATGAAACCAAAACCAAAGAGGTTAAACAACTATAATTTCATATTGGGGCCGCGACTCCAAGTCATGACGGGGTGAAAAAGCGGGCATGTAGTTTTCTTTTTGACTCTAGTCCATCCAATGTTACCCTCAAATATTTATTTGGAATTATTGTGTTAAACATTCATTACCATTCCGTCCCAATACCTTGTTGGGTTGCACGTGGCTAAAATCCTTAAAGACCGGTTCCACTAAATAGACATCTTTGATTTGATCATATCCGTTATTAATTGCATGGTTTTTCGGGCACACCCTACTCTAGGGGAGAGGACCCTATAACCGAGCGGGTACCAAAACATGTACATCTCTTTTCACCATAGGTTGTTGACAAAAGCACCAATAGTTGTTCACTTTTTGGTTAATTACACTTTTTAAGAGTTAATGAGAATGTGACACATAGGGCGCTCGGTCATTGGTCCCTCTTTCAAATGCTTTATATTGATTTTCTTCATATTAAATCAATTCAAAAACTACTTTTCCCTCCAAATTAACACGCGAAACGAAAATGTCAATATGGCACGATCATACGCTACACGATGATATAATTTTTTTACGCTACCGACATACCTACATATATTTGCGTGCCCCTAAAGTTAGGTGCACGGTTATAGGGTCCTCTCCCTATCTCGATTCTTCAGTCATATTTTGTTACGGATTGACATGAGTTTCCGTATCAATCGGCGTAAATTGTTGATGTTTCAACAACTTGCTCAATTGTTGAGGCCACCGCATTAATGAGATCCATGTCGGTCTTTTTTGGAAACCGAGCCAACACCTCATTGTTATGTTCCATCGGGGGTTAAATTTGACGGCCATTTAGACGTTTTTCTCGATTTTAGCCGTAAAATACTTGCAAATATTTGAAATAACCGTCACATGCGACTTGCATATTTTAAGTATGACCGTCATTTTTTATATATATTTATATGTACAATATATAAAAATAATTAAATATATACATAATAATTTGATTTATAGTTTGTTAATAGTATAAAAATAACATTGTTTTACATTTTTGAAGGGCAATATTTAAAAATGACCATCATCTAAAAATTGTTTGACAGGCATAGGTGGCCGTCAAATTTAACCCTTGGACTTCCACCATTTAGTTGTCGATAATTCCAATTATCTGCATCAAAATTTAAATTTTGTCCACGTCAAGAGCGGATAGTGAGACATCTGAACGTTCCTTCCTTTCGCTACCCTATGTTATCTCGCCCACTGTTAGATCCAGGTCAACAAGAAGCTCGACACCAGTAGTAGAGGAAACACGTTGTGATTCAAGATTAATCTCTTCCTTTCCACACCATTTATGGTAAGATTACTACATTTAGGAATTCTTTTTGCCATTACATCCCCTGTCTCTATGACCACTCTTCCACATTTTTGCAGAATACTGTGGAATCCTCATAACCAATTTTTTTCTAGACCCCATGTCTGGACTCAAAATTCATGTGCTCCGGGGCGAAGAGCCAGCTGAGATATTTATGGGCATTCTGGTTGCAACGAATCTTGTTCTGGCTGTGTTGGTAGGGTCAAAAGCAATTAAATCTCCAATTTCTTATGAAATTCCTGCCAACACATAAACTTCCTAGAGCTCCAGTGGTAGTCCAAGGAGCCTTACCGAGATAATACATACAGTTGGTATGTGATTTTCTGAGCCTTGTTTCCATCTAACTATGGAGAGAGTGGTTCTTCCATAGAACCATGGTCCACCCTGCATAACTTGAACAATATCTTGTTCAAGAGAGAAGACAAACATAAAGATTTTGTCAGACAAGGCATAGGTGTTGACTTTCCCCAAAATCTTCCACTTCTTCCTGATATAACTTCTAACTTGGTCAATATTCAGTCGAATACCAACAAAATATCCCATCATAACGAAGTTAAATCTTCCCTATGCTCTTTGAACCACCTAATCTCGTACTTTCAGCCATGGAACCTCATGCTTCCAATCAGGATCAATCTTCTACAAAATTTCCTTTTGCTAGTTTTTGAAGAGATTTGATGCCCACGAGCTCCTGACATGTTTCTCTGGGCATTCTTCGTGCTTTCATTCCTCTACTTCTCACCCCGTCCAAGGCTTGCCCATTCTCTGCTCGCCTATAAAATAATTTTTTTCTTTTATTACTGGAAAATGTATAAATTTAAAAGTGGTAAATGACGAAACCCACCATATAAAAAAACATTATGTATTCATTCTTGAGAATACAAAAACAAAAAATAGATTCTTATGGTTAAACATGAAAAATATTATTGTCTTGATCTCACATTCATTGCAATTATATGTGTTTAATGTTATTTGTGGAAGCCAAAAATACCTAAGTTAGGATTACCCACAAATACACAACCTAAGCTATAGGTTTATAAGTATATAACAAATAAGATATATTATAGATTTGCAATGACAAAAATAATGTAAAGTCGATCATACTTTTTTATTCTAATATTTTAAAATAAACATAATAAAAGATATAATAGACATGACTTCATAATTTTTCCACAAATCACTTTTTGTGGATATAATTCAAGCATAAAAGATTGTATTTGTAGTGTTTAGTGACACCTTGAACTCTACCATGAAAAAAATTCCAATAAAAAAATATAAATCCTTAAATTATTAACAACATTTTTAAGAAGTGTGGATTATCAACAAATATTGTCGGGATAGCGAAAAGTTTCTACTAGTATATGATAGTAACATAAATGTGAATTTTATATAATTTGGGTGCTTTGGAGTTATGTAGTATAAAAATTCATAATTTAATATTATAATATATTATTCACAAAAATAATGTTTTGGTCATTATGTGGATTATTTAAAACATATTTTTATAATTGGTTTGATTTGATTATTCTTGATAATATACCGTTACGTTTTTTATTATTAAGAAATTATTAATTTTAGTAGTGTAGATTATACACATTAAAAATTCATTAGTTTTTGATACTTCAAATTATGAACATATAGATATGTATGTTGTAATGAATTCCCACATTACATATATTTAACATTTTGTGGATAATACACAATTAACTCTTGTTAGTAGAGTATATTTTTATAAATTTTGTTTTAGCTTATAAATACATTCAAAAAAGTTAGAATTGTGAAACAAAATATATAAATAGCAAATTATCAACACCCAAAGATAAGTGTTTTGTATTTTCATCAAAACATATAATTAATATTTGTGGATGATAAAAGAAGAAGAAGAAACTTTATAAGTTTTCTTCAAACCTTACAAGTAGTGAGAAAAATTAGATAAGTTATTTTTGGCTTGTTTGCACATTTCATAATTGTAGTTTCAAAATTCAAGGAGAAATGTGATTCATCCACAATAAATTGTTAAGAAAAATGGATATTCAACAATCTTAAATTTTACTCTGTGAAATTGTTGAACATATACACTTTATTTTAAAAAGCTTTCAATCAAATGTTGATAATTCACAATTTTCCCACAAAATAATTATTTTGTGTGTAACTTTATCATATTGGGCTTACTTTGTGTTGTCTTCCGGTTGTCTTTAGGATCCATGTTGACTATGCTTCTTGGTAGTCTTGATTTTTTCTCTTGTTTTGTATTGTTTTATCTTGACTTTAGGCCTCTTTTGTAACTAGGAAGGATCCCAACCAAAAACCTTTATCCTAATATTTTGTCAATAACGTTGTGGGTAAATGAGCCTATGTCTAGTAGTGATTGTTCATTTCCCATTTAAATTTTATACAGCTTATGTTCCAAAACAACAATAACATAATTCCATTTGCATTTAATTGAATAAAATAGAGAAATAAGATTTTTATTTCTTAACTTCCATTGCATGAAATTCAGTAATTATTTAAGATTTAAAATCTTCTTTTACATAGATAACCCATTTGTAATAACTAATATTATTTCATTTGAATTAATTGCTTGCAAATTACATATTAAATGAAACATGGATAGATATCAAAAATATTAACTTCTACACAACAAAACATAATTCTTTCGATTCTAGATAAGTTATTAAATATCCCAAATAAAACATAAACCATCAAAAAATTATAGTTACAGAAAAAGTTATTTAAAAATTATTATGGAGTAGCGAACGGGTAGTGTGCCGGAAGCGGGTAGTGAAAAGGCTGCGAATGGGAAACGTTCAAGGAATGAGAGCCATGCTACTAAGGAGGATATTTGGATGAGCCCGCAAAAGCCTAAATCATGGGCTGCTATAATGTTTGGCACGGAACATCAGGAGCCTGTGAGGATTTCCCTTACTTGGAGCGATGACGGACCACATTTGGCCATCCCTGAGACGGTTGTGGAAAGGGCTAGAGCCAGATTCAAACGGTCGGTTGTGAGTAGTTTTGCTGGAATAAGACAAAACATAGACCTAGTATGAGATTGGTGCAGAAGGAAGTGGTGTTGTAAGATGGAGGTCGGAGCACTTGCAGGATATGGCTTTCTATTTTACCTCCATGAAGAGATGGATTTGGGAAAAGTTTTACAAGGGGTGTCGTGGTTATTTTTAGGGTTTCCCTCAACATGCGTCGCAGACATCCTGTACTCTACCACAGGCTAAATTGACGGAGCTACCATTTTAGATCCGCCACCCGGCTCTACCTCTAGAGTTTTGGGAACCTGAAGTGTGTTTAGGGATAGCGCGAACCATGGGTGTTTTGATTGCAGTTGACCCTGCTACTAAAACCCGATCCACATTGGATTTTTCTCGTCTTTGTATGAATATTCCTGTTGGATCTAAGGTGCCCCAATAATTTTTTTGGATTCTCAGATTGATAATTAGGAGCAAAATATTGACTTCGATAGCTCACCAATAATATGTGATAATGCAGGAAAGTGGGCTGTACTTCAAAGAATTATGATGGCGGTGTTTCGATCTCACAACAGGTGGAAGGAAGCATGTGAGTTCCCCATGCCTGTCTCCCAAATTGACGACGAGTCTGGGGATGGTAACTGTGAAGATAATGGTACATAGACAGATGATGCTGACGAGTTTGAGGTGTGTGCTCCCCTAGTCGCGTCGATGGTGGAGCGGGCAGCCACTTTGGATGCGGTTGACGCAGGTAAGACTGGGCAGGTTTCTTCTGTTTCGTCCCGTAAGGATCGTGTGCTAGATGAGTGCAAAGGCGGGCCCGTTGGGCGGGCATAAGTTTCAAATGAAAATTCAAGTTTTTAAACCGTGGCGGGTAAAGCATTTAATGAGTTTGGTGTCGGAGATTGTGGGTTGGGCGGTTACTGCCCTCGGCACGTAAGGTCTATGGTGTCCTTGGACGATAAATTAGAGGTGTTCCTAGGAATGGGTGACGGGGACCCTCAACCTCTGTGAATGTCGACGAAGGATGGACTAAGGTCCAACACATGAAACATAAATTAACTAGCAATCGCATGTGGGGTGTGCGATGAAAATGCCGAAAGTATGAGGCGAATGCGAGCAGAAGGAAAGTTAAATATGTAAGGAAAGACTAACATAAATGCATGTGGGTATATAATAACCGGATGAACATGGTGAAATGAGAAATGAGCAACAAAATATGAGTCCAAGAGAGGAGAGATGAAGGAAGGGATCGAAGGCAAGATTCCTCTATTAAGAGTGACTGAAGTAGAGGTGCGAAGGACTTTTTTCTATAGCGGTTGAATGAAAAAGGAGGAGAGGTACGAAGGGCCGACAATGAGGGAACTCACGATATAGTCGTGAAGGTTAGGCCTTGTCTTTATATTCCTCCTATGTCAATAGTGGTTCACTGCAGAGTAAGCCCTTGATATTTGTGGGTTGAAAATGCCCATGCCATTTAAAGAAGTAGTTGTCCTCAATTACCTTTGGAAAATGGAGGTACAAGAACATGGAAGGGGTTGTTTGCATCCCAAGGAGGATGTGAGTATCGATCAAATCTGACGACAACAAATACAAGAAAACCAGGAGGAATCGGAGGAGCATTCGTTGACTATGCCAATGACAGAGCCAATAACACTATTGAAAATTCCTGTTTCCACCGACAAGTTTGCAGAAAGCATGAATTTTTGGTTGATTCAAACAACTTTGTGTCGCAATTGATCATCATCAGCCTCTCTGAAGTCATCATGTCTGATGGTTAGAGGGATTGATCTAGCCATAGGAGAGTTAAGGGACTTTAATATTTGAAGGTTGTGGTTGTTGACCAGGCCGTTTTTAGCAAAAAGATGGGGGTCATCTTTGAACTCAATGATTTCTTGTTCAGAAAGGCAGGAATGCGTTCCTGACAGAAGGATCTCCCAATCTTGAAAGAGAGGGAGAGAAGTATGAATGTTGAGTAATAAGTTCCAAAATGATGCTTGTGCAGAATTGGAACCATGTTGCTTGAAGATTACATTGAGGGAGATGGTTGTCGTGAAGCCTTTCCATAGGTTAGCCTCGTAGGAATTGTTGGAAAATAGAGGTATGTCCATGATAGGTGGAAGTTGGCGAAGGTCACCAACGAGGATGATAGACCTATTCCCGAAAGCAAATGTTTTGGAACAAGGGAAAGCTTCCTGAAGGTAGTAGTCAATTTTACCGAGAACGTTTGGGCACGACAATCAACTTTACCGAGCAAGTTTGGGTCGATAAAACTCCTTTCATCAATTAGAATATATTGGACATGTTTAAAGGAGTATTGAAAAGATGTTAAAGAAAGAGGATCAAGCACACTGAGATCATTTCCATATTTAGGTAGATATTGATTTGAAGAATGAAATTAAACTAAATTAATTCATGGTCCAAAAACAAGAAAATTGAAATTAATTCATGGTCCATATTGCCAATGAGTCTTGAAATTGTTTCCAGGCTATAAAATCCACTATACACATCTATTGCTTTCGAACAAGTACAAATCTGTCATAAAACCACGTTTTTGTATTAGCATGGGTCCCACTTTATTTGCAATCGCGACCACGGTTTCTTAAATTTTCAAACATTTGTAAATGATATCTTTCAAGAAATTAATCTCCGTGGCTGATTGGTGAGATTTGGGTCGGTTTCTGGGGATCTGTACAAAGGTTTAGTGTGAAATTTCTTTCAGGAAGATTTCTTCCTAAGAGAGATCTCAAGAGATACGCCGACAGTCATTTTTGCAAGCTTTCAATATGCACAATTTTAATCAAGAATTCAGTGTTCTAACCCCAAACACGAGGAGGTGGCGGAGCAAGGGGGGAGGTGGACGCGGAGGAGGAAGAGAAGAGGAGGAGGGGAAGGAGGAGAAGGGGAGGAGGAAGGGACGGAGGAGGGGAAGGAGGAGAAGGGTAGGAGGAGGCGAAGGGTAGGAGGAAGGAGGAGAAGGGTAGAAGGAAGGGACGGAGGAGGGGTAGGAGGAAGGGACGGAGGATTTAAGAATTGTGGGCATAAAAGCAGATGGAAACTGTATGTTAAGAGCTCTGGCAGAACAGCTAGATGGTGACAAAGAACTACATGAAGCGTATCGTCACATGGTGTTGGACTACATGATAAAACATGAGACAAAGAAAATCATCGCAACCCACAAGATCCATGGCCTGTTAAATGATGCTAATTCATCGTACACTGATGAGAAAAAGGGTATTATAGAAAGGGAAAAACCCCTGGAAAGGCTGCTGGTCCAGTGAGGAGGATAGCTCCCTTGTGCATTACACTGTTGATGGTGATGATTCTCATTATCATGTTCTCCACTCCCCTGATCATGAAATTAACAGCGTGGATTTCAAAACCTATTATGATGGTTTCACGACAAACATGCTCATGGATCTAGTGCTTGTGCCTGTGCCTCCCACACTATCTACAGAGAATCGATCCATGGTTTGTGCCTCAGCAGCGGTAGATGACAACAAGGACTACTGAAGCAATATGTCTCCCATCTTCAACTCTCCTCACACCAACCATGTTGGGGTTCACAATATGTTTTTATATCACGAGAATTCAACACGTCAATTTCATTCTGTATATATGTTCATTTTGACAACAATTACTAACATTGAAAGGTACAGAGATTCAGCCATGCATCTGCTTGATTTCTTAATAAATTGTAGTTTATTATATGAATATTAATTATGAGCATATGTTATCAAGTAGGTCGAAAATGAATACCTGATTTCTATGACTCGTCCACTAGACATTGGGTCGATAAAACTTCTTTCATCAATTAGAATATATTGGACATGTTTAAAGGAGTATTGAAAAGATGTTAAAGAAAGAGGATCAAGCACACCGAGATCATTTCCATATTTAGGTAGATATTGATTTGAAGAATGAAATTAAACTAAATTAATTCATGGTCCAAAAACAGAAAATCAAAATTAATTCATGGTCCATATTGCCAATGAGTCTTGAAATTGTTTCCAGGCTATAAAATCCACTATACACATCTATTGCTTTCGAACAAGTACAAATCTGTCATAAAACCACGTTTGTGTATTAGCATGGGTCCCACTTTATTCGCAATCGCGACCATGGCTTCTTAAATTTTCAAACATTCGTAAACGATATCTTTCAAGAAATTAATCTCCGTGGCTGATTGGTGAGATTTGGGTCGGTTTCAGGGATCTGTACAAAGGTTTAGTGTGAAATTTCTTTCAGGAAGATTTCTTCCTAAGAGAGATCTCAAGAGATACGCCGGCGTCCGTCATTTTTGCAAGCTTTCAATATGCACAATTTTAATCAAGAATTCAGTGTTCTAACCCCAAACACGAGGAGGCGGCGGAGCAAGGGGGGAGGTGGACGCAGAGGAGGAAGAGAAGAGGAGGAGGGGAAGGAGGAGAAGGGGAGGAGGAAGGGACGGAGGAGGGGAAGGAGGAGGAGAAGGGTAGGAGGAGGCAAAGGGTAGGAGGAAGGAGGAGAAGGGTAGAAGGAAGGGACGGAGGAGGGGTAGGAGGAAGGGACGGAAGATTTAAGAATTGTGGGCATAAAAGCAGATGGAAACTGTATGTTAAGAGCTCTGGCAGAATAGTTGGATGGTGACAAAGAACTGCATGAAGCGTATCGTCACATGGTGTTGGACTACATGATAAAACATGAGACAAAGAAAATTTTCGTAACCCACAAGATCCATGGCCTGTTAAATGATGCTAATTCATCGTACACTGATGAGAAAAAGGGTATTATTGAAAGGGAAAAACCCTTGGAAAGGTGCTGGTCTAGAACGAGGTCCAAGCGAGGAGGATAGCTCCCTTGTGCATTACACTATTGACGGTGATGATTCTCATTATCATGTTCTCCACTCCCCTGATCATGAAATTAACAACGTGGATTTCAAAACCTATTATGATGGTTTCACGACAAACATGCTCATGGATCTAGTGCTTGTGCATGTGCCTCCCACACTGTCTACAGAGAATCGATCCATGGTTTGTGCCTCAGCAGCGGTAGATGACAGCAAGGACTACTGAAGCAATATGTCCCCCATCTTCAACTCTCCTCACACCAACCATGTTGGGGTTCACAGTATGTTTTTATATCACGGAATTCAACACGTCAATTTCATTCTATATATATGTTCATTTTGACAACAATTACTAACATTGAAAGGTACAGAGATTCAGCCACGCATCTGCTTGATTTCTTAATAAATTGTAGTTTATTATATGAATATTAATTATGAGCATATGTTATCAAGTAGGTTGAAAATGAATGCCTGATTCCTATGACTCGCCCGCTAGACATGCCCGCCACGGTGAAGATCGCATTCTTTTGTATCAAATATGTATTTCACACTGTTGTATTAGTAACTTTATTGGTCAGTATTTCGTATGCGAAGTGTACGACGGAAACGCCGAAAAAGCTATCGTGCGAGGAAGTCAAAGTGGAGGGAAAGAGCAATGTGAGAGGAAGATGGGTGAAGAAGGGGTATGAGGGCAGGGACATGTGAAGGTGGGGAAATCGAAATTGGGGAAGCAATATAAAACTTTACACAAGACTAATTGAACACAAGGTTGTTAAGCATTTGAAGTCGAAAAGGCATGTTGTGCTAGACAAGAATGCACTGTGTACTTCCTCTAGCACTTTTCAAGCATGTTTTTAGTTGTAAGCTCAAGTAATTGTAGGGAAAACATGTGATGTAGGACCACCCTTTAAGGATTGACGTACTAATAAAAGTAAGATTTTATCAATTGATTGAGAATTTCTTTTTTACTATTTTTTTAATATGGAATTTAATAAACTGAATTCGATATATCAGTTTACTAAAATCATCTCTAGCATCCATGCTTAGGTAATTTTCTGAAATGACAGAGCATTTTGCGTGTGCAAATGCCTTTCGGCATAATAAAATTTTATGATTTCCAAGCTATACAAATATTTTAGATTTATCCTCATGTTGAGTGCATACGCTAGGACTTGTTCAAATGGTGTCCCGTTAGTTGTCGGATGGGGTGGAGTCTTCCGCATGTGCAAATGTCTCATTGCATAAATCTCGGCCAATACTCAGGAATACTCAACAACTTTAAAAACACTCAAATTTTATTAAAGAAACTTAAATTTGCAGCCAAAACCGTGTATTTGCAGCGTTTTCTTTCATTGCTATTAATGCTTTCTTTTTGTTGGGACCTTTACGATAGCCTTCAGTCTTTTGTCTGAGGGTGCACAAATTGGAGTGCAAACACCAAAAGAACTCTTAAAATAGAAACAAAAAAACCTACGCATTTGTTGATATGTGAAGTCAACATTTGAATAAGCAGGTTGCGGTCAAGCTGGCAGGTGGGATGATTAGTCCGAGCACGGGAGAATACTCGTCGAGTTTTGGAAAGCTATCTAGTATTTTTAATTACTAATCTGTCTACAGGTGATCAAAGCTCATGATTCTTTCAGAAGATTGCAAGAAGTTGTTTGGTCAAAAAAGGTGCAAAAATGGATTTTATGAAAAAGAAAAAAATTGCCATCAATGCGTAGAGCTCGAGAAAATATACACGTTTCTAGAGTAAACGACACCTGAAACGGAGCCACGGAATGAAAGTTATGGCACGTGCAAGTTTTTGCTACTACATCTTCCCGGACCGTCAAAAAAGGTGGAAAAATAGATTTTATGAAAAAATAAAAAAATTGCCATCAATGCGTAGAGCTCGAAAAAATATACACTTTTGGAGATTGTTAGAACTAGTGTCGACAGTCAATTTACATGTCAGTTTTTGAAATACTAGGGACTAACTCCATTTTTTTGATTAACTCTGAGCACCTAGTAACTTATTTCCAGATTTATTTATTTTTAAATTTGTCCTGAAATTTATTTATTTTTTTCAATTTTGCTCTTCGTTTATCAGAGTAATTGAATTCCATTTACACTTTTAGTTTGCCATGTAAATGGAATGCTCCTACGAAATAATTTCCAAAACTTTTATGATGTACGGTGCACCTGTTGTAAAAACGACAAAATAAAAAGAAACTAAACAAATAATCATCGCAATTCCAAGGGTTCGAGGTGTAGTGACGCCATGAAAGGGTTTCCCGCTCATATTTTGATGTTACAGGTTGCTCCATTAAATATGGAACTTTTGCAAACGGTGAAATTTGGGATCCGTCTCCTCAACACTAAAAACCCTTACGTTTTACAAAGGAAAATTTCAGCTTTTGATAGAGGCTGGGGAAAAGGAGTTTACATAACAATTCAGATTTTATTCAGAAATGACAATCGACCAGAAACCGCTTTGTTGGTGAATTTAATTTATTTTGTTGTAATCTGGTTAAACTGAATCCGAGAAAAGAAAGGTGAAAAAATCCATGGCATCGTAACTTCAAATATTCCAATAATTTTTCATAAGACTGGATTGTGGCGTAGCAATTATCAGAGATCGTCTCTATATATCCATATTAGTTAGGTGGACCAAGTTTATCTTGCATAGCATTATAACAGACCAAAAAAAAACTAGAAGCTTACTTCATGTCATGCGAAACAGGGGTCCAAGAGCGCGTGAAGAGAACTTTTCTCCGCGGATTGACGAACAAATCAACAGTGAAATCATCAGCGGAACAACCGGCGAGAAATTCGCATCCGAGGGCTCTTCTGGCAAGTGCGTCCTCTTCCTCGGGGCTCACCCTATGCATTTTCCTGGATGAAAATGCCCTCATCATCGGCCTGTGCCAAAACCGCAGAATAATCCACATGAAGCTCACCTACACAAACACGAAGCAAATTCCTCAACGGATGCAAACTTTTCCACGGCCGCCACGTGTGTGGCTCGCAATTGCTTGTACATCATCGACCAAACGATCTCGGCCCTCGCTGTCATCATCTGTGTCAGAGCCCTTCGGACTTTCTAACTTAGTTCACGCCTATCGGCATAATTATATTTGATCGGGTTGTGCGAGTCCCTCTTCGGCGGCTTTGAGTGGTGTGTCTTAAGGTTTTAGCTCTATCTTTTGTTTGGGTCAAGTCCTTGACTGGGTTTTAGGATCTTGCTTTCTTTTGTTTTGATTTTTCTTCTCCGATTTGCTCGTAGAGGTTGTTTTTGTTTTCCTCCTTGCTTTATATTTCTCTCACGATGTATCTGTTATTGTAAGGATTTTGGGAGCCATAATCCCTATTTTTATTACCTTATCTAATATAAAAAAATATAAAAAATAATAATTACACTATTGCAACCTTTAAAAATGTCCAAATCATAGAAGAACACTTTTTGATCTACAACATAGAAGGCTACCATTTCAAAAGTATTTTAATGATATTTCTTATACAACTCTAGTTCAAGCTATAAACTACCTACATGGATCCCATTCTAGCCAAGTAAACATCTATACATCTCGTGTTCTATCTATATCATCTACACAACACCATTTCATGTTATCTTTCGAGTTACACTCCTTATCATAGCTAGCATAACACATCAATCACTCTACATCCAATTTGGATGAATTTGGTTTCCTCAGCTTCTTCCTAGTAGAGTTTTATGTTTCTCTCGCATTCTCGAATACTCTTGAGCTTAAAATAAATAAATATTATAATTAATTTGAGAAAAGATAACAATTATTTTTCTCTACACCTACCACACTCATCTTCTCACAACTCGTCATTCTTGTAGATAAGGTTTCTTAAGAAAACCACCTCATCTTCCTTCTTAGAAGACGAATACTTCCCCTAGAGATTTTATTTTCCTCTCTTATTCTTTCTCTTCGCCCCCATCCGCATGACATGAAATTTCCATATCACGACCATCCATCATCTAATAAATGTTTCATCTACATTGCTCTACCTACCATTCCACCTTTCACCTACCACGCCATAGACCAAGTTCTCTATACCATTGTTATCCTTTATTTTAGCATCCATCATGAGTAGTTACATAGGAGTTTTGGTATCCTCGACGTGAATGTCTTAATTTGTTGAGAATAGTAGTAGAGAAACATCGATCGACCTTGCCCCAAATTTTAGCCTCCCACATCCTCTAGAATTCATATTATCCACACACCATTCATGATATTCCAAGACCATCATCCCCTACATCAAGTACTATATCCTGACCCATGAGGAGTTGAGTATGCACAAAAGGCCCATGCACTTTTTTTTGTGTACACATTCATTGTGTTCTAAGTATGTACTCTGAAAAATGGATGTATGTTGGTAATTCAACATTCACTGGTACGTTCTTGTTGAGTTAGCTTATTTGGAATTTTGCTTTATTTTCTATGGTGGATGAAGCAACAATGGGGATACTTTCAATATTTTTTTCTTTCTATTATTGGTCTCTATCTCCTCTTGGACCTTAAGTCTAAAATGGATGGGATGTAGTGGTGGTCTATGCTCCTTTTTCCCCATCATTTGATCTAAGGTTTGTATGAGTGTTAGATTGATTTTTTGTGCAACCATGTTTAAAAGGCTGAATTTAATGTTCGGTTTGTATGATGTTGGATTGCTTTGTTGTGCAACCATGTTTAATGGTCCTATCTTCAACCCAAGGATGATTTTTCTCATGAATCTCCCACTAAATGTTATGTTGATACCTCATGTATTTGGTCAAAATTGTTTTTCCTTCTAAAACAAGCTTGCCTTATGATGTTGTAGAATCATCCATGGAAAGACATTCTCTTCTTGTCCTTTATTTTGCTAGCCTTAAGTTATTCACGGGCTGGTGGTGGTGGAAGAAAAGCACTCTCTCTCTACCTATTGCTCTTGTTCCTTGTCATTATTGTTTGTTTTTTCGTTTTCCTCCGTTATTTTCTCGTGGGTGTTTCTTTATTATTCCCCTTCCTTCCTTCTATTTCAATCATTCTCATATTGTATTATAATATATGATTAAAGGGTTCAGTTGGTTTTCATACATGAGGACTCAATAGTACAATCTTGGTACCTATCAAAAATTTAAAAAATCTTTTCATTTCCAATATTCAAAAGAAAAAAACATTATTAATGTGATAGGTATTTTTCCTATTAGGACAAAACCTAGCAAATGCTATGCCACATCGTATCGTATTGACGATGCACATCAAAGGTTATCATGTGCACGCATGAATATCAAATATTTTGTATTTTGGGCCTGTGTGGATGCAAAGAGGTTTCATTGGGAATGATTTAGTGCATTCCAAGTGGGTGTTGCTCCTCGGTAATCTTCTTAGCTGTATTAGAATTTGGCTAAGAAATTTTTGTAGGTCATGTTTTTGGCACTGATTTTCTTCTTGCAAACACAAACTAAAGGCATGGATTTCGTGTTGGATTTCATTACCATCTCAAATCTAAAAATGTATTTCTATTTGAACAAATTTTCCACTAATGTGTTCATCATCTAGTGGAGCAATAAATAGTGGTTTTCGATGTATATGGTGGATCTAAAAGTAATTCCTTTCATTTATAACAATGGGGTAGGGTTTTCCTGAAAATTTAAACCCAATACACAAATAAATTAGAATAAAATCCAGATTGGTAGAGGAAATCCCTCCCAATCCTTGAATAAAATAGATTCGAAATAAAACCAAAGCTAAACTAAGCGTAGACTAACTCTCCATGTAAAATCCCTTCATGGCTCTTCCTCTTGTGCTTCCATGGTTTCCTCTTCTCCAACCTGCAATTTTAACAAAAAGGAAATAGAACAAATGAGAAGAATGGAATAGGAAAAGGTTTTAATAGAATTTTGTAAGGATTTTAGGTCTAAGTTTGGAACCCTAGGATCTAGTGGCCAAGATGGATTTGATCTAAGGGTGGAGGATTGACCCTACTTTTTTTAGGTAGAATTGTATTTTAAATGTTTAAATTCAAAATCCCTAAGGGTATGTGTAGATGGGTGAGTGGGGCCATTTAATTGCCTAGGGGTGTAATGTCCTTTTAATCTTTAGTATGTTGTAGGAATTCAATAAATAGACTTTTAAAACTATTAAGATAATGAATTTATTAAACTAACGTAAGGTTAACCTTGTTGGGATGGAACATTAACTGAAGAGAAGAGAATATCTAATTAAGTAAACTAAACCTTATTACCTTCCTATTGAATGATTGATTAATGGACCCTAGAGATAATTTTGAAAACATGTAACTTTTAACTAGACCTGGTTCTCCAATCGTAAAGCTGAGTTAAGTAGTGTAAGTTAAGTTAATGAACCCTAAAGGTTAAGCACCCTTGTAACCTTCCATGAACTAAAAAAAAAAAAAAATTAGTCACAATTTTCAGGTTAGTTGTTGGGTTGTAGCGTGTTCTTATAACGTCATTTTTTTGCAGTGTTACATTTGGTATCAGAGCAATGGGTTCAAAGCTTGGACCCTTGGGCACACTAGAAAACACAAGACATGGACTTTTAACCTAGCGTAAAATTGTTCTTATAAATCTAGAAAACCACACCATATGATATTTGTATGATTTTAGAAAACATAGAAAACTGAAACGAAACCTAAAATGATGAACTAACTCTCACCTTGGTCTGTGCAGGAGGCGCGGACTAGATGAGGGGTCTTTCCATATAGACCTAGGTATACCACCACCATACTAGGCCGTAGCGACCATTATTCCATAGATTTTATAGACGCTTCAGGATGTCAATGTTATTATACATGGAGGGTCACTAGGAGGATGACCTACTAGGCAGATATGGAGCCATCAATTGAGGCTAGGCATCTCCTTGATACAACGAGGAGCATGGGGTAGAGAACTTCCGCGTGGATTCAATCGGGGTAGAGTGATCTCGGAGAGGGCATGGGGACAAGATGTCAGGGCACAGGGATAGGTCTCGGAGCCCTAGGCTTAGAGATGAGCATGTAGAGAGGCCTAAGGGTCATCAGACTAGAGCTGCAGACCATATTAGGGAGATCTTGAAGCTTCGGCCATCACATTATTCTAGAGACACAGGAGGTTTTCGGAAAGGCCTAGTTAGTGAGCTTGAGCGGATGCTTCAAGCTCTTCCCTTGTTCTAGCAACATGAAATCTTGTGTTGTGATCCATCTACTGAGGGATGGAGCAGAGTTTGGTGCGGGGATCGAGGAGCGAAGCTCCGTGTGGACTCGAGAGACAATGACACAGGAGCTTTTTGAGGATCATTTTAGGAGCAAGTACCTACCCAAGAGGTTTATTTAGCAGCGGATAGATGAGTTTCATGACCTCCGTTAGCGCGTCTATGACTATAGCCGAGTACGAGATCAATTTATAGATCTACTCCAATATGTTGACTACATGCATGATGAGAAGTTATGGATACACAGGTTCATCCGAGGCATGAATTTGGATTTTAGGTGTGCAAGACGCATTCACTTGCCCATTGACTTTAGCAGAGGGCCATGAAGAAGGCCTATATTACGGAGAGAGACACCGGGGAAGACACAACAAGTAGAGACAAAGTCAAGAGCTACATCTAGTAGATGCAGGACAACAGGTCGAGGGGTCAGATCCTCCTCCTTGTGGTGGATAGGTTTCATCATAGTCTTCCTTCAGGCCACCTCAAAGCAGAAGGCCAGCGGCAGAAGTAGACTTGCCCACCTTATAGACCTCCTCAGATATTCGACACACAGAGAGGGTAGAGTATGGGGCCTCCTCCTATGGGTCCCATCAGGACACAGGGTGTACGAGAGAACTTAGTTAGTAGGAGCTCGTCAAGAGAGACCTCAACAGTCCATAGCCTCGTTGTCGGGATCCACAAAGAAAAAAAATCTAGAGTATTGGTTGAGCTGCATCCCACCGGAGAGGACTGGGTAGGTATTATTATGGTTGTGGCGTCACTGGGCACCATTGGAGAGAGTGCCCATAGAACCCTAGTAACAAGGGTAAGACATAGATCTCAGAGCCAACTGTTGGAGATATGGGATGGAGCCATCAGATATATGCTACGGTCGAGAACCACCAGGCTGAGCATCAGAGTACCATCATAAAGACGACGTGGTATTGGTGGTGTTTCCACCTCTATTTTGTTTGATTCTAGCTCTTTTGATTCTTTCATTGCACCATCCCTAGTAGAGCGTTGCAGGCTGGTGGCAGTTAGGCATGGTCATAGTTGGGACGTTGAGATGGCTTTTAGAGCCAAAATTTCTATAGACTCATTAGTTAAGGAGTGTGTAGTGGACGTGGGACCCTTCACCACTACCTCAGATCTTCGAATCCTTCCTTTGGGTTCTTATGGTGTTATCTTAGGCATATATTGGTTGTTTGCACATAGAGCTAGAGTGAACTATTACCATAAGACCATTGCTTGTATAGATGATTTAGGAGTGGAGTTAGTAATAGTAGGGGTTAGGAGGCTTGTTTCTATTCACACCATCTCCGCTATGCAGCTTAAGTGGTTTGTGTGAAGAGGTTGCTAGATGTATGCTTTATAGTTTAGTGACATATCTCGAGGATGAGTCTAGTGGACCATCCCTTGATGACCATTCCTTACCGAGAGATTTTTTGATGTCTTTCCCGGGAGCTACCAGTGGGCTACCTCTCTCCGCGTGAGATAGATTTTAACATAGATTTGGTTCTAGGACATAGAGCCATCTCATGAGCACCTTATCAGATGACTACTCCTAAGCTTTGTGAGCTCAAGTTGTAGCTTGAGGGCCTTCTAGAGAAAGGCCTAATCCATCCTAGTGTATCCCCTGGGGTGCACCGGTGATTTTTGTGAGAAAGAAGGACGGATCTCTCTTTTGTATTGATTACTACCACAACAAAGTAACGATCAAGAATCGTTACCCCCTTCCACACATTGATGATTTATTTGATCAGATGAAGGGGACCAAAATTTTCTCAAGATAGATCTGAAGTTAGGGTATCACTAGTTGAGGATTTCAGAGGCAGATATTCATAAGACCACCTTTCACACAAGATATGGCCACTACGAGTTCACAGTGGTACCTTTTGGTCTGACGAATGCCCCCAATGTTCATGAGCTTGATGAATGGGGTGTTTAGGACTTTTCTAGATCGCTTCATCCTCATCTTCCTCGATGACATTCTGATTTACTCATGTACGCATGAGGAACACGAGGAGCACCTTCGCTAGGTTCTTTAGTGTCTTTGTGAGCAACATCTTTATGGGAACTTGGAGAAGTGTGCGTTTTTTAAGTCTGAGGTGTAGTATTTAGGCCACATCATTTATGGGGAAGGTATCACAATTGATCCTTCCAAGATTCGAGCTATCATGGATTGGTCAGCACCCACCATTGTGTCAGAGGTGCGCAACTTCATGGGATTGGAGGATATTACAGGAGATTTGTTCAGAAATTTTCTCAGATTACGCACCCCATCACTTCCCTCAACGGAGAAGGGAATAAGTTTGTTTGGTATGATAGATGTGAGCATGCCTTTAGACAATGAAGGAATTCCTCATAACGAGTTCCTATTCGAACAAAGTGCCATATCCTCGGGTGAGTTCTATGTTTGTATAGATGCTTCCTTGGCTGGACTTGGAGATGTGTTGATGCGGGAGGGCAGAGTAGTGGCGTTTGAGTCTCACAAACTCAAGGAATATGAGCTCAATTATCTGACTCATGACCTTGAGCTTACATCAATTGTGCACGCCTTAGGTACGATGGAGACACTTCCTCCTTGGCTGGAGATTTACACTCAGGACTGAACACTTGAGTCTTTGCCACCTCTTCATGCACCCCAATCTCAACGCTCGCCAACCGTGTTGGATGGAGTTGCTTTGTGAGTACGATATGGAGATAGAGCATGTGAAGGGGAAGGAGAATGTGGTTGCAGATGCCTTGAGTAGATGGAGACACGTATGCTATGGCTACTTCAATAGGCATAGATTTACGAGATCGAGGATTTTTAGCAGAAATTTTCCTCATGGGACAGTTTCTACCTTGTAGCTAGAGCAAAGATTGAGTCTCAGAGGCCCCTTGAGGGTAGATTTGATGGATTTTCTTTAGAGGCGATGGTCTTCTCATACACAAGTCGATATACGTTCCTAGAGATGGAGGCTTGAGATGAGACATTTTGCGAGGCTCACCGTGCACCTTATTCCACCTATCCCGGGTGAATAAGATACATGCCACTTTGAGAAAAATTTATCATTGGAGGGGAATTCGAGAGACATGGCTCGGTTTGTGTCATGCTACTTTAGAGTGTCAGAGGGTGAAGGTCGAGCATCAACATCCAACTGGCCTTCTCTTTCCTCATGCTATACCGGAGTGGAAGTGGGACACCATTTCCATGGACTTCATCGTTGGGTTACCGACGTTGAGATACCACCATGATGCCATCATGGTCACGGTGGATAAATTGAAGAAAGTAGACCATATTTCTCCGGTGAAGACCACCTATACAGCTAGTGCAGTGGCATGGGTATATCTTGATGAGATCGTCAGATTGCACATGATTATGTGGAAGATCATTTGCGACCGCGACCCTTTTGTACACCTCCCATTTTTGGACCACCATGCAGCATGCTCTCGGGATGCGGATCAATTTAAGTACAACATATCACCCTGAGATAGATGGATAGATTGAGTGGGTGAATCAAATCCTAGAGGACATGCTTATGATGTACGTTATAGATCACAAGTCGAGATGGGAGGAGTATTTGGTCTTTGTCAAGTTTTCCTACAATAATAGTTCTCAGAGTTAGATAGGCATGACTCCTTTTCAGGCATTATATGGTAGAGAGTGCAGGACACCTCTTAGTTAGGACATGTTAGAGGACAAGGTTTCTCTTAGGCCAGCATTATTACAGGATATGGAGCAGCAGGTTACCTTGATCAGACAAAGATTATAGGAGGTGCAGGACATGCAAAGAAGTATGTGGACCAACATAGGATAGATCATAGTTTTGAGGTAGGCACAAAGGTGTTTCTTCATGTCAGACCGCATAAGATCCCTATCTGTTACGGAAAAGGTTCTAAGATTTCTCCTAGGTTTGTGGGTCCCTTTGAGATCTTAGAGCGCATCGGTCCCTTGGCCTATCGTCTAGCGTTGCCACCTAGCTTGTCTCACGTCCATGATGTGTTTCACGTTTCTGTGCTTAGGAGATATATTTTTGATCCTTCTCATGTGCTAGATTGGACCGCATTGTAGGTAAAAATCAGGGACAGGTGATGGTAGAGCTCATATACATTATAGAGTGTAGGACCCTAGGCCTTTGCGGAAGAGATTGACCAGGTTTGGGTCCAGTGGGACATATATGATGAGACCACGGCTACATGGGAGGATGCTAATTTACTACGAGTGTAGTTTCCACACCTGTTCTAGTGACTTCTAGGAGGAAATCGAGTCTAAGGGGAGGGGGATGTAGTGCCCACTTCCCTTCGACACCTTTTTTGATTATTGTTCTCAATACTATCGACTGCACTTACGGATATATTATAGCTTTTTGATTTAGCATGTTAGTAGATATCAAAGATACTGAACTGTTGTTGATTCGATTCGTATTTGATGCATATGGACCATTAGAGACATTTGATGTTGATATTGATATACTTGTTGACATGGTTATTTATCTATAGTTCTGACATGTGATATAGTTAGTCTTATTGAGTAGACCTTTGATAATTGGATTAATGTTGTGATCGTTTGACATGGATGAAATGTGGAATAGAAATGTGCTAGAAATTGTAAGTGATATCGTATTTGCATAGATGATGTTAATTCATACATAGTTGATCTTAGATTTATATCGTATATTTTGGCATGGATGTTTTAATGTGGCCACAAGGCCGAAGGAGGTATTCTCTATTTTGCAGGTATATTATATTCACAACAACATCAAGGGATTGAGACCAACCACATCGAAATTCGAGAAGAATTCAACTAGGGTCACCATGGCAACATGTAATTGTGTGTGTGTTAGAATTATTTGGTTAGGGGAAAATTGTGACCAAGGGGTCATGTGTTGTTTTGTTTTAATTTCTTTTCTTTTAAAATGTTAGTATGTGTTTTCTTTTAGTAATGACATCTACTTGTTTTATTATTTAGATTTTGGATATATTTTACCCCTTTATTACTCATGGGTTGAAGTGTCCTAATTAAGCTAATTTAAATTTTTCCTAAACTTATTAAAGATGTGACCAAAAAAGGGGTTTGTTTATTAGATTTGATTTACTCTTGGATTTTGTGTTGAGTGTTGTATGCTTGAGTCTTGAGTGTAATACACTCTACCCTTCATGGGAAACTCGAATTTGGCCTTAGAGGCTAAATTTGGAAGCTTGTGGGACAAGTCAAACTTGTCCCACACCTCTTAAATGTCTATGCCAACCCTACCTATGGGTTGGGGGTCAAATTTAGGCCATCTTAGGTGTTTTGGGAAGAGAAAAAAGGTGAAATGTTAATTGCACTTTCTTTCAAATATTTAATTTTGTCCTTTGGGGGTGTGGGCTTAGTTTGAGTGTGTAAGTTTCTTTTCATTCCTCTCACCCACCAATTTATGGTGCATTGGGGTTGAGGTTTGACCAAGTGAGGTGGAGTTGAGGATGAGTGATGTGGCATCCTACATGGAGCCACCTCATCCTCCTCCTCCCTTTTCTATTTATTGTTGCTCCTTTGCTTGTTTGGGGGTTACTTGATCATTTTTGACTCTTGTATTTTGGGGAGGTGAGAGATTTTGGGAGAGCTTGTGGATTATTGGAGCTTTGTGGATGCTTGCTTGGTCTTGAGGAGCTTGGAATTTCATCCTTGGAACAAGCTCTACTATGGAGAGGTAGGAGCTTCACCTTGTTAAATTTTGTTGTTTATTTTTGTGCTTATATGTTTGTGTTGAATGTTGTTTCCCTTTTGAAATGTTTGTTTGGGTATGGGTAGATTGCCTAAGTTTGGAGTAGGAGGAGACTATGGGGAGTTATCTTATAGGGAGGCATAAGAGATTACTTTTGAGGAGGGAGTTTGGGTTGGGTGCCCCACCTTGTTTGAGGAATGCTTGCATTCTTCTTGTTCTTATTTTTAAGGGAGGCATAAGAGATTGAGGAGGCATAAGAGTATATGGAGGTATAAGGGGTACTTGAGGGAGGCATAAGAGTTTGTAGGGGATTTGATATTTACATTGAGGATTTTAGGTGGGCACCCATTTCCATTGGGAGGCATAAGTGGCCTCCCCATAGGTCTTACTCTTTTGGCTTTCTTGATAAGCCTTGTTATATTGTTGCTTTGTTGTTTCTTCTTGCTTGAGTTGTTGTTGTGTTTGAATGTGAATGGAATGAATGTAAAACTATATGTTAAGTATTTTGGAATCTTGTAGTTTCCATGAGTTGAAATCTTCTCCCATTGTAATGTGGTTGGGGCTCGGGGGCCAATGGAGAGGATGGCTTCTCCTCTCCATTGGATATCTTGGTTGGGTGGAGAGCGTTGCCTCTCCCCTATTTTGTTGTGAATCAAGCAAATTCTTGGAGGAGCTATCTTGTTGGTGTTTGAAGCTTGGAGTCTTGTTGGTGACCATGTGAAACTTCCTTAGTATTTTACCCACTTAGAGTGGAAGAAATTGTAATAATGTATTTCATTCTTGTATTTATATTTTGTATAACTTCCCACATCAAGTGGAGAACATTGTAATGATTTTGTAAAGGAAAGTTGTATTCAAATAGTTGTGATTGGTATTGTATTGTATGTGGAAAGAAACAAATAAGGAAAGAAAGAAGAAGCAATGGCATTGTAGAGTTAGTTTTGCAAATAGAAAAGAAAACATTCTCCTTGTTGAAATCTTGGTTGTATTGTGAGAAAAGTAGTCTTTGTGATTAAAAGAAATGAGCTATTTTCCAATGGAGAAGAAAGTATACTTCATTGAGTGGTTATTGTATTGTAAATGTGAAAGAAGAAAATGTAGAAATTGTTAGAAGTTGAGCTTGCTTGTATAACAAACTTGAATGGAAAAATAAAGTTATTTTAGCTATTTGAATGTATGTATATTATAGTGACATGAAGAGAGAATAAGCTAGATTATATTGTATCTAGAAATGTTGATTTTATAAGAGAAAATGACAAAGAAATGAAATAGATTTATATTCCTTTTTGCTCTTGTAATGGAAAGAAGAATCTAGTTAAACAAATGGAAATTATTCTTGTAAGTAGATGAATTTTATTAGAGATTGAAAAACTTTAAAATGACTAGATTTAACTAAGAAATGAATAAAAGAGAAATAAATCTCAAATTTGGAACTTGAAATGAAAAAAAAATAAATAGGCTTAGAATGCATTTTTACATCTTTTAGTAACTTAAATTTTTGTAAAAATCTCGACAATAAGGTTCTATTTTTTAGAAACAAGACCCACCTGCACTGCATGGCGGCGGTCCTAACCACCACTCAGGATATGGCAGCGGTCTCAAAACCGTCGCTCGGTAGCCTGGCGGCGGTCTAGGGTTTGTCACCCAGGTAGGGCGGCGGTCTCACAACCACTGCTCAAGTAGGGTGGCGGTCCGTGGTTTGTCACCCACGTAGGGTGGCGGTCCTAGGACCACCGGTCTACTCTAGACGGCGGTTCTGTCACTTATGACAAAACTCTGTGAATCCGCGCGCCATTTGCATGAAATTAAACTAGCTTGCTCAAATTTCTAAGTTGTAAAATTTAACCTATAATTACCAGCAAGCAAAACAATGAGAAATACCATGGATTGGAACAATAAAATGTACAATGGTGGATCTAAAACTAATTCCTTTCATTTATAACAATGGGGTAGGGTTTGCCCCAAAATTTAAACCCAATACACAAATAACTTAGAATAAAATCCAGATTGGTAGAGGAAATCGCTCCCAATCCTTGAATAAAATAGATTCATAAATAAAACCAAAGCTAAACTAAGCCTAGACTAAATCTCCATGTAGAATCCCTTCATGGCTCTTCCTCTTGTGCTTCCATGGCTTCCTCTTCTCCAACCTGTAATTTTAACAAAAAGGAAATAGACCAAATGAGAAGAATGGAATAGGAAAAGGTTTTAATAGAATTTCATAAGGATTTTAGGGCTAAGTTTGGAACCCTAGGATCTAGTGGCCAAGATGGATTTGATCTAAGGGTGGAGGATTGACCCTACTTTTTTAGGTAGAATTGTATTTTAAATGTTTAAATTCAAAATCCCTAAGGGTATGTGTAGATGGGTGAGTGGGGCCATTTAATTGCCTAGGGGTGTAATGTCCTTTTAATCCTTAGTATGTTGTAGGAATTCAATAAATAGACTTTTAAAACTATTAAGATAATGAATTTAATAAACTAACATAAGGTTAACCTTGTTGGGATGGAACATTAATTGAAGAGAAGAGAATATCTAATTAAGTGAATTAAACCTTGTTACCTTCCTTTTGTATGATTGGTTAATGGACCCTAGAGATAATTTTGAATACATGTAACTTTTAACTAGACCTGGTTCTCCAATCGTAAAGTGAGTTAATTAGTGTAAGTTAAGTTAATGAACCCTAAAGGTTAAGCACCCTTGTAACATTCCATGAACTAAAAAAGAAAAAAATTAGTCACAATTTTCATGTTAGTTGTTGGGTTATAGGGTGTTCTTAGAACATCATTTTTGTGGGCATTACATAACAGGGATGGTTAATATTAATTGTTCATCATGGATGGACTAATTCCATTGGTTTCCATGGGTTTTGTATTTCCAAATGGAACATCATTATTTTCCCAATTCTTTGCATCGAATAAATAAGTAAACATAATGACTTTCGATTATTAATCTATCTTTATCTATGTTATAGATCGTCAATGATACTATTTCTACTATATGTTAAGGAATATTAGAGAGGAATCCGGTTTCAGTTTTACAAGCCAGTAGAGGAGTATTTGAGAGGAATCAAGTTGCAATTTTACAAGCCAATGCTACCTACTCTTGTATTTTTTAAAGTTGTTTTAAGTAATTCAATGTGGGTTTTCGGGATATCTCACATCCATGTGGGCCATAAGCTAGCTCACTTCACCAATATTGTTGGACTTGACTCAAGGAAAGAAATTGTTGTTTAAATAGAGAGGGGTGATGTTAGAAATTGGACACATATATTCTCATACCACAACTAAAATTTTAAGGTATGCGAGTAAGTTTACCAATTTATGTTTGTATTTAGATATAATTGAAAACCATCTTAATTTTTAACTATAATTCTTAACATTTATAATATTTTTATTGATTGTTTGTCAAAGTTAATTTTTGTTATGTTCTCGATGTATGTGACATATAAACTAGTATATCTATTTCATATAAATCTATGTAAACAATGCCAAGAGGTATCATTTTCGAGATTCTTGTTTCACTTATGTAAAAGGTGTTTATATTGCATTTGAGAATTCAATAGAGCAAGAACCTCAATAATGATACCTCTCGATATATTTTACAAATATGTATATAAAATATGTATGCTAGTAACATCCACAAACTATTATGTTTTATTTTAACATATAATCAAACAGCTTAATTAATTCATTTAAGTCTATAATATATATGACATTCAAGGATAATAAGAGAAACATTTGATAATCATCTAAACTCGGAAATATAGAAAAGGTAATATGTAAATAAAGAACTATTTAATATTAAAAAAATCATGCCAACGTGCATCCCATTAAATGAAAAATTATTAGAGTGAAATTTATACCAAGTAGTTGAAATTACTTATCCTCTAAGGATTTTAGTCTCTCTTCCTCATATTTCCATTTTTAAATTAGTTTTCAATTTTCAATCTTTCCATAGTGGTCATATGTAAATGGGGGTAATAATATTAGTCCTTCTAATTCATTTACATAAGACAGCCACAAATATTAACTTTGTTTTTCCTCTCATTATATATCATTTATAGTTATTGAAAGATTCAATCTTTTTAATTTTTTTATCGTCATTGCAGAAAGAAACAATGAGGATAGTTGGTGGGTGCATCCCATTTGTAATGGTGTAGTTATAGTTATATACAAAGTTTGATCTTCAAACAATATTGTAAAGTAATTATCAAATTTAACCAAATGAATGTAGCCAAATTCTAAACAAACTTGATATACTGTAAATAATATGAACTCCAAAAGAAAATAGATCTCCTTCTTCGTTATTTAATAATGAATTACAATGTTCCATAAATAGGAAAACAACTCCCAACTCTCGAGTTGCCAAGAAAACTCTAACTAACCTTGACTAAATCTACTCTAGGTGGCGAAATTACTATTTTTAGCAATTTACTAGAACATTCTATTCTTAGTAAGTTCGCATGCTTATTTAGACGGGAAAAGAAATTGCCAGGCATCTTCTACATTCCTAAATTAGAGGAATTGCCAAATTTCTAACTCATAATGCAATTAATAGACTAAAACTAACTAATGCCCAAAAATAGGAAAAAACAAAACTCCAACTTTAATCCTAATTTTGGCCTCAAGATGGTAGATTTAGGGCCCAAAAATGTGTCAAAACTTGCTCCAACATGTGGTTTAAAAAAAACGGACTCAAATGGACACCCGGAACTCAAATTATGACCATGTCGTTCCTAATAATTTTGGCGCATCAACCAGGACATACATGAGTGTAGTGCCCCATATTTGGCACGATAAAAACCAAGCTGAAATACCTAAAATTTTGGAGTTTTTTTTGACATGTATTAATTTAATTATGAGTTTATTTTTTCTAAGTGTTACCAGATTAAGGTACACCTTTAGAACACATTTAATCATTTTAATTTATTTTCCTATTGTAATATTTAATTTTCCCTTTTAAAATTTATTCCCACCACTCATGTCAAAAATATTTATTCATTTCCCAATAATAAAAGTCACCTTATTTTGATTTAAGTTTTTCCCATGATCATTCATTTTCCCTCACTAAGCACCACATTATATTTAATCCACCCTACCCATTTAATTAATTCACCCCACTAAGTCATTTTAATTCCCATAACATATCTATTCCCATAAAGTAAAAGGGGAAGAGGATTAAATCACATCCCTTAGATTCTTTTAATCCCAACCCTTAGATCCTTAGGTTTTCCTACAACCCTAAATTTCCTTAAGAGAGTTTTATAACTTTGTCTTTTGTTTATTTTTCTCTTTTTGTTTGCATAGGTAGGGTTTGGGAGAAGGATGGAGGAGGAAGGGGAGATTATGGATGATTTTGGTGCTTCCTCTCATAGAAGAATATATTTTATCTCTTTTTCTTTAAATATTTATGGTTATCCTTGCCTATCAATGGTTTCATTGTTTTCTTATTTCCTTGCAAATAAAAAGAGATAAAACCTTTGGTTTGAGATTGTAGATGTATATTTTCATATATATATTCTATCAAAATACTGATTTGAAATTTTTAAGTGCGGGATCTAACTGGGTCGAATCCATTGCAACATTGGGGGTAGATGGGCTTATGTCGGCATCCCAAACACACATCCAATGGTTTCAGTGGGGTGTGGATGGACCAAAATGGCCATGATAGGGGCACTAGGGAGATATAAAGGAGGGGGCATGGTCCAAAAAGGAGGGGGCGGCGTGGTGTTTCCCCCGTCGTAAGATATGAACAATATGCACAACGATGTCTTTGTTGCAGCCCCATCGCTTTCATTTTGTTTGATTAATATTTTTTAACAAAAGGGAACTTAAAACGGTTACACACACACACACACACACACACACACACACACACACACACACACACACACACACACACACACACACACACACAGAGAGAGAGATATATCTTAGGCTCGACGGGCAGGCAGCTTAAAACCTCAATCTTTTCAATGTATTTCCACAGAGACTTGATTATATTTTGAAAAATAAGGGGATGAAATATTAACACACACACACACACACATGTATATATGATTCCCGAATATATCAATGAATAAAAGTGACATTCTTTTAAATCTAGGGTTATTATTTTAACTAAAATACTAAGAAATGGGATCCATCGTGTACTCTCTCGAGTATAATTAAAACTCCATCCTTATTTTCAAAGGATAACAACTCATAAAGAAGATAATGGTGCAATAGGTTTTAAGGGAAAAGAATAGATTAAAATGCTTCACCCTCTTGGCACAAAATGCAAGAGATTTAAATCGAAAGGTATACATATATTTTTTGAAATTGAAGAACAATCTCATATGTTGATTCAACATTCTAAGGGAGAGATGAAGGGGTATTTTCTAACATATTTCTCAAACTAAAATTCTAATGAAATTTTCTTCCCAAAATGCAAATTCATTCCAACTTCATACAAAACCAGGTTTCAACATATACCCAATACAAAGAAATATGTGTTTTCTATTTATCTCGGAAATGAGCCTAGTATATTCCTAGTTCCAAATTCAACATGATGAGGGTAAAGGTTACAATTAAATGATTATTTTAGGCATTGAAAAGGGACTAAAATCTCCTCATCACTATACACTTCTTTTAAACATAAGCTCGGAATAACAACAACTAAATTTACATTGCTTATTTCCCTAACCCATGCAAGTAGGCTATTCATTTCAAAAACAATGAAAAAAAGTATGATATTTTTCTCTCAATACAATAAAAAAACCCAAAGAGAAAGGATAAAAAAATTATTGTTCTCAACATACATTCATTCCTCCGATATTTCATTTCAACACCAAAGATAAAATAACCTTTCCATTCCATAATTTAAGATTTACAATAATTCCTTTCAAATAGATAAAAGACATACCCATACAACTTACGTTAACTAAAGTTCACAAACATTCTCAAAAGAAAGGAGATGAAATTATTACAACATTAAGAAAAAGATTACAACATGCCAATAATCCTACTCAAAGAGAGGATTAAGAGACTCAACATTAAAAGTAAAAGCTTCAAGTTTCAATCAAACATAAAAGAAGACTTAACAATATTTTACAACACCATTTCAAAAGCATGATAAAATAAAACTAGATAAGCCACCCAATAATGGGGAACAACATGTAAATTTTTTCAAATTTTCTTCACCAAACTCCAAGATAAATCTAAAATTTTCCTCTCGAAGATAGTATTCATAATGTTATCTCTTGAAAGTGTACCCGTAGAGAGATGCTGCAGTGTTCTAAGCTTGAAAATTTTATCTCTCTCTTTCGTAGATATAATGGAAACACCTCGGTTTGTGAGTATACCTATTTTGAGGTGAGTCTCTTATATCAAGGTCCTGCTTCCTTATTGATGTATCCTAAACTAATTTTTGGGGTTTGAGGGTAAAAGAAGACTGCAAAAGGGTTTAAAACTAAGGTGATACACCAAATTTGCATGAGTTATTTGACTGAGTATATACACAATTGATATGGGAATGAATTCTTGATGCAAAAGCCAAAAATTTTGTCTAGAAAATTAAGGGTAAACACTTGGATGTGTTGAGGGAGATCACAATAATACTGTTAAGTTAAACATACACATTAATATCATGTAGAAAATACTAAATTTGCAACAGGTTGAGATGATTAATTAATGAATTCACATTCACAAGATTAATAGAACATACACAAGACTGTAAATAATTGGAAAGGTAGAAAATACTTCACATTCAAATGGCAAAACTGGCGTAAACCGCCAAAGACTCCTGTGTCCAAAAGTCCTCCTTAAAACTTACTTTAACTCTCACTAACTTCTCCTTTGTGCTTTGCCAAGGCACACAATATATAGAAAAATTATTTCCCACCCTTCCTAAAAATAGGCTAAAATTGTACTCGCCCATGCATCCTATTTTTATCCTTCATCTATTAATAAATAAAGGAATAAAAATAAAACATGCAAATACAAAGAGGCATTAACAACCATTGGTTACAACTCAGTCAACTGTTTCTATTTTTAAGAAAAGCATGGGTGAATAATTTGCTAAAAATAAGTTTTTCTTGATGAGAAAGTCTCCTTCCAAAGGCATGCGAATTTGTCTTCTTATGTCTCATAAAGCTTTCATAGCAAGATTTTTTTAAGAGATTCCGCCATTTTTGTAGACTTTGAGCTCGGAATTATTTTTATTTTTTTATCTACAAGGTTCTAGGGCTCGAACACTTGTATTTTCTCGTCGTATTGAGTTCTGAAAACTCTATTGCCACCATGGATATTTCCTTGAGCTTCTGCGAGTTTATTTTAGTAGATCTCAGAACGGCTTAAAATAATAAATCATTCTTTTGTCTTTAATGGGTACAAGTTGGAATACCTTTATTTTTGTTATGATAGAGATTTGTGCATTTTTAGACATTTGGCCCGCCCATACACTTTTGATATGGTCCCTACACGTGTCTTTATCTCGAGTGTCGCGGGGGCATGACTCAACTTTACTCCTTTTTTAAAACAAAGCTTAAAGTTTCAAAGTCAGAAAATACTCCGCGACTCACCTACCGCCTTTGACTTTGGACTTAATCGCGGTGTCAATAGAGTCGCGGCTCACTTTATGACTTTACTCCCTTTTCAAAAGAGCCCAAATTCTCAAAGTAACCCGAAGATCCACTTTTAACTTTTGAAAAATGGCTCAATACTTGGCTTTATTTTGTCATTAGCAGAGTCATGGGTCGCTTTATCACTTTACTCCTTTTGAAAAAAATCAAATTCTCAAAGTTCCCCAGTGATCCAACTTCAACCTTAATCACTTTTAACTTTTGACTTAATCGCAACATCAGCGGAGTCGCGGGTCACATTATAACTTTACTCCTTTTTCAAAAGCTTAAATTTCCAAAGGAAAAAAATACTCCAAAGATCTCGCCTCTGCCTCTATAATAAAAATAGGCCACGTGTCCTTTTGCGGGTCTTGGCATTCTTTAATACTTTTATGCTTTTCGCCATAATGTCTCAAAACACAAAAAGGTCCCTCCTTCCCGCCGGTTCATACTTTCGATTATCCAATTATAATTCATCAGGTCGCCAGACCAATTTAACATTTTGTAACAATAATGAAAAGTGACAAGTTCACAAAATGGACCCGTTGTGCTGCATCCAATTAAAGATGACCACATGTCCGTGGATGTTGGGACAAAAATTGACAAAGAAAACACGAATCTTTTAACTGTGGTTGAGTTTCATTAACTCACCTCTTGGGTTTGCGTGGTAAAGGTCACTTGACCTATTTTTTGGCTCGACGCCATTGTTGAAGGCTTTCGAGCTTGGTCTCTACTGAAAAAATGGTTCTCCGTCATTTTATCATTGCCATTTTGACCTTTTGATACTAATGCTACATCATTTCTTGGCATTATCTTTGTGATTTCGTGGTTCTCTTGGATATTTCAATTTGAGACTCCTTCTGGGTTCTTGTTTTCATTCTGAACTTGATGATTTTCGAGGGTTTGATAGCTCCAACTTAATCGATGAGTTTTTTATCCTTACTCTTAATCTGCAATACCCATTAATGGGTTTTTTGATCAAATCCAGGGCTTGCACCTTTCTTCCTCAGATACTGCCACTTTGAAACCGATTCTAATGGGAATGAATTTTTTTTGAAATACTTGAATCTTCTTTAACTTGGATGTGCATGAATTTTCTTATTCAAAGCTCCTTCACTTGAGTTTGTGTTCTGAATACTAAATGGGCTCTATTTACTTGCTACTTGCATTCATCCCTTTGAGTTTTTTACAAAACTTAGATGAACATGTAATGGTCATGCATGAATGACCCATTTTAGATATGTATTTGCATGTATATTTTCCTTTTGTGGCTCGAATCGTTGCTTTTGATCAACCCAAATCTGGGTATTCCACGTTTGATATGGGTATTTGATTTCATTTTCACTCCATCCTTTTTGCTTGAAGATGGGGATTCTATGATCTAAAAACTGTAGATGCCTTCTCCACTGGTTTTTCTTCTTCTTGAGCTATTCTTTGAAGTTGTGCTTTTCATTTTGAGCTGTTCTCGAACTTGCAGCTTGTAATAAGATGTCTGTATTTTGATATGGAGGGAAAATCCCTAGAAAATTTTTATAGACACCATAATGATCTCTTTGAGCTCTAAACTCTGAAATTTCTATCTCCATAAGCTCTGATTCTTCCTGACTTTTCAAGCTCTGAGATGGATTCTTTTACATTCTTCTCTGTGTGAGTTTTGTGCATAAGGGTTTGTCCTTGTCAGCTCTTTTTGCTTCTGAAATCTCTCCATATTTGTACTTTGTTTTACCTACTAAGCTTCCCTGGTTGATTTATCTGAAACATGTACTCGTTATCATTGAGTGGAAGTAAACATGTAAGTCTCTCCTTTGATTTTCTCTCGTAACTTCTTCTATTTCTAGAATAGCTACTTTGAACTTTGAGTTTATTTCTTCCTTCATACTAGTATATACTTGTTATTTATTCCTCTCTTGATGTACCATAGGATAGAAGTCATTGAACTCTGCAAACTCTATCTAACAGTGAGGACTGCAAGACATGATTTATTTCCTTCTTCATGTAACCTATATCTGCACCCTTGAGAAAATAGTTACAAAATATTTAGGCCTTTTGGCCTCTCTTATGTTCCATAATTTTATTTTCTTCTCTCTTCTTTCTGAGTGAGTAAATCATGTATGCTATTACAGAAAAGTACTTTATTAGTTGTAACTTTGATCTTCATGTAATTTATATCTCATGTTGTTAAGTTAATTCAACAGAACAATATTGACTGGAAGAAACTCCCATAGCTTAGGTTCACCTCACTAATGTCATCCATCGTAATGAAGTTTCGAGTTTCCCATTTTTGCACAAGTGCAAAAATTGTCAACACAACACAAGAAGAAAGGGCCCGGTTACCTCCCAACTATACAGGATTATCACATGCCATCTCAAAAAAATAGAGGACATGCTAGCCTCACTCCAAACTAATGGGAGAGAGATTAGATAACTGAAGAATGCATAAGAGAAGGGAACAAGGGTGAAAAATACACACACTCAACTTTTTTAAAGTACAACAAGAAATGAGCAACACTTATGAAATGAGGAAAAACTCCATCTTTTACCTCTAAGGGGAAGAGTGGCAAGAATCCCATAAGAAGCTATAAAGTGAACCAGCCATAAGAACACTATAAAAATCTCCAACATTCCCTCCTTATATCTCCATTCAAAAATACTATCCTTATCACTTTATGCAATACACCATGCCTCTTCCTTGGAAGGATTTTAAAACAATACATGGTTTCCTTGCCAAGGATGTAGAAGGAGGTTCAAACCATATGAAAATCCTTCTCTAAAACAAACTATACGAGGGAAAGAATAAAACAAGACCATCTTGGCTTGTACATGAAGCCATGTGGTTTAAGAGGGAACAATCATCCCCGATACCCAGTACATTTCCAGAAATCCACCTCAAAAGTAGGATGTATTGAGAAAAAGAATGGAACAACAAACACATAATACACGGAATACCACATGTAACAAACAAAGTTCAAAACCATTCTTTATTTTGACGTGATACTATGGAAAAAAAAACAAGAGTATTGAGCCTACCTCAAACAACATCAATCCATTTCTAAGCATAACAAGTTCTCCTTAGCTTTAAGCTCCAAAATATAAGCTCTCCAAATACAATGGTAAAAATGACAAGTAAAAGTTCCTACCCCTTTCCATGAGGGATTATAAAAAGAATAACAAGTCACCAATCCTCACAAATGAGAGGGTGACATGTGTCACCCATCTCATCTCCCAACAAAATATTCCCAAAATTACAATGAGTATAAAACAAAATCATTTTAGGAGGTAATCTCCCAAATTCCCTAAAATGATAATAACCCAATAACCTTCATCCGTTAAGAAAACAAAAAAATAAACCACCCTTACAATATGGTGACATGCGACTAATCAAATGGGAGGTAAGATCCCATTTGACAATGAAAAGAGACCCCCTACCCATAGGTAGGATCCATGGGGCTCATTTCCCTAAAAGGGAACCCTTCAAGTGAAAAGAGGTCCCTAAAATTTCCACATTTAACCCAAATTCGAGATTGAGCTGAGTGGCACAAGGATTGAGGTGGTGGGGTCCACACAAATTAACATTAAGTTGTCCCAAACCACAAATAACAAAATTAACTAATTCAAAACACTAGTAACACATGTAGGGACCATTAGAAACTAGCTCAACACAAGAATACAACAATTTAAAATTAACATAATTATAATTAGGAATCACCCATGGTGCCCTTAAACACAAAAATACAAGATTAAACACAATCATGCATGGCTATGACATGACTCATTTGGTCAACAGACAACTCAAGCTGCCACTACCACAAAACGAACACTTTATTTTGTGCCATGTAATCTGCACACTCAATTCAAACATTAAATATACCTGCCGATAAATTATATCAATTAAATAATATAAATTAATCAATCATGCACGATCATTCACACTATACCATATTAAATATTAGTATGAAATGGCTAAGCACTAAACACATACATCTAAATTAGTCCAAGCTATCATATCGATCAAAGCACTACATGAAAACATTTAATTAGCCATTATAAATCTATGATATAAAAGTATACGATGAAGCCATACATCCATCCATTATGTATTAAATTAAAACAAGTTGTACCATAACTGTTGATATCAAAATCATACAATGCAATAAAAATAATAATAATCGATAATACTAGCTATCAAAAATCATGACATGTGTCATCAATGATCCATAATGAAACCATATAGTATCTAAATAATGCAAAAATTCATTTCCATCATCAAATAAAACCAAAGCATCACCAAAAGATCTAAAATAAAAAGTTGTGGGCATCATTGAAAATTTTTGCACTTGTGCAAAAATGGGTAACTCGAAACTTCATCGTTACGATGAAAGTCATGGGTGAAGTATACCTAAGATAAGGAAGTTTTGATGTTATTGGTTACTGCTGAATTAATTAATGATTAAGTGACATCTGCATCTATGTGCGTTGTTACAAAACATAATAGATCACATAGTCTGTAATTTAATGGTACCGTCAGCAAAAGAACACAAGGGCCCCGAAGGACAGCTGTGTTGTCTTGATGAAGACACCGGATTGCAAAATAGGTGAAGTGTTGAGTTTTGGGATATCAAATATAGGTGCAGATTACAAAAATCAGAGTTCATTACTGAATGTTACAGTTTCTCATTAATGTTCTTTCTTTCATCATTAAGACATTCAATTAAATGACTGAGTTGTTTAGTTCATCATACAATCCATACAGAAAGCTGAAATGCGAAAGAAATACACAACTCATTTATAAAAGTCAATGTTTTATTCATAAGGAAATTTCAAATGTTCCCACACAAGCCGTGGGATGTAACTAGAAAGTAAAGTACATCTACTTAAATAAGAGGTACACATGCATGAAAAAGAAAGTAAGGAGTATGAGTGAACCCATCATTGCCTTGGGGTTTCTTTCTTCGATTGAATTGTCTCCATTTCCAGCTTTTTCTTCATCTCAATTATAGAAGCCACTGTACTTGAAAAGGAGAAAAGTTAATTGTTAGTTACGAGCTCAGGGATCAATTCATATTCCCTACTATCCTAGTTCGTGCATATGAATCTCTTCAAACAGGAGATGTAATTTACTTGAATATCAGATTGCATACATGCTCTACTTACTCAGAAAGAAGAAAGAGAAAAGAAAAGAAGAACATGGACATAAGAGAGTCCAAAAAGCCTAAGTATTTTATAACTATTTTCCCTAAGTGTGCAGGTATAGGTTGTAGCCAAGGAAAAATAGACAAGTCATAAATGCATGCAGAAAAAAGGAAGAATGTAACTCAAAGTTTAAGGAACTGTTCTGGAATGGAAGAAGTTACAATGTAGAAGATTGATTGGCAAATAGAAGAAAACTTTTC
Source organism: Taxus wallichiana var. yunnanensis (assembly GCA_018340775.1). Classification (NCBI taxonomy): domain Eukaryota; kingdom Viridiplantae; phylum Streptophyta; class Pinopsida; order Cupressales; family Taxaceae; genus Taxus; species Taxus wallichiana. Next base: position 650,769,521 of record CM031238.1, read on the forward strand.
AGTTGCAGCTAAAGGAGAAGAATCAGATTTTAAGAAGCTGAAGTTGATTGGAATGGAAGGGCTACAACTGAAAAGGAATAAATTAAAGAATTCTGGGAAAATTTTGACAGGGCTTGCCATGTAAAATGGACATTTACAACTTTCATCATGTTGTTTTCAACTATCACATGATTTAAAAGGACTATGTAAATTAAATAAAGTGATACAAAAAGAAGAAAAGCATTACATAACCAGGAATGAATAGTTATAATGTTTCAGCTTTCAATTACCAAATCAACTTCAATAGAAGGTGTTATTTTTGTACTCTGAATCAGAAAATACAACTACTACAACATGAAAAGGAATGAAGATAGAATTCTGGAAAAAAATTTCCAGGGCTTCGCCATGAAAAATCAACATTTCAAAATTTCCAACATACATATAAAGTTGTAATGAAGCTCAAATACAGTATTGAAGCACAAAAGAAATGGAACTACATTTTTTTGACAAAACTTAAATTGTTCAACATGCAAGAATTTGTGAACAGAGTTTCCAGAAATAATATGTCCAATGCAGAGTTTCGAAAACAATGAGGAATCAAAGTCAAACTCATAATTTTACAATATGGAGCCATCCTATAGCACTATTTCTGGAATAAGAGTTACATTATTTTCAGATATACCAAGAACATTGATACGATAAGCAAATCAAATCAATAGATAAAGTTTTCAGAAACATTCAAAGCTCACCAAGTTCAAGGATGGTGTTTTCATAATAAGTAGTGCAATAAGTCAAGGCAACCATCAAAGCAAGACCATTGTTCTAGTTCTGAAGGACAATGAAAAGAATGATGGAATTATCGATGTCTTGAGTAAAGGGAAACACCAAGTAACAAGTAGGAAGCCACCAATATTGCAAAAGTTACCGTACAAGAAACCAATTGCATTCAAACACTCATCTCAAGGGGAGTTTCAATGTTCAAGTGATCTTAGATTGAAAAGGATTAAAGAAAGTATTCTCAAAGGGGTGCTACAGAATTTTCAAAGAATCAAGTTGATCCTAAACAATGAATTATAACAAAATGGATTCTCCAGAATACAAAATTGAGCCAAGGATTTCAGAACAGACCTGAAGTAATATACAGAACCTATATTTGTAGAAAATCATAACCATCATTTCTACAATATTCTCAACAAATGCAAATGAGATAACAATTGTCCTAAGGTTAAAGCACAAAGAACTCATACAGAGAAGAGGTAGAAGTAAATATCCAGAATGAAGAAATTACTTTATGTCCACCACAAGAAAACGAAGGAAGATACAAAGTAAATATTACACACAACTGGCTCCCAAATCAATCTCAAAGGTGTGAAGATATAGAAAAACGAGAGATTTGCGAGTACATGTGTGATGAAAGCACAAATCCGCAATGAATGAAGACCCATTAATGGTAGCAAGAAATCACAGAGGATCTTGTACAACAAGGAGCTTATTATCAGTGTCTCGAAAATCAAATGAAAAAATGATGAAGATTCAAATCTAAAAAGATCGAATGAGAGTTTATAACAGAGATGCCATAAAAGAGGCTAATCATATACAATACAACCATTCAGTAAATCTCAAAGCAGAAATCTAAATACCCATATTTTAAAATATGCAGATCTACAGTTCTGAAATACCATATATAACTTAGAATAACATTCAGAAAAAGAAGAGCATGAACTTAAGGAGTATGAATTCAAAACCAAAAAGTTTACAACAAGCCAAGTGCCAAATTCATACGTTTTAGGAGGAAGATATGAGTACCCAGTTGAAACTTACCGATTCTAAGTAAAAATTTCAGTAAATCCTTGAGGTAAGGTTATAAAATCAACAGACCTAGAAAGCTTTAGCTCAAAAAAATTTCAACTTGAAATAACCAAGGCCGAGCCATAAAGGTCACAAGAAATGCAATGAAAAATGAGTATCGATTCGGAAATCGAAATGGAAAAGACTAGAGTAATAATGAAACTTAGAGTTTGGAAAAACTTACCTTCCCTCATCAAACGGTGATGCACATGGAAAGAGATGGCGGCCACTTCAAAAGAAAACTCATATCTCATGGACTTCGCCAAAAAGACCAAATAGAATAGAGCCGAGCTTTAGGGTTTAACAATGACATCCAATACAAAAACGAGCTCGAATCTTGCTCAGAAAAAATGAACCGAGCTCGAAGTTCACGACAATGGAGGGAAAAACCCATGACCACCTCTCTCACAAGATTTGAACAGAGTAAAAGCAACACGAAATACATATGCAAGAGAAGTTTAGAGAACCAATATGCAATGGGAGTAGAGCTTCAATGATTAGATCAATGGCATTAAAATTTTTCCAGGGCTTTGCCCGCATCACCAAGAAGTGAATGAAGTGATCATTATGGGTTGAAGTCACCCTTTAGCATACAAACTTGAGAGACGTGTCAATAGGAATCAACCATGATTGAATCATCGATGATCAGAAAGCATCTAGGATGAAGATCAAAGGACGAGGATCGTGCTCAGAGCTCAAAAACTTTAACTACAGTCAATCCCACCGACCACATTCAATGCATATTCAGAAACCCTAACTAGGAGTCCAAAGATCGATGGCCTAAGATCTCAAATTACACAGATCGATGATTTAAAATCATCACCAAATTTCAAAAATATTCAGCCAGAGTTAGGTTTCCACTGACAAAACGCATAGAGGGGTGAGTCACTGTGGAGAAGGGGCCAACCCATATCATCAATCAAACAAAATCATTGCATTTGAAATTCAAAGGATCAACTATAGTCTAGACTTTAAATAATGCCAAAATCCGACCAAATTATGCCACAATGATCACCGAAAAGGTGAATATTTTAACTATATACTATTCAAACATGCAAGCCAACAAGTATTACATGGTCGTGTATGTCCAAAAGGTGGTAGCCTATATAGTGTAGCCTATGTCAAATAATCAAAGGTGGCCAAGTATGGTGTGGTAACTATTACAAAGTGCCCCCATGTGTATCTAAAACCATGGTAATGTGCTAAGTCCACAAAGGTGGCCAAACCTGGTAAAGTGAAGATGGTCCCCACTTCAAGGAGCTAGAGTTGATTTTCGAGTGTCACTCATGTGACCATTTTGAAGGAGATTTCAACATCAGAGCATATGCACATAGCAGGTGGTCCCCACAAGATTTTTATACTTTGCAAAATATTACAATTATTGTAATTATTTTGTTCTTGAACAGGGAGTTATTTTTGCATGCTTCACAAGAGGTCGAACAAAGAAGGAGACAAAGTTGCATGCCCATGGAGAGAGACTTGCCTAGCAAGCAATCTTATTTTTAGCAAATTATTCACCCAACCTTATTAAAAATAGAACAAGTCAACTTCAGTTGACTGAGATGTAATCAAAGGCTATTAATGCCTCTTGTACTAGTTTATATTATTTTATCTCTTTATTTATTATTAAATAAAGGATAAAAATAGGATGCATGGGCGAGTACAAGACTTAGGCTATTTTTAGGAAGGGTGGGAGAATTAATCTTGTTATATATTGTGTGCCTTTGCAAAGCACAAGTGGAGGATTTTGTGGATATAGGAGTATTGAAGCAATTTTTTGTCGCTTTGCCTTCTAAGTGTGAAGTACTTTCTACCTTGCCAATTATTTATAGTTTTGTCTATGTTTCTTTTAGTCTTGTGAATGCAAATTCCCTGATTAATCATCTTACCTTGTTGAAAAATCAGTAATTTTTACATGATATTAATGTGCATGTTTAGCTTAGTAGTATTGTTGTGATAATCTCCCTCAATACCTCAAAGTGTTTTGCCCTTGATATTTTGTAGAAGAACTGTTGGTTCATGCATAAAAATCCTTTCACATATCAATTGTGCATATACTCATTCAAATCCCTCATACAAATTTGGTGTATCACCTTAGTTTTAATTACTTTACAGTCATATTTTACCCTTAAAACCCCATAATCAGTTTAGGATACATCAACAAGGAACCGGCCTTGATACCGAGACTCACCTCAAAATAGGTATACCCATAGACCTAAGGTGTTTCCATTGTATCTACGAAAGAGAGAGATCAATTTTTGCAAGCTTAGAAAACTTGCAGCCATCTCTCTATAGGGTGCACTTTTGAGAGATAACAATTTTTTGGCACGCCTGGTGGGACCATGAATTAGATTTTCCGCAAGTTACGATAGATCTATAGTAGTTACAAAGTCACTTTCGTGAGCAAGCTTTGCAAAAATTCACTCTAAAGATTTTATGATCTTTTAGCGACTTCGTTAAGCTAATATCAGACTAGTATTATAGCATGTTCCATGCTTAAAGTTACTACGAGATCATCGGTAAGAGGAATTCCTCCCGAGTTTGTTTCTTTACCTTTAAATTCTGCTGGAAGGAGAAGAGTTGGTAATACTTTACCTTATAATAGACCTGGTTTTGACAACCCTCCTCCCGATATTCCTTCACCATGTATCAATTTCTCTATTAACATCCTATTTTTTCAAATGGCTATTCAACTTCCAAGGATTTTTGTGACCTTTACTAATGGCAGCCCATTAGTAATCCTAGTTTACCATGACATCCCTAATGCTGCCATGAAAATTTTGCCATCATTCAGGGTGAAAATCAGGTTACACCTGTTGAACATATCAAAGATGTTGCAGCCATATGTGCAGTCCATAATATTACTCATGAAGACATAGCTTTAAGACTTTTAGCTACATATTTTAAAGGGCAAGCCTTGCAATGGTATAGAAATCTAGAAATTGGAAGCATAAGAACTTGGGATGACTTATGTAAAAATTGCTGAAAGAGTTCCAGATAACTCGATCATTTATCTCTTATTGAACAACCTGTCTACTATTAAAAGAGCCCCTCATGAGTACATGTCTAGCTTCAACATCCATTTTTCTAGGAGTTGGGAAAGGATCCCAACAAGTGATAAGCCTCAAGTTGACCACGCTTTTCTTTATTACCTCGAGCTTTGAATAGTGATATTCTAGCTATGATTCAATCTATGGGAGGTAATACTCTTCCTGGATGCTTATGATATTGTTATAAAAGCTTAAAAACAACCTTATTCAAGATGGAAAATTGGTACCAAGGCCTTTAATGCCTTTTTTGGTCATATTTAACACATATTCCTTACAAATTATGACAATCATAGAACCTGATGTTGTAGCCCCATTAGATGATGTATTTAAAGATTTGTAGACTATGGGGAATAAATTGACTTCGATTGAAAACAAAATTACATTACCTAGCAGACCCTATCAGGCTCCTTATCAACAAAATCATCGAATCAACAAAACAGGCAGCCTTATCAATAGAATCAAAATTATAGGCAACCTTACTAGCAAAGGTAGTTTGACCCAAAGGCTCCTAGTTCATCTAACACTTTATTCCCAGTTAATATGGCTACAAAAGAGTGGTGTCAACCTTGCAATCAACCTCATTCAACTGCAAGTTGCCCAAATGCTTTTCTGAATCTAAATCTTGTTGCACAACCTCAATCTGAAACATTGTTCATGCCTCAAATGGAGGGTGGGCAACAAGAAACTCATGTTCAGAAAGCACCTGAACAGAATTTAGTCAGTTTGATGAGGATTTCATTGCAGTCACTACTAGGGCTCAAGGAAAAGATGCTGAAAGTCAAAAACAACAAAATAGGCCTATCCTTCCTCATCACTAATGAAACAACATCTACAGGTTCCAAAGTCAACCATCAACCCCGTTGTTCCTAAAAACAAGTATTCCAATTGATAGAGGCCATCAAAAACAACTACAACCCGATCCAAGAAGACTGCTTTATACCTCGGATATCAAGGTGGTGAAGCAAAATCAATTTTAGCTAAGGCTTACTCGAAGACAATTGAATCCATCTCTAAAATCTATTGCTTGTTTTAACATTTTTGATGTAATGAAAAAGCATAACGTTAACATCTCAATGTGGGACGCTCTAAATATTCCTGGACAACAAGATTTAATTTCTCATGAACTAGCTAAGCTACATATTTCTTCAAATATAGCAGAAAAGGAAGTTTAGAAGACAGACATGGTCCTTGGAATGTTTGAAAAAGACCACATTAAAGAAGTTAAGTGGATGGTTCAGAAGGTTTTGAATGCTCATGACATCAAGAATCCACCACCATTTTATTTGTCATTGATTATTGGAGAACATCTAGTTCATAATTGCATGGTGGATAGTGGCGCAAGTAGCACAATTATGCCAAAATCAATTGTAGAAAAATTTGGTCTATAGTATGAGCCTACAGAAAGGAGTGTCTTACAACTTGATGGAACTAACTAATACAGTTGGTGTAATCAGAAATTTAGAGGTGACGTTACATGCTTGCCCAAATGTTTCTATTTTGCAAGATGTAACTATTGTAGATTTTCCTCCATACTTTGCTTTATGCTTATCTAGAGACTTCACAACAAAAAATAGGAGGTTATCTCTCTTCAGATTGGTTCTTATTTTTTACTACTCGTTACGACACCAAAGTTACTATCAATTCAAAACCATTGGCCAGATTTCATATTGAGCCTCACTCTCCAAATGTGGTGGCTAATTATTCAGTCTTAGATCAGTTTGAATTTGATGAGGTAGCTCAGGTTTCAACATTAGATGGTGTTTCTAACATGTTTATGGATGAAAATATAGTGGAAGAACATGCTCATGATCCTTTTAAGGAAGTTGAAGAACACCTGTTTGGTGTGTATTGTATGCATGAAGAAAATACACCACTTCCCTTACTGTCCAAAACAGAAGATTCAACAGAAGGGATTTGGAAGCTTCATTTTGATGGAGCTAAGAACAAGAAGGGACAGGGAGCAAGTTTGATGCTCACTTCCCTAACAAACAAAAGGCATTTCTCAGCTTTGAGTCTCCAATTTTCATACACTTGCAATGTAGCTGAATATGAGGCTTTAATTCATGGCTTGCTTTGGGCTAGAAAGAGAGGTTTCATGCTGCTGATTTTTGGTGACTCGAGTTGGTTATCAATCAAGTAAGAAATTTCAATGTTTGTAGTAATTCATTAATGAAGTCTTATAGACATAGAGTTTCAGACTTAATGGAAGATTTCGATGCTACTAACATTCAGTCTATTCCCAGAGTTGAAAATAAGCTTGCAGACAAACTTGTAGTAGTTGGGGCTAGTTTTGAAGTATTGGAATAGATTGAAAATAACAAGATCCAACCTCATATAAAGCTAATAGTCAAGCCCTCAATACCTGATAATGATTCAAATTGGAATTTTTTTGAAAGTGATGATCAAATATGCAGGTTTTTGAAGCAAGAAGTGAGTTTTACTGCGCTTAATCAAGAAAATTACAACACTTATATGGTGACCAAATTTTTAGTTAAAGATAAATAAACTTCCTCGAGGTCTGGTCACACTTAGAAGACGTCTTTAGCACTGACGATCAAATAATAAAATTCAAGACTAAAATGTCAACCCACGATGATAATTACGAAGAGATCTCAATTGATGAAGGGAAAAGGCTATTTCTTGGAAAGGTGTGTTCCTTAACTAAAAAGTAGTCATTTATTAATATTTGCAAGGAATTTAAAGATGTTTTCACTTAGAAATACCAAGACCTGAAAGGATTTGATCCGAGTTTAGCACAACATATAATCAAGTTACAACCAAATTCTAAACCTGTTAGATAGAAAAAGAGGCTTGTAAATCCCAAAATAGAGCCTCTAATGAGGAAAGAATTATCTAAGTTGATTGAATCAATTATCATCTTTCCAGCTTAAGCATTAAGTTGGGTAGCCAATCTTGTTCTGTTAGGAAGAAGAATGGTGAAATCATACTATGCATAGATTTCGAGATCTTAATAAGGCTTCATTAAAAGATCATTACCCTCTTCCAAATATAGATCAGATTTTAAGAATAGTCTCAGTTTCAGATAGGCTATCTCTTTTAGATGGTTACAATGGATATAATCAAATTTTAGTCTAGGAAGAAGATAGATATAAAATAGCCTTTACCACCAAGTGGGGTACTTATGCTTACAAAAGGATGCCTTTTGGTCTTTCAAATGCCGGTGAAACGTTTCAACGTGTAATGGACATGGCTTTCCAGAGCTTGTTAAATAAATGCATTCTTGTTTATTTGGATGACATTACCATGTTCTCGAAAATCCAGAAGAACACTTGATACATCTAAGGCGGATCTTTCATTATGCGCAGATAATTTGGGATATCTTTGAATCCACTTAAGTATATCTTTTCAATACATCAAGGAAAGCTACTTGGCCATATCGTTTCTAAGCAAGGTTTATAGCTTAATCCTTTTAGGATCAAAGCCATATCACGTATAACATTTCCTCATCATAAGAAGGAATTACAATGTTTGTTTGGGAAAATCAAATTTGTTAGAAGATTTGTTCCAGATTTTGCAAAGCATTGGTTAAACCATTTAATATGCTAAAGAAAGATAAAACTTTCTCTTGGACCAGCAAAGGGAGAGAAGGTTTTGAAGCAATCAAAATAGCTATCTCTTAGGCTCCTACTCTTGCAAATCCAAATTTTGATAAAGATTTTACGATGTATGCACTTGCAGGAGCTGAAACAATCTCAACTATTCTAACTCAAGTCAATGATGAAAATATTGAGCAACCTATTGCTTTCTTTGGACAGAGCTTGCATGATTATGAAATTAGGTACAAATTTATTGAAAAACAAGTACTTTAAGTAGTCGAGGCCTAAAGAATTTCAAGTATATGCTTTCAAACAATAAAATCCATGTTCTTGTTTCTCATCGAAGTGTGAAAGCATTCTTACTAAATAAAGAATTGAATGAGAAAAGAGCAAACTGATAACGAAGGTCATGGAGTACGATGTTGATATTCAATTTTCTAAGAAGGTTTGAAGGAAAGGATTATGTGAACATCTCATTGTTGATATGGAAAAAAAATAAGCTATAGAACCAGATGATTCAAAACAACATGCTGAAATTGTGTATCAACAATCAAAAATCATGGTTCAACCAGAAAATCAGCAACCTAAGCTTACTCATGAGATTCAACAATCAAGATGGATGACTGATTTAGTTAACTATCTATAACATGGAACTTATCTAGAAAACATGGGTAAGAATAAACGAAGGTATTTCAGATTACAAGATGTACCTTATATCTTCATTGATAATGTGTTGTTCAAAAGAGATATAAATGGAATCTTGCTGTGGTGTGTTGACTATGATAAAATTCATAAATTACTATCGAAAATTCCACAAAGGACTGCACGAGGTCACTTCTCAAAGACATACCATAGCCTTAAAAATTATGAAAGTTGGTTATTATTGGCCTAGCATATTCAAGGACTATTTTGAATGGATTAGAAAATGTAAGAAATGTGCTTTCTTTGTTGGAAAGAACGTTTAGCTTCACTTCCTTTACAACCTATTTCAGCTTGATCAGCTTTTATGCAAAGTGGGGCTTGACTTTATTGGCATGATAAACCTGCCTTCTTCACAAGGAGATAAGTGGATCTTAAATATTATAGATTATTTTACACGATGGATTGAAGCAATAGCCTTGAAAGATGCTAATGAAACTTTGATACTATCCTTTTATGGAGGTATAGTTTGCAGATTTGGTGTTCCATCAACTATCATATTAGATAATGCTTTAGCATTCCTTGGTGCAAACATAATAGATGGGGTCACAACCATGGAATCTATCTAAGCTCTTCATCTAATTATTACCCACAAGGTAATGGCTTATCCGAAAGTACTAGTAAGAATATTTTAAGGATCATCAGAAGAACACTCAAAGAGCTTGGCATCTGATGTTCAATTTAGCACTTTGGGCTGATAGAGTGACTCATAAAAGATCAGTTGGCAATTCACCATACAAACTTGTGTATGGAAAGGAAGCAAGAATTCCTATTTCATTGAGTTACCTATATTGGATTTGCTACATCAAATGGAGCTACTTGAGAATGAACCATTACAGGTTTGTTATGCAAAATTAATGGATTACAAGAGCTAAGAGATAAAGCTCATTTGAATATGAAAAAGAATCGAAACAAATGAAGAAGACTTTTGACAAGAAAGCCAAATTTAGAGTCTTCAATGAAAGAGATATTGTGTTAAAGTGGGATGTTGCTCGTGCAAAAGCCGGAAGACACCACAATTTTTTGATACAACTGGAGTGGCCCTTACATGATTTTAGCTTCACGAAGAACGCAATGCTTTTTAGCTTTTGAAGCTGAATGGAGAGGAACTTCCCATTCTGTGACATGTTTCTCAAACACTTGTTATTGAAGAAGATAGATATAAAACAACCTTTACCACCAAGTGGGTTACTTATGCCTACAAAAGGATGCCTTTTGGTCTTTCAAATGCTGGTGCAATGTTTCAACGTGCAATGAACATGGATTTCCAGAGATTTTTTAAATAAATGCATTCTTGTTTATTTGGATGACATTACCGTGTTCTCAAAAAATCTAGAAGAACACCTGATACATCTAAGGCAGACCTTTCAGTTATGCAGACAATTTGGGATATCTTTGAATCCACTTAAATCTATCTTTTTAGTACATCAAGGAAAGCTACTTGGCCATATCATTTCTAAGAAAGGTTTAGCAATTGATCCTTTTAGGATCGAAGCCATATCACAGCTATCATTTCCTCATCATAAGAAGGCATTACAAAGTTTTCTGGGAAAAATAAAATTTGTTAGAAGATTTGTTCTAGATTTTGCAGCATTGGTTAAACCACTGACAACTATGCTAAAGAAAGAGAAAACTTTCTCTTGGACCAGCGAAGGAGAGAATGTTTTGAAGCAATCAAAACAGCTATCTCTCAGGATCCTACTCTTGCAAATCCAAATTTTGATAAATATTTTACAATGTATGCACTTGCAGGAGATGAAACAATCTTGCTATTCTAACTCAAGTCAATGATGAAAATATTGAGCAACCTATTGCTTTCTTTGGACAGAGCTTCATGATTATGAAACAAGGTACACATTTCTTGAAAAACAAGTACTTTCTATAGTCAAAGCCCTAAATAATTTCAAGTATATGCTTTGAATAATAAACTCCATGTTCTTGTTTCTTATCCAAGTGTGAAAGAATTTATGCTAAATAAAAAATTGAATGAGAAAAGAGAAAATTGGATAACAAAGGTCATGGAGTATGATGTTGATATTCGGTTTGCTAAGACAGTTCGAGGGAAAGGCTTATGTGAATATCTCATTGCTGATATGGATTAACAAAAGCTATAGAACCGTAAAGATTCAAAACAACATGCTGAAATTGCGTATCAGCAATTAGAAATCGTGGTTCAACCAAAAATCGATGAGTTCGAGCTTACTCATGAGATTCAGGAATCAAGATGGATGACTGATTTGGTTAACTATCTACAACATGGCACTTATCCGGAAAACATGGACAAGAATAAATGAAGGTATTTCAGATTACAAGTTGTACCTTATATCTTCATTGATAATGTGTTGTTCAAAAGAGATATAAATGGAATCTTGCTTTGTGGTGTGTGTGCTTTCTTTGTTGGAAAAGAATGTTTAGTTTTGCTACCTTTATAACCTATTTTAGTTGATCGGCCTTTTATGTAGTGGGGCCTTGACTTTATTAGCATGATAAACCCGCATTCTTCACAAGGACATAAGTGGATCTTAACTGCTACAAATTATTTTACATGATGGACTGAAGCAATAGCCTTGAAAGATGCTAATGAAACTTTGATACTATCCTTTTACGAAGGTATAGTTTGCAGATATGGTGTTCCATCAACTATTATATCGAGATAATGCTTTAGCATTCCTTGGTGCAAAGATAATAGATTGGGTTGTCAACCATGGAATCTATCTAAGCTCTTCATCTAATTGTTAGCCACAAGGTAATGGCTTAGCTGAAAGTACTAACAAGATTTTTTTAAGGATCATCAAAAGAACACTCAAAGATAATCAAAGAGCTTGGCATCTGATGTTGAATTCAACACTTTGGGCTGACAAAGTGACTCCTAAAAGATCAATTGACAATTCACCATACAAACTTGTGTACGGAAAGGAAGCAAAAATGCCTATTTTCGTTGAGTTACCTACAATGGATTTACTACATCAAATGGAGCTACTTGAGAATGAACTATTATAGGTTCGTTATGCAGAATTAATGGAATTACAAGAGCTAAGAGATAAATCTCATTTGAATATGGAAAAGAATCAAAAACAAATGAAGAAGACTTTTGAAAAGAAAGCCAAATTTAGAGTCTTTAATGAAGGAGACATTGTGTTAAAGTGGGATGTTGATCGTGCAAAGCCGGAAGACACACAAATTTTGATACGATCTAGAGTGGCCTTTACATGATTTCAGCTTGCAAAGAATGCAATGCTTTTCAGATTTCGAAGCTGAATGTAGAGGAACTTGCCATTCCCGTGGATGGTATATTTCTCAAACACTTGTTTTGAAAATCTCACATGTGATTGTTAGCGTAGGATTTTCCTTTCAATAAGTGTAGTTTCTACACATTGCATTGTTTTTTAATTCAATAAGTGCATTTGTGCACGTGATCTAGTTTACTAGATCCTTTCCCGCTTTAGTTCCATTTTGGAAGGGTTAGACCTTTCGGAAAGGGAAAATTTTGGTTACATGTTTAGGCTCTATGCCAAATGGATAAGAGAAAGGCATTGATTTATAAGCTAGCGAGTAGATTTCCCAGTAGGATCACTGAAAATGTTGACAATTTTTGCACTTGTACAAAAATGGGCAACTCAAAAATTTGTCATTATGATGAAAGTCATGGGTGAAGTATACCTAAGCTAAGGAAGTTTTGATGTTATTGGTTACTATGGAATTAATTAATGATTAAGTCAAATCAGAAACTATGTGTGCTTTGTTACAAAACATAATAGATCACATAGTTTACAATTTCATGATACCATCGGAAAGGAACACAAGGCCCCCGAAGGACAGCTGTGTTGTCTTGATGAAGACACCGGGTTGTAGAATAGGTGAAGTGTTGAGTTTTGGGACAACAAATATAGGTGCAGATTACAAAAATTAGAGTTCATTATTGAATGTTACAGTTTCTCATTAATGTTATTTCCTTCATCATTAAGACATTCAATTAAAATAATGAGTTGTTTAGTTCATCATACAATCCATACAGAAAGCTAAAATGCGAAAGAAATACACAACTCATTTATAAAATTCAATGTTTTATTCATAAGGAAATTTCAAATGTTCCCACACAAGTCATGGGATGTAATCTGAAAGTGAAGTACAGCTATTGAAATAAGAGGTACACATGCATGAAAAAGAAAGTAAGGAGTATGAGTAAACCCATCATTGCCTTGGGGTTTCTTTCTTCGATTGAATCGCTCCTTTTCTAGTTTTTTTCTTCATCTCCATTGTAGAAAGCCACCGTACCTAAAAAGGATAAAAGTTAATTATCATTATGAGCTCGGGATCAATTCATATTCCCTACTTTGTCCTAGTTCGGGCATACGAATCTCTTCAAATAGGAGATGTAATTTATTTGAATATCGAGACTACATACATGCTCTACTTACTCGTAAAGAAGAAAGAGAAAATAAAAGAAGAACATCGGCATAAAAGAGGCTGAAAATCATAAGTATTTTCTAACTAGTTTTCCCTAAGTGTGCGGTACATGTTGCATGAGCAAGGAAAAATAGACAAGTCATAAATGTATGCAGAAAAATGAAGAATGTAACTCAAAGTTTCAATCGCTCTTCGGAATGGAAGAAGTTAATGTGTAGAAGAGAGACTGCAAACAGAAGAACATTTTTAGTTGCAACTAAATGAGAAGAATTGGATTTTCGTGAATGTAGTTAACTAGAAAAGGAAGGGCTACAACTGAAAAGGAATAAATTAAAGATTTTGGGAAAATTTTGACAGGGCTTCGCCATGTAAAATGGACATTTACAACTTTTCATCATGTTGTTTTCAACTATCACATGCTTTAAAAGGACTATGTAAATTAAATAAAGTGATACAAAAAAAGAAAAAAGTATTGCATAACAAGGAATGAATAGTTATAATGTTTTAGCTTTCAATTACCAAATCAACTTCAACAAAAGGTGTTATTTTTGTACTCTAAATCAGAAAATACGTCTACTACAACATGAAAAGGGAATGAAGATAGAATTCTAGAAACATTTTGCTAGGGCTTCACCATGAAAAATCAACATTTCAAATTTTCCAGCATACATATAAAGTTGTAATGAAGCTCAAATACATTATTGAAGCACAAAAGAAATGGAACTACATTATTTCGACAAAACTTAAATTGTTCAACATGTAGGAATTTGTGAAAGAGTTTCTCGAAATAATATGTCCAATGCAGAGTTTCAAATCAATGAGGAATCAAAGTCAAGCTCATAATTTTACAATATGGAGCCATCTTATAGCACTGTTTTCAAGAATAAGAGTTACATTATTTTCAGACAGTTAAGAACATTGATACAGTCAAGCAGTCAATAGATAAAGTTTTTAGAAACATTCAAAGCTCACCAAGTTCAAGGATGGTGTTTTCATAATAACAAGACCACTATTCTAGTTCTGTAGGACAAGGAAAAGAATGATGGAATTATCAGTGTCTTGAGTAAAGGGGAAACACTAAGTAACCTTACGAAGCCACCAATATTGCAAAAGTTACAATACGAGAAACCAATTGTATTAAAACACTCATCTCAAGGGGAATTTTAATATTCAAGTAATCTCAAATCGAAAAGGATTAAAGCAAATATTCTTAAAGGGGTGCTGCAAAATTTTCAAAGAATCAAGTTGATCCTGAAACAATGAATTATAACAAAATGGATTCTCCAGAATAAAAAATTGAGCCAAGGATTTCAGAGCAGAACTCAAGTAATATACATAACCTATATCTGCAGAAAATTATAACCATCATTTCTACAATATTCTCAACAAATGCAAATGAGATAATGGTTGTCCTGAGGTTAAAGCACAAAGAACTCATACAGAGAAGAGGTAGAAGTAAGTATCCAGAATGAAGAATTTACTTTATGTCCACCACAGTAAAATGAAGGAGGATAAAAAGTAAATATTGCACACAATTGGATCTCAAATCAAGATCAAAAACATGAAGATACAAGAAAAACAGAGATCTGTGAGTACCCATGTCATGAAAGCACAAATCCTAGCAATGAATGAAGACCCATTAATGGTAGCAAGAAATCATAGAGGATCTTGTACAACAAGGAGCTTATTATCAGTGTCTCAAAAATAAAATGACAAAATGATGAAGATTCAGATCTAAGAAAGCTCGGGCAGAGGTTTATAACAGAGATGCCAAGAAAGAGGCTAATCATATATAATACAACCATATAGTAAAGCTCAAAGCAGAAATCTGAATACCCATATTTTAAAATATGTAGATCTACAGTTCTAAAATACCATATACAACTCGGAATAGCATTCAGAAAAGGAAGAACATGAATTTGAGGAGTATGAATTCAAAACCACAAATTTTACAACAAGCCAAGTGCCAAATTCATATGTTTTCAGAGGAAAATATGAGTACCCAGTTGAAACTTACCAGTTCTAAGTAAAAATTTTAGTAAATCCTTGAGGTAAGGTCACAAAATCAACAGACCCAGAAAGCTTTAGCTCAGAATAGATTTCAACTCGAAACAACCAAGGTGAGCCACGAAGGTCACAAGAAATGCAATGAAAAAATGAGTATCAGATTCAGAGGTCAAAATGGCAAAGACTAAGTAACAACAAAACTTAGAGGTCGAAAAACTTACCTTCCCTCATCAAACGGTGATGCACATAGCAAGAGATGGCGGCCACTTCAAAAGTGAACTCATATCTCATGGACTTTACCAGAGACCAAACAGAACAAAGCCAAGCTTCGTGGTTCAAAAATGACATCCAATAGAGAAAACAAGCTTGAATCTTGCTCGAAAAAAAATGAACCAAGCTCGATTCCACAAAATGGAGGGAAAAACCCATAACCACCTCTCTCATAAGCTTCAACAGAGTAAAAGCAACACGAAATATAGATGCAAGAGAATTTCGAGAACAAATATATGCAATGGGCATAGAGCTTTAATGATCAAATCAATGGCGTTAAAATTTTGCTAGGGCTTCACCCGCATCACCAAGAAAACCGAATGAAGTGATCATTATGGGTTGAATTCACCCTTTAGCATACAAACTCAAGAGAGCGTGTCAAAATGACTCAACCATGGTTGAATCATTGACGATCGTAAAGCAATCAAGGATGAAGATCAAAGGCCGATCGTACTCGTAGCTCAAAAATTTTAACACCAACCACATTCAATGCACAATCAGAAACCCTAATTGTGAGTCCAAAGATCGATGGCCTAAGATCTCAAAAAGTACACGATCAGTGATTTAAAAGCATCACCAAATTTCCAAAAGATTTAACCCGAGTTAGGTTTCCACCGACAAAATGCATGGAGGGGTGAGTCACTATGGAGAAGGGGCTAGCCCATGTCATCAAATCAAACAAAATCATTGCATTTGAAATTCAAAGGATTGACTATAGTCCAGACTTTAAATAATGCCAAAATATAACCAAATTATGCCACAATGATCACCGAAAAGGTGAATATTTTAACTATATACTATTCAAACATGCAAGCCGACAAGTATTACATGGTCGTGTATGTCCAAAAGGTGGCATAATATATAATGTAGCCTATGTAAAATAATCAAAGGTGGCTGAGTATGGTGTGGTAACTATTACAAGTGTCCCTATGTGTGTCTAAAACTACGGCAATGTGCTAAGTCCACAAAGGTTGCCAAACCTGGTAAAGTGAAGGTGGTCCCCACTTCAAGGAGCTAGAGTTGATTTGCAGAGTGTCACTCATGTGACCATTTTGAAGGAGATGTCAACATCAGAACATGTGCACATAGTAGGTGGTCCCCACAAGATGTTTATACTTTGCAAAATATTACAATTATTGTAATTATTTTGTTCTTGAATAGGATTTATTTTTTCATGCTTCACAAGAGGTCAAAATAGAGAAGGAGACGAAGTTGCATGCCCAAGGAGAGAGACTTGCCTAGCAAGAAATCTTATTTTTAGCAAATTATTCACCCAACCTTATTAAAAATAGAACAAGTCAACTTCAGTTGACTGAGATGTAATCAAAGGCTATTAATTCCTCTTGTACTAGTTTGTATTATTTTATCTCTTTATTTATTATTAATTAATGGATAAAAATAGGATGCATGGCCGAGTACAAGCCTTAGACTATTTTTAGGAAGGGTGGGAGAATTAATCTTGCTATATATTGTGTGCCTTTGCAAAGCACAAGGGGAGGACTTTTTGATATAGAGTCTTGAAGCAATTTTACCCTTTTGCCTTTTGAGTGTGAAGTACTTTCTGCCTTACCAATTATTTACAATTTTGTTTATGTTTCTTTTAGTCTTGTGAATGCAAATTCCTTGATTAATCATCTTACCTTGTTACAAACTCAGTAATTTCTGCATGATATTAATGTGCATGTTTAGCTTAGTAGTATTGTTGTGATAATCTCCCTCAATACCTCAAAGTGTTTTTCCCTTGATATTCTGTAGAAGAACTGTTGGTTCGTGCATCAAAAATCCTTTCACATATCAATTGTGCATATACTCAGTCAAAGCCCTCATATAAATTTGGTGTATCACCTTAGTTTTAATTACTTTATAGTCATATTTTACCCTTAAAATCTCGTAAGCTTTAGGATACATAAACAAGGAACTCGCCTTGATATCGAAGACTCACCTCAAAATAGGTATACCCAAAAACCTGAGGTGTTTCCATTGTATCTATAAAAGAGAGGGATAAATTTCTACAAGCTTAGAAAACTTGTAGCCATCTCTCTACAGGGTGCACTTTCGAGAGATAAAAGGCACTACACCCCCTCTTCTAAAATTAGACTTCCTCCGGAAGTCACCGGAAGAGATAACAATATCGAGTCCTCAATGTTGTGGAATCCTCCCATGTAGTTGATGTCTCATCATATCTATCCCACCGCACTTTAACCTTGTTCAAGACTTGCCTCCAAAGGGCCAATCTATGATTCTCTAGGATATGCATAGGATATAGTCTCCACTTGTCCTTCATCATCCACCTCGTAATGCCGACCAATCTAATACATGAGAAGTATCAAGTACATATATTCATAAAAATGAGACATGAAACACACTATGGGCCTAGGCTAAGCATGGTGACAAAGCTAAGCAATAGGTAACTAGACCTCCAACCTCCAAGATATCAAATGGATCAAAAAAGTGAGGCGAGAGATTGGAAACCTTTCCATAATGGATTAGGATCTTATGTTGATGAATTCTCAAGAATAATTTTTCATCCACTGCAAAGTGATGATCGATCCTCTTTGTGTCTATGTATGCCTTCCGACATGCTCTAGCCTTCTCAAGACATTATGTAATAAAAATAACCTACAGCTCCAAGTCCTTAATGTAAGCCGCCTAAGTACAACCCTATCATCTAGCCTATCCCAACTCAAAGGTTTCCTGCAAGGTATCCCATACAAATCTAGATAGGGAGCCATACCAACATAAGTGTGATAATTGTTGTTGTAGGAAAACTCGATAAGGTGCAAGTAATCCTACCACTTCTTCTACTAGTCCATCACATACATGCACAACATATCCTTAAGTACCTGATTATCCCTCTTTGTCTTCCCACTTGTCTCTTTGTGATATACTGAATTAAAGTTATTCAGTGTTCCCAGAGCGTCCTGAAAGGAAGTCCATAAGTCTAAAGTGTAGATGGTGTCCCTATCTTTAATAATGGTCTTCAAAATCTCGTGTAATATGATAATATCCTCTATAAACATTTTGAAAATGGTGAGTGCATTATTGATGAAATTGGTTTGTTAAATGTGCGCAACCTTGGTCGAATTTTCCACAATGACCATGATCACATCATGATGATAAGAAGACATAGGGACACTTATTATGATATCCATGGAAATGACGTCCCATTTCCACGTGGGATGGGAATGCTCGACCTTGACCCTATGAAACTCAAGACAACGAGCTATAAAATATACTTTATCCCACCAGAGAGATCGGCCAATAATATAACTCTCTTAGATCGGTGTACATATTCTTCACTCCTAGATGTGTTGCATAAGAGGATCAATGAGCCTCTAAAAGAATGAAGCTACGAAGATCACCTTCCTTAGGCACATAAATGCACCTCTAAAACTGAAATAGAAAATCTTCCTCTTAAACACACCATGCATACCTTCCCTCTAAGGAACCTCCGTGATGCAAACATCTTCATAGCACCCTCATAAAAAAATTCCTCTCGGAAGATGTTGAAGAATCCTGCCTTGAAGGTATGACTTTAGGGTCATAGTTGGAATCACATGTTGTCATCTACTAAAGGCATATACAACAACTTTCTTATTTCCTTTGATATACTAGACGTCCATGTCATACTCTCATAAGAAATTCAACCAATGTCATTGATGAGTGTTGAAATTGCCATGAGAATACATGTTGAAGGTTACGATGATCACCCCGTTGGTGCTCAATATGATCTGGCCCCGTTTGTTCTAAAAAATTCCCAATATACTTGGTTTGTCATATTTTATATCACCCCAAATGGATGCGTACAAGGTTTATCCATACTAGGGTGTTATTGTAAATCCTTCTCTATGGTCATGGATTGTTGTCGAGCCATGAATTATTTACAAATTCTTTGTCCTTGAAGAAAAATTCAATTCTAGGCACAAATGGTGAATTTCCCCTGCATCTTATTATTCGATGGGCGTGTTTTCCCTATCAAAATTTATCTCTAACGTCTACAGATATGTGTTCATTGTTAATTGGTTGAGGCCCGACGGGTCTTTTTAGTGAAACTTGTCACTTTTGTCACATTTGTAAAAAATAATAAATTGGCCCCGCGGTCTCGATAGTATCTAATTTGTTATTCAACAAACATGAAGTGGCAGGGAAAAATTCTTACTTTGAACCCGAAGAAGGACACGTGGCTATTTTTCAAGAAAAAAGTGCAGGAGCGGATCGTCAAAACATTTTGAAGTTTTTTTCCCATTTTTGAAAAAGGAGAAAAGTTATAAATTCATCCGCAACCCCGCAGGGGACAAAGTGATGTCACATGTTTGAGTTTGAAAAGTCAAAGCGAGGAAGTGGGTCACAGAGCACTTTAGAGTTTTTAATCTCCATTTTCAAATGATGCAAAGTTATGAAATAATCCATAGCTCTGGCCGCTTAGGGACCACATCAAAGGTTGGAAGTGGGAAGGTGGGTCGCCGGAGCATTTTGAAGTGTTTTGGCCCACTTCAACTCAATTATTTTCCACGTGGAGAGCTTGCAGTCATTTTTGGATCCGCCTTTGGGTCTTACCTTCATAGTTGCTCCAAGGAGACACGTGGAGGCTACCACTAGCTCCTCTCAATACTTAGACTTCTCAAACAAATTTCTAAGGCTTGAGACACGTGGTGAGCCCGTGCTTGTTTGGGGTCCCCACGTTTGGGCACCATATCAAAAATGCACCGAAGAGACACATGGAGGCTTCCATTGGCTCCACTTTTTATTGAGACTTTTTAATGGTGAGGGCATGTAGAGAGCTTGCGCCCATTTAATGTTCCGCCTATGGACTTCATCTTTGAAGTTACACCAAACAGACATGTGGAAGCTTCTCACTGATCTTCTCATACTCCAAATTTTCAGTAGTTGGTGAAAATCTCTAGGGTTATGAACACGTGGAAGGCCCGCGCTCATTTGGTAACTCCGCCTCTGGACTTCATATTTGAAGTTGTGCTAATGAAACACATTGAGGTTTCTGCTCGGCTCCTCTTTGTACTTGGCCAACTTGGACTCACAATGCAAATATATGATATAGTGCATGCGGGGCACTCATTTTCGAGGGGCATGAATACGGTATCCATGTGAGGGAACTCATTTCTCGGGTGTATTCTCGAGGCGAAAATGATTGCTTGTTAGATCCAAACCATATGGGGCCACCAAAATAATCAAAAAGGGGATTTCTCACACAACATAATGAAAGAATGATTAAGAATACTATCAAAAATTATGATATGACATCCCAGTCATAGTAGAGGGTCTGAGAAATGTGATCAGTTCATGATTCATCCACCTGGCAGCTTTGGGTGTAAATTTTTAAACATCACTTTTGAGACAAATTGGTAACAAACAAAGGATTCCTCGAATATTATTCTTTTTGGGGGAAAATTTTGGATGAGTGAGTAAGTGAATTGTATAAATACAATGAGCATACTCTTGCAAATGGTTGGGGTTTAAATTCTTATGAGAAAATTTGAGAAATCCCATCTTTCTGAGAGACCATTTGAGAAACCTGTTAATTTCTTGTGTTTTAGATTTTAATCATGTCAAGATGGTTACAAGTGTATAGCCATTGACAAGCTCTGAGATTGTTAAAGAAACTTTCCCCTGCTGATGAATTTGATAACTCTCTAATTAATTTGTGTTGGTCTTGGGAAAAATTACGTCTGCTATTATTTCAGAATGTCTTTCAAATAGTTTTTCTTCTTTCCATTACAATATCACATTAAAATATATCTGAATCACATAAGATCTCATACATGTGTTAGTATTTTGGCATTTGCAATTTCATTATGAGAATAACTTTCATCTAGTAAAGAAATAAACAATTTAAAATCATTTTACTTCCACTATGTTGATAAAGATTGTTTGTAAGCCTATGAGTGTATCTTAAGCGTGATGAACCAGGGGTTGTTAATGTTTAATTGATTCTTTAGCTTGAGTGTTTGTGTTGAATTCTCAAATATTGTGTGAAACTATGCGGATCTGGGCCTCCATTGATGCACACCTTCTGGTTGAAGGAATATTTTGTCTATTCTGAAGCATTCTGTCTGTTAGTTTTCCAATTGTTGTAAAGGTTCTCAAAGATTTGGAGAAATCAACTTCATATTGCTTTATTCCCCACCAAAATTTTCAAATAACCATGAATCCTACCTTAAGTACACCTTCCTGTGCTTTGTGTATCCACAAATGAACAAATTCTACTACCAAAATATATAGAAGTACGTAGTTTTTTAAGTGTCTTTAGTAACCTGAACCTTGTTTCGAAAAATATATCCATTCTTTAGAAGTGAAAACTCGTGAGAGTTAAATTGTGGTGTATTGATCATATTTTCTCAAGGTTTCCCCTGAAAATTGAGCAAAGAAGGATCTCTTCACATCCTTCACCAACGGAGGTTAAAAATGATCCTCTCACCTTGTTTGAAAGGCATGACCTAAAGTAGTAAGGATAGATCAAATCCTTAATGAGGGTGCTATCCATTCTTTAGAAGTGACAACTCATTGTTGTTAAATTGTGGTGTATTTATCATATTTTCTCAAGGTTCCCCTAAAATTGTGCAAATAAGGATCTCTTCACATCCTTCACCAACAAAGTTTACAAAACAGTCCTCTCACCCCGGTTGAAAGCCACAAACCAAAGTAGTGAGGATAGATCAAATCTTTAATGAAGGTGCTATCCATTTCTCCAATGCTTGAGTAACAAAGGGTCACCGAATTCCTCCTCCGGCTACAAAAAAATCATACCATGATTTTTCTATCTCTAAGTGTCTTGTTAAATCTATGACACTTCTCGGCTTCCAAGGGAGAATCAATTTGGATACCAACACTAGAATTGGAGTCATTTCTGGGGACTATTTGAACAAAGGTGTACACATACTGACCCTGATAATGTTTCTTACATGATCTAAGTGCAAATACGTTGTTTAAACATCATCCCGTGTTGAGATTTGTAAGAATTTTGTGAAGTTACGGTGTTCATGTGTGTAATATTTCAAGTTTCTAGTGGTCATTGCACTAAATCTATATCATCAATGATAAATACTAGTAAAGGACGGTCAGATTTGCTAAGATTTGTAGGAATTAAGTGTTGATAGATATTTGACAAGTCATTTATAGTGCATTTACACAACTAAGGTGAAAATCCTTAGTGGCGACTTCGTGTTGATTTAATTTTTAATAAATACCATGCCTTAACCCGTATTATGTTAAATATGTCACTAATCTTTGCAAAGTTGGAAGGAGGAAGATCTTTCTTCACTAAAGACCCTACCGTAAAGTTTTTTCCGAACTGGAAATAAAATTCAAAAGGAAAAGGAGTCTCCTGAAAATAGTTGGAGATCAGGAATCAAGAAAAGAGTTATCCATTATGAAAAGTGATCAACCTGTGGTTGAGGATTACCATTCTTCTTCAAGTGATTCTAAATTAGGTAATTCTCATATAGATTTGAATTCTCCTACTGGAGAGGGGTCTTCATTTGTGTCTGATAAGTGTGCTTCTAAGTTTGTCCCTATATTTTCCAAAGTATATAGGGTTTTCCATGAAACAGAGTCTTTAGAGGACATTCATTTTGAAAATTATACTCCTATGTTGTAAAGACCCCTTGTCCCTCATTGTTTTGTATCTCATGTAAGATAACCTCCTCAAAATAGTATGGCCCAACCTCCACCTGCACCTCCTTTTGTTGTGAATACTTTTGGTCCTATAAATTTTAGAGGTATGGCTGGATATACAAATATACTACCACAAGATGTTAGGAATAGATTGCCTAAATTTAAAGGGAATAATTTTATCACTCGCGATCAACATTTAAAACTTTTTGTCAATATGATGGAAGACTTTGAGATTGAATTTGAGGATGTGTACGTAAAATTGTTTATTCATAATCTTGAGGAGGATGCATGTGAATGGTATAAGTCTTTGCGAGATAACTCAAAAGATTCATGGACATAAATGAAAATTGCTTTTAGATTGCAATATGGGGATAAGACAGATCCCAGGTTTCTTTTGTTTGAATTTGAGAATATTAAGAAGAATCCTAATGAATATGTTCATGACTTCAATACAAGGTTTAATAAGACATTGAAAAGGTTACCTATAAACTTAAGGCCATGTCATGAATCTTGTTTGACAAAGTACTCTAATGCTTTTGACAAAAAGGCTACCTATTATTTAAGGGACAAAACCCAGAACTTTGAGGAAAGCCTTCACCATGGCTTTGCAGATTGAAAACAATATCAAAGTAGTTGGTAAGCCTCCTAAGAGGGAAGGTATCAAGTTGATCAATCCAGATAAGCCTCGGTTAAGTAAATATGTGGATCTAGAAGAGGTTGTAAAAACATTGGCCGGAGTTGTTAAGGAAATATCCTATAAACTAGCCAGAGTAGAGAAGGGGATTAGACAAGGTTCCCAAGGTCAACACAAGCCACAAGGTCAAGAAATATTTGTAAATCATCCTATAGGTGATCATATATCAGATGACAAGGGTAAAGGGCTCATGGGATCAAGAAATAGATAGCTCCAATCCCGGAAAACAGATTGGTGCCTAATCCTTTAACTGCCAGAGTTACTACCATGGAAGATGTCCATGATATGGAGTGGTGTGATAGATGTTTCTTTCCCCATTCCCCATGTGATGAAGAAAAATAATTTGAGGAATTTGATGATGATGAGACAGATGATGATGCATGTATGATGGATTGCTCTGCAAGTTCACAACAGGGAGCACCCTCAACTGAACTAATAAGTGCCAGAACTGCTGATGATTTTTGGCATTGCATTCACTGGGTATTACCTCTTCCTCCTACTCATACTTTTGAAATTGATACAAGATGTTTTTGAGTTTCCTAATAATGATTTTGAGTACTTAAGGGAACTAATGACTAAAATTTATGATAGATAAATTCCCTTAGAAGAGGACGAGACAGCAATGTTAATGAACGCTAGAGTTTCCCAAGAAAAAGAATATAACACAAGAAGCAAATTTGTAAAGGGGCAGGGCCTCGTGCCAAACCAAAAATTCTAGTGCTTACCAAGATCCCTAAGGAAACCCCCAAAAAGGATGGATCTAGTAGAGGTCTTGTTTCCCCCAAATAAAACTTGTGTTCCTCCCCATGCTCAGACTATGAAGACTCCCATATTATCAGATGAAATTCTAAACCTTCCTCCTAATACTACCTTACCCAAATATATTCCTTGTGACATAGCCCAAATCTTGAGTAAGATCAATATTACTATTCCTATTGTTAAATTTCTTAGAATCCCTGAGCATAAGAAGAGGGCATTTGAATATTTGGGGCTTAAGGAAGAAAAGATCACCTAGGGTAAAAATGTAAACAATGTAGAGGTTCCTCCTGCCATTGCAGAATTAGAAAAACCACAAGCATTGAGGAATTGGGTGAACCACCTGAGGTTTATTTGGGAACTTCTTTGGTTGAGTCTCAGTTGAATGTGGATCCATTTTTCACTACTCTGATTATTAAAGATAGGTTGTTACATAACTAGCATGTTTGACTCAGGAGCTTCATGTAATGTAATGCCTCTTGAGGTCATGAATGAGTTGAATATCAAAGTAACAACAACTTACACGAAATTTACTGCAATGGATTCAAGAGAGGTTCTAGTAGTTGGATGTGTCAAGGGTCTACTATTGAAATTGGCAACTTATCTAGGCAAGTACTTAACTATGAATGTAGTAATCGTGGATTGTCCTGCTAAGTGGGTAATGTTGTTATCCGTAAAATGGGCGGTTAGTGTGGGTGGAAGTGTGCAAATGGATATGTATTATGCAACTATACCAATTGAGGGCAGCCTTGTAAAGTTATATGGTGAAAATAAAATGTTATATCTCATTCAGACCCCAACAATGCTTCTTGTAAAGTATTGCACACAGATATTGATGTTGATAACTCGTGAGCTATGTTGTTTTCAAGGAGTATGAAATTGATCAATGTAGATATCCCGAGCGGTTAATTTTCCTAGGACTTTGATGTTTTATGCAACCTCGAGAGATGCTAAAACACTCAACCTAGGCACAAAGGATAAGCCTAAAAATGTGGTCGATAACAACTTGGATGGAAAAGAGAAACAATCATATGACCAGTTGCTAAAGACATATCAGAATCAAGCTTAGCATGGTCATATCTAGAATCAAAGGCACATGAAACATATCCTTAACTAATTTCTCAAAATCAAGGCATGCATCATTGTAAAGTGTATAGTCTTTTATTTTTTTCCTATTTTCGTGTTTTTCTATTTCGGTTTCTCCTAGTCCTTGGTGACCGTTTTTTAGTGGGTTTCTCGGTTCGTCTTGGGGTTTTGGTAATTGTCTTTCTACTCTGCAGCTTATTTTTGGCTTCATTGCCCAATGGATTTTTTTGTACTTAGTCTAATCTTTTGTTCTTGTGGAACTTGCTGAGAGTGCTCATCCCCGAGTCGAGCTAATGTTGGTGCTCGATCTGATCTCACCCCATTTGTTCTAAAAATTTCCCAATCTCCCTGGTTCGTCGTATTTTCTATCTCCCTGAATGGATGCATACCCGCTTTATCCTTACCAGGTGTTATTGTAAATCTTTCTTTGTGGTTGTGGATTGTTGTCGAGCCATGAATTATTTGCAAATTCTTTGTCCTTGAAGAAAAATTGAATTCTCGCGCAAATGGTGAAATTCCCCTAATTATTACTATTCGAAGGGCATGTTTCCCTTGTCAAAATTTATCTCTAACATCCGTAGGTACGTGTTCATTATTAATTGGTTACGGCCCAATGGATATTTTTGGTGAAACTTGTCACTTTAGTCACATTTGTAAAAATACCAAATTGGCCTTGCGGCCCGATAGTATATGATTGGTTATTCAGCAAACATGAAGCGGCAGGGGAAAAGTTATAATGACACGTGGCCATTTTTAAGGACAAAGGTGAAGGGGTGGATCGTTGGAACATTTTGAATTTTTTTGCCCTTTTATGAAAAAGGAGGAAAGTTATAAATTTGTTCGCAACCTCACAAGGGACAAAGTGATGTCACATGTTTGAGTTTGAAAATTCAAAGCAAGGAAGCGGGTCGGCGGAGCACTTTGGAGTTTTTAAGCTCTCGTTATCTCAATTTTGCCCCCGAGAAAAATTTTGACCCATGACCCCATGCAAGAAAAAATTAAGAAACGGCTCCATCGAGTGAATCTGTGATTCAAATCTAGCAAGCGCATTACAAAGGGACTCTAAAATGGAATTGCAGGGTTGGGAAGAGAAGACTATGTCGAAGAAGCCGAGGATCAAAGGGAAAAAGGAACGGTGAAGGCTCGAAGTCGTTGGGCTCAAATGACTCGAGCAGCCCCAAAATTGGATAAGTATGGAGGAGACAATGAAAGCTTCCAAGAGTTAAAATGACGCATTTCCAAGGATTGAATCCAAAAGGGAAACTCAAATAAGTGCTAATCCTCCATGGGTCAAGAGCCCCAAAAGTTACACCTATCATTGAAAAGTCTTCAACTCAAAATAAGGTGCCAAGTCTCCACATGACACACCTTTAAAGGAAAAATCTGAGCGGAGGCTCAAACTTGCACCAACACTCCACATAGCTAATGGTCAATAGAGGTCAAAAGGAGAGCAGACCCAAAATTGGTTAAGTATAGAGAACTCGCGGAAGCCGCCACGTGTCGGCTCGGTGTATCTTGAAAGGTAAATCCTAAGTGGGTCTCCTAATGAGTGTGAGGCTTCCACGTGTCCCAGTCCAAACAGGGGACAAAGTCACCGTTTAAATTAACTAAGTATAAGAGTGCCGAGAGGAAGCCTCCACATGTCTCGACGGCACAACACCAAGGTTGGGTTTGAAGTGCGGAGAATCAAATGAGCACCAACTCTCCACGTGTCTAGGGTCTAACAGAGTCAACAGAGGGAGACAAAGAGGGAAAAAAATTGACTAAGTATAGAGTCTCATGGATGGCTCCACGTGTTGCATGAACGCAATTTGAAAAGCACAACCCAAAAGATGATTCCCAAATGAGTGCCATCTCACCACATGTTCAGGGGATGAAAAAGTAAGATCGGTCGTTGAAAAGTCAAAGATCCCGTGGAGGATCCCATGTGTCAATCTGACGCTCCTTCAAAGGAAAAATCCTGAGTGGGTTTCTAAATCAGTACAGACCTTCCACATGTCCCAGGTCCAAAGAAAGGGATAGGGTCGGGGTTGAATAATCAAAGCGAGCGAGGCAAAGCCAGTGGAGGGTGCCAAGTGTTAGCATGACGCTAATTCAAGAGAAAAATTAAGGGAAGGTTTCCAAACAAGTGCCGCACTCCACGTGTCCCCAGCCGATATATGACCCCACCGAGAAAAAGACTTAGCCAAAACATGGGGAAACTAAGCTAGCCACGAAGATGCCAAGTGTCAAGACGGTGCTATTTCAAAGGTAAAATTTAGGCGGGTTTCCAAACAAGCACCAAGCCTCCATGTGTCCAGTGGTCGAATTTTTGGCCCACTAAGCAAAGGAACTCAAGGAAAATACAAAGGAGCTCAAAGAACTCATGGAAGCTGCCACACATCAATCCGGATATATTTCAAGAGAAAAGGAGGGAGCCATATCTCCAAGATGCGAGATACCGCCACGTGGACCCCGTATGAATAGATGTTAGTGCAAAATCACAAAGCACCCCCAAATGAGTTATGGATATGCTATTCTAAGGCAGATCATTTTGTGTTATTGCATAACATTGAACTTTCCACAAGGTGTGGGACCTTGCAAAAGTGGGAAAACTCTCTAGAAAAGGCTGGTTCCTCTTCCTAAACTACCTCGCCATGAGCTACTCCAATGCAGGAAAACTAAAACTAACCTAATCTAACCATTCAAAGGAAGCAAGGAGAGAGAAAGAAGGAAAAATAGAGCCTACACTAAAACGGTGATACACCAAAGAAAGGAAGCGAGATATTTTCTTGAGGAGAAATAAACAGAAAAAATGGAGATGAGGGAGGTCGGATAGAAGTAACACAAACTTTATATTCAAATTCACTATTAAACTCCATGAAACACAACATCCCGCACTGCGCAAATGTGAAATACATGCATAGAAAAACAAATCGGAAGGGAGAGGCATGGAGAAACAACAAAATTATGCAAAGGGTTGAAGAAAACCACAAAAAGACATTTTTATTGCTTTAGAAGGTGCATGAGAACATTACATTTCTGGAATAGAGGCACAAATACATTTTCCGAGGCATAAGAGAAGGTCCATCGCTTCAAAATGACATTGAGAAACAAATTTGACAGAGTTTCTCTATGCGTAGAATGTCTCTCCTTTTCAAAACGAGAAGTGTTACATTATATAGAAAGAATAAGAGAGAGGGAAGAGGGAAAAAAATTGAATCTGTTTCAACCACCCCAGATACGCATTGAATCCTACCTTGAAGATTTAAATGCCATCTCGTAAATCCACCCACAATATGTTGTTTTTGGTTCCCAAAGGATTGAATCGAATTAGATCCGTAGTTGAAGAGCAAGAAGATCCTACATTAAAGGCCCGAATATGTATTCTCCATTTTTCACCTACCAGGGCCCGAAAAAATGAATTTTTATCTTTTCATCATGTAGAGGACATCGAGACATTTCCAACAGTGTCATATTTGCAATATTTCGAGCCCTAAGTCGAAAGATATGACCCTTTCTGAGATTGGACACATGGAGGCACCACACTTACTTGAAAGTCCGGCTCAAAGTTTGCCTTTGGAGGAGCATCGAGTTGACACTTGTTAGCCTCCGAAGATCCTTAGAACTTTCAACGACACCTCTTTTTTATTTTAGAGCCTACTGTAGTCTCATTAAATATATTTAAGACACAGATTCACGTGACATAGCCGTTTCTTCTCTTTCTTCTTGCACAGGGTCATTTAAACTTTCGCAGGCCCCGAAATTCCATTATAGAGTCCCTCTGCAACTAGTTTGTAGGATTTAAACATGTTTTCTATGATTCTTTCCATGTGGGGTCGTGGCTGATCCAATATTTTTCCCGGGGTGAAATATGGATAGCACAGACTCTTAAAATATTGCGCCCAAGAACCCGAATATTCAAATGGCCATATCTTTTGTTTGGAAACTCCGATTTGGGTGGTAGAAGACTATTTGGAAACTTCTCGACATCGTCTACACCATGAAAAAATAAAATATAATTCTTTGCAAGCTCGTAGGTGAAAAATGGGAAAACATCTTTCAGGCCATTAATGCTGAATTTGATTTCTTCAACTGTTAGATCTGATTCAATTTGATCCACCGGGGAACCAGAAACGAGAGATTGTGGGAAAATCCACAGCAGGCATTAAGGGATGGTGGTTGATATTTCAGAGTAGGATTCAATGCACCATAAGGGTGGTTGGAGTAGGATTTAAATTCTTCCCTCCTCTCTCTACTATTTCTTCTATATATTGTACAAGATGGGCATATTTAAAAAGTTGTTGGTCATTGTTTCTCCTTTGCTCCCCTCTCTCTTTCTTCCTTAGGGTAGAATGCGGAGTCTAAGCCTCCTCCCATGGCTTTGTAATGGAATTTTATTGTCTCTTTCTCACTAATGATGTACCGTGTAACATTTTGGTGCAATAAAATCTCTTTCGTGATGCATTTGTCCATCCTTGGCTTGTTTTGTTCTCTCTTCTTACCTCTCATCCTTGTTGGGTATACTGTGTATAGTCTGCAGTTTGTTGAAGGTTCTCAGAGCTATGATTAATGGGTTTTGAAGCGGTGTTCCATGTGAAATCCATCTCTCTGCACTAACAGCTCCATTTTCAAATGATGTAAAGTTATGAAATAATCTGCAGATCCGTTGGGGCCCACATCAAAGGTTGAAGCGGGAAGGCTGGTCGCTGGATCATTTTGAAGTTTTTTGGCCCACTTCAACTCAAGTTTTTCCATGTGGAGAGCCTAGCTCATTTTAGGATCCACCTCTGGGTCCTACCTTCAGCTTACACCAAGGAGACATGTAGAGGTTTCTGTTGGATCCTCTCAATACTTAGACTTCTTAAGCAACTTTCTAAGGCCTGAGACACATGGAGAGCCCATGCTTGTTTGGGATCTCTTATTTTTGGCACCACATCAAAAATGTACCGAAGAGACACATGGAGGTTTCCGTTGGCTCCTCTTTTTACTAAGAATTTTTCAATGGCCAAGGTCACGTGGAGAGCTTACGCTTCGTTTGATGTCTCACCTCTACATATTTGAAGTTGCATTGAACAAACACGTGGAAGCTTCCACTGGACCTTCCCATACTTTGAATTTTCAGTAGCTGGTGCAAATCTCTAGGGTTCTCAAGATGTGGAAGGCTGCGCTCGTTTGGGAACCAACCTCTGGACTTCATCTTTGAAGTTGTGCCAAGGAAACATGTGGAGGTTTCCGCCGGCTCTCTTTGACTTGGTGACTTGAACTCCTGGGGTAGATATATGATATAGTCCATGCGGGGAACTCATTTCGAGGGGCACAAATGCGGTATCCATGCGAGGGCACTCATATCTTACGGTGTATTCTAAAGCGTGAAAATGATTTCTTTTCGATCCAACCATATGGAGCCACCTGAAAATGATCAAAAAGGGGATTTCTCACACAACAGAATGAAAGAATGATTAAGAATACTATCAAAAATTATGATATGACATCCTAGTCATAGTAGAGGGTCTGAGAAATGTGATCAGTTCATGAGTCATCCACCTGGCAGCTTTGGGTGTAAATTTGTTAAACATCACTTTCTGAGACAAATTGGTAACAAAAAAAGGATTCCTCAAATATTCTTCTTTTTGGGGGGAAAATTTGGGATGAGAATACTCTTGTAAATGGTCGGGGTTAAATTTTTACGAGAAAATTTGAGAAAGCCCATCTTCCTGAGAGACCATCTCGAGAAACCTATTAATTTCTTGCGTTTTAAATTGTAATCACGTCAAGATGGTTATAAGTGTGCAGCCATTGACAAGCTCTGAGATTGTTAGAGAAACTTTCCCCTACTGATGAATCTAATAAATCTCGAATTAATTTGTGTTGATCTTGGGAAAAATTGTGTCTACTTTTATTTCATAATGTCTTTCAAATAGTTTTTCTTGTTCCTATTGCAATCTTATATTAAAATCTCTCTGAATCACACAAGATCTTGTCCATGTGTTAGTATTTTGGCATTTGCAATTTCATTATGAGAAGAGCTTTCATTTGGTAATGAAATAAAAAATTTAAAATCATTTTACTTCCACTATGTTGATAAAGATTGTTTGTAAGCCTATGAGTGTATCTTAGGCGTGATGAACTAGGGGTTGTTAATGTTTAATTGATTCTTTAGCTCGAGCCTTCGTGTTTAATTATCAAGATTGTTTTAAACCATGTGGATCTGGGCCTCCATTGACACAAACCTTCTGGTTGAAGGAATATTTTGGCTATTCTGAAGCATTCTATCTGTTAGTTTTCCAATTGTTGTAAAGGTTCTCAAAGATCTGGTGAAATCAACTTCATCTTGCTTAATTTCCCACCAAAAATTTCAAATAACCATGAATCCTACCCGAGTACCCCTCGCTTGTGTTGTGTATCCACAAATGAACAAATTATACTACTAAAATATACAGTAAGCAAGCAGGTTTTAAGTGTCTTTAGTAACTTGAACCTTGCCACGTAAAATGTCTCCATTCTTTAGAAGTGACAACTCATGAGAGTTAAATTGTGTTATATTGATCATATTTTCTCAAGGTTCCCTTAAAAATTGTGCAAATAAGGATCTCTTCACATCCTTCATGAAAAAGTTTACAAAACGGGTCCTCTCACCTTGTTGCAAGCTCCAAGTCATGGCTAGGATAATTAAGTTCATAATCCTTGAGATTACATCACACAAAAGAAATAACATGACAATCATGTATGAAAGATTCTCCTAGACCCTCTAATAAAGCATTGGTGTAAACAAAAAACTCTCCAGTTGGATCTGGAACTACTAAGATAGGTTCCATTGTTAGTCACTCCTTCAAGAACTATTAATCTTGTTCACACTTTCCCGATCATTTAAATTTATTTCCTTTTCACTGAAGAGAGGTAATAGGATGCAAAATCCTAGAAAAATCTTATACAAACCTGTAGTAATACTCTACTAATCTAATGAAACTCCTCACCTCTATCATTGATGTAGGCACTATAAAATCAAGAATGGATCAAATCTAAGAGGAATCTACCGAGATACCCTCACTTGAAGTGATGTGACACAAGTAGTGAATCTATGGCTGAAAGAAACTACACTTCTCTAGGTTCCCAAAAATCTTTTGATCTCTCAAAACCTATAGTACATGTCTTAAATGATCCTCATGTTCATCCTTAGAATAATAATATATCAATATATAATCTAGAAACACTAAGAAAAAATGGTCCAAAAAGGTCCTGAAAACCCTATCCACAAGGTTCATGAAAATGGTTGGGTTATTAGTCAAACCAAAAGGTACAATCGTGAACACATAATGCCCATAATGAGTGTGGAAATTGGTTTTGTGAATATCTACATCTACAATGTGTAACCGATGATATCCTAATATGAGATCAATCTTAGAGAACACTTTGTCTCCCCTCATCATAACAAATAAGTCGTGAATCCTCGGAATTAGATAATGGTTCTTAATTGTGACCTTATTACGCTATCTAAAATCAACAAAAAGCCCGAGAGAATCATCCTTCTTCACAAAAATAGCAGGCATCCCGCATGGAGAAACAATAGGATGAATAAGGCCCTTCTCCAACAACTCCTCTAGCCGAATCTTGATCTCATGAAGCTCTGGAGCGTGATTGGATAAGGTGCCCTAGAAACTATTGTTTCTCCTAGGAATAGATATATAGTTAAATCCACCTCTCTATGGGGTGGTAGAGTACGAAGCTCACTCGAAAACAAATATGTAAACTCCTTAATACTACATGCTCATCAAGAGGTGAGTGGTTTGGACTAATCTCGATCAATCACTAATTTTTATCACAAACAACTTATATCCCTTGTGCATGCTCCATTTGATTTTATCTCCCGAGATCATATGCTAGGAGATAAGACTCTACATTTTGGAGATAAAACATGAGTTCCCAAGGTCATCTTGAAACTCAATGATATTTCCTCTAAAGTCTACTTTTTCCTGATTAGACTCAAGCCAATCCATGCCCAAAAAACCTCGTATGATCTAAGGTAGTGGATAATTCTCCCAAATCGAGTATATAACTCTCCACGTAGGGATCCACTACGACTTTTTCCGAGAGGCCAACTAATCGTGCCAACTATCTCGGTTGGCTAGCCACCACTAGCCCATACTGGTCTACTATAGATGGTGATATAAATCAATGTGATGCTCCTGAATCAAAAAGAAATGAGACATAAATACCCCTAATAGTACCTATCGTCTCGATAATCATGTCCTAATGCTCATCCTCACAGCTTATCTCTTGCTACGTAGACACGATGAGTGCGTCCTACATCTATCACTACCTTTTTGGAGATAAGATCTCTCTATTTATTAATGGTTGTAGGTTTATGTGGACACATACGTATATAGTGATCAAGGGACTCACAAATGAAACATCCTACTCTACATCTCTTAGAGAGGGTCCCTCCTATACTATGATGTACCAAACATGTTGGCCCTACCCTAGAAAACTATTGAGTATGGGTTGGATGTACCTGCTAAGTACCTTGTCTCCTTTATCTACCCACATAAAAACCTCCTCGAAATTTGACTCTCTCGCATACTTTGTGTTTTCCTAGACTTATGCTTTGTTGGTGTGCATGGTGTTGTGACTATTGTTGTGTGTGTTGTTGAGGTCTTGAGACCGACTATGGAGCCTTGAACCCTCATCTAGGGAGTGGTACAATACCACGTGATCTCCGATCCTGAAATGACTACATATTCTCCTAAACTTACCTCTATTCCTATCTTTATGTTCTTGGGACGTGTTATTGTTCTCATCATCTAGGTAGGCCCCTTATCTACAACTTTCCCAAGTGTAGGAGGAGATATCGACTAGTGGAAATAACTATATCTCCATTCAGTCCCGAATGAACCTTTTGAATTGTAATGTTTTATCCTGTAGATAATCCAAATACTATAGTAAATCAAGAAATCGAAACTCCTATTGTGCAATCATACCCGAACACTATCGGAGATCATGGAACTCATTAATCTTCTTCGAACAAAATGCTCACCATACCACGATCTCGAGTAAAATGGAGTTTTATCTCATCATTCCTCCACCATATGCCTGCTGCACCATGGAGGAGGTTTATCACAAACTTAGCCTTGACAGCTCTCTCATACGAGTATAATCCAAAGTAATTATCAAGGCCGAGGATCCTTACCCACACTACATGTATCTCTATCCTAACGCGATGCCCAATCATCTCCATATCTAGTAAATGTGGTCATCCTCCATGTAGTGGTTCCTCAATGCTTGTGAGAGTGACTATGACAAAGAGAAGCCACCCTATCATGGTGAATGGAAAGACTAAGGGACCTATACTATCTTAGAGTTTCCTGATTATGCAACTCTAAATGAGTGCCCTTATCCAGCACCATATCCTCTCTAGGATGATTAATCTCCTCTCCTAGCTACAACCGTGAAGGAAGACACTATTGCAAGACCACTTTAATTTCTTTTTATTAATTTTTTTATAACCAAAGGGCTCTTAAAACGTTTACCTATATTAATATGTGTGTGTGTGTGTGTGTGTACATTTGAGCCTAGAGGGGGTAGTAAAAATATCAACCTTTTCAATGTATTTCAACAGATTTGATTATATTTTTGAAAATAGGGGATGAAATATTAGCGTGCCCACACACACACACATGTATATATGATTGAATAATATATCAATGATTTGAAGTGATTTTTTTAAAAATTTGGCGTGAATTTTTATAGAAATACTAAGAAATGGGATCCACCATGTAGTCTATGTATGATTAAAAATCCATTTTTATTTTCAAAGTAGAACCAATCATAAAGAATATAATGGTGTAATAGTTTTCAAGAGAAAATAATAAATTAAAATCCTTCACCCTCTTGCACAAATTGCAAGAGATTTAAATAAAAATGCTATACACTTTTTTTGAAATAAAAGAACATTTTCATATATTATTCAACATTGTAAGGGAGAGATGAAGTGGTATTTTCTAACATATTTCTCAAACCAGACTTCTAAAGAACTCCCTTTCCAAATTACAAATTCATTCCAACTTCATATAAAACCCAGTTACAACATACACCTAATACAAAGAAATATGAGTTTCTAATTTGTGTAGAAATGAGCCTACTATACTATGGGTTCCAAGTTAAACTTGATGAGGGAAAAGGTTAAAATTAAATGATTATTTTAGGAGTTTAAAAGGAACTAAAATATCCCATCACTATACATTTATTTCAAACATAAGCTGATAATCACAACAACTAAATATGCATTTCCTATTTCCCTCACCCTTGCAAGTAGGCTATTCATTTGAGAGCATGATGAACGAAGAAGTGTGAGATATTTTATTTCAATACAATAAACAAAACCAAAGAGAAATGATAAAAAAACTATTGTGCTCAACATACATTCATTCCTTCGATATTTCATTTCAAAATTGATGGTCACGTTATTCCCTTCATTTAATTAACTCATGGTTGATGTCATAATCAAACTAGGGTGTGTCTGAACCTATATGCAACAAGAAGAATCTTAGTGAACTAGTAATTGATTGTAGATATTTATCATTTATATTTTTATTGGGGGGTTTTAAAGTGTCTTTAAGATTTCCCAGTCAAATCCTTGTTAAAGCTAACCTATAAGAAACTTGCTGAAATAACCACACATTGCTGAAAATGAACGAATCTTGCAGAATTGAAAAAATGCTTTGGAAATAAACATACTTTGCAGAATGAAACAAATTGCTGGAAATAAATACACTTTGTAAAATGGAACACACTCTGCTGAAATAAACACACTTTCCAAAGATTTTCTAAAATGATTTTAAGGAAATAGAAACGTACACTAAAATACCTGCAAGGATGATAAATAACTTATGTAACAAATTTTAATTTAAGAATCAAAAGTACATATAGAACGTTTAATTAACAGTGATTTACAAAAATTTCTTGAAGATATATATACCAATAAATAAGGGATCATGTTTCTTGGAGGAGTGGGTCCTTGCTCCACCTTGATTAAGGAGTTAACAAAGTATGATACTCTCAAAATGACATGGCTATCTTATTATTGAATTGTTCTATCTTACAAAATTTAACTGTGTATATGTTTGTATCTCTATATAATCCTCTTTTATCTATCTTCAATTATTTATATATATTTCTTCATCCAAAGATGAATTTACAATCATGAGAGTTCAATAATTGTTTATCCACCTATAGGTTATAACGAAACCAAATAGTGCCCAAAGTAGATATGAAATATAGAAAACTAGCTAGTCATATAGTTATTAGTCTTACATACATATTTATGGAGTGTGAAGAACCGAAAAATTGTTTGTATGTTCTTGATTGGAGGATCCATTAATTGCTCCATAACCAGATTTTGATAGCTTAAAATTATTCCAATTGATTCTAGAACATTGGAAAAGTTCCAGAACCAAAGGGAAAGCTTCCCAAACTGATTGCAAAATTTCCGAAGCTAATTGCTAGAATTTTTGAACTAAGTGATAGAGTTCCGAAGCTAAGTGATAGAGTTATGGAGCTAAGTATTGGATTTCTGGAGCTAAGTGTTGGAGTTCCGGAACTAAGCCGCATTCTATCCAATTTTCTCAAAAAGGTGTCGGTTCCTTGAATGTTCGCTTATTTGACCAAATATGACCTCGCTCATTAAGAACTTACTTTTCGCACATTTTGTTA
Organism: Taxus wallichiana var. yunnanensis; assembly: GCA_018340775.1. Lineage (NCBI taxonomy): Eukaryota > Viridiplantae > Streptophyta > Pinopsida > Cupressales > Taxaceae > Taxus > Taxus wallichiana. The sequence goes on from CM031238.1 coordinate 650,807,191, forward strand.
GGAATTATGGAGTTTTTAGACATTAAAACTAAATCAAACAAAAGACATAAAATTACATCTTAATTTATATTAGATCAAACAAAAGACACGAAATGCAAATCAAACTTAATTAAAAGGAGAGTAAAATGAGATTGTTCATTGCACATTGATGAGACATATTTTGGCCTTATCATCTCCCACACACTTACTTCTTTGTAAATTATCTTACAAACTCTATTCTTCAAAATTGGGATTGTGAATTTTGCATTCCAACCGATCGCAAAGGTCAAATGGTTGAAACCGAATGTCTCAATGATTTTTCTCGAAGTGTTGTATAATTATCCTTCCTCTAGCTTTTTCTGTCAATCCTCAAAGTCAGTGGGATCCTGAAGTTCTCTATTCTTCCATGGAGACATGGGTGTAAGAAGGAGAGGAGGCCTTGTTCTAATTTGCATCCACAAACCATTACGTTTTTCACCAATTTGACAAATGAGTGTACACAAAGTTCTAGCCCTTTCCAGACTCCATATTAAATTTGTGGGAGATGTCACTTCTCTTCATCTTAATGCTACGGTGAGGAATTCCCATCTCTTTAGGCATTCATCATAAATGTCCTCAACGTTTTTCTCTTCATAAGAGGTGAAGGAATCAATACTTTTTTGTAGGTTGGCAATATAATGTACCTTAAATCAGCTCAAAGGCATGTGATTTGAAATGTATGAAAAATACAGATGGTTTTCCATAATGAGTACTCATACACGGCATAGGAACTAGCCTTTATTAAATGTTCATGATCCCTTTCTTTCCAATCTATCTCATTTTGAAGCACATATACAAATGCATTAAGTTGGATTTACCCCATATATAGATTAATCATGAAGCATGTGTTCTTTTCTAACATAAAGTTGCAGAGATAAAATTTGTAGAGAAGATTTTTCTGCTCTGCACTGGCTAAGGAGTATGTTGTCATGAATTCTACTTCATCCTTCACTTCATGTGGAAGGCCACATGAAATCCTTGATAGTTTCCAATGGATAAATTTCTCTTCTAGAAAGACATTGTATGCAAGAAAAAGTATTTACATGTGAGTAATTTTTCACTCATTATACAGACCATATGTATTTTTTCCAAACATTTAAATTTTTTCTTCCTCCATTTTATAGAATTTTCTTCCCATTCTTCCCTTTCCTTCTTCTCCTCTTCCATTTGGCTTCTTAGTTCCTGATTTGATATTTTGAACTCATTAAGCTTTCTGCAGGTATCATCCCATAATTGCTTGAGTGGCAAGAAGTCAACTTTGTTTGTACAATTTGATCCCCGAGGATATTTTTGTCATAACACTTTGTTCACTAGCTAATTGCAATTATTTTTCTTTTTCCACCATTTGATTCTCTACTAATGTCAATTATTCATTCTTATCTATGAGTTGAGTTTTAGTTTTTCAATGAGCATTTCTCTATGCTCCAATTCATGTTTTAGGAAGTTTAATTCCTCATATTTCTCCCTAATAATAAGTTTTGCTCTAGTCAAGAATAAATCTTGCCTAAATTGTTGTTTTTATTTTTATTATGGGAGTTCCTTAGGAACGAGAATTGTTATTCCACCAAAGGGGATTTCCTTTTAGTTTCAGATGAAAATTCTTCTTCTTCCTCATGTGACAATATTGCTTTAGTCACCCATCTCTTGAAAAGCATGCTCTTCCAATATTTCATCTTCTTTCTCCAACTCCTTAGTTTGACTTTGTAGAGGAGGAGAAATTACCATGCTACAAATAATATCGTAGCTTATTTCTCTAAACCCTCTTCTACTTCAATATTCCCTAGAGTTTCCCTAGACTTATTATAAATTTCTTTCCTTTTAGTAGCTTCAACATTTTTAGAAGTGGGCTTACTCCTTGAAATTCTTCTAATTTTTTTCATGGCCCAACATTTTTAGAAGTGGGCTTACTCCTTGAACTTCTTCTATCATTGTCAAATACAGTATTAGTTCTTTTGGTATTGTTGTAGGGAAGGAGTTTCTTTTAAAGAAATGGTATATTTTGCAGCTTTGATCATCCTTTCAGACCTCCTCCTCTTTGGTATTTTAACCCCACTTATTTCCTTCTTTTTTTCATAAGGGGGATTAATTTTTAAATTAATTTTAGGAGAGAAAGAGGTTGGTATTCCCCTTCTGATAATATTAGGAGTTTTTCTAAAATTATGGAGGAATTTTTCCCATTCTTCTTCTCCATTTTTTTAGAGAGAAAATGATACCGATGGACCGGATGGAATAATCCATGGTCCCTAATCATCCCTACACCCCAAAAATTTCTATGAGCCATTTTGTAGATGGAATCAAAGAGGAAAATAGGAAGGTTTACTATATAATCCTATTTTGTTGCCCCATACCTAAGATATATCAACATTTTAAGGACCTCCCTTCCAAAAATCCCATATTGGCCATCGCATGTTAGGTACTTTATTACCCGTAATGCTACTCTATCAATGTTTTTGGGTAGGCTATCTCTTTTGACCCCCTTTATGATCTTCTTAGTATTATAAATGTATTGGGGTTTAGATTCACCCTCTTGCCTTAAGGTTTCTACTAATTATTTTAGGGTTCCTATTGACAAATTTCTCCCCTTAGGAAAAATTAATAAAATACCCCCGCACGTAAGAAAATTGAAGATTCAGATTCACCATGCGAGCCACATTTGAAAACTAGCAATCAGGTTACAAACAAGTGCAACAATGGCAACTCGTAATGATTCAACCTAAGCAAAGTAACGAACTCGTGGAAGGCACTACGTGTCACTCGACACAATTCCAAGAGTGAGAGTGAACAATGAACATCAAGTCCCCACATGAATTCCACATAGAGTCAACGACGAGGGACCCGCCAAGGAAGCACATATAAATTGTTCACTCGAGGCCTTAATCGGCTAAGTATTGAATGGCTAGAGGAAACCTCCATGTGTCTCAACAAAGACAACGTGAATGGTGTAACAGAGGAGGATTTCCTAAACAAGCACTGCACCCTCCACGTGGTCCAATCCCAAAAAGTTGAACTTGTTTTTGAAAATTCTACGACTGACAGAGACGATGCCACGTGTCTCATCGGCACACCCTCAAGGGTCAAATCTAAGAGCGGTCCCCAAATGAGCGCACCACCACGTAGTTAGGGACCGAGAAAAGAAGCATGCCCAATCAGCTAAGTATAACATGGTCGGTGAAATCCAAATGAGTGCCAACCCTTCACGTGTCCCGTGTCCAAACAAGGGACAATGAGTGTTGAAAAGTCCAAGGAAATGGAACAGGGACAACAAAATCCTCCACGTGTCATCTTAGCACAACTTTAGAGTTAAAATTTAGAGGCAGTCTCCAAACAAGTGCGTAATCACCGTGTTGTCGAAAGTGTAAAAGGGGGAAGAATAGACCATTGAATCGGATAAATAGAGGAGAACCAAAGTGGAAATCCCCACGTGTCCCTTCGGTGCTTGTTTAGGGGTAAATCCAAAAACAAGTCCCAAATATGCGCCGAGCCTCAACATGTCTAGGGTTGGACATAACACCCGCCAATCAGAAGGGACTTAGGAAGAATACAAAGGAAATGACAGAGCCCACGAAGCCGCCACATGTCATTTTGGCACCATTTTAGTAGTGAAAGGAGGTTTTAAATCTAAATAATGTGTGGGCTCCATGTAGATCTCAAGGGGCGTGACTCAAAATCCAAAGTATATTTGGGAAAAGATTCGACGAATCTAAGATCCGCCAAGAATTTTAAATGCTTAGATCTTAGAAGATTGTGAGAGCCCATGTTGGGAGACTCGACTTTGATCCCTAGATGACCTTGACTATAACTGGAGTAAATATAGGCCACCATTCTTGAGGCTGTCACATTTTTGTACCCACTGTCGTAATGAGGTATTTCTCACCCAATAAGAAACAATAATGAAGGTGTGGGTTGTGTCATCGACCCATTACTTTCACAAGTGGTTTCAATGCATCTCTAGGGTGGTTGAACAAGATTTCAGATTTCTTCTACCTCCTCTCATTTCTTCCTATATATTGTAAGGAGGTGCATCTTACTAAGGGTTGGAGCTTTTTTTGCTCTCTGCACCTTCCCTTTTCTCTTTCCCCGTAAGTGGATTTGTGGAGTCCAAGCCTCCCATTCAAGTTGTAATGTAATCTTGCCTCTTGACCATTGTAGTGTATTGTATCAATTCTGGAGCAATAATTCTTGTCTATGGATGATTTTCAACACTCCTAGTGTTCATTGGATTCATCCGAACTCTCATTGCAATTCTGGTTATTTGTGCATGGTGATTGCATTGCATCTTTATGGTTTGTGTTTATTACAAAGAAGGTGTTTCAACATTCCTTTGGTGCATCACCCTTGTTAGTTTAGGTTTTATTTCTTGCATTTCCTTAAACCTATATCCTTGGTAAGTTAGAATAGGTTTGAGAGTAGATCCTCTGCAATATAAATGTGTACACTGAACAGAGGAAAAAGAACCGGCCTTCATCCAGAGAGATTTCTCGATTCACAAAGTCCCACACTTTGAGAGAAGCTCCATGTTATGCAATCATACTTATAGTCTCAACCCATCGAGTTGTAGACATTCGTGGGATGCTTTGTGATTCGCATCAACAATTTTGGCATGCCCGGTTGGACAAGAAGTCATATTTCCATTTTATCAAGATTGGGTGTGTGTCTTGGTAAACTTCTAGCCTTTGGAGGCTTTAGAACAACACATCTGGTGAATCCGTCACTCAAATACAAGTGGTTTCAGCAGCCCAAGCTTATCAAGTTTATGAGAAGAATACAAACAAGGTTAAGAACTAGAGAAGAGGGGCTATTTTTCTATCTGCATTTATCCCCAGATAGAGAAAGAAGAGGGAGAACAGCCCAAAGGCCTCCATCTCCACCAAGCGGGGTATTCTCAATGCCTCCACCTAGTAAGCCTTTCATTCAATCAACTAGATTCCTACGACCAATCAGGATCGCATAGCCCAACCCCTATGTCAACTTCATTGGCCATAGCCCACTGGATCTCAATGCACAAAATCTAGTTCCAGTTGCACCATTGAAGAGCATTCCATATTTCACTGGAGGGAAACAAATTACTCCCAGTGACCATGTTAAAGAAGACATTGCAAATTTTTGTGTAATTCATGAGATTGGTGAAATGGAAATTGCTGTTAAGTTATTGACATCCTCCTTTAAAGGTAAAGCTTTGCAATGGTTTTGGAGTCTAACAACAGGGTCTATCCATAATTGGGATCATCTCTACACGACCCTTCATAACCAATTTGGAGAAAAAGGGGACAATCTATCCTCGCTAGAACAACTGAAAACCATCAAAAGTGCTCCTAATGAACAACTAACGGACTTCAACTTCAGATTTTATAGGACGTCGGATAGGATTCTAGTGGCCTTTTCTATATTTTCTTAAAGCTTTAAATTCTGATATTGCCATGTTGATTAAATAAATGGGAGGTGTAAATATACCCGCAGCCTATAACATTGCTATTAGAGCTGAAAATTGTTTAATTCAGGCTGGTAAACTTGCACCTAGGCTGCCTATGCCTCTATATCCAGAACTAGGAGCTCCTACAACTAGCCAAATACTAGAGTTGAATCCCATCCCAACCCCTAGGAATCAAAGCAATAGTGAGGCTTCTACTTCTTCAAGCACCTCAAAAGAGCTACAAGAGGTTATGAAGCAACTGTAGAACCTAGGAAATGAGCTAGTGACTATCAAGAGACAACAAGCTCAAAGTTCTAGGCCATATCAACCTCTAAATCAATATCAAGCTAGACCCCATACCAGCAAAATAGACTACCAGCTTAGGCTAGAAATCAAAATCAGAGCCAAGGACAACCTCAAGCTGCTAGGCCATTCCAACCATATGATCCAAATGCGGTTTCAACATCGAGGGCCTTGGTTCCAACACAAAACAACATGGCTCAGAATATGACTGGTGTTTCCCATGTAATCAACCTCATAATCAGTCAATGTGTTTTAATGGTGCCTTGAATCAAGCTCTTATGGTAACAGCGGTGGGTGTAGAGAAAGGGACCAACCAAAAAGGAAATAATTAGCAGGAATCAACTCAAAGCAAGGAGAGCCTCCGAATGAGACCACACTCATCAATTGGTAGGTTGAAGATTTTTGTGGTGTAAACCAGACCCCTTCTCAAAGTGTAGAGGCCGATACTTGGTCCAAGAGAAGAAATATTGGAGAAATTCAATAATCAAATTAAAATGATCCACAACCCTCTATTTCTCCACAAGGTGTTAGCAATCAAAGTGCAACTATTAATGTGCAGGGTCATCCCAAACCACTTTTAGACCAATGAAGTGCTAAGTTTAACAACCCATGTGAAAGAGAAGAATGTGCAAAGAAAGAGGCAAAGAAAGAGATAACTCATCTCCATTCAACATCATTGAGAAGATGAAGAAAAAAAATGTAAACAACTCAATGTGGGTGTCATTAGCTATCCTAGGACAAAGAGATGTATTACAAGCTACTATGATAAAATGGTCAACATCAAATCAACCACCTAATACACAAGACAAGATAAATACCAATGCAGCTCAACAAGGATCATTAGATTAAGGAGGCCATCAAGGTAAGAATATAAATCCCCCTCCATTCTATATTTCATGGATCATTGGGGACAAATTGATACATAATTGCATGATCGATTCAGAGCAAGTAGCTCACTCATGCTTTGAAACAAATAGTAGATCAGTTAGGCTTTCAATATGAAGTCATCTCCAAAGGCGTAGTGCAATTGGATGGAACAATAGTAACAATAGTTGGAGTAATCAAATATTTAAGCCTCACATTACATGCATGTCCCAATGTAACAGTCTTTGTTTTCGAGAAAATGTGCAACAAGGAAATTGAAAGTTTCCAAGCACGACAACTATACCCCTATGGAAAATTTTCATTCCTAGGCACCCCAGGTCAAATCCATTAGTCTGATCATCCCTATTTGATGTCAAAATTTTCCCTAGGTGATTTAGTAAAGTGCACTCATTCCACCTAGGTGATTTTAGGAGTTCTAAAAGATGCTATCGATAGTATTGGGAAGGGCTATCACCGGCCTTCCCAGACTAGATTCAACCCCACTGGAAGAACAGAAGAGAAAAATAAACATGGAGGCTAATGAAAGACATTAGAACATCATGGAAATTATTTTTAAGGCTTTGGGAAGTTTTGAAATACTTGGAGCATTCTCGAGTGAAAGCAGGGTTCAAAAAGCCTAGGCGCTTCATAGGCCTAAAACAATTGTTGGGCTTGAAGAAGATTAAGGAGCTTCGGATGGAGTTAGAAGTAAAAAAACATCTTTGGAAAGAGGATTCCAAGACCTACATTATGGTGAAATAATTTTTTTCACAACACCTTGGCATATATGATTGGTAGGTAGTTTTTCTCAAGCACAAATGGAGTCCCAGATCAAAACTCTAATTTTTCAGGGATCATATGGAAGAATCAGGACATTATACCCCATAATTGGATTAAAAATTCCATTTCCATTCAGGATCATATAAAATTTCACCAAGAAATTCCACTGGGAGCTCAAGTTATCTTCATTCCAAGTTACCCTCTCAAAGGTAGTTTAGGACTTAATCATTTTTTCGAGAGGACACATGTTAGCACCAGGAGCTTGGTGGGATTTCATGTCCCCGACATCCCTGAGGTTAGGTACATCAACCCTTGTAAAATGATTCCAGCCCCCATGTGACCTCTTGGACCCTCATATAACCTCTAGACTTGACTGTTTAGCTCCCAGGTGCTTATTTGGAGCATGCATTCCCTGCCGTTGGATCGGGTGCCACGTGTCACCTCCAAAACCACCGTGGAATTTGATGTCTCTTATGCACCTAAGGTGGGGGACATCAGACCTAAAAAAATGTGCCCAACCCCTATGGGGAGTCATTTGGACACCCACATGATCGAGTTTTAGCCCCTAGGTGTAGTTTTGGAGCATCCATTCCCTGCCGTTGGATCGGGTGCCATGTGTCACCTCCAGGACCACCGTGGAAACTGATGTCCCTTATGTACCTAAGGTGGGGGACATCAGACATGGAAAAATGTTCCTAGACCCTATGGGGAGTCATTTTGACACCCACATGATCGATTTTCATCCCCCAGGTGCATTTTTCAAGCAAATCCCCTGCCGTTGGATTGAGGACACATGGCATCGCCTTGACCACCATGGAAATTGATGTCCCTCACGTCCCTAAGGTCAGGGACATCAGGGAAATAAAAGTTCACCTAGCCCCTCCATGTGCATGTTTTGAAAGTTTAAATCTAGCACTTAGCCATTTTCTTCCTCTCATTTCTCCTTCACAACTCCTCACCTTGCCATGGCTCTGTGCATGATTGTTCAGACACCCGGTCCACCATTGTTGCTCTGAACCAGCTCCACCATGGCCACATAAACTCTTCAAACCATGAATGAATAGAAATATTTAGGCCTCATATAAAATTGGATTGAAATGATGAAGAATGAAGAGAAAATGGAGATTTTTGCCGATAATCGTGAAGTCACACATTGAAAAATCCTCATATCTTGCAAGATACAAGTCAGATCGAGATGCTATATTTTTGCAGAATTCCTAATTTTTCAAGGTGATCAAGATCCACAAAACAAAAGGTCAAATGGTGCCTAGAATGAACTGCTCCAACAAAACCCTCACTTTATGCACTAGCTCACATTCGTCGAATTTCCCATCATTCCAGTAATGGAAACGAGCTAAAAACTTGCACATGAGTTCCAAATGAAAAAACTATCACAATGGAGTTATTTTCATTGCAAATGGAGACAAAAACCAAACCTACAAATTTTTAGCTCCATTAATGGCCACCATGATAGCTCTGTGCCCAAAGCCACTACCAGGTCAAAATTTAAAAATTTATCTCCAGGCATTCTAGTGGGAAAAAATATGTGAAATTTGGAGGGTGTGATCGTAACAACAAAAAAGAGTCCAAAAAGTATGTTCCATCACAAATCAAGCACTTGAAACACACTTTCTAAAGATACTAAGTTTTCTTATACATGCTTGTTATTTTTGGAAAGTCTTCATCAAAAGCGGCTATGGAAAGAGCGTGTACACCGAAGATCTACAAAAGACTAGAATGATTATCCAAAGCAAAAATAGTGGAAATGACCACTTACTAAAAATAGTAAGTTACACTCAAAGAGAAGTTTTGGCACAATGGTATGTACAAGGCTAATCATTCAGGGGACATCATTGTTCAGGGAGCTTTCTAGCCATTTTTCATAGGGAATTCGAGATCCACCTTAGTTCATTAAATTGGGTGAGCATTCAGGAGCTAATTTGGAGGAGTTTCACAAAGTGTGCAAGGAGTTCGAAGATTCGAGTTTCACTACATTTGGAGCTTGCTATCAACGAGGATCAACAGAGACTTCATCGGGCAACATCTACTCTTCTTCTTCTCTCTCTCTTTCTCTCTCTCTCTCCTCCCCCAACTTTCTCTCACTTTCAAATGTTCTAATTCTTCGTTGGGGTTTGCACTTTTGATATGCCTTTAAGTCACTTAAAAGTGACTTCGAAACATAATGTAAATTAAGTCGCCTAGCTATTATAAAAGGGACTTAAATATTTAAAGTGGAATATGAGCAGTCTTAAGTCACATTAAGGTATTCGAAAGGTGATCGGAAGATGAAGAGTCATATTCTATTCTATAAATTGTAAAGCCATTCCCATTTCAAAGGGTTGGTAATTGATTTTGTAAACTCAAGAGTGTATTGAGAGAACAAAGGAGATAGCCAAATTCTTCTATCCCCCCTTCTCAATTTCTTCCATTCCCACACTATGTACAAATTCTACTTGAGCTTCAATAAAGGAAGAAGGAATTTTAGCCTCTTTGATTGAGGAGTTTATTGGTACTTTGTGTTCATTAAGCTCTATTTAGTCTTGTTGCTATTTTGTAGATTTGTTTTCTTCTGAAATTCAAGTGCATGTGATGAAACTTCTGACTGGTGTGCGCAAGCCTCTGATTTTATACTTGCAACATTGGTTCTCCTACATCAATTCTCACTCCCTTTCCCACTTCCAGACAAAGTCTTCCCTAGCAAGAGATTGCTAGCTTTTCCATGGTCGTGGAGTGCCCCCGTGTTGGATCCCAGTTGAAAGACCACCATAGAAATCCACACTTTCTCACACATGTACATACGACAACCTATCTGGTTAAGTAGAGGGACTTAGATTCCTAGAGTGTTGGCAAGAAATCCACATGTTTTTCCAACCGAAAATTTTCTTGCCAACATGCTTTGTAAGATGTATTAGTCACACACTTTCCACCACTCTTTGCATTTTTCTTGTCAAGATACTTCACTAAAAAAATTGGGGCTATTTATCTGCTTATTGGTCACACATGTTATTTAGAATGAGGTATGGGGCTAAGGCCACAATGAGATCCAAGCCCATTGCAAAATTTCACATAGAGCCTCATATACTGAGTCCAACTAATGCAAATTTTTCAGTATTTGATCAAGAATATTACCCAAGCACCTATGAGGAAGATACCAAGGTTAGAAGTATTCCAGAATTGACACTTGATGAATGTGCAATAAAAGGCATAATTTTGACCCTTACAAAGATATGGAAGAATCTGAGCTAGGAGTCTATAGTTTGCATGAGGTGAATCATCCTCTCTATAGCATCACCAAGCCATATCAAAAAGATGATAACGAATTCTGGCTGTTATTCTTTGATGGTTCAAGGAGTAGAAAAGGTTTAGGAGGAGGAGCTATTCTTGCTTCACCTCAAGGTAGAAAGTATTACTCGCTTTCCATTTCCAGTTTGTTTTCTCAAACAACACAATTGAGTATGAGGCCTTGATTTATGGACTTCATTAGGCTAGGAGGAGAGGAAATAAGAATCTACAAATATTCGGTGATAGTGAGCTGATTATGAACCAAGTCCAAGGATAACATGCTACAAAGAATGACCTACTCAGGAGCTATAAAAACCGGGTATGGGACCTCATTAAGGCATTTTAAGCCTTCAACATTGTGTCCATACCTAGGAAAAAGAATGATGTTTTGGACATATTGGCAGCAATCGGGAGACATTTGATGTGGGAGAGAGTATCAAGAGTGAGAAATATTAGCCCCATATTAAAGTGGTTGTGAGACCAGTTGTTCCAGATAACAATACAAGTTGGCAAGTCTTCGAGAATGATCAGAAAATTGTCAATTTTTTACAAGAAGAAGATGAGTTCTCCGCTAGAAACCAAGACAAGTTGGAACAACGGTATGGTGACCAAGTGGTGTAGCTGAGAACCAAAAACTACAAAAGGGTCTTGTAACTTTGGAGTCAATCTTCAACCCAAATGATTAATTCCAAAAGGAGAAAGAAAATATTCAGGTAAAGGGTGAAGATTCAGAGCCCATTTCCATAGATGAAGGAAAAATGTTGCGAATTGGCAAGGTAAGTACCCAACAAGAAAAATATGAGTTTGTTCAACTTTTTCAAGAATTCCTAGATGTTTTTGACATGGACTTATAAGGATTTAAGAGGTTTTAACCCAAGATTGGCTGAGCATACAATTGAATTAAAACCTAAATCCAAGCCTTTCAGACAAAAGCAAAGGCCAATAAACCCTCACATTGAACCTCTCATGAGAAAAGAGTTGAACAAGCTAATTGAGGCCAACATCATCTTCCCTATCAAGCATTCAACTTAGGTTACAAACTTGGTGCCTGTGAGGGAAAGAAATGGAGAAATCAAATTGTGTGTAGACTTTCGTGATCTAAATAGAACATCATTCAAAGATCACTACCCACTTCCATCGATGGAGCAAATCTTGTAGGTTGTAGCTAGGCTCTGAGAGGTTTTCATTGCTAGATGGCTACTCAAGTTATAATCAGATAATGGTAAAAGAATAAGATCAGTTCAAGACAGCCTTCACCACTAAATGGGGTACATATGCTTATAAGAAGATGCCATTTGGACTTTCAAATTCCGAGAAACATTTCAATAAGCTATGGACTTGGAAATCAAAGGCCTAATCAACAAGATAGTTTTAGTGTATTTAGATGATATCACTTGTCTTCTCAAAGAATGCTTTGCAGACCATCTCTTTCACCTTAGGAAAGTTTTTCAAAGATGTAGAAGGTTGGGAGTGTCATTGAATCCAAAGAAGTGTGTATTATTGGAACACGAGGGAAAATTGTTGGGCCACATTGTCTTAAGAGAAGGGTTATCCTTTGATCCTGAAAGATTTGAATCCATTAGAACACTTCCACTGCCACATCACAAGAAATCCCTCCAAAGCTTCTTAGGAAGGATAAAATTTGTTCATAGATTTGTGCCTAATTTTGCCACTCTTGTAAGGCCTTTAACAAGTCTTGCATTCAAATGGATAGCAGAAGGTAAAGAGATTTTTGAGGCCATCAAGCTTGCAATATCATAGGCCCCAACTCTTATTAACCAAGACTTTTCAAAGGACTTCATGTTGTATGCTTTTGGAGGGTCAAACACAATCTCAACTATCTTGGTTTAGCCTAACAAGGAAGGTTTAGAACAACCCATAGCATTCTTCAGTCAGAGCCTAGAAGATTATGAAGTAAGGTATTCTTTTATTGAAAAGCATGTCCTTTCTATCATTAGGAGTTTGAAGAAGTTCAGACACTTGGTATCAAACAATAAGATTCAACTATCGTGTCTCATGTTAGTCCCAAGGACTTTCTCCTGAACAAGGACTTGAATGAGAAGAGAGCAGGTTAGATCACCCATGTAATGGAATATGATATTGAAATCAAGGTGACCAAGCTGGTTCATGGTAAAGGGTTGTGTGAGTAGCTTGCGTCTAGACAACATGATGAGTCAAAAAGAGAAGAGGAGGCTGTCCTGCTACTGCAAATGATCAAGAACGACTAGCTAATGGTACACCCATTCCTTGTTGACCCAAGACTTGGTGCATTATCTCCAAATAGGTTTATGCCCTCAACAAATGAGCAAATAAAATAGGAGATACTTCAGATTGTAATCCATTCCATACGTGCTTGTCGATGGTGTTTTTTTCAAGAAAGACATCAATAGTGTTCTACCGAGGTGCATTGGGATAGGCCAAATTGAGAAGGTATTACTTGAGTTCCATATGGATAAGCTGGAGGAAACTTTTCTCCATGAGTAAGAGAACCCAAAATGATGAGGGCTCATTACAATTTGCCTACGGTGTTTAGGGATTGCTACTCATGGGTCAAGAAATGCAAGAAGTGTGCATTATTCACAGGGAAAGAAAGATTAGTAGCCTTACCCCTTCATCCAATTTCAGTGGATCAACCATTCATGCAATGGGGATTAGACTTCATTGGAGTAATCAACCCAAATTCAAGTCAAGGCCACAAGTGGATACTCACAGTGACTGACTACTTCACCAAGTGGACTGAAGCAATGGCACTTAAGGAGGCAAATGAATCCAATATCTTGGATTTATACGAAGGGATAGTCATGAGGTTTGGAGCCCCCGCCACTATCATATCGAGATAATGCATTAGCATTCACGGGCGCAAAAGTCTTGAATGGGATGTCAAGAATGGTGTATATCTTAGCACCTCTTCAAACTATTACCCTCAAGGTAATGGCCAAGAAGAGTCCACAAACAAGAACTTGTTGAGAATCATTAGAAGGAATCTTGATGAGAATCAGAGAACTTGGCACACAAAACTCAAATCAGCTCTATGGGTTGATAGGATCACACCCAAGAGGTCAACAGTAATTCTCCCTATAAATTAGTCTATGGGAAAGAGGTAGTGTTGCCTATATCTTTAGAATTTCCCACATTAGAGCTCATGAAGCAGTTGGAGTTGTCTGAGTTCGAACTAATGGAGGCTAGGTATGCAGAGTTGATTGAATTAGAAGAAATCAGGAACATGTAGTTCAAATAATGGAAAAAGGATCAAGCCTTAATTAAGAGATGGTTTGATAAGAAAGCAAGAGCAAGGACCTTTTAGAAAGGGGACTTAGTTCTGAAGTGGTATACGAGATCAGGTAAAAAGAGAAGCCATTCCAAGTTTGACACCATTTGGAGTGGCCCCTACATGGTCATAGGATGTAAAAGTAGCAATTCCTTCCAATTGTCTACATTGGATGGAGAGGAACTTTCTATTCCGGTCAACGGGATCCATCTTAAACGTTGCTACTGAAATGGAAGATTTCACCCTTGTACATATTAGTCTAGGAATTCCAATTCTTCCAAGTGCTTATGCACATTGTTGTTGTTATTAGATTAGGTTTCATTTCCCTAAGTGATCTAGAAGAGGTTTCGTTTCTATAGGTTTGTGTCATTATACAGTCCAATGTGCCTCTAGGTGAATGCGCTAGGCCCTTCGACATTTATAGTAGGGATACCCATAGTTTCCTGTAAAAGTTTCTAATTTCAAAATATAACAAATACAAAGAAACTAAAATCGGGTCTCGAGGGAGTCCATTTCTAGAAGTATGTTCGGGGCTAACATGTCACAACCAGCTAGGCTCGAGCTTTTAAGAGCATGATCGTGATCGTGGCTATCAATTCATGACTCCGTGCCTAATAGATACTTCAAGGAAATTGATCTTGCCACCTAGTAGGTAGGTGACCCCGTGAGTCACCAAATTGTTGACAAATTTTTCCCCTCAGGTAAAATTAATCAAACACCCTTGCACAGAAGAAAATTGAAGATTCATTTCAGTCATGTGAGCCACATTTCAAAACTAGAAATCAGGTTACATAAAGGTCGGACAATGACAACCTAGAAAAATTCAACCCTAAACAAAACGATTTGGACTCACGGAAGGCACTACATGTCAACTCGATGCAATTCCAATAGTGAGAGGGAACAGTGAACCTCAAGACCCCACAAGAATTCCATGTAGAGTCAACAATGAGGGACCCGCCAAGGAAGTGCATATAAATTGTTCACTCGAGCCTGAATCGGCTAAGTATAAAAGGGCTAGTAGAAGCCTCCACATGTCTCAATGGTGCAACGTCAAAGGTGTAATAGAGAAAGAGTTCCCAAACAAGTCAGGCCCTCCACTTGGTCCGAATCCAAAAAGTTGAACCAGCCATTGAAAAATCTATAGACCAATGGATGTCTCATCGACACACCCTTAAGGTTTGAATCCAAGGGCAGTCCCCAAATGAGCACCAACCCGCCACGTAGTTATGGACCGAGAAAATCGGTAGGCTGAATCACCTAAGCATAACAGGGTCGCGAAAGCCTCCATGTGCCTCGTCCACACAAATTTAAATGCAAAATCCAATGCGGGTTCCCAAATGTGTGCCATCCCTCCATGTGTCCTAGGTCCAAAAAGGGGACACCGACCATTGAAAATTCTAAGGAAACATAACAGGGTCAGCGGAAGCCTCCATGCATCATCTCAATGTAACTTTAGAGTTAAAATTTGGAGGCGCCTCTCAAACAAGCGCGAGCTCACCACATGGTCAAGTCTAAAGGGGGCGAGAACCGGCCATTGAATTGGCTAAGTAGAGGAGAACCAACGGAAAGCCCCACATGTCCCTTCGGCACTCGTTTAGGGGAAAATTCAAAAGCAAGTCCCAAATATGCACCGAGTCTTCACGTGTCTAGGGTTGGACATAGCTCTCCACCAAATAGAGGGGACTTAGGTAGAATACAAAGGAAATGGGAGGAGCCCGCAAAATCCACCACGTGTCGGTTCGACACCATTTTAGGAGTGAAAGGAGGTAGTAAATGTTAAGAATGTGCAGGGATCCATGTAGATCTCAAGGGAAGACTCCAAATCCAAAGTATGTTTGGGAAAAATATTCAACGAATATAAGACCTACCGAGATTTTTAAATGCTTAGATCTTAGAAGATTGTGAGAGCCCACATTGGGCACCTAATCCCGATCTCCGAGATGATCCCGAGTACAACTAGAGTAAATATAGGCCGCCATTCTTGAGGCTGTCAAAATTTCTCACCCACCTCCGTAATGAGGTATTTCTTGCCCAATAAGAAATGGTAATGGAGGCGTGGGTTGTGTCATGAGAACCAATAATTTTGTAAGTGGTTTCAATGCATCTTTGGGGTGATTGAATAAGAGACCGGATTTATTCTACCTCCTTCTCTCATTCCTTTCTATATGTTGTAAGGAGGTGCATCTTCCTAAGGGTTGGACATTTCGCTTCTGCACCCTCCCTTTTTCTTTCCCGCAAGTTAATTTCTAGAGTCCAAGCCTCCCATTCAAGTTGTAATATAATATTTCCTCTTGACCATTAAAGTGTATTGTATCAATTCTGGAGCAATAATACATATTTTTGGATGATTTTCAATCCTCTCAGTGTTCATTGCATTCATTTTATCTCTCATTGCAATTCTAGTTATTTGTGCATGGTGATTGTATTGCATCTTTATGGTTTGTGTTTATTGCAAAGCAGGTGTTTCAGCATTCCTTTGGTGCATCACCCTTGTTAGTCTAGGTTTTGTTTCTTGCATTTCCTTAACCCTGTCTCCTTGGTAAGTTAGAATAGGTTTTAGAGTAGATCCTCTGCAATATAAACATGTGCACCTGAATAGAGGAATAGGAACCGACATTCATCCGGAGAGCTCTCTCAACTTGCGCAAAGTCCCACACTTTGAGAGAAGCTCCATGTTATGCAATCAAACTGATAGTCTCAACCCATCGAGTTGCAGACATTCAGGGGTGATGTGATTATGCATCAATTGTTCCCTTTATAGAGTTCAGAACATATACAATTAGTACCCCGGATACATTGCTCATTTTATTAACAATGAAAGGGAATTACAATTCTTTTAACCCTAGTTCTGGACTACTCTAAATTTACAAAAATCCTCTTACTTGTTCATCATTGTATTTTAAGAATTTCTTCAGAAACTCCAGCCAACCTACCTGGTCAAAAATGGCTTCTACTTCTCCATCGGCAAGGAGTTGTGTATCATCCTCTATCTTTGAATTCTTTTTGATATCCATGGAAAAGACGACGATTCAAATTATTTCTTCTTTCAAATCCTTTCTCTATTAGGAGATAGCTGCGGAACTATTGGATTTGGCTATGAAACTACTAGATTTGGTTGTAGAACTACTAGATTTAGTTGCAAAACTCCAAATATGAATTCATTGTTTCCTCCTTGAACTTCTCTACAACTATTCCAAATTTTATTTTATTCCACCTAAATGACCATTCATTATTAATATGCCGCCACTTCCATTTATTTAGTCGACATCACCTTCATGATCTTTCCCCTTTAATCATGATGTGTAATAAATGACTCATTATACTGCCAACCTAAATCAAGTCTAATCACACATGCAAAATTTTAATTTAACCTTAAATAAGATCAAGACATAATTATCATCCTTGCTGAGGTAATCCATCCTCCTTGATGACTCATCATTCCTAAAAAAATGAAAAAGAAAAATGATTAGAAAAGAGAGCTGAAATTCCAAAGAAGTTCCCTTTATTTGAATTAGGCACTTATTGATGAGACCAACCACCATTTTTGGGTTTCAATTGGCCTTTTGAAAGAATTTGTTTTTTGGGGAAGAGAACGCCATTTAGTGGTTTTCATTCTCTTCCCTTTATATATTTTTATTTATTTATTTATTTTTTTAATTTTACTTTCTTGGGGAAGAGAACTCCATTTCTTGTTATAACTCCCTTCCCTTTATTTTAGATCCTTACATTTGCTTACTTGATCATTTTGGAAGAACTAGGTTCTTCCATATGATCAAATTCCTTCAATGCTTCAATTTTCTTCAACAATTCATCCCTAATAGGAGGATTCCTATATAGTTTTAGCATGTGTCCATTGACCAAAAGTGTCCTTATAATACCATCAATGGGAAGTAGCTCAATAGAAGCATTTTCATATATCTGCTCAATCTGGTAAGGTCCTAACCACTTGCTTCTCAACTTGTCTTTGAATTGTGGGAACTTGGAATCAAATAGTAATGCCCAATCTCCTATCCTGAATTTCCTTTCCTTGATATGTTTATCATGCCACTGCTTCCTTTGGTCTTGGATTATATTTGTTTGTTGAATTGTTTACAATCTCAGCTCATCTAATTCATTGAGTTTAAGAATTCTTTCCTTTTTTTTTGTATCCAATTCAATACCCAATTTAGCTATTGGCATCAATGTTTTTAGTTCATATTCAATGGGTAATAAGTGCTTCTTCCCATAAACTAACTCATATGGTGATAAATGTGTTGTATTCTTCCAAGTTGTGTTATAATCCCATATAGCTTTAGGTAGTCTTTTTGCAATCTCTTCTACTTGTTTCAACTGTTTTGGTGAGAATGTTTTCCAGTTACCATGCTTTTCACTTCTTTTGTCCCTTTGATTGTGGGTGATAGGGAGATGACTTCCTATGATTGATCTAATAGTACATTGTGAAGGCCTGGATCATATTGGACATGAACTATGGGCCTTGGTCTGAAACTATACTTCTTGGTGTACCAAGCTTCATCATAATTTTTTTGCCAAAGGAAATCAACAACTACATCTTCATTATCATTTGTTAAAGCTTGCACCTCTGCCCACTTTGTTACATAATCATTACATACAAGAATGTTCTCTTTTCCTTGTGGAGGAGGACTAAAAGGGCCAACAAAATCCAGTCCCCACCTTTCAAATGGTTCAATCACCACTTGAGGTTGCAGATAAATTTCACTAGTGAAAGTTGGTTGTCCCATCCTTTGATAGGGATCACACTACTTGATGTATTTCTTCACATATTTATACAGAGATGGACAATAATAGCAAGTGCCAAGTATTTTGTGAGTTGTTTTTCTTTCACCGAAAAGTGTCCTCCAATTAGTTCATCATGAAATGCCCTAAGTATGTCAAAGATCTCATCTTCTCTCACACACTGCGTAAAACAAAATCAAGACAACATTTAAATAACATTCCATTTAACCATTTAAATTGTAGGGGTGGTTATGATTAACCTTTTCATTTTTTTCTTAGTAAAAGAAGGAGGAAACTTCCATGTTGCAAGATAATTTACCATATCGAGAAAACCATGGTGTATCATGTTAGGAATGAATAGTGTTCACATTATTATTAATGTGTGCAAATATATTATGAAATATAATATATATGTGTAAATTGTAATATTATTAATGATGAGTTAATATAACCCATATTAATAACATATGATTAATAGTTGTTATATTAAACAACTATATCTAATATTTTTATACTTGATATTTGGTTATACAACCAACTCACGTATATAGGAGTTTGCAGGAGTGTTTTGAACAACCTTCATGAAAATAGGAGTAGACTCTTCTATTAATATGTAATGGACCTTTCGAATGAAATAAATCAATGAAGTGGAGATTATTGTAATACATCCTCTTATTTGATCAATAATAGATTTTTAGGTTGTTCAATCACTAAAAGGGCCAACAAAATCTAGTCCCCACCTTTCAAATGGTTCAATCACCACTTGAGGTTGAGATAAATTTCACTATTGAAAGTTTTTGTTCCATCCTTTGACATTAGGATCACACTACTTGATGTATTTCTTCACATCTTTATACAAAGATGGACAATAATAGTGAGTGCCAGTATTTTGTGGGCTATTTGTTTCACTAAAAAGTGTCCTCCAATCTTCATCATGAAATGCCCTAAGTATGTCAAAGATCTCATCTTCTCTCACACACCTACATAAAACCAAATCAGACAACATTTAAATAACATTCCATTTAACCATTTAAATTGTGCATTGTTTATGATTAACCTTTTCATTTTTTTCTTAGTAAAAGAAGGAGGAAACTTCCTCCCTCTGCAATTATTCCCGATAATTTACCATATCAGAAAACCATGGTGTATCATGTTAGGAATGAATAGTGTTCACATTATTATTAATGTGTGCAACTATATTATGAAATATAATATATATGTGTAAATTGTAATATTATTAATGATGAGTTAATATAACCCATATTGATAACATAGGATTAACGGCATTGTTATATTAAACAACTATATCTAATATTGTTTAAACTTGATATTTGGTTATACAACCAACTCATGAATATAGGAGTTTGTGGGGAGTGTTGTTGAACAGTCTCCGTGAAAATAGGAGTAGACTCTCCTATTAATATGTAATGGACCCGAATGAAATAGATCAACAAAGTGGAGATTATTGTAATACCTCTGTCTCTTATTTGGATCAATAGAGAAGAATTATTATTGTGTGATTCTGTGTAAAACTGATCCAAACTTTAGATTTGGTATCAGAGCAAGGGACATGGAGAAATGAAATAAAGCTTTCAGGAATTTGAAATTTTTCATTGCTGATTATGGAAGTTTTTCAAAAGAAAAAAAATCTGTTTTAGATTAGATTAGTGTGATAGATCTTGATTGTGTGTAGGAGAAATTTTGTTTGTGAAGAAAGACGTATCTCTAAGGATTGCATTCAATTTTATTATGTTGTCTCTTCCTCTCTATGGCTAGACAAATATCTACAGACTTGCACAGATCAAATAATTCCTGTGTTCTGCATTATTTGCATCTCAAACCATGGAAAAATAAGGCAGGGGTCTCTGCAATATTTTGGATCTGACAAACAAAGAGATCAAATACGTTTCAGCCTCTGGCAATCACTACTCTATCTAGAAATGTTCACGATTGGCTGATGTATCATCCAACGTGGATGCCAGAGAAAATAAATTCTAGGAAGCTATCAAAGACGTCGATCATTTTGGGAACTTATTGATCTTCAGATATTCCATATTACTATCATTAGATATGTGTATATAATGTGCTCGGTTAGCACTTGAGCATGTCATGTGGGAGTGTTTCTGATTACCTTAATGGATGTTCTGGTAGTGACGACGTGATAAAAGGAACTCACAAGTTGTTCTATAACACACTAGTAACTATCTGCCAGGACAATGCTCAAGCATCCTCTCCAGCTAATAGTCATCTCCTGATAACAAGCTTGGATGTGGACTCTTCGGTGAATGTATCAGGGAACTGAGCTCTCCAAACCTACTCCATGCGATCCTCCAAAGAGAAACATTCACCGACTCCACATTCCAATCCTCAAAGAGCACACGGATTTAAAAAAAGTCAAAGATAGAGTTTAGTAAGTCATTTTTTCATTGTTTTTAGTTTCTTATCAAATTTACAAAAGTCTATGTCGATTGTATTCTAATAATAGCTTTTAGCTATATTAGAAAAATGTTAAAGGTTACAGTGTGTTAGTGTTTAGTTATGTTATATGTATCTGTTTTATGGTCTAATTCAATGTCAATGGATTTTAATTAGGTATGTGTAGTTATACATCTCAATCAAGGGTCATTTTTTAAGTCTCTAGTGTAAAGTATAAATTGTCATAATAAAAAAATTACGTCGTAATGTCCATTGTCTTTAAAAATTAGATTCAAGTTTGTCTTATCGGTGGAGTTTAAAGTTTATAAAATTCTATATTATTTGTTAGTTATGTGTCATCAAATAATTAAGTTATAGTTAAATTTGTAATGTCGATCAAAAGTATTGTTTCAAATTTTAAGTGTAATTATTTTGTGTCAGTAATTTTTTTGTCAAAGAGTCAAAAAATTGAGTCATTACAAAAGTCCGAAAAATAAAATAAAAAATTTGCCTCACAACGCATTTTCGGTGTTACCCGATGTCTAGAAAATAAATGATTTCACATTGTGGGGGGAATAATACACAATGTGACAATCATTGAGCTTCATATCCAAATCAGGCTGAGCTAGCAGCATGATATCGGAGGATGGAGGAAAACGGAGGAAGGAGGTCAATCAGCGACCTCTTGTCAGTCACTAATGATGGGGCCGCATAGATGGTTTGGTGACATGTGTGCAGTGTGGTTTCTTTTTTTGTTCATTTTCGGTGTTCTTATTTGCGGTGAGGTTTCTTTGAATAAACCCTTTTCAGTAGATCGAGGTTTTTTGGAGGAGTCATGTTTTCAGAATGCTCACTTTTGGGAGCAGGAGAATATTTTGAGGTAGAATCAAGGGATGGTTATCCAGCTAGTGTGAAGCTTGTGGATCTTGGAGATTCAAAATTCGGGTGCCTAGGGAGGAAGGGAAAGTCCCACAGGAACCCAAAGAGGAAGGGAGCATTCCTGCATAATTCGGCTCGACACTATGCCTTTACGAGGGTAAAGAGATAATATATGGCTTTTCCTCATCTGAGGGGTGGGGTTTGTGCACTGGGTCTAAGAAGTGCTTTTAGGAGGTGGTTCAACTTCTTCGAATATGGTTCTTCACCATGTTCACATTAAGGGGGTGAAGATTAGCGATTAATAATGTTCACACTAAGGGGGTGAATGTTAGGAATGAATAGTGTTCACATTATTATTAAAGTGTGCAACTATATTATCAAATATAATATATATTTGTAAATTGTAATATTATTAATGATGAGTTAATATTACTCATATTAATAACATAGGATTAATAGTTGTTATATTAAACAACTATATCTAATATTATTTATATGTGATATTTGGTTGTACAACCAACTCACGTATATAGGATTTTGTGAGGAGTGTTGTTGAACAACCTCTGTGAAAATAGGAGTAAACTCTCCTATTAATATGTAATGGACCAATGAAATAGATCAACGAAGTGGAGATTATTGTAATAAATCAGTATATTATTTGGATCAATAGAGAAGAGTTATTATTGTGATTCCTATGTAAAACTGATCCAAACTTTAGATATCATCTGAAATAACAAATAATTGTTCATGTGGAAATGTTTTCTTAAATGGATCTTTCTCCCCTATAGTGGTTAATCTTGACAAGAAATCAGCTACCAAATTAGATTTTCTTGGATTATCCATAATGGTAATATTAAATTCTTGTAAAAGTAATAACCATCTAAGTATCCTACCTCCAACCACTAGTTTTTTCATTAAGTATCTAAAATGTAAGTGATATACATGCACAAATAATTAGCACTATGTAATATAATGTCTGAACTTATTAATTGCATAAATTACAGCAAGAAACTCTTTTTTCATTGGTGGTGTAATTTCTTTTAGTGGGAGTAAGCTTTTTACTAAGGTAGTAAATAGCATATATTTTCCTTCTTCATCTTTCTGTCCCAAAACTACACCAATTGAGTTATTCAAGGAATTTTCTTGGATGTGATAAGGTTTCTCCCAATTAGGTCATCTTAATATTGGGGAACCGATTAATTTTTCTTTAATCTCTTCAAAAGCATTTTAACACTTTTCATCCCAACGAAATTCACAATCCTTTGTAAGAAAACCAAACATGGGGGCAATAATTTTACTAAAATATTTGTTAAAACACATATAGTATCAAACATGTCCTAAGAATGACTTTATATCTATGGGGGTTCGAGGAACATTTAAGTCTAAATAATCCTTATTTTGTCTTGGTAAACTTGAATTCCTCTTTTTTTGAAATGTGGTGTCCTAGTACAATTCCCTCATGAACCATCATCAAAATTTCTCATGACTTAGATAAAAATGGTGTTGCTCACATCTTGTTAATATTTTGTCCAAATTTTCAAGGCATCATCAAACATTTCTCCATGAATAATAAAATCGTCCGTGTATACCTCGACATAATCATTAGTTAGATCTGCAAAAATTACTAGTATAGCCCTTTAGAAGGTTGTTGAGCATTACATAGTCTAAATGGGAATACCTGTAAAGGTACCCCATGGACAAGTAAAGGTAGTTTTTCATGATCCTTAGCAGAGCCACCCTGATTTTATTATATCCACTAAAGCCATCCACGAAGGAAAAATATGTTTTACCTAAAAAGCTTGTCTAAAACTTGATCTATGAATGCTAAAAAAATAATCTCTAAGTGTAGCTTTTTCAATTCCCTATAATCAATAGAAATTGTCCATTTGCCATTTTTTTGGGAACAATCACAAGAGGATACACCCACTGACTATCTAAGATGGGGTAGATAAAGCCTACTTGTAATATCTTTTCAATTTCCTGCTTGAGTATGTCCCTAAAGGTTGGGTTGATCTTTCTTTGAGGTTTCCTAACTGTAATGTTTAAAATTTTAATATAAATGTGATGGGTACAAATAATAAGATGGATTCCTTTCATGTCTTTATAGTCCCAAGAAAAATCTCTAGTATGACCTTTCAAGACATTAAACAATTTAGATTCTTGATCATTTTCCAACCAGTTTCTAATCTTCAAAATTTTACCTGGCTGAATCTCAATTTGTTTGGTTCCAGTGTGTGATGAATTGATTTGTTGAAAAGGATCCATTAGGGTGTTTAGTGGAAATGAATATGGTAACAACATATGATATACAGTAATGTCTCTAAATTTACCTTGAGAAAGAATATTGTATAAAGGATAGTAGGTAGAGTTATGATAGTTATCTTGTTGTTGGTCAAACTCCTCATCACTGATGTTTTCCAAAAAAATAATTATTTTTCCCCGATATATTTGAGACTAAAGCTATTGATTTCATACCTATTTCGTACCTCCCGAAGAGAAATCATGTTACTATGGAGTGAAATTATTTACATCTACATGGAATTGTTGTGGTTCTGGAGATAAGTATGATTGTTCTAGAACTATGTCTGAAGGTTCCGGAAATATCCCCGATTGTTCCAAAAACACTTGGTGATCATTCAATGGATGATTAATCATATTCTCTACCTCTTGTACATGATCCTATAATGTTATCATATCCAAAGAAGACAACTTTTGTTGATTAGTATCAGGATAATCAACCCATAAGTGTTCTTGATTATCAATTAAAGGCCATGCAAAAAGATATAAGGAAATTTGATTAGAATTCTTAGCATTGGAGATAGTCATATAACTTGATCTCGCAATCAATTAAGGAAGCCACTTTAGCTAACCATGGTCTACCCAAAATAATGGGATAACCAAGTGTTTTACCTTTTGGTCATAATATAAGGAAGTCTACTGGATACTCCCATGACTCCACCATGACTACATCTTAAATGATCCCTTCTGGTTTTTTCTCTTGACTGATCCGCCATCTCTAATATGGTGCTAGTAGGGTTTTATACCTATCAATGGTAATGTTTTCAAAGTGGGTACTGTCATCACATTTATAGTTGTTCCCAAATCAACCTAAAAATTATGTATATGTTGATTTTCTATAGAATTAGAAATAATAGGGATTTCAGGATCTCCATATTTGGGAAGTAAGAGTTTTCCACTAATAAATCAACAAGTTTCCCATCTATCTTAATAGTCCTAGGGTACCGTTACTTCCTTCCAGGTCTTTTTAAGCATAAAATTTTAATTAATTTATTTAATTCAGGAATGTCCTTAATTTCTTGTAGTAATGGTATTTCAATATTTAATTTCCTTAATTCCTACACTAGTTCATTCCTTTGTCTCAATGAATTCCTTAAGTCTTTCTCGAAATGGAATTTTAATAGAATTGTTATATGGCTTCTTTTCTTTTCTTTTTCATCAACCTTAGGAATAATTGAACTAGGGGTTTCAATTTCATCTGGCATCTCAATAATTATAACAGGTGGACTATTAATTATTTTTTCTAGATCTGGTTTGAATATCCTTACAGTCCCTGGCATTAAGATCAACTATTTTTTCTTGCTAATCAATAGATAGGGGTTGTTTGTTTGTTTTTGGAATTCTCCACTAGTTGTGCTAGTATTTGTGTTTGAACCACATTTTCAGTTTGTGAACCTTGTGCTGGGTAATCCATTATGGATTGTTGATGCTTGCTAGATATGTCCTCCCTTGATAGTAGTTATTAGGGTTCCATCTAGGTTGTGACCAAACATTAGGGTTACCTTGACTAGACCATGGCTGTTGGTATCCTTGAGCATACCAAGCTTGTCCTGCCCAATCCTTGGGATTTCATGTTGGTTGAGAGGCCCAAGGTGGTTGTCCTTAATTTTTTGGTATTATCCGAGCTGCCCATGGCATCATCTAAGGATTAGGAGTAGATATTGGTATGAACTTCCTTGACGAGGTTGTCTCTGGCAAAGTTTACTTCTTCTGTAGTGGATGAAGTGTTGGTTTGTTTAAGATGATTTTATATGAATGGCAAAAGAGAACAAGCATTAACTTCATGTTCCCTAGATTCAAAAATAAGACATATTTTTATTTTATCTAGAGGACAATCTCTTATTGCATGTTTATTTCTACATCTAGGATAGTACATAGCTAATGGTTTAGTATTAGCATTTTCTTTGGCTTGCAATCCATCCATGGTGGAAGTTAATTAAACTAGGATATTTGTTTTAAAGTTTGTAGTTCATCCATAAGTTTTTCATGTCTGCATTTGTACCTTTCATAGTTTTTCCTTTCCTAGGTCCACCCCTTATTCTTGAATAACTTCTACAAAGGTCTTGTTAGTGCGAGAATAACAACATCCTTGAAGTCTGTCACTTGATGGGTGAGACTCTCGGTGTGATTGCATAACATGGAACAACTCTCAAAGTGTGGGACTTTATGAATCGAGAGAGCTCTCTGGATGAAGGCTGGATCCTATTCCTTTGTTCAAGTGCACATGTTCAAATTGTAGAGGATCTATTCTAAAACCTATTCTAACTTGCCAAGGATACATGGAGATAGAGATGCGAGAAATAAAACCAAATCTAATAGAGGTGATACACCAAAGGAATGTTGAACATCTGCATTGCCCTTGAACACAAACCATTAAAATGTGATCCAACATACATGCATAGATGACTAAAATGTAATGAGAGACCAGGTGGATGCAATAAACACAAGAGAGGGTTGAAGTCATCCACAAACTTATCTTATTGCTCCAAAATTGATACAGTACATTATAGTAGCCAATGGGTAAAAATTGCATTATAATTTGAATGGTGGGTTCAAAAACTCCACGAATTCACTTCTTGGGTAGAGAAGAAGGGAGGGCGCAAAAAATAATGTCCAACGTTTAGAAAACTACCCCTCATGTACAATATATAGGAATGATTAGAGAAGGAGGGAGAAGAAATCTAGACTCTTGTTCAACCACCCCAAAAGGGGCAATGAATTCCCCTGCAAAAATGATGGGTCTTGCTACAATATCCATGCCCCATCATTGTTCCTTGTTAGGCAAGAAAGGAGGCCCATTCTTCATCATGGTGGTAGGTGGGAGACTCAAAAGCCCCAAAAATGGTGGACCGATGCATTAATGGTGGCATTAGAGTACCACGTGCTTTGAGGGCTTTCTCAAATTTCCTCTCTGCCCGATTTCGAGCTTCCAAAAAAGATATGGCCGCCCGAAGGGGCTTCTAGCTTGGAGTTTACTTACGCAAGATCCACACGGTAACTCCATGTATCTTAAGATTCCAGCCCCTCCCGTTGGCTCCTGAAGCTGCGTGGAAGAGACACTTGACATCATCCACGGGCCGATTCTATCTTCTTTTCTTTCTGTATAAGACCTACTATTGGCGAGACACCGTGTCCGACTGGAAACGTAGAGGCTTCGCACTTGTTTGGAGAATGCCTTTTGGATCGCACATTTTAAGTTGCACCAAAGGCACACGTGGGGTTTTTTGTCATTTCTATCTTATAATTAGTTGATTCGGACTTCAAATGAATAGCTTCCTTCCCCGGTCCCTTGGACATGCAGAGGTCCAGCGTGCGTTTGGGTACCACCTTTGTATCATACCTTTTAAGTTGTCTTTGTTGGGAAGTGTGGTTCCTTTCACGGCCTTGGACTTTCCAATGGCCCACTCATCCCTCCCTTTTTGGTTCTAACCACATGGTGAGCCTACTCTTATTCATGGACCCTATTTGGATCTCGACCCTTGGAGGTGCACCTTTGGGATGCGTGGAGGCTTCGTGATTTCTTATTTCCTTTACCCATTCGATGACCGAATCTGTCCCCATTTAGACTCCTAGCCACAAAGCGAGCCCGCGCACACTTGGGGACTGCCTTTGGGTCCTACCCTTGGAGATATGTTGTTGAGGCATGTGGCACCCTCCATGGTTCCTTTTCTCAGCTCACTTCTGGACTCAGTTTTGGGATCGAATGTGAGCCCACACACTGACTAGGATGACCCTTCCATTCTCTTGTGCAAGGTTGCATTCGACCAATTTTGCCTAGGGGCTAAAATTAGGATAACAGGTCCTTAATATCATTCATTCTTAATTGATTGATGTTTCCACCTCCCATTAAATTAAGGGCTTCCATAGATTTATCATTTAGTCCTTTAAGAATAATGGTTTTTCTTAGCTCATCTTGAAGTACAAATCCACACCTTTTACTTACAAAGAGGAATTTATATAAATAATCTTCCATATTTTCATCCTATTCTTGTTTGATCCTAAAAAATTATTCCTTCATGTTTCTCCCCTACATTTGTGCTTGATATTTTCTAGGAAGGAAGTTTAGATTTTCCCCAAGTGGTAATGGAATTGGATGTTAATCCCATAAAACACCTCATTCATTGCATCTTTCGTAGTAGATGGGAACAACTCTATTTTTTTATTTTCTATTTTGTAGTCATAGGTCTGACACAATACTTTAAATTCAAACAAAAATTGGTTAGGATCATTTGATGACATCCCTCTAAATATGGGCAAGTGTGCAGGTGAAATATTCTTCATAGGTGTATCATCTTCCTCCAATTGAATTGGATATGTAAAATTACTATCAGGTTCTCTTTCATCTTTTTGTGCCATATCTGCAATATCTTTTAGATGTTTTTACTAATCAATGTGGTATGTGATCCACTTTCATCAAGGTGAGAATTCAGGAGTAGGATGTTGACTACTTAATTGAGAATCAAAAATTGATCTAAGCGGGTCTTGGGATATAATCCTTCTCCTAAAAGTTCCACTTTCTTTTGGTAATTGATCCAAAACTTCTAAAGGCAGAAGTTTTGCTTCTTGTTTAACAGGGGACAATGGTGCTTCTCATTCTGCTCAACTTACTTATTTAAACTAGAGGATGTTGATAGTTCTTGTTGAGATATTTATGAGAGAAATATACCCTTTGAGTCTCTTGGTCTACTCGTAAATTTATGATGACATAGGAAGATTTTTCAATTACTAGATGTATGATTGTTTTTCTTTTTGACACCTAATTAGAAAATTTTAAGTAGTGTTTCCACAAAAATGGCACCGAAAAATGATGGGTGTCATTATTCCCTTCATTTAATCAACTCATGGTTGATGTCATTAAAACCAGGGGTGTGAATGAAGCTATATGAAACAAGAAGGTTCTTAGTGAACTAGTAATTGATTGTAGATATTTATTATTTTTATTTTTCTTGGCGTGTTTTTAAAGTGTCTTTAATATTTCCTTGCCACAGCCTTATTAAAGATAACCTATAAGAAAATTTCTGAAATAGCCAAACATTGTTGGAAATGAACGAATCTTGCAAAATTGAACACACTTTGTTGGAAACAAATATACTTTGCGAGAATGAAACAAATTTAAAATAAATAAACCTTGCGAGATGAAACACACTACTGGAAATAAACACACTTTGGAAATATTGTTTAAAATGCTTTTGAGGAAATATAAATGTACACTAAAACACCTGCAGGGATGATAAATAACTTATGTAACAGATTATAATTTAAGAATCAAAAGTACTTACATAACTCTCTAATTAATGATTCACGAAAATTGTTTAAAGATATAAATACCAATAAATAAAGGATCTTGTTTCTTTGAGGATTGGGCCCTTACTCCACCTTGAATAAGAAGTTAACAAAGTATTATACTCGAAAATTAAATGGCTGTCTTATTATTGAATTTTTTTGTCTTACAAAACTTAACTATGTATATGTTTGTATCTTTATATCATCCTCTTTTATCTATCTTTAGTTATATATATATATATATATATATATTCATCCGAAGATGCATTTACAATCATGAGTGTTCAATAGCTATCTATTCACCTATAGGTTCTAGTGAAACCAAATAGTTCCCAAAGTAGATATGAAATTTAGAAAAGTAGTTGGTCATATAGTCATTGTTGGTCTTACATACATATTGTTATCTCAATTTTTCCCCGGTAAAATTGATCAAACATGACCCTATGCAGGAAGAAATTCAAGGGATGGTTCCTTCATACGAGCCCACATTTCATATCCAACAAATAGGTTGTAGGCGGGCTCTATAATGGAGTAAAGGGGGTCGACGAAGACTAAATAGTGTCAAAGAAAACCAAAGGCTCAAAGGAGAGAAACAAAGAAAGGCTCAAAGTCTTCAGGATTTAAAAATGATTTAGAATGAGCCCAAATTAGCTAAGTATGGAAGAATCAATGGAAAGCTTCCACGTGCCTCATCGGTGCTTCTCCAAAGGCTAAACCCAGCGTGGAGCTTCCGTGTGTCCTAGGCCCAAACAGGGACAAATTTGACCGTTGAAAATTCCAAACAAGAGGAAAGAACCACATGTCAATTTGATGCATTTCCAAAAGAGAGAGCCTAAGGAATAGACTCAAACTAGTGCCATCCCTCCACGGGGCTAGGGTTCAATAGAAGTCAAATAGAAAGTGGGCCCAAATCAAGTAAGTATAAAGAACTAGCAGAAGGCGCCAAGTGTCTCAATGACACACATTTAAAGGCACGACCCAAAGCAGAGACTCAAATGAGTGTGAGGCTTTCACATGTCTAGGGTTTGAGAAAGGCATCGGCCCAAATCAACTAAGTATCGCAGACTCGCGGAAGGTGCCACGTGTCAACCTCAACCTCGGTGTCAGCCAGACCCCAATATCAAAAAATAGACAACCAAATTAGGCTGCAAAATCAAAACCAAAACCAAGGACGACCTCCTACTAATAAACCATTCTAGCCTTACAATCTTATTATTGCATCTACATTTAGAGCCTTGGTACCAATACAAAATAACATGGCTAAGGAATATGATTGGTGTTTCCCATATAGTCATCCCCATAACTAGTCAATTTGTTTCAATGGTGCTTTGAACCAAACTGTCATGGTGAAAACAACTAGTGTGGAACAAGAGTCTAGTCAAGGTGAAAACCAAAAAGTAGCAAGAGGCTCAACAAGAGACACCTCCAAATGAGTCCATGTTGGTTAATTGGCAGATAGAGACTTCTGTGGAGTTAACCAAGCTCTTTCTCAAATTATAGCTGCCAACACACGGTCCAAGAAGAGAAATATTAGAGAGAAACAATCATCAAATATAGGTAATCCATAACCCTCTACCACCCCACAAGGTATTGACAATCAAAGTATAGCTCCCAATGTGCAAGGTCAGCCTAAGCCATCCCCTAGACCAGCTCAGGTGTCAGTTATAACAACCCATGTGCTAGAGAAAAATATGCAAGAAAGGGGCAGCAAAAGGATAGATCATACCCATTCAACATCATTGAGAAAATGAAGAAAACAAAAATACATCTTGATGTGGGATTCATTAGCTATCCTAGGGTAGAGGGACTTATTGCAAGCTGCTATGGCCAATTGGTTAGCATAAAATTAGACACCCAATCAATAAGACAAGGTACTTACCAATGTAGCTCAGTAAGGAACATTAGATCAAAGATTCCACCAAGGTAAGAATCTATAACCCCCTCTTTTCTATGTCTCATTGATCATTGGAGACAAGATAGTACACAATTGCATGATTGATTAAGGGTAAATTAGCTCTGTAATGCCAAAACAAATAGCCAATCAATTGGGTCTTCAATACGAGGCCATCTTCATGGGTGTAGTGCAATTTGATGGGACCATGGTAACAATGGTTAGGGTAATCAAAGATTTGATCCTCACATTGCATGCATGTCCTAATGTGATTGTATTACAAAATTTATTAGTCATAGACTTGCCACCACACTTTGCATTGTGTTTGTAAAGGGAATTCACTACTAAAATTTGAGATTATTTGTCTGATGATTGGTCACACATGTTATTTAGAACAAGATATGGAGCTAAGGCTACAATCAGAGCTGAGCCTATTAAAAAATTCCATATTGATCCTCATACATTGAGTCTAATAAATGTAAATTGTTCATCCCTTGATCAAGAAGATTATCCAAGCACTCATGAAGCTGATACCAAATTCGGATACATTCTAGACTTGACTCTTGATGAATGGGAAAGAAAGAAGCATGCTTTTGACCCTTACAAGTAAATGGAGGAATCTAAGCTAGTAGTCTATTGATTGCATGAAGAGAATCACCCTCTTTCTAACATCACTAAGCCAGACCATAAGGATGATAATGAGGTATGGAAATTGTTCTTTGATGGCTCAAGAAATAGAGCGGTGCTTGTTTCACCACAGGGCATGAGATATTACTCTCCCTTCCATTTCAATTTTTCTTGCTCAAACAACACAATAGAGTATGAAGCCTAGATCCATGGACTACATTGGGCAAGGAAGAAAGGGATTAAAAACTTACAAGTGTTTAGCGATAGTGAGATGGTTGTGAATCAGGTCCGAGGACAAAATGCTGCCATGAATGATCTGTAAAAAAATAAAAGAACCGGGTATGGGACCTCATTAAGGATTTCGAAGCATTCAACATCAATTCCATCCCAAATAAGAAAATGAAGTAGCGGACATACTGTCGTACACCATCGGGGCAACATTTTATGTTGTACAAAGTATCAAGAGTGATAATTCTCAACCCCATATTAAAGTGGTTGTAAGACCAGCCATCCCAGATAACAACACAAGTTGGTAGATCTTCGAGAATGATCAACAAATTGTCAAATTTCTACAAGAAGAGGATGAGTTTTCCTCTAGAAACCAAGACAAATTAGAACAGCAATATGGTGACCAAGTGGTGCAGCTGAGAACCAATAAATTACCAAAGGGTCTTGTAACTTTGGAGTCAATCTTCATCCCAAAAGGAGAAAGAAAATATTCAGGTAAAGGGTGAAGATTCAGAGCCCATTTTCATAGATGAAGGAAAAATGTTGTGAATTGGCGAGGTGAGTACCCAACAAGAAAATATGATTTCATTCAAATTTTCCAAGATTTCATCAATGTCTTTGTCTTGAATTATAAAGATTTAAGAGGTTTCAACCCAAAGTTGGCACAACACACAATCGAGTTGGATCCAGGATCTAAGCCTTTTAGACAGAAGCAAAGGCCAGTAAACCCTCACATAGAGCCTCTCATGAGAAAAGAGTTGAACAAGATAATTGAGGCCAACATCATCTTCCCTATCAAGCATTCAAGTTGGGTTGCAAACTTGGTTCCTGTGAGGAAAAGAAGTGGAGAAATCAGACTATGCCTAGACTTAAGTAATCTAAATGGAGCATCACTCAAAGATCACTACCCACTTCCATCAATGGAACATATCTTACAGTTGTAGCTGGCTCTAAGAGGTTTTCATTGCTAGATGGATACTCAGGCTATAACCAGATAATGGTGAAAGAGGAAGATCAGTTCAAGACAACCTTCACCACCAAATGGGGTACATATGCTTATAAGAAGATTCCATTTGGACTATCAAATGCTGGAGCAATATTTCAGCGAGTTATGGACATGGAATTCAAAGGCTTAATCAACAATATAGTCCTGGTGTATCTAGATGATATCACCGTCTTCTCAAAGAATGCTATAGACCATCTCTTCCACCTCAGATAGGTATTTCAGAGGTGTAGAAGATTCAGAGTGTCATTAAACCCAAAGAAGTGTGTGTTCTTGGCACATGAGGGAAAATTTTTGGGCCACATTGTCTCAAGAGAAGGGTTAACAATTGATCCTAAAAGGGTTGAAGCCATCCGAACACTTCCATTGCCACAACACAAAAAGTCTCTCTAAAGCTTCTTGGGGAGAATAAACTTTGTTCACAAGTTTGTGCCTGATTTTTCCACTCTTGTGAAGCCTTTAACAATGATGTTAAAGAAGATTCTTGCATTTAAATGGATAATAGAGGGAAAAGAGAGTTTTGAGGCCATCAAGATCATAATATCACAAGCCCCAACTCTTTTTAACCTGAATTTTTGAAGGACTTCATGCGATATGCTTTTGGAGGGTCAGACACAATCTCAGCCATCTTGGTTCAACCTAACAAGGAAGGTTTAGAACAGCCCATAGCCTTCTTCAGTCAGAGCTTGGAGGATTACGAAGTAAAGTATTATTTCATTGAAAAGCATGTCCTTGCTTTGTCATTAGGAGTTTGAAGAAGTTCAGACACTTGGTCTCGAAACAACAAGATTCAACTACTAGTGTCTCATGTTGGTGTTAAGGATTTTCTCCTAAACAAGGACCTAAATCAGAAGAGAGCCAATTAGATCACTTGTGTAATGGAGTATGACATTGAGATCAAAGTGACCAAACTGGTTCATGGCAATGGTCTGTGTGAGCATATCACTTCCAAGCAACAAGCTGAGTCAATGGATGAAGAAGAGGTTATCCTATTACTACATAATGATCAAGAACAACCAGCTAACGATGCACCTATTCCATGTTGACCCAAGCCTTGGTGCATTATCTCCAAAAAGTTTTACACCCCCAAAATGGAACAAAGAAAAAATTAGACACTTCAAACTAAAAGCCATCCCATATGTGCTTGTAGGTGGTGTCTTGTTTAAGAAAGATATCAATATTTTTATATTGAGGTGCATTGGGACAGAGCCAAATCGAGAAGGTGTTGCATGATTTCCACGATGGACAAGAAGGAGGCCACTTTTCTCCTCGAGTAACCACTCTCAAGATAATAAAAGTTGGTTATTACTGGCCTACGGTGTTTAGGGATTTCTACTCATGGATCAAGAAGTGCAGAAATGCACATTCTTCACAGGAAAGAAAAGTTAGCAGCCCTGCCCCTTCATCTCATTTCAGTGGATCATCCATTCATGCAATGGGGACTAGACTTCATTGGGGTAATGAACCCAAATTCAAGCCAAGGCCACAAGTGGATACTTACAGCAACAAACTATTTCACCAACTAGACTAAAGTAGTGGCACTTAAGGAGGCAAATGAATCCAATATCTTAGATTTCTATGAAGGAATAGCCACCATGTTTGGATTCCCTACCACTATCATATCAGATAATGCATTGGCATTCCTTGGTACAAGGATCACTGAATGGGCTGTTAAGAATGGTGTGTACCTCAACACTTCATCAAAATATTACCCTCAAGGTAATGGCAAAGAAGAGTCCACAAACAAGAACCTACTAAGGATTATCAAAAGGAATCTTTATGAAAATTAGAGAACTTGGCATACACAACTCAAATCAGCTCTATGGGCTGATATGATCACATAAAAAGATCCATAGGAATCTCCCCATACAAGCTTTTATATGGAAAAGAAGCAGTATTTCCCATATCATTGGAGTTTCCCGCTTTAGAGCTCATGAAACAGTTGGAACTGCCAAGTTTGAACCTATGGTAATAAGGTATGCAAAGCTAATGGAAGTAGGAGAGGCAAGAGAGCATGCAATGCAGATCCTGGAGAAAGATGAAGCATTGATCAAGAAGAGATTTGATAAGTAAGCAATAAAAATGACCTTTCAATCGGGGACTTAGTTCTAAAGTGGGATGCAGATTGGGCAAAACAAGGAAAGAATTCCAAATTTGATGCCATTTGGAGTGGCGCTTACATGATCACAAGGTGCAAAAGTAGCAATGCCTTCTAGCTAGCTAAATTAGGTGGAAAAGAATTATAGATTCCATTCAATGGGATCCATCTAAAAAAATGTTACTTTGAAAAGGAAGGTTCCACCCTTGTAAATATTAGCATAGGACTTTAATTTCTCCAAGTGTGTATGCACATTGTCTTGTTGTAGCATATGTTTTATTTCCCTAAGTTCTCTGACACAGGTTTTTATTGCTCCAGGTTTGCGTCATTATATAGTTCGATGTGCCTCCAGTGAATGTGTCAATCTCTTTAGCATTTGCAACAGGAGACCCATAGTTTCCATAACAGTTGCTCACTTTAAAATAGAACAAATACAAAGCAACTAAAATCAGATCTCGAAGGGTCCATTCTGGAATAGCGAGGCAGGTTCTAATGGTTTCCAAGTGGCTCGGTGATCAGTTTTCAAAGTTCGATCAAATTTGTGTTTACTGTAGATTCTAGTGCCTAATGGATACATCAAGGCAAGTGAACTATTCATCTAGCAGGAAGATGCCCCTGTGAGTCACAAAATTGTTATCTCAATTTTTCCCCTAACAAAATTGATCAAACACGACCCTGTGCAGGAAGAAATCTAAGGGATGGTTCCATCATATGAGCCCATGTTTCAAATCCAACAAATAGGTTGCAGGAAAGCTCTATAATGGAGTAGCAGGTTTGGCAAAGAGCAAATAGTGTCAAAGAAAACCAAAGGCTCAAAGGAGAGAAACAGAGAAAGGCTCGAAGTCTTCGGGCTTTACAAATGATTCAGAACGAGCCCAAATTGGCTAAGTATGGAAGAATCAGTGGAAGCTTCCACATGCCTCATTGGCGCTTCTCCAAAGGTTAAACCCAAAAATAGTCCCCAAAAAGTGTGGAGCTTCCACATGTCACAGTTCGAAAAGGGATAGAGTCGGTCGTTGAAAAGTCTAAACGAGTAGAAAGAACCATGTGTTAACTCATCACATTTCCAAAGAGAGAGCCCAAAGTAGAGACTCAAACTAGTGCCAACCCTCCACATGGCTAGGGTTCAATAGAAGTTAAATAGAAATCGGGCCCAAATCAACTAAGTATAAAGAATCGGTGGAAGGTGCTAAGTGTCTCAACGATGCACATATAAAGGTGTGGCCCAAAGTGGAGACTCAAATGAGTGCGAGGCTTCCACGTGTCTAGGGTTTGATAAAGGCATCACCTGAATCGAGAAAAGTATTGCAGACTCGTAGAAGGTGCCACGTGTCATCCTGACGCATCTTCAAAGGTAAATTTAGAGCGGGTCTCCCGAGAAGCGCCAAGTCTCCACGTGTACGGGGGTCGGATATATAGCCCTGCCAAAGAAAAGGACTTAGCCATAATATAAAGGAACAAAGAAAAGGCACGAAGGTTCCATGTGTCTCTTCAAAGGTGCAATTTCAAAAATAAAATCCAAAAGTGGTTCCCAAACGCGAGCCAACTCTACATGTGGCCATGTTCCAAGTCAAAGCGGGAAGGCGGGTCACCGAAGGTAATTTTAACTTTTTTGATTTGTGTTCAAAAGGCATAAAATGTAAAATTGAGCCACACCTCTGCTAATGCCCAAGGAGCCACGTGTCAGGCCTAAACTACATGCGGGCCGGTGAGCCTTGGAGTTATTTTTTTCCCAAATGGAAAATGTGGACTAGCGGGCACGAAGATTTTTTTGAAAAAATGAATTGTGGGGCTGCAGGGTGTCTTTGCATTTTTGTATTTTTTGCCAAAAGGCACAAAGTGAATTTTGGGCCCACGGACCCATTCTGCTAACTGATTTTTGCCATTTTTGTATGGACCCGACTCAAACATTCAAATGGACATATCTTTTGACCCAGTGCTCGAAATTCAAAAAATTGGCACCATTGGAAAGGTCTCAACCTTGTATATGCCATGGAAACCTGAAACTTCAATTTTGATGAGGTTAGGTGGCTAGAAAATGGGAAAACATCTTAATGTCATTAATATGCAATCCGATTGCTCAATAACCAAATTAGATTTCATTTGATCTGTCGTTCTTCCTTCTTTGACACGCCAAGCAAACACAGAGCAAAGGACTTGATAGATTGTGGGTGGATTTGCATGGGGATTGATGTCCGGTATCTGAGCTTAAAATAAAGTTTCCCGCCTCTTTTATTCTTCACTCTTCACTGCATCTATAAAAGAAGGAGTTGGGTTCATTGTAAAGGGTTGGACATTTCTGGTTTGCACCCTCCCTTCTTCCCCGGGCTACAAGTAAATTTGTGGAGTTTTCCAGACCTCCCATTTAAGTTATAATACAATTTTTTACATCTTGGCTACTATAATGTACTATATTAACTCTGGAGCAATAATATATGTCTATGGATGACGCTTAACCCTCTTGTGTGTTCATTGTTGTCTTCTGATCTCTCATTACAGTTTGGTTATTTGTGCATGGTGGTTGTATTACATTTCTATGGTTTATGTTAAATTTCAAAACGGGTGTTTAACATTCCTTTGGTGCATCACCTTGTTAGCTTATGTTTTATTTTCTCACATTTTCTTAGCCATGTCTCCTTGGAAAGATAGAGTAGGTTTTAGAGTAGATCCTCGGCAATTTATTTGTGTGCACCTGAATGGAGGGATGGGAACCGGCCTTCATCTAGAGATATCTCTCGAATTTCAAAGTCCCACACTTTGAGAGATGCTCCATGTTATGCAATTAGATTGAGAGTCTCAACCCTCCAAGTTGTAGACATTTAAGGGTGTTGTGATTCTACACTAACACATATTTCTAGAGTGTGAAGAACTAGAAAATTGTTGGTTTATTTCTGATTCGAGAGCCCATTCATTGCTCCATAACCATATTTTGATAGAATAAAAAGAGTCCCATTGATTATAGAACTTTGGAGAAGTTTCGAAACCAAAGGGAAACCTTCTGAACTAACTGCAAAAGTTTTGGAGCTAAGTGCTTGAGTTTTGGAGCTAAGTGATAGAGTTTCAAAGCTAAGTGATAGAATTTCGGAGCTAAGTGATGGTGTTCCTGAGCTAAGTGATGGGATTTTGGAATTAAGCCGCATTCTAGCCAATTTCCTCAAAAAGGTGTTGGTTGCTTGGACTTCACTTATCTGACCAAATATGACCTATTCATTCAAAAACCTTAATTTCCATACATTTTGTTAGGAATTATGAAGTTTTTAAACGTTATAACTAAATGGAACAAAAGATGGAAAATTACATCCTAACTTATACTAGATCAAATAAAAGCCACAAAATGGAGTCAAACTTGACTAAAAGGAGAGTAAAATGAGATCATTCATTGGACATTGATGAGGCATATTTTGGCCTTATCAAACACCAAAGATAATGAAACCTTTCCATTCCCTAATTTAAGATTTACAATCATTCCTTTTAAATAGATAAAATGCATACCTTTAAAACTTACATTAATTAAAGTTCACAAACATTCTCAAAAGTAAGGAAAGGAACTTCTTATAACACGAAGAACAAGATTACAATATGCCAATATTCCTTCTCAAAGAGAGGATTAAGAGACTCAACTCTCCAAAATAAAATCTTCAAGCTTCAATCCAACATAGAAGGAGAATAAATAATTTTTACAACACCATTTCAAAATCATAATTAAATTCAAGTGGATAAGCCTCTCAAAAATGGGTAAAAACATGTCAAAATGTCCAACTCTTCTTCACCAAACTCCAAGCCAAATCTACAATTTTTCACTCCACAATAGTCTTTATAACACAATAAGAAAGGGCATGGTTACCTCCCAACTATATGCATCATCATATGCCATAGACATCAAATTAAGGACATGTTATCCTCCCTCTAAGCCCATGGGAGAGAGAGTAACATGCCTCAAGAATGCACAAGAGAAGGGAAAAAGGGTGACAAACACACACACACTCAATTTTTTCAAATACAACAAGCAATGAACAACACCTATCACATGAGGAAAATCTTCATATTTATCCTCCAAGGGGAAGAGTTGCAAAAGCCCAAAAAATCATAAAGTTAACCAGCCATAGGAACACTATAAAAATATCCAACATGCCCTCCTTATCTCTCCATTAAAAATTACCCTCCTTATTACTCCATCTGATACATTATGCCTCCTCATTGGGAGGATTTCAAACCATACATGGTTTCCTTGCCAATGCTAGAGAAGGAGGTTCAAACCATATGAAAAATCCTTCTCCACAACAAACCATATGAGGGAGGAATAAAATAATAGCATCATGGCTTACCCATCAAGCCATGTGGTGTAAGAGGGAACAATTCTCCCTCTTCCCCATAATTTTCTATAAATCCACCTCAAAATTAGGATGGAATGGAGAAAAATAATGGAACAAAAACGCACAACACACCCACAACCACATGTAACAAAAAAGTTCAACAACCATTCTTTCCTTTCACAATATACTATGTGAATAAAAAAGAGTATGGAGCCCACCACAAACATTAAAAAGATAACTCAAAGCATCTCATCTCCCCACAAAATATTCCGAAAAATACAATGACTATAAAACAAAATCATTTTAGGAGGTAATATCACAAATTCCCTATATTTCTAATAACCTAACACCCTTCGTCTTCTAAGAAAAAAATAAAAATAACCACCCTTATAATATGGTTGCATGTGAGGGGTCAAATTTGAGGGGAAATCCCATTTGACCATTAAACTAGACCCCCTACCCATAGGTAGGGTCCAATGGGCTCATTTCTTCCCAAAAATTATCACATTTAGCGAAATTCCAGATTAGGATAAGTGGCACAAGGGTTGAGGTGGTGGGTCCCACCCAAATGACACTTAAGTGGTCCTAAACCACAAACAAAATAACTAGTTAACTCAAAATAAAATTAACACATGTAAGAATCATTAGGTCCCTAAACTAGCTTAACACAAGACTACAACAATTTACAATTAACATAATTACAATTAGGAATCACCATAAACATACAAGGCTACACACAATCATGCATGGCGAGGACTTGGCTCAGTCGGCCGCTAGTGCAAATTGAGGCACCACTACCTTGAAACCCACATTCTCCTTGGTGCTTTGTCATCTGCACACTCAATTGAAACATGAAACATACCTACTTGATAAAAATATACCACTTTAATAATATAAATGAATCGATCGTGGATAATCATTCACACTATACAATAATAAATGTCAATATGAAAAGACTAAGCGCTAAACACATACATCTAAATTAATCCAAGCCATCATATACATCTAAGCACTACATGATGAAATTTAACTAGCCATTATAAACCTATAATATCAAAGTATACAATGAAGCCATACGTCCATCAATTATATATGAAATAAAAACTAACTCGTACCACAACCTCGCTTGATATCCAAACTCATATAATGCAAGAACAAAGCTAATGATTGATAATACTAGCTTGGCATTATGGTCCCTAATTACCACAAGTGTCATCAATGATTCATAATGAAACCATATAGTATCTAAATAATGCTAATATCCATTTCCATCATCAAATGAAAGCAAATTATGATTCAACAAAAGATCTACTCCAAGAGGAGGTGGGCACTACAATCAATAATTTTTGTGAGGTACTCCCATGTTTATATTTTGCCTTGAATATACGCTAGAGTTCCATCTATATAATGAACTTAAATTGAAATATATACATTAGCATAATAATTACATAATTAATAATCTATATATCAACATAAAGTTCATCATTTGGGTGTCTTATTATTGTGTCGGCCTACTTTCGTTGGAATGATATATGTAATATGTCATTTTACTGATGCCATTTTCATTTGTTGTGGTTATTCATATTATTATTTGTGAAAAAAATGTGAATACTCTTTTCAAAATATTCATTACTAGCTCTGTCTAATCCAACATTGTTTCTACTCATCACATCAACTTTTAAAATTGTGAGAAGTTTCCAAAACTTTTTTCCATTAGATTTCTCATTTTTTTCTAAATACCTTATCTAAAGCAAAAATTTGTTTTACTCCTTCCTATAATATCTTTGCATGTCTGCTTATTATTATATGGAGGTATATCCCTAACTTTAGGTAGTTATTGAAATTATCCCTCCAAGATTATGTAAATACAAGAGGTTATAAAAATCATGTTTTCTTATTTAAGAAATGCTTGAGAATATCGCTATTCTATATTTTCCATAAAAATTCAAATGAATCTCATATCATCAATCAATATGTACATTATTTGACATATCTCTTCATATAAATTTCTACCCCTAATTTTGTCTAATTCTACATAATATTAATAGGGATTCATTGTTAGAATGAGTGGTTGATGCAACACTATTAATTGTTAGCATTCTTATTGATGAAAGTGATAAGAAATATACATAATGGATTTGGAATGCTCCATATAGAAGTGACTGACGAATGACACTAATTTCATATAATTTACTAGTATTTATAATTCCTCAAATTATAATGCATAATGGAAATGCAATTTGTAATTAATGATAATGTTTAATTATTATATGAAGTTACCAAATTTTTAGCAACCAAAGTTCGATGTCCCTAACATTTCAAAGCGAATTCATCATATATGAGCAACCATTTATCTTTCATGGTTCTTAAGTTTTTTTGTCACTTTATTTGTGTTCTTCACTAAAATATTCGTTTTTTTGGGATATTTTCACCCATTAAGATCTCTTGTTCCAAACATATGTATTTTAATTAGTTTCATAATTCTGCGATGAAGCATGTTATATCTCAAAAGCGCACCCTATAGAGAGATGTCTACAAGTGTTCTAAGCTTTCAAAATTATCTCTCCCTTTCATAGATACAATGGAAACACCTCAGGTTTGTGGGTAGACCTATTTTGAGGTGAGTCTTTGATATCGAGGACGGTTCCTTATTGATGTATCCTTAACTGATTTTTTGGGGTTTAAGGGTAAAAGATGACTGTAAAAATGAAATTAAAACTAAGGTGATACACTAAACTTGTATGAGGTCTTTGACTGAGTACATGCACAATTTATATGGGAATGGATTCTTGATGCACAAGCCAATAGTTTTCTGCAGAATATTAAAGGGCAAACACTTGGAGGTATTGAGGGAAAATATCACAAAAATACTACTAAGCTAAACATACACATTAATATCATGCAGAAATTACTGAATTTGCAATAGGGTAAGATGATTAATCAGGGAATTCATATTCACAAGATTAATGGGAACATACACAAGATTGCAAATAATTGGAAAGGCAGAAAATACTTCACATTCAAAGGGAAAACTAGCGAAACTACTTCAACACTCATGTATCTAAAAGTCCCCCTTTTGTGCTTTGCCAACGAACACAATATATAGGAAAATCAATTCACCCACCCTTCCTAAAAATAGACTAAGGTTGTAATCACCCATGCATTCTATTTTTATCCTTTATTTAATAATAAATAAAGGAATAAAATAAAACAAACTAATACAAATAGGCATTAATAGCCTTTGATTACATACAGTCAAATTGTAGTTGACTATTTTATTTTTAAGAAAAACATGGGTTAATAATTTTCTAATAATAAATCTTGCTTGATGAGCAAGTCTCCTCCTAGTGGATGTAGATTATGTCCTCTTCCGATCTGTCCTTTTGTAAAGGCATGGAAAAATACTCCTGTGTATTGAGCAAAATCAAAAATATAATATTTGCAATACTTGTAAACATAATTCATCCAATTATTCACTTAATGGGGACCATTTCCAAGCTCAAGTTCCAATGTTGACATTCCTTGTCCTCTAGTGGTCACATGGATAACACACTGCAAATCATCTCTAACCCCTTCAATAGTGGGTACCACCTTTACAGTTCAGTACTAGTCTTACCATGGTTTGGTCCTCTTGTATAACACATGGTCATACTATAGTCCACCACCTTTGATTAATATTATATTGTATACTTGGTCAGTTTGTATTGTGAATAAAATAAGGTGGACACCTTTTGTTTGATCATTTCACAACATGATTTGGTCGGCACTTTTGAAATATTCAAACTTGGACTATAGTTGGTATGTCAAATGAAAATAATTTTGAAATAATAAGGGCTAGCCCCCTCGTGACGATGACTCACCCCTCCATGCACTTTGTTGGTGGCATCTTAACTCGGGTTGAGTTTGTTTTGAAATTTGTAATTGATCCTAGTCACATCGATTTTGTATGCTTTGTTTGTTACGATGTCGCGATATCTATACTTTGTTGGCTAAGGTTTTAACCTTGAAATTAATGTGGTCGGTGGCATTTGACCATGATGGTTTGCTTTGTTTTTGGAGATCGATCCCTGAGCATTGATCTTCGTACTTGTTGAATATTGATCATTTGATCAATGACCCTTGGTTAGGGTTAGGTTAA
This sequence comes from Taxus wallichiana var. yunnanensis, assembly GCA_018340775.1. Classification (NCBI taxonomy): domain Eukaryota; kingdom Viridiplantae; phylum Streptophyta; class Pinopsida; order Cupressales; family Taxaceae; genus Taxus; species Taxus wallichiana. The sequence goes on from CM031238.1 coordinate 650,851,023, forward strand.
GCCAAAGTTTAGGTGGGTGAGTAAAAAAACTTGAAACTCATCCACTTTTTCATTTTGCATATGGTTCGTGGGAAAATCCCTTGCAAAATTTTTATTGACGCCATTTTCATCTTATGAAGCTCGACTTCCTTACTAGGTTGACTCTCTTAGCTCGGTCGGTTCTGCATTTTGTAGTTTTTCTTCTATTTTGAGTTTTTGGGCAAGATAGTTATGTGTTTTTCCACCATTGTTGAAGTCCTTCGAACTCTGCCCCTTTGCATTAATGGTTTTGAGCTCGGTTGAATCTGTATCTTTATGGTTCTACTCTGTTTGAGTTTTTGAGGAGGTGGTCGTGGAGTTTTTCAACATTGTCGTGATATTCGAGCTCGGCTATTACTGCAGATGGGTATTGCATCTGTATTTTCTGTGATCGTTTCTTTGTTGAGATCGGCTCTTGAACTCACTGAAAGGTTTAATGGCCACCATGTTTGATTGCTTCGAGCTCTGAGAGGGTCTTGTAGGTTTTGATTCCTTGCTTACTTGAGCTCTGTAATGTTGTTTCTATGATGGTTCTGTGATGCGATAAGGGGTTCGTACATTGGTATTTCTTATCATTTCGGCTTCTATCGTTTGGTCTTTGTTTGAAGGGTTGATGAGGTCAACCTTCTTGAGTTCTTTTTGGCCATGCCTTGCTTATTTATGAGCTTCTCTTGGAAGTAGTCGGTGATTGTAAATCACCTTGAGCTCCTGGACTGTGTAACCGCCATACTATTTGGCAAAGAATGGTAAGTTTCATTCTCCAAAGCCCAATAGTTACTTTATCTTTCCCATTTCGAATTCAAAATACTGATACCCATTTTTCCTTTGCATTTTCAACATGATTTCTAGGACAACTATGGGCTAGAAAGATAGGTATTGGCATGCTTCTGATTTTGGCGATTCGAGTTGGTTATTAATCAAGTAAGAAACTTCAATGTTTGTAAGAATCCATTAATGAAGTCTTACAGACATAGAGTTTTAGACTTAATGGAATATTTCGAAGCTATTAATATCCATTCCGTTTCTAGAACAAAAAATAAGCATGCAGATAGACTTACAACAATTGGTGTTAGTTTTGAAGTGCTGGAACATATTGAAAATAGTGAGATTCGGCCTCATATAAAGCTGATTGTATTGGCATGAAGCTTCCAAACCCCTTCTCTTGCATTTTCTATTTTCGATAGCAAGGGAATTGGTGTTTCTTCTTCCTGTAAACAATACAAACCAAACATATGTTCTTAAACTTCTTTGAAAGGATCATGAGAATGTTCTTCATGTGTCTTTTCATCCATAAACAGGTTAGAAACACCATCCAATGCTGAAATATGAGTTGTATTATCAAAATCAGATTGGTCTAAGGCTGCATAATTAGCTAATGCATTAGAAGTGTGAGGCTCAATGTGAAATTTGGCCAATGGTTCTAAATTGATAGTAACCTTGGTCCCATAACGTGTAGTGAAAAACAAGAAAGACCAATCTGAAGAGAGATAACCTCCTATTTTTGCTGTGAAATCTCTTGATAAACATATAGCAAAGTAAGGAGGTAAATCTACAACAATAATATCTTGCAGAATGGAAACATTTGGGAAAGCATGTAATGTTACCTCTAGATTTCTGATGACACCTATTGTATTAGTTGCAGTTCCATCAAGTTGTAAAACACTTTTTTGGCGGTTCATACCGCAGCCTAATTTTGTGTAATTACTTTTGGCATAACTCAAGCTACTTGCGCCGCTATCCTCCATAAAATTATGAACAAGATGTTCTCCAATAATCAATGATAGATAAAATGGTGGTGGCTTATTGATGTCATGAGCATTTAAGACTTTCTGAACCATCCATTTAACCTCTTTGATGTGGTCTTGTTCTATTGTTCCAAGGACCATATATGTTTTCTGGACTTCCTTTTCTATTGTTTTAGAAGAAATCTGCAGCTTAGCAAGTTCATGAGAAAGTAAATCTTGTTGTCCTGGAATACTTAGAGTGTCCCACATTGAGATGTTAACATTATGCTTTTTCATTACATCAACAATGTTAAAGAAGCAATAGTTTTAGAGACAGATTCTACTATTTTAGCATAGGATTTGGTTAAAATTGATTCTCGCTACAACTTCCTTTGATATCCGAGGTATAAATAAATTTCTTGGGTTATGCTATAAATTTTTTGTTGCTCTTTACCAAATTGTGAAAAACTACTATATTTTTAGGAACATCGGTAATCTTTGTTAGCTGGTTTGGGCCTATGGTTGTTATTTTATTTGTGACAACAGTAAAATAGGCATATTCTATTGTTTTTTACTTTTTGCAGCCTTTTCTTGAGCCATAGTAGTAAATGCAATGAAATCATCCTCACTAAAACGACTAAGTTCTACTCGGTGCCTTCAACCTTTGTATCTTACGCCCACCCTCCATTTGAGGCATTCAAAATATCTCAGATTGAGGTTGTGCAACAAGACTTATGTTCAGAAAAGCATTTGGGAAACTTGCGGTTGAATGAGGTTATTACAAGGTTGACACCACTCTTCTATGGCCACATTAACTGGAACTAAAGTGTTAGATGAACTAGGAGCCTTTGGGTCAAACTGCCTTTGTTGATAAGGCTGCCTATTTTGTTGGTTCTACTGATTTTTCTGATAAGGAGCTTGATAAGGTCTATTAGGTAATGCAAGCCTATTCTCAATTGAATTCAGCTTGTTCCCCATAGTTTGCAAAGCTTTAAATACGTCATCTGATGGGGCTATAACAACAGGTTCTATAATCATGATAAGCTAAGGGATAGGTGCTAAATCTGCGAGAAAAAGGCATCGAAGGCCTTGGTGCTAATTTTTTGGCTTGAATAAGGTTGTTTTCATCTCTTATAGCAATATCATAAGCATCCGGAAGATTTTCACGTCCCATAGACTGAATCATAGTTGAAATATCACTATTTAATGCTCTAAGATAATAAAGGAAAGCATGGTCAGCTTTTGGCTTAACACTTGGTGGGATTATTTCCCAAGTTCTGATGAAATGAATGTTGAAACTAGACATAAATTCATGGGGAGCTCTTTTTATGGTAGCCATCTATTCTATGAGAGATAAATGATCTGAATTATGTTGAAATTGTTTCAACAATTTTCCACCTAAATCATCCCAAGTTCTTATGCTTCCAATCTCTTAATTTCTATACCATTGTAAGGCTTGTTCTTTGAGGGATGCAATAAAAGTCTCAAAGCCACATCTTCATGAGTGATATTATGAACTGCACATAAGACTACAAAATATTTAATGTGATTTGTAGGTGTAACATGATTTTCAGCGGTGAATGATGGAAAAATTTTCATGGAAGCATTAGGGATGTCATGATAAATTGGGAAAACTAATGGGCTGCCATTAGTAAAGGTCACAAAATTCCTAGGTGGTTGAATAGCCATTTGAAAAACTAGGATCTAAATGAAAATATTGACATGTGGTGAAGGAAGATTGGAAGGAGGATTACCAAATCTAGGTCTATTATAAGGAAAAGTATTACCAACTCTTCTCCTTCTTACAAAATTCAAAGGTAAAGAAATAAACTCAAAAGGAATTCCTCTTACCGATGATCTTGTAGTCACTTTAGGCATGGAACATGTTGTAATACTAGTCTGAAATCAGCTTTACAGAGTCACCAAATAGATCTTTAAATCTTTAGAATAAATTGTTGTAGCTTGTTGTCCCAAAAGTAACTTTTATCTGCTATAAATCTTCCGTAGATTTACTGTGAATATCTGTAACTTGCTTGCAGATCTGATTCATCACCCACTGGCCATGCCAAAAATTGTTATCTCTCGAAAGTGCACCCTATACAGAGATATCTGCAAGTGTTCTAAGCTTGAAAAATTATCTCTCCCTTTCGTAGATACAATGGAAACACCTCAGGTCTGTGGGTATACCTATTTTGAGGTGAGTCTCCGGTATCAAGGCCGGTTCTTTATTGATGTATCCTAAACTGATTTTCTGGGTTTGAGGGTAAAAGATGTCTGTAAATGAAATTAAAACAGAGGTGATACACCAAACTTGTATGAGGTCTTTGACTAAGTACATGCACAATTTATATGGGAAATGATTCTTGATGCACAAGCCAACAGCTTTCGCAAATATTAAAGGGAAAAAAAATTGAAGGTATTGAGGGAAAATATCAAAACAATACTACTAAGCTAAACATACACATTAATATCATTCATGAATTATTGAATTTGCAATAACGTAAAATGATTAATCATGGAATTAATATTCACAAGATTAATGGGAACATACACAAGATTGCAAATAATTGGAAAGGCAGAAAATACTTCACATTCAAAGGGAAAAACTGGTAAAACTACTTCAACACTCATGTATCTAAAAGTCCCCCTTTTATGCTTTGTCAAGACACACAATATATAGCAAAATTAATTCACCCACCCTTCCTAAAAATAGACTAAGGTTTTACTCGCCCATGCATTCTATTTTTATCCTTTATTTAATAATAAATAAAGGAATAAAATAAAACAAACTAATACAAAGAGGCATTAATAGCCTTTGATTACATACAATCAAATTGTAGTTGATTGTTTTATTTTTAGAAAAGCATGGGTGAATAATTTGCTAATAATAAATCTTGCTTGATGAGCAAGTCTCCTCTTAGTGCATGCAGATTTTGTCCTCTTGTTGATCTGTCCTTTTGTGAAGGCATGCAAAAATACTCCTGTGTATTGAGAAAAATAAAAAATACAATATTTGCAATACTTGCAAAAATAATTCATCCAAATATCCACTTAATGGGGACCACTTCCAAGCTCAAGTTCTGATGTTGACATTCCTTGTCCTCTAGTGGTCACATGGATAACACACTATAAATCATCTCCAACCCCTTCAATAGTGGGGACCACCTTTGCAGTTCAGTAATAGTCTTACCATGGTTTGGCCACTCTCGTATAACACATGGTCATACTTGTAGTGCACCACCTTTGATTAATATTGTATCAGAGTATAGCCGCTCGGCTCTGTATTGTGAATAGAATAAGGTGGAAAAATTTTGGTTTGATCATTGCACACAACATGATTTGGTTGGTACTTTTTGAATATTCGAGCTTGGACTATAGTTGGTATGTCAAATGCAATTTTTTTTGAAATGATAAGGGATGCCCCCCTCATAACAATGACTCACCCCTCCATGTGCTTTGTCGGTGGCATCTTAACTTAGGTTGAGTTTTTTTTGAAATTTGTGATCGATCCTGGGCCGTTGATCTCTATATTGTTTGACCAGGTGCCGTCGATATTTGTATTGTAGGTTAGGGTTTTAACCCCACAATTAATGTGGCCGGTGGCATCTGACCATGATGGTTTTCTTTGTTTTTGGAGATCGATCCCTAAGCATTGATCTTCGTACTTGTTGAATATTGATCGTTTTATCACTGACCCTTGGTTAGGGTTAGGTTAAGCCAAAGTTCAGGTGGGTGAGTCAAAACAACTCAAACCTCATCCACTTTTCATTTCGCATTTGGTTCGTAGGAAAATCCCTGAAATTTTTTTATTGATGCCATTTTAATCTTATGAAGCTCGGATTCCTTACATAGTTGACTCTTTTAGCTCGGTCGATTCTGAATTTTGTAGTTTTCCTTTGTTTTGAGTTTTACTTCAAGGTAGTTGTGTGTTTTTGCCGCCATTGTTGAAGTCCTTATAACTCTTCCCTCTTCATTAATGGCTTTTGAGCTCGGTTGAATCTATATCTTTATGGTTCTTCTTTGTTTGAGTTTTCTGAGGAGGTGGTCGTGGAATGTTTCACCACTGCCATGATCTTGGAGCTTGACTCTTCTTGTAGATGGGTATTGCATATGCATTTTTGTGATCACTTTTTTTCGAACTCGGCTCTTGAACTCGCCGAATAGTTTAATGGCCACCATTTTTATTTCTTCAAGCTCTAAGGGTCTTGTAGGTTTTTATTCCTTACTTACTTGAGCTCGTAATGTTTTTCCTATGATGGTTTTGTGATGTGATAAGGGGCTCGTACACTGGTATTTCTTGTCATTTCAGCTTCTATTGTTCGGCCTCTGTTCGAAGGGTTGATGAGCTCAACCTTCTTGAGTTCTTTTTGGCGGTTGCCTTGGTTATTTACGAGCTTCTCTTCGAAGTGGTCACCATTTTTAATCACCTTGAGCTCGGGACTGTGTAACCGTCATATTGTTTGGCAAAGAATGGTAAGTTTCGGTCTCCAAAGCCCAATAGTTACTTTATCTTTTCCATTTCAAATTCAAAATACTGATACTCATTTTTCCTTTGCATTTTCAACGTGATTTCTAGGACAACATTGGTCTCTGAATTAGAATTTGTTTTGGGTTCACCTTTTTAGCTCTGAACTCAATGACCATTTGAGGGTTTGATCAACTTAAAATTAACCAGTAAGTACTTGTTTCTTACTCTATTTTTTTATATCCATTTAGTGGGATTTTTATTAAAGTCAAAAACTATATTTTCTTCCTCGGATCTGCAACTTGAACTGATTTTCAATGTGAATCATAAATATTTCTCAATTCTAGAAATGCATGAGTTTTTAATCTTTGAGCTACTCTTGCTTGTACCTATATAATTTCAAATTTTTGAATGCTAAAAGGCTCTGTTCTCTTGTTACCTGTATTCATTCCTTTGATTTGTATTGCAATAAATTTGTATCTGCATATGTATATATTTTTTTAATTTGTGGATTGAAAATTTCAACCCAAATTTGGGTATTCCTCCATTCTTTTTCTTGGAGATGAAGATTTTGTGTTTTCATATTTTCTTCATTCTGAAAAATGTAATTTTAAAATGGCTAAACTTTGTAAGATTATCTTGAAATTTCATTTTATTTAGCTATTAAGCTATAATGAATGCTCCAAAGTACTTCAATTTGATGACTGAAAGTGCAATTTCCATTTCTTTTTTACTTAATTACTTCATTTCCCTTTTATTACAACTTAGTATGTATGCTTTGGAAAATTTAAAATGTCCATTTTACATGGTGAAGCCCTTTCAAAATTTTCCCAGATTTCCTTCTTTTATTTCTGTTTTAGCTGTAATAGATGTACTTTCTTATTCAGAATACATAATGTATCACTTTTCTGTTAAAGCTGATTTTTTGGTAGAAACTCAAACATAATAACTGTTATCTGATCATGGCATTCCCTTTTCTACTTTCTGTATTACTTATTTGATTTACATACAACTTTTAAGGCATGTATTAGTTAAAAACATCATGATGGAAAGTTGTAAATGTCCATTTTACATGGTGAAGCCTTGTCAAAATTTTCTCAAACCTCTTTTTCATTCTCAGTATTGGCTATAATCTTTTCTTTCCAGTTAACTTCAGCCTTTAAATTCTGACTCTTCTTCTTCAGTTGTAATATGGAACATGTAATTTTATCTGCAAGTCTCTTCTCTGTTTCGTAATGCAAATTCTTCTATTTCTAAAATAACTTCTGAACTTTGAGTTGCATTCTTCTTTCATACTAGTATGTACTTGTGAATTATTTTCTTCATGTACCGTAGGATAGAAGAATTTTGAACTCTACAATCTTTATCTCTAGTGAGGAATGTAAGACATGATTTATTTTTTCTTGGCTGCAACCTGTTTCTGCACACTTAAGAAAATAGTTAGAAAATATTTAAGATTTTTGGCCTCTCTTATGTCCATGGTTTTTCTTTTCTTCTCTCTCCTTCTTTCTGAGTGAATAAATCATGTATATTGTTTGATCTTCAAGTAATTTATATCTCTTGTTGTTAAGAGATCCATATGCACAAATTAGGATAGTATAGGAATATGGATTAACCCTGAGCTCGTAACTGATAGTTTTCTCTTTTATGTTTTTCAGGTACAATGTCCTTAAGCAGCGAGATGAAGAGGGAACAAAGCTAGAGATGGAGATGCCTCAATTGGAGAAGAAAACTCCAAGGCAATGATGGGTTCACTCATACTCCTCTATTTTCTCTTTCATGCATATGTACCTCTTATTTCAGTAGTTGTACTTTAATTTTCAGTTACATCCCATGACTTGTGTGGGAACATTTGAAATTCCTTATGAATAAAACATTGAATTCTGAAATTGAGTTGTGTATTTCTTTCTACATTTCATCTTTTTGTATGGATTGTATGATGAACTAAACAACTCAAATATAATTGAATGTCTTAATCATGAAGGAAAGAACATTAAAGAATACCTGTAACATCCAAAGTAATGAACTTTGATTTCTGTAATCTGCAGTCATGATTGCTGCTCTAAAACCTAACATTTCATCTATTCTAAAATTTGGTGTCTTCATCAAGACAACACAACTGTCCTTCAAGGATTTTTGTTCTTTTGTTGAAGATGGCATAAAATTGCAGACTATGTGATCTGTTATGTTTTGTAACATCACACATGAATTTTCGGACTATGTGATTTGTTATGTTTTGTAACAAAGACACATAACTCGCAGATTTCATGTAATCATGAATTAATTCAACAATAATAATATTGTCTGAAAGAAACTCCCCTATCTTAGGTATACTTCACCAATGCTATCCATTGTAAATAAAGTTTTGAGTTGCTCATTTTTGCACAAGTGCAAAAATTGTCAACAAAGCATATATATGATTTCACGTTTTTATCTATATTATTTTGTTAAATATGTTGCTTATTGTCATCTTTAGAAGATACATTATTATCAACATCTTATGCAATATTCAATCACTCAACATCCAAAGGACTATAATTTAACGAATCTTAATTTTTATTTTATTTCATTAAAATCAATTCCAATAAATATTTGTATATAACAAGTTGACTTGTAAACTAATAACTCTAGAAAAAATAACAACCCATTTATGTGATTCACATGAAGGGATATGCAAAAAAAATAATAACACTCATAATAGCTACTATATTACTCTCCTCCTATTTTTGTATCTTATTTTCTCCTGGACTATATTTCCAAAATCTAGTTGTTTTAGTAAAAAAACTTTCCATGAATTATTTTTATTTTTGGACAATACAATGATGCATTTTACATATTCTTCATGATTTTCTTCAAAAAATTAGCTTCGGGTTGAACACCACTCATGAAATATTCAAATTGAACAATACTCTATTGATCTCTATCAAAAGAAGTTCTAAGAACATGTTACATGTTTTTATGTCTCAATTCCTCTTTTAAAAATCAATTCAATTGGAAGTCTCAAATATGGTCTCATTTCTATTTTGTTAAAGTTTTCAATGTATATAAACCTATATTTTACAAGTTTTGTTTACTTTTAGTGCCTACTTGGCAAATTTGATAACTTTATCCTTAGGAAACTATTTTTAAAATACATCTAGTAACTCAAATTTTTACTACCATTTTTTATAGACACATCTATAAAATGAATTATTTATACTAAACATAAATTTATCAATAATTTACATGTTTCCGAGTGTATACATTATGCTTACAATTAAATAAGCCAAAATGTATTGAAAAATCAAGACACACTTATATAAACCAATATAAAAATATAATATGAAAAACACATAACTATTTAATATTAACAAAAATTTTCCATGTACATAACATAGAATGAAAAATTCATGTAATAAATATATTAATTAGTGGACATTATTTATCTTCTAAGGATTTCAATCTCTCTTCCTTAGCCTTATATTTTGGAATGAATTTTCCATTCTTCAGCTCTTCATAGTGGTCATGTGTAAATGGGGTAAATATTCCTATTCCTTCAATGACATTAGATGAGATATAGTCTCAAATTTTAATCATATTATTTCCTTTTGTTATATATCATTTGTAGCTTTCAAAATATTCAATCACTATGATTTCTGTGTTATCAATAATCAAGAAAACTAGTTGGATAATTGGTGTGTCGTTCCATTAGTATTGGCTATGTTGGAATTTCATACAAAATATGATCTTGAAATGGTATTCTGAAGATATTATCAAAATTATTAATAAAAGAAGTGACTAGTTATGGTGGGTCGCTCCAAGGTTTATACTTTATACCTCGAATGAATGCTAGAGCTTCATTTACATGAATTTATTATATTAGAATATTTGAAATTAAAATAAGAGTTGCATTATTAATAATTCATGACTCAAAATAAATTTCATCACTGGACCCCATGTTTGTGTGTTGTACCTACTTTGTTTGCAATGACATGTGTAATATTTGATAACTACATCCTTAGCATATTGTTTTAAATATGTATCTATTTACTCGCATTTTGACTACCTTTTTAAACACACATATTTAACACAAACTTTTATAATTAAGATGAATTTATCAAACCTTTTCTCTTTCTCAAGTTTGTAAGTTTTAATTCCAATTAATAAGACTCTATTTATCAAAAATCAAGATACACATATATAAATAAATATAGAGATTTGAATTTAGATCCATTAACAAGTGTAAATGTAATTCCACATAAAAAAATAAACCATATTATAGAAATATATAGTAACTTGATACAAATTATATTATTCATTTTTTTAGATTATGTAAATGTTTGATTTTGAGGGGACCGAAAACCCAACACTACAAAAGGAGAAAATATATACCAATGAGGGAAAACACAACAAAAACTATACCAATGGCCAATGAAACCCAAAAATGCAAGGCGACCCTTGACAAAACAAATATAGCCTAGTGAAAAGGACTTGACTCAAACCCTTCACAAATAAGCATTAGATAACCCCCAGGAAAGTTCCTCATTACATGAGCATATCCCACACTCTTTTTAGATCGCACTATATTCCACCCTTACCAAACTCATGTGACACCCCCGTGTTCTTCACCATCCCTCCAACCATCCCAAAATGGATCTCAAGCTTTCCCTCCCCATCATTCATCAAATGTTGTCCCATTTGAAATCATATTCCATATGAAACCGAATCTCCCACCAATTTAATTTATTTTGTAATACATGCTTCTCTTTGACACTTGTTCCTATTATGCTCTTGATAACTCGGTTACCTAGAGACATGGTTATTGACATATAGATTTGGATAGCACCTATTTTGGCTATGTAGACATTTTTTTATTATGATTATGTGACTCTTATAATAGATTGTTGTGACGTCTTATGGACTTTGTTAGACATTATAACACATGTGGATTTAGTATTGATTACTTGACGCACACACGCACACGCACACACACACACACACACACACACACACACACACATTTTGGATGCATTTTTGTTTCGATTATGTTCGATGCATTGGCTAACAATGGTTACTTTGATGTTATGGATTTATTGATTTCGAGATGATTTAAGTTAACCAAAGATGTGGATTGCGTGATTTTGGTAAAATATAAATTATGCTTATGATGATTGTAAATGTTTGAATTTGTATATAACTATATATGGTGATATCTAATGATGATTATATGATTATGCTTTATATGAGTTGTATTTATGTGATGCACAATCGATGCGTCCCATGAGGCCTTAGGTTGTATTACTTGTGATTGTAGGAAAAAAAGACCACACCAACAAGAGAGACTAGGAAAGCCAACCAGAAGGGATGTCGCAAGCTCATAATATGGTCACATTAGCAACTATCGTGTGTTGTGTTGTCATCTTTATAGGGTCTTCATGGGGAGCACATCACCATGTGACCATGGGTATTTGTAGTTATGTTATTTTATTTGTATGTGGCTAAGATAGTTATGTTAATTGCATGTTGTTACTTTAATTTATGTTCTTATGTACCCTCATCTTTTGTGTGGAAAGTGTACCCTAGTTAGATATGTAAATTGTTAAGTGCGAGCTAATGCCATCTTTTGATTATTATGAATGTTATGTGTTCCCTTATCTTTATATTTATTAAATCATAAGGGTTTATGCATTGTGATGATGTGATGTTAGGAGGGGTAGTGATTCCATTGGTATATGCTTTATCCTTTTTCTCTTTGGTTGAAATTTGAAGCTTGAATTGGTATGTGTGCCATCCTAAACCCAAAATTCGGATTTGGGATTTGAGCCCAAATTTGAAGGTTTTTGGGACAAGTTTAACTTGTCCCACACTCTTTAATTTATTCCCCCAACTATACCTATGACTTGAGGGGTCATATTTAGGCCCTAATCATGATATTTTGGTAGAAAAGAGGAAATCATTGCTCTCTTTTTCCTTGGTCTCCTAATTTTTTTTGAAATGTGCAATTTGAAGTTTGAGTGCAAGTTGGGCAATGTCATATCCTCAACCATCTAATTATGAGGTTTTGAAATGTGTGTTGAAAGAGTGATGTGGATTTGAGGGAGATGAAGTGGCATCCTACATGGAGCCACATCACTTCTCCCTCCTTTTCTATTTAATTGCATCTTTTGGATGAAGTGGGGTTACTTGGTTTCACTTGTCTTTCTTGGGTTTTGGAATTGGAGAGTGCTTGCTTGGGAATTGCTTGTTTTGGGTGAAGGAGTTGAAGGCTTGGATTTCTTGAAAGAGTTTGAATATTTTTCTTATGGATTGGTGATTCTATAATGGAAAGGTATGATGTTTTTCCTTTAATTGCATATTGTTATACTATGAAATATTAAATGGTGGAATGTATGTTTTTATATTGTGTCGGTTGTGTAGATTTCCTTAGGAAGGTGTTGGGAGAAGGAAAATGGGAGCCATTGAGGGAAAAAAATAATTATGTGAAATTGGAGGGATTTGTAAGGAGAGTGTTCCATCTTGTGGATGGATAAAAAAATAATATTCTTAGTTATATTATGTAAAATTTATTAAGGGAGGCGTAAGCGGTGAGGGAGGCATAAAATATATTGTTTTGATGAAGTGTTGGAGGCTTCAAGATGGACACTTAACCTACTTGGGAGGTAAAGGGGGTTTCCCATGTTTCCTCTCTCCTTTTGGCTCTATGAATAAGCCTTTGTGAATTATGTAAAGAGATTGCAGGTTTTGTTGTGTTTATGTTGTATGATTTATTGTGTGAGTATTTTTATTGTGGAAGCCTCATTTTTTCCATGGTTGTGAACTTTAATAATTTATGTATAGTTGGATCTTGGGGTCAATTAAAAGGAATGACTTCACCCCTTCATCGAGATTTTGTTGGGAGGACAACGTTTCCTAGCTCTCTCTCCTTTGTTGGTGTGCAAGATAAGAAGTAAAAGTTGTTATTCTTGATGAGTTGAAGGATCCTTGTGGATTAATTTATCCATGTTTTCTCCACCATTTTTTCGGAGGGCTTGTATTTACTTGCATTTTAAAAGTATTTTTAATTTTGTATGTTTTGAATTCAAATTGGAAGGATCAGTATTTGTTAAAATTATTGTAAAATATTTCTTACTATAAACCATGTACTCTTTGCATTGAAAATATTATACAATACTATTTTTGTATGTTGGCATCCTCTTTGAATTCTAAAATCATTGGGAAATTTTATTGTAAAAGTTGCTTTATTGAAAAATATGCATTTTTACAATACCGTAATTTATGTACCAATTGAATTAAAAGGATTGTTTCCTCGATTATTGTAAAATATTCCTTAATAGAAAAGTTGAAAAGAAAAGAAAATTTAGTAAGCTATTGAATAAAACATCATGTAATTTGTCATATATTCCGTAAATATTAAAAGGAATAATAATATCTCTACTATCTCGCATAATATCATGGTTTCTTTCCTTATTTCTATTTCAGATTTAAAAGAATTGTCTTTTGGGTTTCTGCATTCTTCTCTATGAAAATTAGTTGTTCAATTTATGTTACACTAGAATGCATTCTGGAAATCCTTGTACAATATTTAATTCGTGGAAGTGAAGTATCTTTCACATCAAGCTATGTGTTTCCCTGTAGTTGGTAATACAAATTTGATGTAAATTTATTTATAGATATAAAAGCTATATATGTATATACATATAATTATATTATTTGTGTGTGTGTGTGTGTGTGTGTGTGTGTGTGTGTGTGTGTGTGTGTGTGTGTGTTGTTACACTATATATATGAATATGTAAGATCTATATATTGTAAAAATAAAAAACAAAAAACAAAACTAGATGCTTTATTGAAATGTAAATCATTGGATTAAAGTTTTTTTCTTAAATTAAAAAATTTAACAGATTTGGGAGTGGAAAGTTAGGGCGAACCACCCCATTAAACCTGCAAAAAAATTAAAAATAAATACAATCATGGTGCCATTGTATGCACAGCCCCAAAATCAACACTTTTACTTGTTCAAAACACAAAAATCTGCAAATAAATAAGCATATATGTGTATATATTCACACACATCTTTGAGTATATACATACATACATACATATCTCTCGTATTTGCACAAAGGAAGGATTTAATTCAGCTAATATACACATATTTATTCAGTGCCTAATGAGGGGGAAATAATGTGCATAACTAGTAAAATAAAGCTATATTTTATAAGATTATGGAAGATTAAAAAAGAGAGATGGATTCAGTAATTGGGGATTAAATCATCCCATTGCATTCCCTATAGCCTCTTCTCCAACATAGTTTACACCCAAATCCCCTTGCCTCCATTCTTGCCTCTTCCTGTAGCTTGACTGTGCAAATGGAGGCATAATTAGGGTTAGAAGTTAGAAACAGAAGCCATAAAGAAATTTAGGGCAATATATGGGAGCCCTAAGATCTAAGGAAGAGGATTAAAAGAATCCTACGGTTGGGATTTATTAATGATCCCTTCGAGATTGGTGAATATATTTCATAATGTATGGGTAAATTTATTTAATAAAGATTAAGGAAATGGTGTCGGGTGTGTAGGAGATTAAATGGAATGGTCATAATTTAATTAATCCTTTTATTTAAAAAGTGTGCATGGGATTTTTAATTTATCAAATGGGAAGATTAAAATATTAAAAGGGTAAGGGTGCACTTTAAATATTAAAGGGGTGTATTTGTATAAGTAACTAATTAAAGGGGTTAACATGGGATAATTTGTGCTAAGAAATTTTATTAATGTCAACGTAGAAAATAAACTAAAGATAACTTTAGTTTATAATGATTAAATATTTTAAGGTAAACGCTATTTGGGAAAAATTTAATTAATTAAGGTTTGAAAATAATTTTAATAGTATTGGATTAAAATTATTTTAAGATAAGGAAAATTAAATCGATTATTTAGGGATTAAATACTTTATAAAATAGTTTTATTTTGGAATTTATTAATGGAATAGTAAAATTAATACAATTATTATACTAGGGTAGAAAAATGAAAATTTATTTCATAAGAGATATATTGGTTAATAACATAAGTTTTTACTAATTATGATTAATATAATTAAGTTTTAATTAGCGCCTTTAAGTAATGAAAAAAATTCCACCGTAATGTTCTAATTAAGTGTTGTCATTTTGGAGTGCTTTAAGTGGATACTTTCGGGCGTTGCACTTTGATATCAGATTTTGGGTTCAACACTTAGACCCTAGGAAAACATTTGAACAAAAAAATGAAAAACCTAGTGTATATGAAACGTAGAACACTTAAAATTATTGGAAAATTTGAAATGTAGGAAAACTTAGTAAACTAAAACACACCTAGAATAATGGACTAAGCTGTTTTGCTTAATCACAACACCCTTTGGTTTTCACAAGTGTGTGTGCTTGAGATTACTATGTGACTAGATAACATGGGTACTATCTCCAAGTTGTGGGACTTGCTACTTGAGATAGACCTCCAGAGAAAGCTAGTTCTTGCTCCTAAACTACACCTGCCACAATCTACTCTAATGCAGGAAAAACTAACTTTTCCTAATCTAACTTTCCAAGGGACTAGGGAGAGAGAGAGCATGAAAAATCCTACACTAAAGTGGTGATACACTAGAAAATGAGGGTGTGAGGATAGCCTTCCAATGTGTGAAAATAAGAGAAAATTTCATACTAGAAGGGGTGATAACAATTCTCCACAGTCTAGAAAATGCATTCACAACAATATTTCATACATGCACAATAATAATGAATCCCTACAATAGCATAAGATAGACATAATATATTTGTAATGAGTTTGAAAGGGAAAGAAGAATGCAAACAAACACAGCAAGGGAAGAGACATCCACAAACTTATATCTATTGCTCCATGATATGCACAGTTCAATCTATTACAAAATAAGGGCCTAGATCACCATGCAAGGAGTCCAATATAAGGGCTTATGGCACATTGGCTTCACAAAGAAATTTTGACAGAGTTTCGCTAATCAAAAACTATTTCTCTTTACAATGAGCCCAACACTCTAATTTATAGAATTATAAGAGTAGAGAGAGAGAGGGGAAAATGAGAATCCTAAAATCGGTCTTCTCACAACTTACAAGAAGTCATAAATGGAGTGAAATGATGTTGTGTTTCTTGAAAAGGCCTCCCATACTATCCCATAACTTGTAGCAGTGAGAAATGTCCACCCATGCTTAGTTTAATGTACCCCAACTACCAAATAAAAAACTATTTTAGTTGGGCACGTTTTCTACAAATTCACCATCAATTCTTTATAAAATCCTCAATTTATTGTTTTTTGTGCATCAGTCTTGGAGCCACAATTCCAACAGGAGAAATTTTGAGAAATTTCATTGAGAAATGCAAAAGATATGGCATTCTGAGTGAAGGCCGTTGTTTTGGGTTCGCCAAGGATTTCTGTCGTTTGACGAGACTAGGTATTTAATTGAATGGAGATGGATATGTTTTTTTGGCATAGAGGAGGTCATTTCCATTCTGAAAAGTTCAATTTTGTGAAAATAAGAGCTCTGGATAAAAATTTATGGCCTTTCAAGTTCGGAAGTGAGGTGCAAGGCGTGGAAGGGAAGCAGAGAGAAGGTGCGCACATACGTGGGCGCACGGGAGGAAGGCATACGTATAGAAGGCATGGAAACAGGTGCACATGCATTTAACTAAAGGAGGTGTGTGGCAAAGATAAAATAAAAGAGGGCGTGTGACAGAAGAGGATGCAAGAAAGCGCATAAGAGGAAGAGAATGGACTTAGCCAATTTTAAGGTGCATCTACATAGGGCGTATGAGGAGGGCACAATGGGATAGGAAAGAAAGTGGACATGTGGGAGGAAGGTGTGGAAGGGGAACTGGAAGGAGGAGGATGTAAAGGGAGAATCAAGAAGGCATGCACGGGCACGTGGAAGGAAAGAGGGTGCATGACAAAACAAATCATGCAAGTGTGTAAGAGGAATGCCAGGACCTAGCTATTTTTTAAAGCAAGCTTGTAGAGGGGAACGTAAGGAGTGCGCAACATGATAAGGAGAAATTGGGTATGAAGGAGGAAAGCGCACGAGAAAAATGAAAAGGGATACCATACTACAGAGGAAAGGAAGCAGGGGGCATGAAGGAAGAAGAGCACACGGGCGTGTGGAAGAATTACAACCTATGCAAAATGCCAAGTGAGCAAGGCTGTGGGCGCGCATCCTGAAATGTGAAGCATCATAGTTAGAATGAAGATACAAGCTATCCAAAATAACTAGGAGAGTTATTTGGATAACATTAACTATCAATTTGGCCTTTAAGAGGCATGGGAAAGATGAGGATTTCCTGCATGTGGATTTAGATATACCACCATAGAAGTAGGAAGTCACTGTTATACTACCAAAATCTTACGGACCTTGCATAAGGTCAATGTCACGATCAAGGATGATCAATAGGGGATGAAACAGATCAAGCATGATATGGAGTCATCACATGAGGCTAATGGTGCTCCACACCATATTGGGGAGCATAGGGCGAAGTGTTTTCATGTGGAGCTAGACAGACATGACTCACTAGAGCGAGATGGCGCTATGAGGCACATAGATATATCTACGAACCCTACACGGTAGGACAACCATGAGGAGAGACCTAGGGGTAGACAAATGACAATGACCGATCATATTCGAGGATCGGGAGGCTTCATCTACCCAACTATATTGGTGATACAAGAGGATTTCAGAAAGAGACATTTTTGGTTAGCTTGAGAAGATGCTTGATCTATCTCCGTGCACGAGAAACATGAAATCTCGTGCTGTTATCCATTTCCTTAGAGACAGGGCTGGTGTTTGGTGGAAGAAAAAGGAGAATAATTTCCACCTAGATTCAAAATCGTGACATAAGAACTCAATGAGGATCGGTTCCATAACAAATACATTTCTAGGAGGTTAATGTAGCAAAGTGGATTGATGATTTTCATGATCTACGACAGGCTAGCATGTTAGTTGTAGAGTATGAGAGCAGGTTTCTCGACCTACTTTAGTATGTGGATTATATGTAGGATGAGAAGGTTAGGATTCATATGTTCATTGAAGGCCTAATCTTGGAATTGGGTGGGGAAGTGCGAATGCGTTGTCCACATACTATAGCTGAGGCCATTGAGAAGGCCTACATCACGAGGAAAACAAGGGGAAGATGTAGCGGGCACGAGACAGGGTATGGAGTCACATCCAACAGCTATAGGATAGTCAATCGAAGGGGGAAACCCATCCCCCTTGTGGTGGGCATGGATCCTCATAGTCTTCATTCTAGCCACAACACTAGTAGTAGCAGACTCACCCACCTTTTAGGCCTCCACAAAGATATGATGCTAAGAGAGGGCACAAGATGGGGGCCTCGTGCTAGGGATCCACCAAGACATAAGGAGCACCCGAGCCTAGTCGGTCGAGCTCATCCACAACACCCAAAACAGTTCATAGAAGGATCTTTGTGTTCTATAACATAGACTCCTAGAGTAGTAGGAGGAGCCACTACTCATTAGAGAGGGACACACAGTGGTTATGGTTGTTGTGTACTGGGACATCAATGGAGATATTTTCCACATAACCCTAATAATAAGGGTAAGGGTCCCATTTTAGAGCCAATAGTGGGTGACATGGCAAGGAGTCATAGGATTTATACAATGGTCCAAAATTGCCACAAAGAGTATCAAAGCTAAGTAGTTGAGACTACAAGTAGCATTGATGGTAATTCTACCTATATCTTGTTTGATTCAGACTCTTCTAATTCCTTTATTTCCCCATCTTTAGTAGATTGATGTAGGCTAGTGGTAGTTAGGCAGGGTTGTAGTTGGGATGTTGAGATGAATTTTGACCCAATCCCTCGGTGGACTCCTTCCTCAAGGAGTGTGCGGTTTACTGAGGACCCTTCACCATGACCCTGGATCTTTGTATCCTTCCCTTAGGTTCTTATGGAGTCATTTTGGGTATGGATTGGTTATCTACACATAGAGCTAGGGTGGATTGTTACAGTAAGATTATATCTTGTGTTGATGATTTAGGAGTTGATTTGGTGATAGTGGGGGTTACTGAGGCCCATTTCTATTTGTACTATATCCACTATGCAACTTAAGCGGTGGGGGTGTGTCAAGGATGTAAACCGTAAGCTAGTACAATTAGTGACAGATCATAGGATGAGTCTAGTTGTCTTGCACTTTGGATGATCAACACATCCTCAAAGATTTTTCGATGTCTTTCCAGGCGAGTTTTCAGACCTCAAGCCCCAAGTGAGATATATTTTCATATAGATTTGGTCCCAGTGAGCAGAGCCTATATCACGTGCACCCTAGAGGATGACTAACCCCGAGCTATGCGAGCTCAAGCTTCAGCTAGAGGGCCTTCTTGAGAAGGGTCTCATCCATTCTAGTGTATCCCCTTGAGGTACACCAAAGGTTTTTGTAAAGAAGAAAGATAGATTCTTACATTTGTGTATCAACTTACTGCAACTAAAAAAATAAATGATCAAGAATATTTACCCCTTCGTGCATCGATGATTTATTTGATCAGATGAAGGGGGATATAATGTTTTCCAAGATTGATCTCAAGTTGGGGTATCATTAGTTGAGGTTTACTGAGAGGTGGATATTTACAAGAGATCCTTTCGCACAAGGTATGGCCATTATGATTATATAATTATGTCATTCGGTCTTATGAATGCCCCCAAAATGTCGTATTCATGAGTTTGATGAATGGGGTGTTAAGGAATTTTTATATCACTTCATGCTCATTTTCCTAGATGATATTTTTATTTTCTCAAGGAGCACGAGGAGCACCTTCGTTAGGTTCTGCAATCTCTTGAGAACAACACATTTTTGGGAACTTGGAGAAGTGTGCATTATTCCAAACAAAGGTTCGATCCTTGGGTGAAATTATTTCTTAGGAAGGTGTCAAAGTCTATCCCTCGAATATTAGAGCTATCATTGATTGGTCAATGAAAACAAATGAGATTGAGGTACATAGCTTCATGGGATTAGCACGGTATTAGCGGATATTTGTGCGAACTTATCGCATATTGCTCATCCCATTACATCCCTTAGTGGAAAATGAATAATTTTTTTTGGATAGATGGATATGAGAAGGCCTTGGGACTTTGAATGAATTTCTCAATACGGTGCCGATGCTTGCGGTTCGAGATTCACAGAGGGATTTCTTTGTATGTACGAGATGCTTCCTTGGTAGAGATAGGAGGAATTTTTATTCAAGATGACAAGGTTTTTCCTTTAAGTCTTGCAAACTCAAGGATTATGATCTCAATTACCCAACTCATGACCTTGAGCTTGAGCTTGCCGAAATGGTCCATTATTTGCTTTGATGGGGACATTTTCTACAAGGTAGGAGGTTCAAACTTAGGATAGACAATTTGATCCTACAAAACCTCTTCACACATCCAAATTTTAACACCATTAATGGCGTTGGATGAGGATTTAATGTGAGTATGATATGGATATCAAGCATGTGAAGGGGAAGGAGAATCTTGTTGCATATGATTTGAGTTGATAGAGGCACCTTGCCATGGCTATAACAGCGGTGAGTGCAGATTTTAGGGCCGGGATCTTGCAACATCTTCCTTACGACAAGTTCTATCTTGTAACTAGAGAACATATTGATTCACGTAGACCCCTCACGAGAAAGGTTATCCTTAGATTTAGATGGGTGTATTCTCCATAGAGGCCAGATTTATGTACCCAAAGACGGAGGATTGAGACATGATATCTTGGTAGAGGCTCATCGTGCACCTTATTCATCACATCGAGGGTCAAGAAGATGCATGCTTCACTAAGGTAGTTATTTCATTGGAGGGGCCTTGAAAGGGATGTAGCTCTGGTTTGTATCTCGGTGTTTATAGTGTCATAGGGTGAAGGCCGAGCATCAACATCTAGCTAGCCTTCTTTATCCCCATGCTATACCGGAGTGAAAATGGGACACTATTTCTATGGATTTTACTTGTGGGGATAAATACATCGAGATACCACCACAAATCCATCATGGTCACGGTAGATAGATTGAATAAAGTACATCATTTTTCTCAGGTGATGACCAAAAATAAAGCTAGTGGAGTGGAATGAGTCTATTTGGATGAGATTGTTAGAATACATGGGATTCTGTGGAAAATTATTTGTGACCACGACTACTTGTTGCAGATCACATTTTGGACCACGATGCAAGTTTGTTCTCGGACAAATATTAACTTCAAGCACAACTTATTACCAAGATAAAAATGGTCGAGATAGAGTGGCTGAACCGAAACTTGAGGATATGCTTTGTATGTATGTCATAGATTAGTAGATTACGTTGGGAGGAGTATCTCTATCTCGGTGGATTTTCTTTATAATAAAAATTTTTAGAGTTCGACATTATGGCACCATTCTAGGCACTTTATGGCAGGGAGTGTAAGACTCCATTGAATTGGGACAAGCTAGAGGACAAGGTATATCTTGGGCTAGCTATGTTATAGGATATGGAGAAGTAGGTTACCTTGATTAGACAAATATTATAAGAGGCTCAGGATAGGAAGAAGAAGTATGTAAATCAGAGGAGAGTTGACCACAGTTACGAGGTGGGCTTGAAGGTAGTCCTGAGAGTTATACCTCGTAAGATCCTATCTTTTATCAAAAAGGTTATAATCTAACTCCGAGATTCATGAGTCCATTCGAGATCTTGGAGCAGATCGGTCCCATTTCCTACCGCTTAGCCTTGCCACCCAGCTTGTCTCACGTCCATGATATTTTCCATGTATCTTTTCTTTGGAGATATATTCCAAATCCTTCTCATGTATTGAATTAGACAATATTGCAGAAGTACAGGGAGTAGGGACGAGTGAATGTGGAGCCCATGCACATTGTAGAGCATAGGACCCTAGGCCTTCAAGGCCATGTGATTGATCATGTGCATGTCTAGTCGGATTGGTATGATGATACATGAGCTACTTGGGAGGATGTCACCTTGTTACGTGGTCGGTTTGAACACCTATTCCAGTGAATTCCAAGAGGAAGTTGAGTCTAAGGGTAGGGGGATGTAATGTCCTGCTTCTCTTCGTCACATGTTCTTGTTATAGTCTTCTTTGCTAATTGCCTAGAGACAAGGTTATTGACATATTATTTTGGATAGAATCAATTTTGGCTATGTAGACATTTGAATATTATAATGATTTGACTCTTATCATAGATTGTTGTGATGTCTTATGGACATTGTTAGAAATTATAACACATGTGGTTTTAACATCTGTGTGTGTGTATACTAACATCTTGGATGCATTATTGTTTCAAGTATGTTTTGATGCATTGGCTAACCATGGTTACTTTTATGTTATGGATTCATGATTTTGAGATGTTTTTAGGTGATCGTTATGTGGATTGGGTGATTATCGTAAAATGTAAATTATGTTTATGATGATTTTAAATGTTTGAATTTGAATAGAATTATATACTGTGATATCTAATGATGATTATATGATGATGCTTTATATGATTTATATTTAAGTGACGTATTGATGCGTCCATGAGGCCAAATGGTATTACTTGTGATTATAGGAAACAAAAACAACACCAACAAGAGAGACTAGGTAATCCATCCGAGAAGGAATGTCGCCAACTCACAACACGGTCACCTTTGCGGTTTTCATGTGTTGTGTTGTCGTCTTTCATGGGGTCTCCATGGGGTTGCACCTCACCATGTGACCATTGGTATTTGTAGTTATGTGTTTTTGCATATTTTGTGGTTTTGGTCGATTGCCTTAGGAAGGTGTTGGGAGAATGAAAATGGGATCCATTGAGGTAGGAAAAATATTTATTTGAAATTTGAGGGATTTTTAGGGAGAGTGTTCCATCTCATGGAGGGATAAAAAATAAATCTTAGTTATATTATGTAAAATTTATTGAGGAGGCATAAGAGTTTATGGAGGCACAAGAGATATTGATTTGATGAAGTGTTGGAAGATTCAAGATGGATATTAAACCTAATTAGTAGGTAAAATGGGGTTTTCATCTTTCTTCTCTCCTCTTTGGTTCTATGAATAAGCCTTTTTGAATTATTTAAAGATATTACGGGTTTTGTTGTGTTTATGTTATATGATTTTTGTGTGAGTATGTCTCTTGTGGAAGCCTCATTGATGGCATGGTTGTGAACTTTCTTCATTGCTATTTGGTTGGAGCTCGGGGTCAAATAAGGTGAATGGATTCACCCCTTCATTGATATTTGGTTGGGAGGAGAGTGTTTCCTAGCTCTCTCTCTTTTGTTGGTGTCTGCAAAATGAAAAGTAGTTGTTGTTGTTTTGGATGAGTTACACGATCCTTGTGGAAGAATTTCTCCATGTTGTCTCCACCATTTTGGTGTAAGGGTTGTATTTTCTTACATTTTAAAATGATTTTAAATTTTTATGCAATGAAGTTGAATTGGAAGGATTGCTTTTGTTTAAATTATTGTTAAATTTTTCTTATTGTAAATCATGTATTCTTTGCATTGAAAATATTGTACAATCATTATTTTTTAAGTTGGAATCTCTATGAAGTCTGAAATGATCGGAAATTTTATTGTAAAATTTTCTTTATTGAAAAATCTACATTTTACAATACATGTAATTTCTATACCATTTGAATTAAAAGGTCTGTTTCCTCCTTAGATTATTCTAAAATCTTCTGAATAGGCAAGTTCAAAATTAAGTAAAACTTGGTAAGCTATTGAATAATGTTTCCTATAATTTATTGGAATTTTGTAAATCTTGCAAGCAATAAGAATGTCTCTACTATCTACATAATATCATGGTTTCTTTCCTTAATTACATTTTATATTTAAAAGAATTGTCTTTTGGGATTCTCGCATTCTTCCTATGAAAATAAGAAGTTCAATTTATGTTACACTGGAATGCAATCTTGAAATCCTTGTACAATATTTAACTCAAGGAAGTGAATTTTCTTTCACGTCAAGCTATGTGTTTCCTCTATTTGGAAATAAAAATTTGATGTAAATTTCTTTACGAGATATAAAGATATATATATATATATATATATATATATATATATATATATATATATATAGACTTATAAAACTTCATACTTAATCAAATAAGAAACTTAAAAAAAAATCTGCATGTGCTTTATCTTTATATATATAAGATCTATATATTATAAAATAAGATAAAAAAACACGATGTTTTTGAAATGTAAATCCGTTGGATTAAAGTTTATTTAAAATATTTTATAATTTTTTTGTAGATTTGGGGTGGGCGGATTTTCCGACCCACCCCATCAAACATGCAATTTTTTTAAAAAATACAGCCATGGCACCATTGTGTGCGTAGCCCCAAAACTGCACTTTTACCTGTTTAAAACACAAAAATATGCAACTAAATAAGCATATATATGTATATATACACACACACATGTGTGTGTGTGTATATACATACACACATATCTCTGTATTTGCACAATAGAAGGATTTAATTTAGCTATTATACACATATTTATTCATTTCCTAATATGAGAGGAAAAATAAAAAATTCATAACCAGTAAATTAAAGCTAGAGGTTATAAGATTATGGAAGATTAGAGAGAGAGAGAGAGGATTCAAGAAATAGGGGAGAAAATACTCCCATTTCATTCCATGTATCCTCTTATCCAAAATAGTTTGCACCCAAATCCCCATTCCTCCATTTTTGCTCCTTCTTGTAGCTTGACCTATGCAAATGGTAGCACAGTTAGGGTTAGAAGTTAGAAATAGAAGACATAAATTTTTTTAGGGAAATCTATGGGAATCCTAATATCTAAGAGAGAGGACTAAAAGAATCATACAGTTGGGATGTAATCCTCATCCCTTAGAGATGGGTGAATATATTTCATAATGTATGGGTAATATTATTCAATTAAACTTTAGGAAAAATGCCGGGCGTGTAGGAGATTAAATGCAATGGGAATATTTTAATTAAGCCTTTTATTTAAAAAGTGTGCATGGGATTTTTAATTTATCAAATGGGAAGATTAAAATATTAAAAGGGTAAGGGTGCACATTAAATATTAAAGGGGTTAGCATGGGATAATTTGTGCTAGGAAATTTTAATAATGTTAACTTAGGAAATAAATTAAAGATAGCTTTAGCTTATAACGATTAAATATTTTAAGGTAAACATCATTTGGGAAAAATTTAATTAATTAAGGTTTGAAAATTATTTTAATAATATTGGATTAAAATTATTTTAATATAAGGGGAAAATTAAAGGAGATTATTTAGGGATTAAACAGATTAATTACATAAAATTGATTTTCGGTATTTATTAATGGAATAGTAAACTTAATACAATTATAACACTGGAGATGATAAATGAAAATTTATTACGCAAGAGATATACTATTTAATCAAATAAGTTCTTACTAATCATGATTAATATAATTAAACTTTCATTAGTGCCTTTAGGTAATCAAAAATAAAATTTTGGCCGTAATGTTCTAATTAAGTGTTGTCATTTTGGAGTGCTATACCATGGATATTTTTGGCATTGCAGTGTTCAAGGTTTAAATATTGATTTTTCATTTCCTTCCCATTTATGTCACACACCCTATCATTATGGAACACATTCGGCAACCGCTCCCGACGGCAAGCATCCTGTGACACCTTCAAAGGGGTCGTTGCCAAATAGGATGCAGAGCCAATCACCCTGTTAATTGCACAATTTGAATTCGAAGTCTCCCGCCCATAGAGACCCCCAAATCTTAGCAACATGGTGGATAGAAACTTCAAGCATCTCCACCCTTGTCACTCTAATAGCAGTACCACTGCATCTAAACCGAGTGCATTCAACTGTCTGTCCATCTTCCTCCCTGTCGTCCTCTTAAGTGAAAGACTCCTCAAATTACGACTCATCATCATCAATCTGAGATACAAAAATGAGAGGGAGCCCTTTATTTTTACTCCATCTGGGTCAGTATATCAACAAAGCAGTAAAACGTGGCCTTAAAACCCACCTTCTTGCACTTCCTGCAAATAATCCATGATTTCTCAATCTCAATTACCTATTCGTATTTTCCAGAGGAAGATTCTAAAATGAAACTCTTAGGCACATTGGCTCCAACCAGTAAATTGATGCACAACCTCAGAAAAATTAATCTAGATGGAGCTGTCGTAGTAGGATCAACAACAATGAGCACGCCCATAGTTCTTTCTATCCCAAAAATACCTTTGGTTCCTAGAACTCCAGGGGAGGCTGGGAGTTAAATCGAAACCAGGTGTTCAGTGAAAGAGAAATCCACAGCCAACCCAGGTCTCCATCGCATAATATAGAGAGTAACTTTCCCACAAGACCAGGGCACTCCCAAAATCACCCTTTATAGGTCTTAGTTTTTATGGTAACAAAAATAAAATCATCCTTCACAAGTGCTCTAACTTCCATCTTCCAGGCTCAATTTCTTTTCCACCAGTCTCGCACAAAGTCGATATTTGGTCTTAGGCCTCCAAAGGTTCCGAAAATCATGTATTTTTATCTATTCTTATTCTAAATAAGAATATGCTCCAGAATCACCAGATGTGGAGCATCGTCACTCCATGAGGGTGTTAATTTTGAAGGCTCCCAGTGAGCATCTTAAAACATCCTTTGTCCCCAAGTTTTGATTGTAGTAAGGGGATCCGTGCCAATGCCTAAAATGTCTAGCCTATACTCCATCGATCGCGGAAGACCATCCGTACTCGTATGCGGGGTCAACCACAAGCATTCCGTTCACAGATGTTCCATTCCGTTCACAAATAAATTCTCAAAAAAATTCAAAAAGTTCTAGGGTAACATAAAATGGTTTTGGTAGACCATGGTGAGAGTCAAATTGAAGACGTAGCACAGGGATCATAAGTCAAATACTAAACCTCACAACATGCCTTCCTCATCGAATCGGCTATCCTGGACCCATTGTACTATTTATTTTTACTATCATATAGCAATTTTATTTAAATGTAGATTTCTAATATAAGGCAAGAAAATTCTGTCACATGAAAAATATAACACACTAAATTAATAGAGATAGGTAGTGTTTTGATTTTAGTAAATAAATATCAGCGAAGTATAAAAACTTTATGGTAAATAGAAACGTTCGATTATAATTTTTACCTAATATCTAATTAAATAACTTAAATA
The DNA here is from genome assembly GCA_018340775.1 of Taxus wallichiana var. yunnanensis. NCBI lineage: Eukaryota > Viridiplantae > Streptophyta > Pinopsida > Cupressales > Taxaceae > Taxus > Taxus wallichiana. The sequence goes on from CM031238.1 coordinate 650,878,358, forward strand.
GGTAAAGAGGTATATATACTAATTAATAGGTAAATAGATATGTAAATTGGTAAATAGATACAAGAGGTATAATAAATTTTAAGCGAATAGGTAATTTGGTTATAATGAATTATTATGCCGAGAGGCATCTTCATTTATATATATATTGAGTTGAGGAGTCTGATGTCGTGCCCGTGTAAATTTATTTGTGTAAATAAAAATATGTAAATAAAAACCAATTCTTTTATTATGCAAATAAATGTGCTAAGTGAAATGGGTATTATGCGGTAAATGGATAAATTTAATTTCTTTTGAAATGGGTTATTACATGGTAAATGGGTAAATTTAATTTCTTTTATTGATAATGATAGGGTGAAATGGGTATTACATGGTAATAAAAAAATCCTTTTAATTCAATTGTATTTTATTAATTAATGATAAGGTGAAATGAATGGGTATTACATGGTAAATTTAATTTCACCTATTAATTGATTGTTTTGGTAAATTTAATTTCTTTTATTAATTAATGATAGGGTGAAATAGGTATTAAAGGTATTACACAATAAATTCAATTGTATTTTATTAATTAATGATAAGGGTATTACACCATAAATTTGATTTCTTTTATTAAAATACATATGAATAAAATTAATTGAATAAATTTATTATACATATAAGTTCACTTTTTAATTAAAAAAATATTATAAGAACAGTTACAAAACTGTTCCGCACCCAAACATTTTAGGCATGTGCTTCCCTTACTTTTCTTCTCTCTTTTGCAGAGACTCTGGTAAAGGTAAGTAACCCTATTTTCACCTTATTTAACAATATGCCTACATTTTCTTTAACTGGTATGTGCATTGGTTTGAATTTTCTTAATAAAAGGATGTTTTCACATTGATTATAGATATGGCTCGACCAAGATTAAATTTTGAAAATGAAGAAGAAAGAAGATCTTATCAAAGAGAATATCAAAGACAATATCGCATAAGAAGACAACAAGAACTGAATATATTGAGTTGAGGAGTCTGATGTCGTGCCCATGTAAATTTATTTGTGTAAATAAAAAATTTGTAAATAAAAACCAATTCTTTTATTACGCAAATAAATGTGCTAAGTGAAATGGGTATTACGCGGTAAATGGATAAATTTAATTTCTTTTGAAATGGGTTATTACATGGTAAATGGGTAAATTTAATTTCTTTTATTGATAATGATAGGGTGAAATGGGTATTACATGGTAATAAAAAATATCTTTTTAATTGAATTGTATTTTATTAATTAATGATAAGGTGAAATGAATGGGTATTACATGGTAAATTTAATTTCACCTATTAATTGATTGTTTTGGTAAATTTAATTTCTTTTATTAATTAATGATAGGGTGAAATAGGTATTAAAGGTATTACACAATAAATTCAATTGTATTTTATTAATTAATTATAAGGGTATTACACCTGTATTTTATTAATTAATGATAAGGGTATTACATTGTAAATTTGATTTCTTTTATTAAAATACATATGAATAAAATTAATTGAATAAATTTATTATACATATAAGTTCGATTTTAATTTAAAAAATATTATAAGAACAGTTACAAAATTGTTCCGCACCCAAACATTTTAGGCATGTGCTTCCCTTACTTTTCTTCTCTCTTTTGCAGAGACTCTAGTAAAGGTAAGTAACCCTATTTTCACCTTATTTAACAATATGCCTACATTTTCTTTAACTGGTATGTGCATTGGTTTGAATTTTCTTAATAAAAGGATGTTTTCACATTGATTATAGGTATGGCTCGACCAAGATTAAATTTTGAAAATGAAGAAGAAAGAAGATCTTATCAAAGAGAATATCAAAGACAATATCGCATAAGAAGACAACAAGAACTGACAGATGCACAACGAGAGGAACAAAGGAAACATCAAAATGATAATGATAGACAAAGACTTGCAACACAGAGAAATGAATTAACAAATGAAGAATTAGGAAGAGTAAATTTTGAAAATGAAGAAGAAAGAAGAGGATATCAAAGACAATATCGCATAAGAAGACAACAAGAAATGACAGAGGTACAACGAGAGGAACAAAGAAAAAATTGAAATGATAATGATGGACAAACATTTGTAGAACAGAGGAATGAATTAACAAATGAAGAAGAGAGAAGAGCATATCGAAGAGAATATCAAAGACAATATCGTAGAAGAAGACAACAAGAAATGACAGATGCACAATGAGAGGAACAAAGGAAACATCGAAATGATGATGATAGACAAAGATTTGTAGAACGGAGGAATGAATTGACAAATGATGCATTAGATGTAGAAAGACAACAACATGCAGATAAGATGATAACAATTGTGCGCGCTCATCTCAAGATGACTCACATGTATCAAGAACAAATATACAAAGACATATTCATTCAGATCAGTTGCCAGAAGAAGAAAGAATTCGAAGACAAGAACTTCATCTGCGAAGCATCTCAAAGGCACTATCATAGATTGGTTGGTAATGATGAATTCAATTTTGGGGGAGGAAATTCAACATCGGTGGATCGCGTGCTCCAAACACCTGAAAACTTGGGCCAAGATACAATGGATGTCGATGTTACAGATAATGTAGATAATAATGGTGTGCAGGAGGAGACAACATTACAACAAACATGAGAAACGAGAAGAAGAAGAATGCAGAATAATCATTTACAGGAGGCATCAACAAACAAACCTAGAAGAAGAAGAAGAATGCAAAACTCGCATATTGAGATAGAACAAAATATATTTGATCCCAATGGAATGGTTGGGAGAGATTTGAATACCATCCAAATGATTTTTTGACGTGGTCTTGATAACCTTGCTTCACCGATCATGTGTTATATTTGTCAAGAATGCTACCTTGGAATAAAAGTTTCTCGAACACCTGAAGGACCCATGTGTACTAGATGCCAACAAGAGAAAGGTCATCATCGATTTTCAGCATCAAACAATATGGATCCCGGGGCACAACCACCAGAACTTGCAAACTTAACTCAAGTTGAGGAAATGTTGATAGCCCGTGTCAACCCAATCCTACAAGTGACACATGCGACAGGAGGTCAATATAAATATAAAGGTCACACGATAAGTTTTCCTCAAGAAGTAAAAGAAATCACTAATATTTCGCGCATAGATTGAAATATTTGTCGATGATTATTGTTTAGAGGAGAGATCAACGTGGAACAAATTACAACTTTACAGTCAATAGAGAGCAAGTTTACAATGCACTGAAATATAAAATAGAACATGATAAGTTCTATTCAGATGTTCAGATCGATGAAAATGCTCTGAATGAACTTCCACCTCATTCTGATGAAAATGTATTTGAGGAGTTGAACTCAGTGCATATGGAGTTTGATTCTGACGCAAATGAAGTTGTATTTGTAGGTCCGACCATGGAGATAGATGAAGGAAACATAATTACTCATACAACATCAATGGCATCTAAACCACCTAATGCCCCAAGGGAGATGGAATTAATCCATGCATGGGTGAATAACCCTCATGCGGACCCTGGAGCGCTAATTGATTGGCCAGGGATAGGATCATCTCCTATCAATGAGTATGTGACAGTAGGATTACTTGATATGGCATTCCCTACTTTGTTTCTCGATGGAAAATGTGACTGGCTAGAACCGCGGTTAAGACGAGTACGTCTCCATGAATTTTTAAAACATTTATTTTGATATAGGATCACCAATTTGGCTGATAACCTTGATTGGTATTACATGATGAACATGATCATGAGACATCGTGCACAAAACTTGTCTGTAGTGTTTGTTAAGAAAAACCTCCAAGATATGCCAATCACCATTAATGAGTTACGTGAGCATATGCAAAATGTTCCCCATTCCAATCTGGCTGATCATTTGATGCGGTTCGAACATCTTTAAGGGGTACGAGGTCTTATTGGGAAAAATGTCGTGGTGAATTGATGGACATGTTGCATCAAATCGATCACCTACCATTTTTTTCACATTAAGCACAACTGATATGTATTGGCCCGATCTACATGCATTAATGCCTGGAACACCACCGGATAATCCACGGGAAGCACAAAATTGGTGAAGGAAAAATGTCATCGAATATCCACATATAGTGGCACATTATATGCACCTGTGACATACACTTTTCCGAAAGGAGATATTACAAAAAGGAATGAAAGTTAAAGATTATTGGTCTAGATATGAATGGCAACATAGAGGTTCTCCGCATGTGCATGGATTCATATGGTTAGAAGGTGCTGCTGAATATGGACAACCTTGATTGGAATGATGATTTTCAATGTGGAAATGCTGAAAAATACTTCCATTCTATTGTCCATGCATGGAATCCTCGGGAGGACCCGCACCAGCGAAACATACAGGTAATTTATCGATTCTCATCGAGTTTGTGATTTATATAGAATTTTTACGTTCTCAAAATATATTGCGTATTCTTATGTTCTATGTTACAGGTCTACCAAAATTTTATGCAGCATCCATGTCTTTGAAATACAAGACAACTGACACAAGTCGATATGGAACGTGACTACGAAGAGATTCTCAACAGTGTAGAATGACATACAATGTGTAGAGAGGGTGCCTGCCTACGTAAGAAAAGGGGGAAAATGGTTTGTAGGTAATGTTCAAAATTTTGAATAATTAAATTGAAATAAAAACACATATGTGGAAGAACTAATAATTGATTATTACATTTTACAGGTATAATGCACCATGGCCATTGAATCTCAACGGATCAAAGTTATATCAAGACTTAGAGACGGGAGATAAAAAGTTTGAATCTATGAAAAATGATGATAGGAAAATACACATAATTGTTACATATTACAATTATGGAGAGCAAATGTAGATTGGCAACCTGTTCTTTCCAAGCATGTCGTAGTCAAGTACATTGCAAAGTATGTAGCGAAAGCAGAGAAAAGTTCTGAAACTTATCATCAAATGTTGATGCGGATTGCAAACATAGAAAACCCGGATGAAATGGCAACAAAAACATACAGAGACTTCTAACCAAAACAATTGTTGAAAGAGACATTGGTGCACAAGAAACATGTCACATGTTGTTGGAGCTCCCTTTGGTAGAGAGCAGTAGAGTATTTGTCAATTTGAATGTTGCCCATGAGGTGTTCAAAAAAGTAACAACTGATGGAGATGACCATGAAGAACATGCAATAAGTTTCATTGACGGGTACAAGAATAGGCCTTTTTCCATGGAAAGTGTGTCTCTTATTAATGCTCGCTAGATCTTGGACATATAATCCAAGGAGAAAATGGGATAACAAGTGGGAGGTCAGGAGTTTGGAAGCTATTGTGAGAGTGTTCCCGAGGTTTTCCTGTGTCCCTTCGTGGGAATATCATAAATGGGTTGATTTTTGTTAGTCAGAGTTATTTCTTTACAAGTCATTTCAAGATATAGAGAGAGATATTAGACTTGATTTTGATTCAATAAGTTCAAACTAGGAATCGTTCCGTTATAATCCATGGCATGTCGAAAGGAGGATTGCAGTAGAAGACGTTGAAAATAACAGCGATTCTGAAGAGGAAATTAATCAACATGTTCAACAAAATACAATAGAACATGATTGGGAAATCATGTGTAGGCTTCATCGTGGTCAAATTTTGCAAGTGACGGAAATAGATATGTTGGGAAGGAGAGATATTGATAGACAAGCACCGTGGAATGATGAATATTGAGGTGAAGAATACACAAGTAAAGCAATAAAATTCATAAGCAACATGAAAGAAAATGGGTTGGTTATAGATGATGAATTAGCCCCAAATTTCAATTACGACACCTTGGGTGCTAAACAAAAACAAGCACTTGATATAATAATGACACATTATAATCAACGTCGAAATAACATTCCATTGCTCATGATAGTTCAAGGAATAGCAGAACAGGAAAATCCTATTTGATTGGTGCAATTCGTCAGGCACTTTTTGATGCATCATTCCCAGAACATTCTCCTCTTCTATTGCTTGCACCAACAGGAGTTGCAGCTTTTAATATTGGCGCCTCAATGATCCATTCACAACTTTGAATCCCTATTATAGATTTTGCAGAATTGGAAGGATCAAGACTTGCAACATTCCAACAAGAGATCTACCACATAAAATATGTATTGATTGATGAAATGAGCTTCATTGGACAAATTTTGCTAGAAAATGTGGACTCCCGACTTCAAGCATTCCCTGAAAGAGCAGACATGAGTTTTGGTGGTGTTTCTATGGTTTTGGTAGGAGATTTGGGGCAACTTCCTCCTGTTACCGATAAACCTCCATATGATAGTAATAGACGCGCAAAGATGTTATGGGAAGCATTCGAACAGTTGTTACATTGGATAAGGTATTTAGGCAAGGAGGAGAAGATGAAGACCAAAAACATTTTTGACAACTTCTGGAAAATCTCAGAGATGCGAATCCGACACTGGATGATTGGATGTTGTTAATGAGTAGAACAAGTCCTGCATTAGACAAAAATAGCAATGAAGAATTCTATAATAATATTCACTTGATGGCGACAAATATTAACGTGAATAACCACAACAAAAAAATTGCATTCATTGAAAAGACCTGTCGCACGTAGCATTGCAACTAGAACAAGTACTAGCCAACACACTGGCAGGAGGTCTGAATGACGAACTTGATTTAGAATTATTAATTTCTAATGATGCAAGGGTTATGCTAACATCCAATCTTTGGATAGAAGTAAGACTTATAAATGGAACTCTGGGATATATTCGAAGCATAGTATATGCACCTGGTAGTGGTCCACCGAACCCGCCAACGTATGTAATGGTTGAATTTGATAGTTACTTCAGAATACCATTTGAAGATAGAACTCCGCGTACCATCCCAATTACACCAATATAGAGGGGATGCACACACCAATTACCCTTATGGTTGGCATGGGCATTGATGATACATAAATCGCAAGGTTTGACTCTTTCCAAGGCTACAGTTGATATTGAAGAAAGAGAAACAATGGGGTTAACATTTGTGGCTATCTCTCGAGTGAAGTCATTACAGAGTCTAAAAATATCTCCGCCATTTTCATATGAGCGTTATGCAAAGATGAAGAATGGAAAACTACTTTCGAAATGGAAGGCTGAGGAAAAAAGACTTATGTCCTTGGAATGTAAATAATGTACCATGTGTAACACACATTTCATTCTATGAATTTGTCATTACATGTGATGTACATTACACATTTCAATTCATATGAAAAAGATTGTATTTTTTTAACTTGATAATACGGTTACTAATAAAATCCATAAGAACTTTGTGTATTATAGACCTTCCTTTTTTGCTCATACTCATTCTCTTAAGAGATATGGTTCCTCCTTTAAATGCATTTATGATGTTCCTTGTAAGATATTTGATTTTATTCATGCACGAACAAAATTCCCCCTTATTTTCCGTACTTTATTTTAGGTATTATTTTCTGCATTCCAACGGTTGCTACTAGCATACCTATATTTATATAAATATATGTAATATATGCCGAGAGGTATATATTACATATATTTATATATTATATAAATATATAGGTGCCTTGTGAACTTCACCTCTCGGCATATTTTACTAAATATAGTAAAATATGCCGAGAGGTGAAGTTCACAAAGCACCTATACATTTATATAACATATAAATATATGTAATATATACCTCTCAAATATATTACATATATTTATATAAATATAGGTATGCTTAGTCATATATTCATACATATGATTTTTGTATTAACAATCTATACTCAATGTATAACTATTTATGTTAATTAGATTCAATTTTATATATTTAAATAGTTAAATAAACTAGCTAATATATCTATATTTATGTTGCATATAATTTTAGTATTATTTGTATATACTTAAATTATAAATATTTAAGATAATTATACACACTTTGATTTATTAAATAGTTAATAAATAGTAAATTATATCATAAACAAGTACTTTGGATATAAAGAATAGGTACTTTGGATATAAATTATCTTAAACAAGTAGTAAATTTAATTTCAAAATTCTAATAAAAATATTTTATTCGATCTCAATCATAAATTTAAAATATCATATTTACATAAAATTTAGTTACATCAATATTGGGTTATATAGGGTCCCCATAAATAATTTAAAAAGCTTAAAATTTTCAAAATGTAATAAGACTTTCTTTATTCAAAATTTTAGTCCACTAATAGAATTTTGTAAATTTTACTAGTTAAAATATATGTTACATAATGTAGGCCTTGGTTTTTCGTTCACGGGTACAACATTAGAGTGATTCACTTCATGCTACCATAATATATTTCATGTCAATTAAAAAAATATTATTAATATTTTATTATTGAGTGTTTTGTACCATAAAACATGTGCCCAAATTTATTATTAATTCACCATATTGACTTTTTTAGGTATATTTTTTCATTGCGTTTAAAGTATTTTTGTTGTATTAGTTCATTACTTCGTTATTAAAACACATAATATGTGGAATTGCAATAACCCAAAAAATTTAAAAAGAAATTAAATACTATGGATTTTCAAGTTGACAACTATTAAGATAGTTAACAAACATTTCATTAAATAAGACAATTAGTTGTATTAAATATTAATATCTAAGTTTGTAATAATGCAATTACAAAATAATATGTTTCATCTTTTTTTGGGATTTTTTTAATGTTATGGAAACGATTGGATGTTTATTAATATTAGAATACATGGATGTAGTTGAGTATCTATTAATATGAAATTTAGATTTAAGTTTATTATAAGATGATTAAAAACTTGCACTTATGGTAGTGATCATGTATTTTTCTAACCTTTATCTCTATTTTCTATATATATGGTGCAAGTAAACTTAGTTTTCCAAGTTTTATCATTATCAAATTCAAAAACTACATTATCTTAACATAATATGTCTAGTTTGCCAACATGTCTTTGTCTCATCAAAGTCCCATTTCAAGCATAAGTTTATTTCACTCAATATAGCATGGGCTCTAACTATCAACAAAACACAACCAGTAGTATTATAAAAGTAACAATTGAAATGCAATGATCGCGTTTCTTCATCCTTGTACATAGAATGATTTTTGTTAAAATATTATGTACATACGCATCATCCCCTTTTGGTTGTTTATTAGGGCCAAATTGTGGTAGTTGGAGGTAAGATAATTAATCCTTGCTATCATTTTGTAGGTAGGAAAAATGTTTTCAATCTTCCTCTACATCAATGAGGTAGTAGTCATCTACATTTTATTGACATAGACAATTATGTTCTGTGGTACTCTACATATTACATCAACCGTAAACACGACACCCCCACTATGCTTTATGATATTAGACTGTCTCATTCTATTCACAATATTTCAAATATTTTTTACTTCACATCCAATATAATTTCCCTAATTTCTCAATCAATTAAGAAATATCTGATAAAATGTAGAAACCATGCCAAATGGATGGGTTTCATAGAAACTACAAATGAAAAACAAGAAATTAAAAGATCAAACAATATGAAATCATCATAGGATGAAGAGGAAAAATTTTACATGTCTTGAATAGTTTATTGACCTCGAGGAAATATCCAACCCATTTGGTTTTAATTCAGATCTTTGGATCCCCATGTCGAATTTGAATAAGGTTTATTCAAAATATACAATATTTCCGATAAAAAATAAATCTCAGCACAACTAGTCCACATGAACATAGATGTACAAAAATTAAGAAACACTTAAAAGAATACAAGGGTAAAAACTTATATTAGTAAAATCAAACCAAGGTTCATTTTAAAAATCCTCTCGTAAATTGGAGGTAGAAAATCACCAGTGAATATACCGGAACCAATTTCGCCAGAAAGGGGAATTTTTTGAGATTTAAGAGTGAAATTTTTTCCTATCATTTTGTTAAGGGGGAGAACGACACAAAAATTATGATTCATTTTTTTGACCGTCTGCAACCCCATTGTCACTCGTTAGCAAAAATCATTCTCACCCACCTAGAACCCTCCCTTTTCAGGCATCAACAACCCCTTCTCACACGTCAACACGTTCTCTTTTCACGCATCAACAACATGTAATTGTCAACCGTCTAGAAATGAAAATCTTCCTTGTCACCCATCAATGAAATTTTCCTATTGCAAGTTTGCAATAACTAGTCTGAGACTCTGATCCACACTTTGTATGCTTGTAATTTACAAGTAATTTGGATGGTACCTCAGTAAGTTACTAGTATACTACTAGGCGAATTACCTAGGTTTATATAGGATTTTTCAATAGTATGCAAAGCCGAACCCTAAAAACAATTATTTTGGAAATTTTAGGTGAATAGTAAATTGATGTGCTCAAAAATTTTCCTTTTCAAATTTTTCTAAATTGCAATATTCTCCAAATTACAAATATTCGCCACTAAAAATCCCCGAGTTAAACACCATAGCCTAGGAGTACACTCGAAAATCGAGTCCATCTCAATTTGTAGACATTGGAGTAATGAATGTTTTTTCCATAATGGTGTTTTTATTTATACATATGAGATTTAGAAAATCCACTTTCAAATACCAAATGGTGGAAGAAGGAGTGAAATTCATGCAAGTTACACTATGTAATCAACATGAGAGGTAAAAAGAACATTATAACATTAATATTTACAAAAATAACAAAGTGGGAGGTGAGAAAGATCAAAACTTCACTACGATAAAATTAAAATATATATGAGGTCTAACATGATATCGATAATCCGACCAACGATAATTAACTCATAGCATTATAAATTAATTGATGCGAGAATAAAACTATTAAGAAATGATAATGGTGATAGATTATTCCTATGAAGAAGGATGTCCAATCACACCTATAAGGAAAGCCGAGAAATAAGTGTCGAGATTTCACATAAGAATGAACATGATGAACCCAATCTGAACAAGTTGCCTAAATTTGTAACGAGAATCAACATGTGAGGACATGACGAACTCACCCGAGATGTCTAAGACATTAGAAAGGAAGCAGAGAGATTTGCATATTTGTAGTGTACACATTTTTTATCTTCACTTATCTGCTAAATCTATACTCATTTTGATTATTTGGCATGGATTATGGAACATTTGGATGTTATGTTATGATATTTGATCATTCGTGGACATGTATGATGATTTGGGCACGTAGCACCAATTTAGCTTTGACTAGTATGATAGTTCATTTCAGTAGATGTTTTGGATACTAACATGTTATGATGTTATTGATCTTATTGGATATATGATGGACACATGGTTTTGTCGCAAAGCTTGATGTTATGGATTATTAGGTTAATTTATGTGATCGTATGATAGCATGGATATATGTCGTTATATGTTATTGTAGTGACTAACACATGATGAATTTATGTGGAATTATGTATATTAACTCCATTATTATTCCTTGATGATGTTGTGTTAGCATAGTTATCTTGTTTATACTTTGATTGGTTTATTGAATACTTGATTTATAATTTTGTTGGACAAATGTTTTTACTGTTTGCAATGAGTATGTAGATTAAGGAACGACAAAATGTGGGTTTCATGGTGGCTACTAGAGTGTGCACAAGTGGCCAACAAAGCCGATTCTTAGCCATGTTACCTGTGTGAAGCCTTATTTTCTCACATGTATTGTTGGGCACAATGATTGACCGTTAGATTATAATGTTCTATATTTTGTAAAATTAAATGTGTTTAGTTGTTTAATTTATTTTACAAGCTTAAGTTGAGGGACCTAATGGTCCCAAGTTGCATTAGGAATATATTTGTATGTGTTTACTTGATTATTGAGGATTGGGGTCACATAAGAACCCTTAAGATGGCCCCATATCCTAAACTAATGTGTCCAAAAATGCCAAACCCGAAATTGGGTTATTTTTGACATTTTTAGAGACCCCTTTTGGTTTTGGGGGTTTTCTTAGCATAAAAATGAGCCCTATGATCCTACCTATCACGTATGGGGGCTTAATTTCATGTTCAAATGGGATTTTCCCTCCCATTTGACCTCTCTCTTATCACCATTCATATAAGAATGGTTGGGGTTGTGTTTTGTGAAAAGTTGCATGGGTTTGTTTTATTTTCTTTTTGGGTAATTTGGGGGAGTAATGCTTAAATGAAGCTTTATCTTTTCTTCCTTTTGTTTTTGGAATCTTGGCTTGGAGGGAAGAGAGGGATGACACATGTCACCCCCTCATTTGTGAGGAAGATTACTTTGTTTTCTTCAAATACTCTCTCATGTGGGAGAAAGAGGACTTTTTCTTGTCATATTGTGCTTGGTAGTGCTTTTAGAGATGGAGCTCTTGCTTGAGAAGGATTTCGAGAAGCTTAAATATTAGAGTGATTTTAGAGTTATGATATTTGATCCTTTTTGTGTTATTTTGCATGTTAAACTGTACATTTCTTATTGTTAAAAGTACGGTATTGTTTGCATGTGTTGCATGCTTGCTTGACGAGTTCTTTTGATGTTTTGTCCATCCGTCGTCATATGGCTTGATAGATTTGGGATTTTTGGGTGGGGAAGAGGGAGACATTTTCCCTCTTAAACCTCATGGCTTGATGGGCAACCCATGTTGGTTTCTCTTTTATCCCCTCATATGGTTTGAGGTGGAGAAGGTGGTTCATATAGTTTGAACCACCTTCCCAATCCTTGGAGAGGAAACCTAATGAGTTTGAACATCCTCTCAAGGAGGAGTTTAGGTGAATGGGATGAGTATTAAGGAGGGGGGATTGTTTTGGAGGGATAAGGAGGATTTTGAAGTTTTTGTAAGTGTGCATTGTGTGGTTGGACCACACTCTATGGTACTATTGGATGTCCCATGCACTCTTTCCCTTTTTGAGGATGAATTTGGTGTTTTCCTCTTTTTGTTTGGTTTTCATTTGTTTTTTATTTTGTGGTGCATGAGTTGGTATTGTATGAATTATGCTCATTATTACCCCTCCTTTTTATTGTGCACATTTAGTGTAAGCTAGCTCTCTCTCCCATGGGTTTGGGGGAGGCTAGCATGTCTTCCACCATTTGGAAAGGCATGTAATGATGCCTATAGGTTGGCTGATGAATTAGGAATTTGTCCTCATGTTGAAGACTATGTTGAGTACAAGATTTGGAGTTTAAATCTTGAAGATAGTTCGAGCATTCTTGGTGTTCTTGGTATTTTCTATATCAAGTTGTTTTATTCCTTTGTAGGTATCTCATGTTACGATATGGTTTTAGTTTGAACAACTAAGTGTTGTATTAGTTTGTTTATTATCCTTCAATCATGAAATGGAGCCTTTTAAAGTCTTATCTTGTGTAGGTTGGGCATCTTGTAACATGCTTTATATGTTGTAAAAAATTTAATCTTTAGGCTTTCTTGTGTTCTATATCATTCTTTCCTCGTAAATGTTTAAATAACTTTGTATTTTGAAAGGAAATGGAAGGATTAATATATGTGGTTTCTTCTCTTGAAATATGGTTTTGTATGTTAATATTGTTGATATTTGAAGTGAAGTGTAATTTTCACTCTTGTTGTAGAATTTTATATCGATTGATGGAGGATCCTCTTAAAATAAAACTTGTATTCTTCATTATATGTGGGTAGTGTAAAACCGATATTTTATGAATGGAAGTATTTGATTATTATGATGTATTGAACTATGCACAACTTGTGTGTGATATAGAAAAATAAAATGAATTTTTGTAGTTGTGATCATAAAAGTGTGTCTCATCTATGGTTTTTGAGTATGCCCATTTATCTAAATTAGTAATGGTAGACATGGAAAAAGAGTGGAATTTAGGTTTACAAGTTGAGATTGTAAATTTGATTGAAAGTGTTAATCTTCTTTTCATTTACACCACTTGGAGGAAATTGTTTATACAAAAATAAAATTGAAGTATGAAGGTATATATGCAAGGGGATAATTTTGTTACAAGTGGACTTTTGAAAATTTATTCCTTGCTTTGGAAATTTTATAACTCCATTCCTTAAATAACATTTATCATATTTTAATAGAAACCATATTGTCATTTATAGATACATTTTAAAGTAATAATATGTATTCTCACATTGGTATTATCTCTAATTTGTGTATATCAAGTAGATTGGATTGAAATTGATATATATATATAAAATATTTTTTTACTAAACAAAAAAAAAAATTAATAAGTATTTGAAAATGAGATGGAATGGTGTTGTTTTCATTTGTTTTAAGTAGACAAATTTAAAATTAAAAATAAAATGGGCAGGGCCCGCAGTGTTGCTCACACCCTCTCAAATCAATTGAAAGGGCCATGGTGGTGTAGCTATGCTATAATCACCACCACTGAAATTTTTTAAAAAATCTTTCCTTAATCTTCCACACAAGAGTCATGTGTAAATCATGCGATCCGATTTATATATATTTTTCATAGCTGAGATAAAAGAAATTATACTCGGTTAAATAAAACAAAAAAATAGAATATCTCCATGGTATTATGACACAAAAATTAACAATTTTTTTAAAAATATGAAAGAAATATATATATATATATATATAAGTGAGATTATTCTTCACATTAAAAGTTTCATAAGTATGGAAATGGAGCTTCCATATGAATCCCATGGCCCCCTTCTCAACTTATTCTTATTCCTAAAAAATCAGGCAAAATGGAGGCCAAAAAAAATAGAAGTTAAAAATAATTGATAAGGATGGTGTTTCACCGAATTGTTGTGAGATAAAGCAGATGAGGTAAAAGGTCATGGAGAAATACGTCTTTATTAAGTACATGGTAGGTTTAATGTGTGCGTTATTGACTCTATCCAGGATTCTTGTAGATAACTCATTTTTTTCTAGGAAGGACAACTTATAGATACAAAACAAGACCACCCAAGGATATTAAATAACAATGGTAAGAGGACTGCTAGCAAGGCTAGATACAAGAAGTGGGATGCTTCCTCGAATGGCTATCAATCCTCTGTTTTTATCAACTTAATGGAAGTAAATGTGAGAAATAAATTCCTAATGCTAACACTTTAATTTCAGATCTCAAATGTTACTAACAAAATAGATTAAGCAAGGTATTGAAATATAAACTAATATAGCTTTAGGAAAGGTATGTTTCTAGTTGGAACAGTCACAAGCTTGTTAGGTAAGGTTGCATAGGTATCTGGTAAGGTCTGGGTCGAATTTAGGTGATGTTAGAGGAAATTTGGTGAAGGTTAGCAGAAAACACATTGATTGACATCGATCTGATGATCGCTGCTTATAAAGAGGTGAAACCGATGACGGTTAAGGTATCAAGGCGTCGGTATGGGAAATTCAAAGGTAATTAAATAATAGTATTTTGGACTTCTCTATGATTGCACAAAGAATGAAGGGAGAATGGTTGGGTTTGTAATAATGCCAAGAAGACTCAGGAATGCATAGAGGTCAGTATAGAGAGCCCGAAGGCCATGGGTGATTGGATGGGTAGATTGGTCACAAGGTGCTAATGGAGAAATGCAAGGAGTAATATGTAATAACAAAAAGATAACGAACCTACACTTTAAGCAAGTAAAAAATGATGAATACAAGTAAACTTACTTGAATTTGCGCATTTGGTAGGTAAAGGAACGAAATAGTTAATCTATGGAGAACTTTTGTGGTTATAGCCACTCCAATACTTCCTAGAGTGTTCCCATGAATATTCTAATGCCTTAGGATAAGCATCATGTGCTTAGTTGGGCTTGTGGTTGAGTATATCTCGTCTTCTAGATGTTGATAAGTATTTGATTCCTATTTGAAAACAATAGAACTCTATTAACTGAAATGACCAACCTAGCTAAAGAGATTTGAAAGTGTATATAAGGTAATCGATGACAGCTTCAAGTGATCGGCATGGGTTGATGGTTAACCGGTGTCCATTAGGGTGGGAAAGTCTAGGTTTACAAAAAAGGTAGATATTTACTATTTTTAGAGTGATTCGATTGAGTCAACTTATGGAAGTGGATTTCACATGAGAGAAGGTAGGAAGGTCATAAAAGAAGTCCAATTACGTTTTAGAAATGAGTCTCGACTAGTTAGATCAAGTGGTGACTCAAAGACTGGGAGTGATGACTTAGTACCGAGAGTGATGACTTGATCACTGTTAGTTAAATGCCACTGGAATGGTTCCAGGGTGAGGTGTCTGGGTGATGTGTAAATTAAATTAATTAATAATGTGAGGATGAACATCAAATCAATTGTAAATAATTAAATTAATAAGAATGTGGGGTAAAGGGGTCATGGTTAGGTGAAAACATTATGTGAATTGATTAAAGGGTACCAAGGGGAGTATGACCCAAATTTGGTGTCTACAAATGGATTAGGGATTTTAGGGAGTACCTAGGATCAAGGGTGAAGATTAGAAGGATCCAAGGGCCCAAAATTAACCCTAAAAATTTAAGTTGCATGGATAGATGATTTATGTGGGAGTGAGATAAAATTAATTACATGGGGTGAGTTTATTAATGGGTGAATAAATTTAAGTTGTAGCCTTAGGAAATCTCTTAAAATAAAGTGTTTTAATTATTATTGAGAAAATACAATGGTGTTATATTATAATGAGGAGATTTAATTTCTTAGGGAATAATTTTAAATAAAGTGACCCTTTTAAATATTGAGGGGATATCTTTTAAAATTAGGTGGAATTTTTAATATTGTGGAAATAATATAGTGTTAATAATTGGGTTGTTTATTTTAAATTTTAAGGCGGTTAAAATAGTACTTTGTACTTAAATAGATGAATTAAAAAATTATTATTATGGACCAAAGGGTACCTCTAACCCGATAACATTAGGGAAGTTAAATAGCCATGATTTTAATATTTATTTTTAAAAATAAAAATAAAATTTGTCCAATTTTTAGTAGTTTACGTTGTTTTCTAGTGAGGTAATAATGGGGTATTACATCTGGTATTAGAGCTCGGGTTCCAACACTAGATGCATTAATTATGTTTGTGTGATGGATTAATGAGACTGGTTTATTTTCATTGCCAATTTATTGAAAACGTTTCCGCTAAACCTATACAATTTTCTTCTTCGTCAATAAATTCGTAATGGGGGGTTCAATGTAGGATACCTTGAACAACCTCTTTGGAGTGTTGTTTCCTACTCTAGGATGTGAATGGTTATTGAATACCATCTTAGGTGGGAAATTTTAAAGAAATGGAACACTCAGAGGGCGATTAGAATGCAAGTTTTTTCCAAACTCGCTATTCTAAAACACTTTGCAAAAGTGAGAAAATTCCTTCAAAATTAGCATGCAAAATGACTTTGTGGCTTCCATAATTAAGAATTCTTTAAATGATTATGTTTTCTAGTAACAAGGGATGTCATAACAACTCTTAAAACCAACTTATAAGATTGTTTGATCATTTAGTTGAGGGAATTTTGAGCTCAGTTGATTGCATTGTTGTTTGGGACAATAATAAAAATTTAAGAAAATTTGTTTCGATTTGGACCTATAGTTTAGGGAACTTTAGTAGGAAATTAAAATCTACAACTTTGAACATTTACTATTTCTACATGTCCATTGGTTGCAACAATTATTTTTGAGAAAAAGAATGGGAGTTAGTTTTCCAAGCGTGTTTAGGAGGCCTCTAGTCATTTTGGCACAAAACACAAACTAGTCAATCACATAAATTAGCTTTAGAAATGAGATCATAACTAGAGTTCTAGTTATCAGAATTATGTTCCGTAAGTTTCATGGAATTCTCTATATATAGGATAATAGAGGATATTTGATAGAATGAGTTTTCGAGTTGTGATCTCTTTTTCAAGACCTATTTTTTAGCCAACTTCACTAAAAATATGTTGAAATGCAATAGAAAAACTTTATTTGTTGGCTTTAAGAAAGTACTTCCAATTCAAAATGTATTCACCAGTTTGAGAACTATATGTATTGGTTGAATCTCTATATAATAGAGAATTGGATGGAATCATTTTTTTACCATTTGATTATTCGGTACTTGTTTGGTAGGTCCCCTTTTTTCATTTTTGCTAGATCGTAGAAAAATAGGTTCGGTCTTAATAAACCATTTGACTTCTTAGAACACCTTTGGAGGGTGAAATATTTTATTATATGATTTTTCATGATTTTTTTAACGTGTGTTCTAGGTTAAGTCTTGAAAAATTTTGTGCTACGAGACATTTTGAATGCTAACGGCCTTGGTTTAGGTTGGTCATTTTGGACATCGAAAAGGTCTAGTTGTTGGTTTTTGAAATAAGTAGTAGGTCAATATAAGAATGTAGAATTGTTACCTTGGTCTAAGGAATAGGTTTAAGGTGTTTGGTTAGTTGGTTCCTCTTCTATTGATCCATTGTTTCTTGGGAATCTCAACCACAATGTTAGGGGAACCACTTTTAAACCTAACAAAACCCTTTTTGTATGGGCGTAAAATAAAAATTGTATCTTGTATAGAACCACCCAATAAGATAAAATGGTCTTCCACATCTTGAAATTTCATTATTATGAAATTGGAATAATTTTTACTCCTCTTTTTTATGTTACTAATCTTAATTTTATAACCCTTTTGATAAGGTAATTTACCAAATGACCTTATGATCTTGTTTTTTCCTTTTCAAAGTGTGTAACCAAAATAAGCATACTTGGATGAGAATATTTGTTAATGTAATATCCTCTCACTTGTCTCTAAACAATATATGGTAATGGGAAAGGATTCCTAGTTTCTCTTTTCATATGATGGCTTTATACAAAGTGGTATTTAAGAGTTATTGTTATCTATTGAAAGTGCATCCTGTTGAGAGATGACTACGATGTTATAACATTGCTTTGGAACTCTCAATTTCATAGATACAATGGAAACACCTTAGGTATGTGGGTATAACTATTGTTGAGGTGCATCTCCAATACCAAGGTTGGTTCCTTTTGATGTATCCTAAACTAGTTTTTATGGGTTATGAAGGTAAAGAGATGAATGTAAACAAATCGAAACTAGGGTGATGCACCAAACTTGTTGAGGGATTTGACCGAGTACATGCACAATAATTTTGAGAATGAATTTTTGATGTATAGACCAATAGTTTTCAACAGAAAATCAAGGCAAAATACTTGGTGTATTAAGGGAATGAGTCACAACAATACACTAAGATAAACATGTACACTAATATTATGCGATAGTACTAAATTTATAGCAAGGTAAGATGATTAATCAAGGAATTTGACATTAAAAAAAATTAATGAGTATACACACCACTACAAATAATTAGAAAGGAAGAAATTAGTTCTCATTCTGTTGGTTTGAAAATCTATCGGTTAGGCAGGTCGTGTGGAAATAGGCCAACAGTGTGCAAGGCATAGCCCCTCTTTGAGACAACAAAGTGAAACTGGTTTATTGCTATTCTATAGAGCAAGAATCTGTGCAAATCTACACTATTCTAACTTTAGCAGGTTTGGGATCTCATCCCAGTAGAGGTAGTTTCAACTGCGAATAGAAAGGTAGAAAGGAAGGAATGAAGGAGGGTATATCTAAAGGGAGAAAAGAAATGAATTCCAAAGACAGAAAGGTCAGAGGGTTTATGCTTTGGGTTGGTAGTAAACAAAGCCAAACTTACTTGCATAAACAAATAAAGCAATACTGATGAACATATGACGATAATAAGAAGGAATCCAATAGAACAAAAACATAGATCTAACTTAAGAAAGATCTGATGCAAATAACACATATATTGAGCACAAAGTCTGAACATATATATTAATATCTCTTCTGTTACAAGAAGGCACAAAGTCTTTCTCTCTTCACCTCTTTTTCATACAAAAATGTCCACCTAGAATACAACAAGTATTCTAGTATTTATAGAAGGAGAAGGAGAAAGAAGACAAAAAGAAACCAACCACTATTTACAAAATATCTTACAAGATATTTACAAAATATCTAAAAAGTCAAAAGATGAATTTGGGTAAGTTTTGGATGGAAACTTGCCATGATGCAACATGGATGATGTCATCATAAATGCCAACATAATTTTTAAATATTTTTACAAAAAGATCGAAGTGTACACTAGAGGAGAAAATACTCCTCATCATCTCTTTGCTTGAACGGAGTGTCTTGCTTCTGATTGGGAGAGGTGATGTGACACCGAGCTCGGTATTCCATAAACTTTCTAATCATTGTCTGAAGTTGATTATGATCTGGACCCTTGAAATGGTCACCAATGACTTCGTAAGTTTCCTTTTCATTTTTGAGCTTTTCTGCTAATCCGGCATACTTTTACATGCATCAATCAAGAATCCAATGAAATCGTGGCTAGCCAAAAGGTTATTGATAGACTCTTGTTCAAAAGTGACCTCTGGCGCCAAACCTTAGGTTGCGATAGCCTTGAAGAGCTGGATGGTATCATCTACCTCCCTCAAGGTGAATGATTCACTGAGCATCCCTGGAGACATCTTTGTAACCATCTACTCCATGTTGTATTTTACATCCAGGGCTTTGTCCTTGATTTTATCTATCCTCTCTAGGATAAATACCATTTGATCAACTCGATAATATAAAGCGACGAGAGCTTTGTTATGTTCCCGCGGGTGATCGATGACACCAACCTTTAATAGGTCGTCAATTTGAATAGTTAGCCATTGTTTGGAATGTTTCATGTTACAATCTGGTGTTGTCCAACTCCTCAGAGAGGGATCCTGCTACTGCTTGTAGCTCGTTATTTGCTTGATCTATATCTTGGTAGAGTCCTGTGAATTTCTTGATTAATTCCTCACTATCTCTCGAGGATTCACTCTATCCGAAGGACACTTCAGTGCCTTGTTCGCCAATCTTGGCGTATTCATTTATCTTGTCCTAACCGAGAAATTCAGTAGGTTTGGTGGCGATTACAGGAAGATTGTTGCCCATTCTCTCAAATGCTTAGAGATGATGTTTGTTTTGCTCCTTAAGTATTCTCTTCTCCTCTTTTGCTTCCTGAAGCTTTTATAGAGAGCATCTACAACAGATAAAGCCTCTCCTTGTAGGAATTCGGATGAGGTTCCCATCATGACTTGGGTCACTTTGTAAAGTCTCAGTGGCGATAGATCTTTTTTTTCTTTGGTGGGATCTGGATATGTAATCTCCCTAACTCTCTCTCATGAAACGCTCTTAGAGAAGCGAGTTATAGCTTTTTGCTTCTTGAGTCCCTTTTTCGGAATGATAGAGAAGTCCATGGGTGTGATGGGAACCTTTCTTTTGAGTTGACCCAAATGGTTAGAGATCTAGCTTGGACTTATGGGAGAGGGAGTAGAGGAAATAGAAGAAGAAACGAGGGTGAAAGGGGAAGCAACTGAAGAGGCCAGTAGGGAAGAACGTTGAGACACTTGGTGGTGGCATTGACAAGGAGTCCAACACACTACTGCTTGTGGGGCCTGGAGTTACTACAGGGGAAGAAAAGGACATGGAGGTGGAAGGGATCTGTAATTAGATGGAGGGAACACTGGGTGATAGATCCACAAGAGAGGAGAAGATGGAAGAGGTGGGAGATGGAAGGGAGGAAGGGAGAGAAGAAGAAACATCCATTGGAATAGATGCTTCAATGACAGGGGGAGGAGAAGGAGTGGAAGAAGGAATGGTGGGTACCTCAGTAGTTGTAGTTGTGACCACATCCTAAGTGGATGTATCCATTGAAACTTCGGTGGTCTCTTCTTCTTTACCTAGAGACACTAGGTTGACCACTTGCTTCTCAGAAGTAGTAGGAGGGCTTTCAGGAGTTTCTTGTTTTCTTGGTTCTCCCTCCTTATCTTTTCCTTTTCCTTTCAGCACCTGGGCTATTCTTGGAGGTGCTCTACTTGAAGGAGAAGTAGTAAAATCTACCCTAAGGTAGGTGAGACCATTATGTTTACACTAATTTTGGTGCACTACAACATGGGCTTGACCCTTTCTTGAATGGTCTTTGGTGCCTTGGCTCTATCGATCTCTGAACGGCCAATCGTCCCCATCTGTGTCAAGGTAAAATTGATCAATTTCTTGATCAGGTTCTTGGAATCCTTTTGGAATGATGGCTACGCCATAACGAACGATTTCCTCCAGAGCCCTCGAGTGATCCTTTCACCTGAGATCTATTTCATGTGTCAGGTCAATGTAGATTTCCTCGATCTCAGGGACATGGATAGGATCAATTTTTGCCTTTGGGAGGCAACTCCAGCAATTGAAGGTAGGCCTGGTTGGGAAGTTATGCTTTCGATTTAGCAATTAAAGCTCAGCATACATTTCCCGTGCTTTGGTCAGTGTGGTGCAGGTGTATTAGCCACTGTAAGGGGAATGGAGTTCCTCCCTTCTTTCTCTTCATGCATTTCTCATGGTATGTGATCAGTTGCCTTGAAAAATCCAAGAGAATTAGCTTGGGCCCTGCATAACTTGGTAGCTTTATCGGTTCATCCTCGAAATTCACTACCCTGAGATAAGTGAATGTGGGAAACTACGTGAACAATGCTCCCCATTTCTTTGAGACAGTGATCACACTTGGGCTAGTTCAACCATGTCTCATATTCGGCCTCAATAGGAAGATCACCTCATAGAAGAAGGTGTCGTTGATTTTAGAGAACTAGGGGATGTTGTTCTTGAGCTTTAGCTCTAGGTAGTATTCATATATTTTGACCTGGGGCCATACCCCATTTCGAGCCAGCCCGTGAAATCTCTCTAATGTTTCGGCGTATACAACGTAGGAATTCATATAGAACTTCCCAATTGTGAGGACCTATTGAAGCTGTTGGGAGATGGTGTCATTGATGATTTCTCCCCAGCCAAAATGCTGATCAAGCACATTCTTGCTCATGGTCTCTAAGTACCTCAGCATCCATTTATGGAAATAATGGGCATCAGGAAGCCCAAATATTTTGTTCAGAAGGTGATTGTATCACTTAGTTCCTCATTGAAGTCACTACGGTGGATGGTCTATGGCCATCTGCTCACTGGATTTTGTTCTTAAGATAGAGCTCATTCATCATTTGCATGCATTTGTCCTCATTGTCGTCCCATGCCTTCTTGTAGTCTTCTAGGCTTATGGTGACATATTGTCTGTGATGAGGAATGCCTAGAGTTATTTCAAAATGATGAGTTATGAGGTCGATGATCATATTTCCCTCCTTATCTTTGACACATCTTGTGTCCTTGTTATAGCATCGAGCCACCAACATGATGAACTCATTATTTACAGCACTTACTGGCAGCCCAGCTACAAAGTGCAATCCACTGCCCACCAGTTTGTTCATCCAGGGCCACTAGTTGTCTGGTTGGTTCTTGCCTAGAAGTCTTCCATATCAATGTGCCCAAGCTTGGAGTCTCTGATATCAAGATCACTCTTTGCATATGAGTCAGGCATCCTGACTTTTTGATATTTGTACTTCATCTCTGTTACTCAACTTTGCTTTTCCTTTAGACTTGGTTGGATTTTTGCTTGATGAAGACATGTGTGAGCTCAAGGATGGCTGTTGTTGTTCTACAAGGAGAATCAAGGAGGTCCAACATAGAAGAGCCATGTCAACCATCATGTTATTCATAATGAAAGCTTGCAGAAAGAAGAATGAGCAATTATAAGGCTTAGGGCACAAGGCGCGGTTCACAGCATGTTGCAGAGGCTTAAAAAGGCTGGGCACACTTTTGGGGATGTCAACATGTAAAAAGGTGTGCCAGTGTTGACATGAGAAAATATGTGCCAAGGTTATAAAGGGTACACTTTTGAAAGGTGTTGCATGACAGAAGGCAACGCCAAGGGAAAAGTGTAGGGCATGGGTTTACAACATACAACATGTCATGTTGATGTCAAGGATCATGCACCAATGCTTTAGGAAATTTACTTTAGCTGGGTGCTGAAAAGGATGGTGTTGCATGGCTTTTAAGTGTGCCCAAGGCGCAATTTTGGAATATGTTGCAAAGGAGATCAATGCGCCAAAGGGGAAATTGCTTGGTATGGTTTTTAGGTACACAACATCTTATGTTGATGTCATTTAGGATGCACCTGCACCCTTACAAAAGTGCTAAGTGTTTATACAGGGCACGGGTTAGGGAAATGTTGCAAGAGAGGACAAGTGCACCAAGGCGTGACTGTGGGGTTTGCAACATGTAAAAATAGTGCACCGAGGTTTATAGTGATTTCTTTGCAATTTCCTAGATTTCTTCTCTCTTTTTTGGTTTCTTCAAATGGTAAAGAGAGGTTTTGTAACAAGATAATAAGCAGGGAAAAGGCCTTAGGTTTTTTTAGAGGCAGGGGCCTTCCAGATTTGTAGATCTGGAAGGAGAGGAAAAGGGGTTTTCAGTTGATTTGCAGATTGGTAAGTTATTCATTTTTAGATTTAACCTTTTGGTTTATATCAACCCTAAAACCTAACAATAACCAAGAAACAAAAATCCATAACAACAAGGATGATAAAATCCACTTACCTAGTTTTATAAAGGATGAAGGACGACGTTGGGGTCCACAAGCTCGAAAAATGGCAAGTGGGGGTGACAAGGAAAACTGACGGCGCGCAAAGAAATACTTTTCACAATTTTCAATTTGTGAAAATGATAGGTGTTGAGCGCCTATTTATAGAAAACCTGGCATTAATTATTTCACCATCTTTCTTTGGCGTACAAACTAGAGTTTTGACACGGGTTTAAATGTGCCTTGGCATAATTTCATTTGCATTGACATAAATTTTTTAGCGCCTTAAGCGCATATCTTATGATGAAAACATGATATTTCCAGCGCCAAAGAGGCACGACTTTTTGAATGTTGACACAAGTTTTCCAGCGCCAAATGGATTTTTAAATGGCACATATTTCGGAGTGTCGACCTGTTATTTCCTCGTCAAAATGTTTTCAAATGGGCGTACATTTCTTGATGTCGACACAACATTTCTTGCACCTAGTTTAGAAAAGCTGAAAATGGCTAAGTGCTTTAAAACTTGATTTTCGGAAGGGAGTTCTAGGCCATTTCAAATGTCAACAGACTTTCTTAGGGACCAAAAATAGAATTTTGGTATGGTTATCTGCAAAATTTCCCTGGTCAATTTTACAGGATAACACATTCAAGGGGCAAAAATTGAAAAATTTCTTCAACACTCCTATGTCCAAAAAGTCCTCGTGCTTTGCAATTGTATGCAATATATAGAAAGATTATTCACCCATACCATCCTAAAAATAGGCTAAAATTTGTACTCACCCCTGCATCCTATTTTTACTCCTTTATCATGAATAAATAAAGGAATAGAAATAAACATGCTAATACAATGAGGTATTAATAGCTTGAGTTACAAAAATACATTTCAGTCAAAATGTAGTTGACTGATATATTTCTAATAAAATAGGATGAATAATTTGGCTAATAATATCCCTTGCTTCTGTGTAAGTCTCCTCCAATGTGCATCAATCTCTGTCTTATAGTGCTTGATGTGACACTTACAATTTGATCCACTTGTAATGATAAATTTAGCACTCTTTAATTCTGCCCCTTGGATGCACATGTAAAAATAACCTCCCTGTTAGAGAAAATAATTCATTTATTTGCAATACTTTGCAAAATATTCACCCATGTATTCCATCTACTGTGGGGACCACCTGCAAGTTCTGATGTTGACATGTGTGCATATACTCCATTTTGCATACTGATAATGACATCTTTATCTTTTGTGACTACATGCAATATTATCTCCTGCAAGTATAATTTATTCACTTCCAAACTTTCCCACTATGGGGACCACTGTGATGTGTGCACACTTTGTCTTCATATGGAATGGCCACCTGTCTATGTGCAAAAGCTATTTATTCATCTCCTTGTGATCCATAGTCTTGATCATTCTTTATATGCATCGACCACCTTTGATGTGCACACTTGGTCTTCATAGGATTATTGACCCCCTTTAGGCCCATCATTACATGTATAGTTTATTGGCCTCCTTTGAATAATAATTGCATTGCATAAAATTTTCACCTTTTCACTTGGTCGGAAAAATATGGTTATTTCATGACATAATGTTTGATTACCTTTTATTAGAAGATCAAGGAAAATAATATGAGACAAGATGAAGTTTACCTTTTTGTTGGTTATTGTTGGCATGTATATGGTTTAGACCATAGTTGGTCAATGCAATGATTCTTCTATTTTAATCATGGGCTGGTCCCCTCTCCACGATGCTCTGACCCTTTTATTTTTTCGATGGCGAAGACATTAACCATGGTTGGATTACCTCCTTTTGATGAGGACCATTGATGTTGGTAGTGCTTGATTCTCGGTCATTGATCCTTTTGTACCCTCGGTTAGGGTTTCAAATTTGTAATTAATATGATCGGAAATTTTACACCTTCCATCTTGTACAACTTGATATGATCCATTGAATTTCTGAACCATGGTTAGAGTTTGACGTGGTTAGGGCTAGAGTTTTCTTTGATCTTGGTGAATGAATGATGGCCATTGATCTCTATACCTTTTATTTAAGTCATTGATGTCCTGAATTGGCAGATGGGTAGGTGAACTGTTGGAAAATTGGTCCTTTGATCATTGCATGAATTGATCTTGGCCATTGATCTTTAACCTTGGATAAGTTTGGCTACATCGTGATTGGTTGTTGAGTAGGGTTTTTTAACCTAAACTTGATCATTTCATTTTCATTCCCATTTTGAAGGGGGAAGCCTTGGAAAATTTGTTCCGGACTACCATTATTTGTGCTCCAAAACTCATTCTGGTTCATTTCGAGGGCATTGTGCATTGTCTATCTATCGTTTATTGCATTTTTTAAGGTTTTTCTTGAAGTTAGAGTTCTTAATCTCAAGTTATTCGTTTGCCATTATTATTTGATTTTTATCTTGAGTTTGATGCATTTTGAGAACTCTATAGGGTTATGTATCGGATGATTCTCTACTCTGGAACTTCTTAAATTTGAATTCACTATATATTATCTTGTAAATACAGCTCATGGGAGAAGGCTTTGCGACTGTACATCAAAATGGGTCACTATTTCTTTGTGTCGAAACTCTGAGTTCTATTTCTGGGTCTTCTTGAGCTTGGTTCCTTTATTATCTTGTCTTTGATTTGACCTTTCTATGAGATTTAGTCATGTTGGTTGCCATGGATTAAGGATTAATGATTTGTAGTAGCCAAATTAAGAACAACTAGATAAACTGCAATAAAATGAACTCCAAAAGAAAATAGATCTCCTTCTTCGTTCTCAAATAATGAATTACAATGTTTCCTAAATAGGAAAATAACTCTCAACTCGAGTTGCCAAGTAAACTCTAGCTAACTCTGACTAAATCTACTCTAGGTGGCGGAAATTACTATTTTTAGCAGTTTACTAGAACCTGCTATTCTTAGTAAGTTCGCATGCTTATTCCTACGGGCACAGAAATTGCCACGCATCTTCTACATCCCTAAATTAGAGGAATTGCCAACTTTCTAACTCAAAATGCAATTAATAGACTAAAATTAACTAATGCTCAAAAATAGGAAAAAACCAAACTATAACTTAAATCCTAATTTTCGGCCTCAAGATGGCGGATTTAGGGCCCGAAAATGTGTCAAAACTTGCCCCAACCGGTAGGGCAGGTTGCCACTGCGTTCGTCTCATCAAAACACGTGGTTTCAAAAAAAAACGGACTCAAACGGACACCCGGAGCTCAAGTTATGACCTTGTCAAGTTCCTGCTAATTCGGGCGCATCATTCTCCCCTGCTTGAAAAAAACGCAGCTCCTGCAAGTTGTCTTCTTCAAACTGCTTCCATTTATCTGCATCCAACTTCTGAATCTCTGACTCTGTGACCCAAGTATTGTCCTCTTGTTCCAGTCCTTTCCAATGTACCAAATATTTGTTGTATTTCCCATGTCGCGTGTCCATTGTTTTCTTATCTAGAATCTGATCCACTTCTTCTTTCTTCTTCACTGGAACCTGTTGCCGCCAATCTACTACTTCATCAGCATCATCCCTTTCTGCACCATCCCCATGAAAAGAATACAAATCTGAAACATTAAACACTGGAGAAATATCAAAATTCCCTGGCAATTCTACCTCATAAGCATTATCGTTTATTTTTTTCACGATTTTGCAGGGTCCAATCTTCTTGTACTTCAGCTTGTTATAGGTTCCTCTTGGAAACCTTTCCTTCCGCAGATATACCATAACCAACTCACCAACTGTAAATACCTTTCTCCGTCTGTGCACATCTGCTATTTCCTTATACTTGTCATTACTATTTTGCAGCTTCTTCCGCACTTCTTCCTGCAATTGTTGTATATGTTCGGCAAATGCTTCTGCATCATCACTGACTCTGCCATCAACGGGTAGCTGTACCAAATCTAATACCCCATTTGGATTACTCCCATACACAATTGAAAATGGAGACTTTCCCGTGGATCTGTTTATGGA
Organism: Taxus wallichiana var. yunnanensis; assembly: GCA_018340775.1. NCBI lineage: Eukaryota > Viridiplantae > Streptophyta > Pinopsida > Cupressales > Taxaceae > Taxus > Taxus wallichiana. The sequence continues at coordinate 650,906,678 of CM031238.1, forward strand.
ACTGTTATATGCAAACTCAGCTTGCGGTAATGCTAAGTCCCATTGTTTCGGCTTTTCCCCAACAATGCACCTTAACAGGTTTCCCAAACTCCTATTTACCACCTCTGTTTGCCCATCAGTCTGTGGATGATAAGCACTACTGAACTGTAGTTGAGTACCAAATTTCTTCCATAAAGTCCGCCAGAAGTGACTTAAGAACCTTGTGTCCCTATCTGAAGTAATGGTTTTTGGAACACCATGCAAACGAACAACTTCTCTGAAAAACAAATCTGCTACGCCTGTTGCATCGCTTGTTTTCTTGCAAGCAATAAAATGAACCATCTTAGAAAACCTATCAACAACCACAAAAATGGAATCATTACCTCGTTGTGTTTTTGGTAATCCCAAAACAAAGTCCATACTCAGATCTGTCCACGACCCTTTAGGAACAGGCAACGGCATATACAACCCTGTATTCTGTGCATGGCCTTTCGAGACTTGGCAAATTCGACATCTCTCCACATATCTTACCACATCTCTTTTCAGCTTTGGCCAATAGTATTTGTCTGCTACCAAGGCTATCGTCTTATCCTTACCAAAATGCCCAGCCAACCCTCCGCTATGCAACTCTTTCACTATATTTTCTCTCATAGACCCAACTGGAATACATAGTTGGCGTCCCTTGAATAGGTAGCCATCCTGTAAACTATACTCATCCAGGACATCTCCTACATTGTCTGACAATGGACTAATTAGTCTTTCAACAATATCCTTGAAATCAGAATCAGAAGAATACAAACCCTTTATTGCTTCAAAACCCACCACCTCATTTTCCATAGTGGTAAACAAAGTCACACGCCTACTCAATGCATCTGCAACTTGATTCTGTTTTCCGGATTTATGTTTTAGAGAAAAAGTATATCCCTGCAAAAATGATACCCACTTTGCATGCCTACTATTCAACTTCTTTTGGGTATTCACATACTTCAGGGCTATGTGGTCTATAAATAACACAAACTCCTTAGGCACTAAGTAATGCCTCCAATGCCTTAATGCTTGTACAATTGCATAAAATTCCACATCATAAGTAGAGTAGTTCTTTCTTACCTCATTTAGTTTCTCACTAAAGAAAGCTACTGGCTTTCCTCCTTGACTTAGAACAGCTCCAATACCCACATGTGAGGCGTCACAATCAACCTCGAACACTTTATCAAAATCGGGTAGTGCCAAAATGGGTGCCTCTGTCACCTTCTTCTTCAAGAATTGAAAACTATCCTCAGCTGCCTTTGTCCACAAAAACTCCCTTCCTTTTGTGCAATCTGTGATAGGTGCTACAATACTACTGAAATTTTTAATAAATTTTCTGTAAAATGTTGCTAGACCATGAAAGCTCCTTACCTCTGTTATACTCCGTGGAGTAGGCCATTCAATAATTGCCTTTATCTTTCCTGAGTCCATCTGTACCCCACCTGCTGAAATAATAAAGCCCAAGAATACCAAGCTCTCTTGCATAAATGTGCACTTCTTCATATTTGCATAGAGTTTCTCTTTCCTTAACACTTCAAATACCAATCTTAGATGCCTCAAATGTTCTTCTTTAGTTTTACTAAAGATCAAGATATCATCAAAATAAACCACAACAAACTTACCATTATACTCCCGTAGCACGGTGTTCATCAATCTCATAAAAGTACTAGGTGCATTGGATAACCCGAATGGCATCACCAACCACTCATATAATCCATTTCCTGTCTTGAATGCTATTTTCCACTCATCTCCTTCTCTGATCCGAATCTGATGATAACCACTTCGAAGATCAATCTTGGTGAAATAATTAGATCCAATAAGCACATCCATCATATCATCAAGGCGAGGTATTGGGAACCGATACTTGATTGTAATTTTATTGATCGCTCTGCTATCCATGCACATTCTCCATGTTCCATCCTTCTTTGGTGTTAATAAAGCTGGTGTTGCACACGGACTCATGCTCTCCCTTACGACCCCCTTTCGCACGAGCTCTGCCACTTGCCTATTCAACTCTGCATGCAATGTCGGGCTCATCCTATAAGCCGCTTGATTTGGGAGTGAAGACCCTGGAATCAAATCCATGTGGTGTTGAATATCTCTTTTGGGTGGTAATCCATCTGGTAGCTCATCAGGAATAACATCTGAAAATTCTTCTATTAATTCTGATGTTTCTATTGGTATTTGAGCACTTACAAGTTCATCCTTATTTGCAACTAGTGCATAACAAAAACCGGTTGCCTTTGCCTCCTTCACAAATTCCTTTGCAGAAAGCATATTTTCAGCCTTCCCCTCTTCTTTAAGAGGTATCAAAACTATTTTTGTGCCATCCTTCCAGAAAGTATAAGTATTTTTTCCCCCATCATGAATAACTTTTCTATCAAATTGCCATGGTCTTCCTAGCAGTATATGACATGCATCCATAGGAATAACATCACACCAAATCTCATCCTTATAACTGTTCCCAATAGAAAATCTTATTAAACATCTCTTATCAACAGTAACTTCATTACCCTTCTTAAACCATGCAATACGATAAGGGTTAGGATTCTTCTCACAATGCAGACCCAATTTATCGACCATCTCATTTGAAACCATGTTCTCACAACTACCACCATCAATAATAACATTACATACCTTTCCTCCTGAAGTGCATCTTGTTCTGAAAATATTTGTACGTAGCCATGCATCCCCCTTGACCTCCTTTCTTGGAGCAATCATTGTCCTCTTGATCATCAGAGTTTCTCCAACATCTGGTGGAATTTCGAGGTCCTGTTCATCTTCTACTTGCTCAGCTTCAACAAGATTTACTCTTGGAGCATCTCCTTGCCTTTTGTCATGTGTATAAGTATGTGGGCATTCAAAAGCCCGATGCCCTTCTTCACCACATTTGTAACAAACAAATGGTCTTCGTGGAGCCTCCCATCCTCTATCGCCAGCATATCCTCTACCCCTAGAAAATCCTCTGCCTCTTTGTTGATTCTGGAAATCTTGTCTCGTATCCTCTTGCTTTTCCCATCCACGAGATGATTCTCCCCTACCTTGGCTGAAACCAGCTCGTCCCCGAAAGGAAGATGAGGCCCCCCTATTCATTCCAGGTGATCGCCTAAAACTTTGACGATTTTGTTTTTCCTCAGCCTTTAAGGCTAATTGATAGGCATCCTCCATGCTTTTAATCCTATGCATACTTATCTCATCTTGAATAGAAAATTTTAATCCATTAACATACCTCGCAGCCATTTGTTCCTCAGTTTCTTCATGCTCTACACGAATGGACAACTTGTAGAACTCATCTGTGTATTCTTGCACTGTTTGTAAGTTCTGTCTGAGATTCTGAAACCTCCTGTAAAGGGTTTGTGCATAATCCACAGGTAGAAATTTATCTTTTAGCTTCTTCTCCATCTTACTCCACGTCCTAATTCTTTCTTTCCCCTTTCTTGACCGCTCTTTCTGTAGGTGATCCCACCATAACATAGCATGACCTTTCAATTTCGTGCATGCAAATTTTACCTTCTTTTCTTCTGACATAGCCTTCCACTCAAAAAAATTTTCCCATGCTATTCAACCAGTCTATCAGCTCCTCTGGTTTTAGACTACCACCATACTCTGAAACATCAACTCTTATCCCATCATTCTTTCCTTCTAATGCTCAAAGCATCCTTTCTTCAAAAGCTAATGGTGGTGCTTGCGTTTCCTCCTCTTCACAAACTTCTTCTTCATCTGTGTCATCTCCACCTTGATTTCCTCTTTGGGTTATCATTGCAGCAAGCGCAGCAACTTGTCTCTGCAGATCTTGCATATTTCTATTCATCTGGGCAATACCGCCTCCTCTTCCTCTTCCTCTTCCTGCCATTTTTAAACAAAATACTTCGAACCAGCTCTGATACCAGATAATGTAGCCAAATTAAGAACAACCAGATAAACTGCAATAAAATGAACTCCAAAAGAAAATAGATCTCCTTCTTCATTCCCAAATAATGAATTACAATGTTTCCTAAATAGGAAAATAACTCCCAACTCGAGTTGCCAAGTAAACTCTAGCTAACTCTGACTAAATCTACTCTAGGTGGCGGAAATTACTATTTTTAGCAGTTTACTAGAACCTGCTATTCTTAGTAAGTTCGCATGCTTATTCCTACGGGCACAGAAATTGCCACGCATCTTCTACATCCCTAAATTAGAGGAATTGCCAACTTTCTAACTCAAAATGCAATTAATAGACTAAAATTAACTAATGCTCAAAAATAGGAAAAAACCAAACTATAACTTAAATCCTAATTTTCGCCCTCAAGATGGCGGATTTAGGGCCCGAAAATGTGTCAAAACTTGCCCCAATTGGTAGGGCAGGTTGCCACCGCTGCGTTCGTCTCATCAAAACATGTGGTTTCAAAAAAACGGACTCAAACGGACACCCGGAGCTCAAGTTATGACCTTGTCAAGTTCTCTTGATCTCGTACTCTACAACTTTGTGTTATGGCTTAGAAAAAGTACATTGTCGCTATAACTTTAATGGATATTCATACTTTCTTGTACCTCTACATTGGAATATAATGGCCATCCTAATAAAAATTTGGATATTTGTGCCTTCTTGTCTGAACTATTTTTATTGATTTTGTCGTGTTCATTCATGTTTTAGAGTCATGTCGGAGGGTTTTATTTATCTGCATCTATTTCAAACTTGTTCAAGGTGTTTTATATTCTATTCATTTGAATATATGATTATTAGTAGAGTCACCATGATTAGATTGTTTCTAAGATCTATTTTTGTAATTTGTTGGACTCTTGAGCTTGATTGGAGAAGTTTATTGCTTCCCTGAGTTGTGATACTATTGTAGCTTGTGCTTTGTTACTTTAGCTTCTTGATAGCTTGTATTTGGAAAATACAGTTCTATTTGCATATAATATTTGTTCACTTGAATGGTAATTTGGCACAAACTAATATAACATGACTTGATAGTGCCTACTTAACCTCACAAGCTCCATACTGAAATTTTGTAGAATGTATCTATTTTGTACCTGAGTAACTAGTCATTTATTCAAAACTTGAAGGAGAACTGTAATAAGTTGTTTCCTAAATTGTAATCCTTCCTTCTGTTTTCCTCATCCACATTCATAACTTGTATTATGTTCTATAACCTATTTTTATTTTTTGACTTCTCAGAAATGAAGTCAGTTGTGGAAGTTAACTGTTTTATTTCGGAACTCTGATCACCAACTAGTCCATTTGATAGGATATTCTGAATGTCTGGAACATGCATCTCTCTCCAACTGTTCTTGATTAGAATTGTACTTTGTAGTTCTTTAAGTTATGCAACAAGTATATTCCTTCTAAAATATGTACATCCCTTTGTTTCATTATGTTATATTTTTCTCCAACCAGCTTTGATGCCACTTTCAATATAAAATTGAAGTAAAAATGTAGTTCCAGAGCATGTTATATTTTTACAAAAATGAGATACAAGCCACTTGGCATTAGATATTCTGAAATTGAAATATGACTAGTTTGTTAATTCAAATGTTTATTGTCATGTAAACACCTTACTCTGATATGTAGTCACTTTAGAACTCTCTTTTATTCAGTATCCCAATGCCCTTTTCTTATAGATCCTTCTTTATCTGAATAGTTTTCATAGCTTTGATAATTATCTCCCTCTGCTTGCATGGTTGTGCTGATTAGCTTGTTATTCCTTGAGTGCTTGTAGCCTGAAATGATCAATTAGATATTGTATCTTTATCACTTTGTTTAAACTACAAGTCATGAAGCTTTCTGATATGAGAACACTTGATTTATTTTGATGAGTGCATACTTCCTCATTTACTTTTGTTAAGTTTACAATGCATCCATTTTTGATCATCTAGCATTGACTTTAAGTAGGAAATGTCATCTTGTCCTTAAAAATAGCTTCTACATGAAATTATACTTGACTGATATATCATATTACTTGATGCACATGCTTGATCACTTTTTAACTGTTCTTTTGAGCTTATACTTTTCATTCACAACCTCAGAGTTTTCTCATTTGTGGTATCTCCTGTAACTATCCTCTTCATGGGTTCTTGTAGAGGTTTGTTAACAAAAGATGGAAGATATCCTTGCTTATTTTCTATGTTTTGATGAAAATTTTTCTTAAAAAGAACTGTTACTTGTATCTTGCTTCCTCACTTCTGATTCAATGTCCCAATGCCTTTCATTCATATACCTTTTGTCTTCATTTTCCTTTTTCTAGAACAACTCATAAATTTGTACCATGTAGATTCCTTCAGCAAGTATTTCCTTTTTGTACAGTAATCATTTTTGTAAAAAAATACTTTTAATATGCTACCCGTACTGCACTGCACACTTAAGAAAATAGTTAGAAAATATTTAGGCTTTTTGGCCTCTCTTATGTTTTATATTTTTTCTTCTCTTTCTTTTCTGGAATGATTATGGGAATCATACGTGCTTGATGTAGTAGAATACTTTGCTTTTATCAAATGTGTCTATGTATATGATGTACCTTATGCTTCTACTTTTTAGAAATCCATCTCGCATGTAGTTAGATAGTACATGGATACAAACTAAACCCCGAGCTCAAATATTGATGCCATTCCTTTTTCATTTTTAGGTACATTGTGATCACATTACAGAGTTGGGTAAAAGATGGAGCTAGAGATGAAGTGAAGAATACCGGAAGCGAACCCAAGGAAATGATGGGTTTCTTCTATACTCTTTTACTTTTAACTTAATGCATATGTACTTATTTCTTCAGTAGTTATGAGTTACATCCCATGGCTTGTGTAGGAAATATTTGTACTTCTTCATGAATAAATAACATTTAATTTCTATACTTGATTTGTATACTTCTTTTTGGTTTTAGCTTTATGACATGTATATGGATTGTATACATGCATAAAAAACTCAAACACATAAGTAAATGTATCTTCATGCAGAAATAATGAGTTTTGAAATACCTTTAACCTAATAATGAACTTTCTTTCTTGTAAAATGCAACTCTATTTGTTGTTCCCAAATTTAGCATTTCACCTAACTGTGATTCCCACCTTCATCAAGGCAATGCATTAGTCCTTCGGGAATTTTATATTTCCTTTCTAAAGATGAAAATGGAATGGCAGGCTATGTGAGGTGTTACATTTTGTAACAAAAAACATAGCTTCTAGATTACTTGTAGTTAATCAATTGCTGCAACTGAAAACAAGATAAAATTGTAATGCATTCCCCTAGTTAGGTCCAACTCATCAATACCATCCATCGTCATGAAGTTTCAAGTTGCCCATTTTTTCACAAGTGAAAAAATTGTCAACAGTTATTTTATCTTCCTTTAAGTAAACTAATTAGCCCTTGAACTATGTGAAAACGATAATATCTTACACAACTTAAAATCCTTATCAAATCCCTTAGCATAATTACGGAATAAATTTGGTAATGTTCAAATTATTTTAGCCTCCTTGAGCTCGACAAGCCCATTTTCATACTATGGCCATTAACTAAGTTGGTACAATATAACATAGTTATATTGTTTCACCCTAGAAGATACACATGTTAAGATATCCCTTTTCGAATTGGTTATGAGAATATTTAAATTAATCACGTATGACACTAAGACTTATGCATAGGAATCATGGAATAACTCTCACTCTCTAACCTTATCTCACGTATCTAGAACAATTATGATTATAAAAAATCATAATAATGACAACAATCAATAATTATATCTCTCTCTGCAAAAACAATATAATAAATTAGTGTCAAATTCCCTTTTGTTCGGCATTGTGGTATACGAACATTAGTGTTGGCCCATGAAATTCCTAGTAATATGGTGTAATAATGGTGAAAACAATGATTCTTAACCCACCAAATTTTTTTACATATATATCTATAACTACATCTAGTTACTTACACCTTATCAACAACAATAAAATCATGAAATTATATGTGCACATGGGAAAAGTTTCCGATTATGTAATTAAACAACCTTGATTTTCCAAAAATGTTATCCTTTGTTACCCCTTAAAATCTAAAATTTAGGTGATCATAAACTATTGATTCAAATGGAATAAGTAATGTTTATAAAACTTAGCTAATGTTGGTCTTATATACGTAACTTAGGCATTACGTTGGCATCCCTAAGTCCTAGATGAGAAAATAATACGAATAGTCAAAGGTTGCAATGGCATCACTAGTTAAAAATTCCTTTGGCTACTTGACTCTCCGTAGGAGACTTATGCATAAGAATTCCTTCACATTGAAAAATCTAAGTAACTTATTATAAGATAAATGGTGCAAACCCTTATTGTAAGGACTAAAAATAATGATTAACTAATCTTTCCACCTACCTTGGGTGAAGGCATCTTTTTTATCAGTATAAACATTAGTTAAGCAATGTAAATTTGGAGTTGTTTCAAAAGCTATGTTGTTTTGGGGTACTCTTTAAAAAATGGCCCCATTTGTTGTTACCACTCAATAGGGTGGCGAAATTTAAAGTTCTTTGTGTAAAATGGATTCAACCTCTAGTTAATGAGTGTGTGTGTGTGTATATATATATATTCTCTTGTGTCCTAATGGACCATTTGTGACCAAAATAATTATTGAGTAAAGGTTAACATAAATTCCATACTTGAGAAGCGTTAGACTATACCTTCCCTTAAGGGAAAATGTGTGTTGATCTCTTGTACTCTTGAGGAAGGTATGAACGGAAAATTTGTATTCCATCCAAATTATAATTGCCTAGTATTTTGATAGGTTCGGGAAACATTCACTTTGAATGGATTCTATTTTTCCTAACTCATTCATGTTTTCTCTTGATTATAGTATTTAAGAAATGATAAAATTTAAGTAAAACTTTTCATATATCTTATTGAATTGAAAATTCATCGTTTATTATTTCATTAAGGAGTTATGGCTTGTTGGGGTGTAGAAAGTTTGAAAGTTACTTTTTCATGGTGAAAATTTTTGCAAAACATTTAAACAATAATCAATTAAACTATCTCTTATGAGTTTTCTAAAGAAAACTTTGAAGCGAGATTGAGATGTTCTAGAAGATGGTACATGTTATGAAACTTTGAAACCAACTAGAAAATCAATCCTAACTTGATGTTTGGCTAGATATTTCACCCAAAAATTATTGGCACTATTTCAATGGTAATGTAAAAATAATGGTCAAATCGACTCAACACCCTTAATTATGCTTGATATTATGTCGATATTAATGAATAATGTAGTTGCCAAGATAAATTTTTGAGAGTCTCGTGAACCATGTTTTTAAAAATTTAAACCGTAGGTGAGCTATGATACGAAACCACATGGAACTTAGAAACTTTTTCTCTCTTATTGTGTGGTATTTGTGACACCTTAGATGGTTTACTTGAGTGGGCTTGTACGTAACTAGTATGTAAAAATTTAACAACATTTATGTTCTCTTGGCTCACCCATCATTTTTTTCCTTTAAATGTATACCTTATGTTTTACATCCTCTTATGTGGACCCTTATAGGAAGGTTAGATGATGAGGAAAATGAATTTAGTTTGGAAGCTACAATTTTTCCTTGATTAATAGTATCCTAATTGAAAAATACACTTGACCTTGAACAATATTATATTTGATGAGACATGTTTGTTAAAAATAATAATAATAATAATATAGTTCCCTTAAAGTACCTTGACATTGGACATACACTACGTGTGACCATTTAGAGGTTTTAGACAATGATGTTGATAACAATTTCCTTGGAAGATATAACTTCCTTTAATTAAATTAATCTAAGTAAGAGAAACACTTAGTACTTGACCAAGTTTGAATTGGTGGGACATGCTTGTTGTGACCAACAACCACATGATACAACACGATACCTCGTGAGGTCATTTACCTATTCCACCTAGTGAGTTCCAATAGGAAGTCTATTTTCGTGGAGAGGGGATGTAGTGCCCACATTTTCCGGCTTCATTTATCTACTAACTCTATCCTCATTTTGATGATTTGACATGGATAATGGCACATTTTGATACTATGTTATGATATTTTATCATTCGTGGACATGTATGATGTTTTGGATATGTAGCTCCAATTTTTCCTTCATTAGTATGATAGTTAATTTTAGTAGATGTTTTGGATACTAATATGTTATGACTTTATCGATCTTATTAGATATATGATGGACACATGGTTTTGTCGCACATCATGATGTTATGGATTATTTTGTTAATATATGTTATAATATGATAAAGATAGATATATGTCGTTATATGTTACCGCAATGACTAACACATGATGGATTTATGTGGAATTGTGTAAGTTACTCCATTATTATTCTTTTTGATGATCTGTTAGCATAGTTATAATGTTTATACTTCGATTGGTTTACTTGAGTAGTTGATTTATACTTTTATTAGATATATGATGGACACATGGTTTTGTCGCACATCATGATGTTATGGATTATTTTGTTAATATATGTTATAATATGATAGCATAGATATATGTCGTTATATGTTACCGCAATGACTAACACATGATGGATTTATGTGGAATTGTGTAAGTTACTCCATTATTATTCTTTTTGATGATCTCATAGCATAGTTATAATGTTTATACTTCATTGGTTTACTGAGTAGTTGATTTATACTTTTATTAGATATATGTGTTTAATGTTTTCACTGAGTGTGTAGATTACAGAGCACGGGAGAAAATGGGTTTTAGGATAGCTACTTGAGTATGCACAAGCTCCTCACGGGGCCGAGTCTTAGCTATGTTAGCTGCGTGAATCCTTATTTAGCCCCATGTATTATTGGGCACAATGAGTGACCCTTAGATTATAATGTTTTATATTTTGTAAAATTAATTGTGTTTAGCTGTTTAATTTTTGTTAGAAGCTAGATTGGGGGACTGTTATCTCTCGAAAGTGCACCCTATAGGGAGATGGCTGCAGGTTTTCTAAGCTTACAAACTTTGATCTCTCTCTTTCATAGATACAATGGAAAAACCTCGGTTTGGGGTATACCTATTTTGAGGTGAGTCTCTCGGTATCAAGGCCGGTTCCTTGTTGATGTATCTTAAACTACTTTTGGGGTTTAATGGTAAAATATGACTATAAAGTAGTTAAAACTAAGGTGATACACCAAATTTGTATGAGGGCTTTGACTGAGTATATGCACAATTGATATGTGAAGGATTTTTGTGCACGAACCAACAGTTATTTTGCGAATATTAAGGGAAAACACTAGGAGGTATTGGGGAGATTATCACAAAAATACTACTAAGCTAAACATGCACATTAATATCATGCATAAACTAGTGAATTTTGCAAGGGGTAAGATAATTAATTAGGGAATTTTCATTCACAAGACTAATAGAAACATACACAACACCGTAAATAATTGGGAAGGCGAAAAATACTTCACACTCGTAAGGCAAACTGCAAAAATCGCCAAGACTCTATATCTAAAATTCCTCCGAAGTTCTCCCTTGTGCTTTGCAAAGGCACACAATATATAGCAAAAAAATCACTTTCTTCTTAAAAATAGCCTAAGGCTTGTACTCGCCCATGCATCCTATTTTTATCCTTTATTTAATAATAGATAAAGGAATAAAAATAGAGCATGCAATTACAAATAGGCATTTAATAGCCTTGATTACAATTGGTCAACTGAAGTTGACTGATCTATTTTTAAGAAAGCAAGAGTAAATAATTTGCTAAAAATAAGCTTGCTTGCAAGGCAAGTCTTTCCTATTTTAAACATGCCACTTTGTCTTCTTGTTTTATCTTCTTGTGGAACATGCAAAAATTCAACTCCTTATTTGTGAGAAAAATAATTACAACACTTGCAAAATTCACAAAATAATCCAGCCACTGTGGGGACCACTTCTGATTCGTACACTTGTCTTCAACTGAGTTTGGCCATTCTTGTGGACTTAGCATAATACTATGGTTTTAAAATAATACAAGGGAACTTTGGAAAAGTGTCACCATATTACATTCAGCCACACATGGTATATCATAGTCTCTGCCACCTTTTAATTAAACACGACCATGTAATACTTGTCGGCTTTTGCATTTGAGAGTGTATAGTTTGAAATTTCACCTTTTTGGGTGATTATTGATGGCATAATTTGGTCGGCCCCTTTGTATTATTTGGAGCATACACTATAGTTAGGCTTGAAAGTCATTGCAATGATTCTTTATTTGATCGATGACGTGGGCTTTCCCTCCTCCACGGTGACTCACCCTCAATCATGGTGTCGGTGACAATTTGACTGTCTTGAGTTTAGTTTTGGTATTGATGACAAAACCTGGGCCCTTGATCTTTGTACCTATGTTTTTGATGTCGTCGATCAATGACCTACGGTTAGGGTTTACCCCGTAATTAATAAGGCCAGTGGCAATTTAACCCCACCCTAATTAGGGTTTTATGAAAGCTCTCCATGTATATGAATTGTTTAACCCTGGTTGGGTTTGGTCCTTGATGAAGACGGTCCATCTCTGTACTTGTTAATTTTCGATCGTTGATCTCCAAGGTATGATTTTAGGGTTTCTGACATGTGTTAAATGTGTTTTTAAGGGCTCGAACCATGGTTTGCATTAAAAGTGTAGATCGATCCTCAACCTTTGATCTTTGTACTTGTTGATTTCTGGTCGTCGATGACTTGACCGTGGTTGAGTTCTGTTAACTCATCTCTCGAGTTTGTATGGTAAAGGTCAATTTGGCCCTAACTTGATCATTCCATTTGGATTTTCACTCTATGGGTGAAGGCCTGGAAAACGCTTTTGCTCAATGTCTATATTGAAACTTCAAACTCGATTCAGATCAATTTTTTTGGCCTTTGAGCATCCAGTATCTTTCTTTAGAATTTTTTGAGTAAATCTTTTGGGAGATCCCGCCATTGTTGAATATTTTCTAAGCTCATTACTGATATCTTCATGAGATCTAGTTAATCTAAGCTTTCTGAGTGGAATGGTCATGAACATTCGCCACCATTATTGGATTTTGAAACGTGATTCTTTGTTGTTGCTTTTGATGGCCGCCATTGTTAGATTTCTAGCTCTGCTACTTTCGCTATATGTCTCTTGCATGTACTTATGTGGTTTGTTACTCTATCTAGGTTTGATTCATTATTTGAGCAAGATAGTCCTCTGCTTTCTTCAAAACTATTTGAGCTTCTGTGTTTTCAAGATCTTTACTTTTTCCTTGGCTTCCATTAGAGCTCAGTTATGATCATTTTGTTCCAAAATTCGATGGAATTTATTGTCTTCCTTAGTTCGGACCCTCTCCGAACTTTGAACTGGGAATAATGAAAAGGGTGAGTTTGTTTATCTTTGAACATGAAAAATATTTCATTTTCACTCAGCTATCTTTCCTACTCGATTCTTTGTTACCCATGAATGGGTCTTGTTTATTTTTTGTGATCTCGTGCTTCACGGGTTCCATTTGCTTTAGCCAATTCTCGTATAACCTTCCAATGTTGTGTTGAAACACCACTTTTTAAAAAAAGAGTTTGAACTTCGGATCTTTTTTGAATGGATGTAGCTTCCATTTACACTTTCTCCTTCAAAACTCGAGCAATGGTTTATGCAAAATCCTTTGTATTTGATATTCCAAAGATTGATTTTCTTCACCATAGAGTTCTTCTTCCCTTCACCTTTGATTTCTCTGACTGAACTTGCTCATTAGAATGAAGAAAACATATGAGTATCTCTTTTCTTCGATGATTCCAAGTTATATGCCTCATAAATGCTTTTCATTCAACCATATTTGAAGATTTTCATATTAACTGACTGATAATATTTGGTGAAGCTTTCAAATCTGGGGTTGACATCTCAAGCTTGATTCATGGCTGAGTTTTCAATAATCTACCTTGTCCTGCTCAGATCTGCTTATTGACCTCATGTGAGTTTTCTTAAAATGAGTCTCTCTTCTTTCCTGACTATGTATTGACCAGTCTAAGCTTTGCAAGGTTGAATGATGTTGATAAAATCTGTAACTGAAATGGGTTGCTTGAAAACTCTGCATTTATATACCCCTTTCTTCAGTTCACCTTTTTTAAATGTCTACTTGTAACCTGTAGTTGCATTTATACTCTTTGATTCTGAAGTTGATGATTACTTTGATTGATTATTGGACTAAAAATGCCAATTGCAATAGAAAAACAGTTCTGATATTTTGTAATTAAGGTGCCTTGTACCTTGTAGTAGTTTTCTTGAGATTACAAGCAATTCTTTTTTTGTTTTAATATCATTCTCGTGCATAATCCTTGATTCAGAATCTTTGTAATCTATTACTTTTACTTTGCATTTCTTTTATTTTAGTTTGATATAGACATTGGAAAAGTTGTAAATGTCCATTTTACATGGCGAAGCCCTATCATAACTTTCTCATTATTTTCTTTCTTCCATTTCCAAAGATAGTGGTTGTATTTTCTGATTCATAATATAGAATTATGACACTTCATGTTTGAAGTCGGATTGGTAAATAAAATGAGACATCATAGCTATTTTATCTTGATCAAGGGATGCTTTCTCGCTTCTCTCTGTATCACTTATTTGATTCAAATAATTCTTTTGAAGAATTTAGTAGTTGAAAACAACATGATGAAAGTTGTAAATGTCCATTTTACCTGGCGAAGCCCTGTCAAAATTTTCCCAGAATCTTGTCTTCATTCCTTTTCAACTGTAACCTTTATTTTCTAGTTATCTTCAACTTCTTAAAATCTTATTCTTCTCCTTTAGCTGTAACTCAAAAGTGTTCTTCTATTTGTCATTTTCTCTTCTACACTATAACTTCTTCCATTTCAGAATAGTTATTGATTCTTTGAGTTACATTCTTCTTTTTCTTGCATGCACTTATGACTTTTCTATTTTTCCTTGGCTGCAACCCGTACCGACACACACTTAGGAAAACAGTTAGAAAATACTTATGCTTTTTGGCCTCTTTTATGTCCATTTTTTCTTCTTTTCTCTTCTCTTTCTTCATTCTTTCTGAGTGAATAAAGCATGTATGCAGTTTGTTATTCAAGTAAATTACATCTCCTGTTATTAGAGATTCATATGCACAAACTAGGACAAAGTGTAGGTATATGATTTGATCCCCGAGCTCATAGCCGATAGTTATTCTTTTCTTTTCGTGTACCATGATTTCAGTTGTGGAGACAAAGATGAAACAAGTTGGAAAGAAGATGATCTGCACAACAGAGAATATACAAGGCAATGATGGGTTCACTCATACTCCTTTGCTTTCTATTTCATGCATGTGTACTTTTATTTCAGTAGTTGTAATTTACTTTCCCGTTACATCCCACGGCTTGTGTGGGAAACATTTGACTTTCCTTATGAATAAAACATTGAATTTTGTAAATGAGTTGTATATTTCTTTCTTTGTTTCAACCTTTTGTATGGATTGATTATGAACTAAACAACTCAGTCATATAATTGAATGTTTTAAACATAAGGAATGAACATTAATGAGAACCTATAACATTCAAGAATGAACTCGATTTCGTACTCTGCACTTATGTTTACTTGTTCTCCAATAACTTTACACTTCACCTACTCTATAATTCAAGTGTCTTCATCAAGACAACACACATTGGTGCTCGAGGCCTTTGTGTTCTTTTGCTGAAGGTATCATGAAATTGCAGACTATGTGATCTATTACATTTTGTAACAACACACATAGCTGTAAATTTCACTTAATCATTAATTAATTTAGTAGTAACTAATAACATCATAACTTCCTTGGCTTAGGTATACTTCACACATGACTTTCATCATAACGACAAAGTTTCGAGTTGCCCATTTTTGCACAAGTGCAAAAATTGTCAACAAGGACCTAAAGGTCCCCACTTGCATTAGGAATGTATTTGTTATATGTTTTATTTATTAATGAGGATTTAGGTCATAAAAGCACCCTTGAGTGGGCCCCACATCCTCAACTAATGTGTCTAAAAATTCCAAACCTGAAATTGGGTTATTTTTGGCATTTTTAAAGAACCCTTTTTGTTTTGGGGGTTCTCTTAGCATAAAAATGAGACCTTGGGCCATACCTTTTAGGTAAGGGGGATTAATTTCAATGCGAAATGGGAGTTTCCATCCCATTTGATTTCTCTCTTGTCACCATTCATGTAAGAATGGTTGGGGTTTTGTTTTTGAAAATTTGTGTGGGTTTGTTTTATTTTCTTTTTAGGTAATTTGGGGAGTAATGCTTACATGAAGCTTTATGTTTTCTTCCTTTTCTTTTCGAATCTAGGCTTGGAGGTAAGAGAGGGGTGATAAATGTCACCCCCTCGGTTGTGAGGAAAATTACTTTGTTTTCTTTCTAGTAACTCCCCATTTGGGAGGAGGAGGACTTTTTCTAGTCATATTGTGCTTGGGAGTGCTTTTGAGTTGGGGATCTTGCTTGAGAAGGATTTGGAGAAGCTTAGCTATTAGGAGCTATCAGAGGTAGCATCATTGACATTTTTATATTATTTTGGATGTTAAAATGTAGATTTCTTATTGTTGAAAGTATGGTCTTATTTTGTATGTGTTGCATGCTTTTTTGGTTGTGTTATTTTTTTATTTTCTCTATCCATCATATGGCTTGATGGATTTTAGAGTTTTGTTTGAGGAAGAGGGAGGGATTTTCCTCTTAAAACTCGATGTCTTGATGGGCAAGCCATGTTGTTTTCTATTTTATCCCCTCATATGGTTTGTGGTGGGAAGGTGGTTCAAATTGTTTTAAACCCCTTCTCCATCCTTGGATAGGAAACTCAATGGGCTTGAAAATTCTCCCAAGGAATAATTTAGGCAAAGGGGAGTTGTAATAAGAAGGTGTGATTGTTTTGGAGGGATAAAAAGGATTTTGAAGATTTTGTAAGTGTGAATCATATGGTTGGACCACACTCTATGGAACTATTAGATGTCTCATCCAATCTTCCCCTTGTTGAGGATGAATTTGGTGTTCTCCACTTTTTGTTTGGTTGTCATTTTTTTTTTCTTTTGTGGTGCATGAGTTGGTCATGTATGAGTTGTGTTTGTTATTGTTCCTCCCTTTTTCTTCTCGCACATTTGTGGTAATCTAGCTCTCACCCCATGGGTTTGGGGTAGACTAGCATGTCTTCAACCCTTTGGAAAGGCACGTAATAATACCTATAGGTTGGGTGGTGAATCAAGTCTTTCTCCTTGTGTTAAAGACTATGTGGAGTATGAGATTTCGTGTTTAAAGATTGAAGATAGTTGGAGCATTCTTGGTGATCTTTGTATTTGTTTTCCCCAATTTTGGGAGAGTCCTACTTCTAAATCTCACGTGGATATTGTTATATCAAGTTGTCTCGCTCTTTAAAGGTCTCCCATGTTGGGATATGGTGGTACTTTGAACAACTAAGTGTTGCATTAGTTTCGTATCCTCCTTCAATCATGAAATGGAGCCTTGTAAAGTCTTATCTTGTGCATTTTTGACATCTTGTAAAATACTTTTTATTTTGTAATAATTTTAGGTTTTAAGCTTTCTTGTTTTCTACATCAATCTTACATGGTAGATGGTGAAAGAAATTTGTATTTTGAAAGGCAACAAAATGACTAATATATGTGGTTTCTTCTCTTGAGAGATGGTTTTGTATGTTAATATTAGTGATATTCAAAGTGAAGAGAAAATTTCACTCTTGTTGTAGAAGTTTTTATGGATTGTTTGAGGATTATTTGAAAATAAAAATTGTATTCTTCATTATACATGGGTAGTGTAAAACTGAGATTTTTTGAATGGAGGTGTTTGGGTATTATTATGTATTGAACTATGCACAACTTGTGTGTGATATAGAAAGAAGAAAATGCATGTTTGTGGTTGTGATTAGAAAAGTGTTTCTATTCTATGGATTTTGAGTATGCCCATTTATCTAAATTAGCAATGGTAGATATGGAAAGAGAGTGGAACTTTGGTTAACAAGTTGATGTAAATTAGATGGAAATTGTTAAGATTATTTTTCGTTTACACCACTTGGAGGAAATTATTTATACAAAAAAGTATGAAGATATATATGCAAGGGGATAATTTTGTTACATGTGGAGTTTTGAAAATTTATTCCTTTCTAGAAATTTTACAACTCCATTCCTTAAGTAACATTTATCATATTTTAATAGAAACCCTCTCGTCATTTACAGAAATATTTTAAAGTAATTATATAATTATCTCTAATTAGTGTATATCACTAGATTGATTGAAATTATATATATATATATATATATATATATATATATATATATATATATATATATATATATATATATATTTTAAAATCAGATGGAATGGTGTTGTTTTTCTTTAGCTTAAGTAAACAAAGTTTAAATTGAAAAAAATGGGGAGGGGCCGCACTATTGCGCACCCCGCTGCTCCCCCCCCGACCATTTGAAAGGGCCATAGTGGTGTGGCCTACCAAGGTGCCCCAATCTCTAAATCATTGCTGCCATACTAAAACCGCACCACCGAAAATGTTAAAACACTCGCCTTAATCTTCCACGGTGTGAGTTGTGTAAATCTGTGATCCAGTTTATATATAAATTTATATATATTCACAGTTGACATAAAAGTACTTATAGCCACTTAAATAAAACGAAAAAAAGAAGATATCTCTCGTGTTATGAGACAAAAAGAAACAAAAAAGAAATAAACAAAGATGGAAGAAATCCGATATATATATATATATATATATAAAAAAAGAGATTCTTCTCCCCATTAAAAGTTGCATTAAGTATGGAAATAGAGCTTCCATATGACTCTAATGGCTTCCTCCTCCACTTATTTTTCTTCCTGCAAAATCCTATGAAAAATGGAGTTCAAAAAAAAAAATAGAAGTTAAAAAGAATTCATATGGATGGATTAGAGATTTTAGGGAATACCTGGGATTAAGGGTAGAGATTAGAAGGATCCAAGGGCCCAAAATTAACCCTACAACTTTAATTTGTGGTTTAGATGATTTAAGTGGGAGTAAGATAAATTTAATTACATGAGGTGAATTTATTAATGGTTGAATATATTTAAGTGGTAGCCTTAGGAAAACTCTTAAAACAAGGCCATGAAATGGCAAATCCTGCCGAAGCAAATACATTTAAGGGAAAGAATTGAATTGATGACGAATTGTATTTTATGAATGAGTGTGTTTGCATTGATGGCTAATAAGAGTGAAATGGCTATGTCACAATAGTTTTAGCCCATGAAATCACACTAGATTATGTTGTCATAGATTTCCATGCCCTGTTCCAAAGCTCTAATTTTGGTAGAAGCTGGGAGTGGATTTTCGTACCCTCTTATATAGCATAGACGAACTTTTTTGCAAGATCAAAAACATAGACAATGAGAAAGAGTTTTTATGAGTGAGATATTAGAGGATGGCACATGGAACAAGGTTAGAGAATTAGATAATCCTTGAAAAAATCATTTTATGCATATCATGTAATCATTGTTGTCAATGAGAACACATTTTCTTGAGGTATTTTGTCAAACAGTTCATGCACCTTGTGTATGCTTCCACATTTTGCATACACAACTACAAAAGCATTTGCAAAAACAACATCAAATAATAATTGGATTTCAATTATGCTTTGACGGATGTCCATAAATTGTTCTAAAGTTGCCATATCAGTGGAGGTTGTTCTTATAAAAGAGTAGGGGAATAACTCTTAAAAAGAAGCAAGGGAAAAGCTATGAAACCAATCACTGTTTTGATGCTTCTTGCCACAGCTAGGCTTGCAGAATTTTTTTGTTATATGTCTTACATGGGACTGCATGCTGCAAAAGAATAGAGGGAAATTATATATTTTACATTTTTTGTTTTTGGCCAATTTTCATTTTGAACAGATTACATGGGGAGTGGGACTTCTTGCTGTAAGGGACCAGCAGCAGTAGCCACTAAAATGGCACCCCTATGTAGTCAAGTAGTTCTTTGGGTTTCCATTGAAATAAAAACTAGAAAATAAACGTAAAAAATAGATTATTTTAAAGATTACCTAGAATTGCAATGTGACTCAGGGGTAGGGTCCCATGGACAAGTCAAGTGACATAATAGTTATTGCAAAATTGGAAGCTAGATAAACTAACCAGGGCTGAAATGCAACTCTATAAAGAGATGGGATACTACAAACCAGTTGTTATCTATGAAAATCCCATTTATTCTCTCTGAAGACATGGGATACAAATTTACAAACTGTAAAATACATTTAAAACACAAACGAAAAAACATCCATATTAGTGGAAGAAAATAGAGGAGGGAGAGTCAAGATTGACAGGGAATAGCTTGGATAAACAACACAGGAAGACATTTACAAGAAGTATCGATAGACTCAAAATATGTGGCTCAGAATTTGTGGATTGGAATTAAGTGAGTGGTAGACAATTCCACGTGGTTTAGACCATGACGCGGTCATCACGAGAGTCTTTTTATCTGCTCTCATTGCTCGGTTATCAGAAACTTGCACTTTTTATTCCTTTAATTTTTCTTCAGGTTTGGAAGGATATTGGAAGCAGTGTGAGAAGGGATACGGGTTTCCAAGGGTAGCTCCACTTTTACAAAGATGCCTACAAAACGTATACGGATGTGAAGATTTTTGAAGATCTCAAAGAGTGAGCACTGGACGCCCTCCCCAGTGAGGGCTTTTCCCTCCAGTTTTTTCAGGATATAACCTCCTGTTTCCTCGATGTGGACTAGAAAATTGCAAAGCTTATACTAGAAAACAAAAAATATATTTGGAATATGCCAGATTTGAAAGAGATCATTAAGGAATATTTTGACAATAGTCTCGAGACTTTGAGATTCTGTGATGAGCTGGAAAATTGCCTGAAAAACGTGAGGAGTGAGCAACTTAAACTTCAGATCACTTCGCAAAACATAACGCCTCAAGGATCCCCTCTCTGGAAGGAGCAGTACACCAAGATTGTTGAAAAATTGAATGATTTTAAGATGGCTCCGAACCCGTTTACACCCTCCAAACATGACACTCTTAGATGTTGGAGACCCTCGATGCGAAAAGAATGCAACTAGAGAATAGGTGCTGGTAGATCAAGTGTTTGAGCATTATTTTTGGTGCCACGTTTGTTGTTTCCGTCATTTTATGTTGTGCAGTGTCCATGATCATGCCAAAGTTAGCCAGCTTGGCTATCACTCACTCCACAACGACCAATTCCTTTTCCTTGATAGCTTCATTTCATTCTGATACATATAAGGAACAACTCAAGATTTTGAAAGAAATGGTAAACATGACTTTTGCCAAGCTTGAGGATCTGAACGCCATCAGGTTTCATGTGGAGAGCCTGGTGAACAGTCACCATTCAATTCGGGAGAACTTGGAGTTGTGTTTGGGGGATGAGCATGCTCTGCTCATGCAATCACAAATGAAAAAACAATCTTTTTATTGAATAGATCACAAGATACTATGAAATCATGTGCTGATAAGGAGAGAGTTGACGAATGATAGTAACGCATTCAATGCCGTACTTTGAACACCACAGTCATTAGATCAAATGTCATTCATATCAGCCTTACAGTCGCACGCATCCACTAGCAAATAAATGTCATAAATAAGATTTATATGATATTGTCAGAGTATTGGTGTAATGACTATGATATTTATGACATTTATTGTCTTTTCTAATGTTCAAACTATAAAAAGGCAAAAAATTCAGAAAATCTTGTTTTTTTAATGTAAAAATTCTAAAAGGCTTATAAAATTAATTTAGCCAATCAGGAAATTGAATTAGATGTTTTAAAAAGAATAAATAAATATACATTTATGGAAAACTATACAATAAATATATAAAGTGCCATGTGGAATATTGTAATTGGTTTCTTCATACAAATGAAATGAATTTTTGGTGCCTATAAGACCTGCCTACGACAGGATAATAAAGTCGGATATTTAATCCGTGGATGTATTTTGGGTTTCATACACTTTTGCTTTGTATTTATACCACCGTGCCAATTGTACGTAGTACACAAAATTCAGCACTCCCATTCCTAACATAAGTGTGTAAAAATAATCAAGATGGCCTTGATTGAGATTATCATTAAGCCAACCATCACTGTTTTTATGAAGGACACTCACCAACAAACTGCTCAAATAGTATCCCGCTGCAAAACTCGCAGATACTAATCCGATGGCCGTGCCGCGTACTGTTTCTGGAAATTCACTGTGAAAGAAATCAATCCGCCCTACACTTTGAAACGCATCGCCCAATCCTATTATCACATTTTGAGGAATCAGCCACAATGCTGATCTTGGTACTTCTGCATTCAAGCGTTTTCTTTCCACCATGGCCGCTATCCCCAAAGCCACACAGTAGATATACATGCTTGTTCCTACTCTTTGCAGATTTGTAAATCGTAATCCTTTACTAGCAGTGAAGGGTACAACCACTTTGTCATAGATGGCCAATATACTTGCAGAAGATATGAGACTAAAAACCATTAAAGAGGCCGCAGGTATTTGAAAATGAGGGCCCAGATGCCTGTCCATTGTGAGGGCCTGTAACGCCCCGAATTTCGTCAGCTGGGTAATCATAATAAAGGGGATGATTCCACTCGACAAGATTAGTGTTTTTAGAATGGATTTGAGCTCCTCTATTTGCTCAACCGTGCACAACCTCCATGGATTGGGATTTATTTGCCCCTCCGACTGAAAATCTCCGGATGTTTTAATGGCAGCTTTGTTTAGAAACCTGTTAATAGTTTTAATTAAGGCTCGTAATCCGTTTTGACTTGGAACATTAAAATGTAGACTTATAAAAATGTGGTGATTAAGGTTGAGTTCGAACTCAATACCTGAGGTGCTGCGTGAGAGGCGGTCTTGCAGACTCTGTCATGTATAGATCCTCCGCATTGGAAGGCAATTGCAGATTCCTCTTTCTAACCCACGCCACTACAACTTGTGCCAGCCCTGTGAATGGGCTGCCCTGTGGCCTCGCTCGAATGTACAAATTTGTTCCCCAGAAAAACAACGCCACGGAAATCCCCGTGAGGACAGCGCAAATCCCGAACCCCCACGCCCAGCTTACATTTGCTTGAATATACACAATCACAGTTGCAGCTACTATGACGGAGCCATGAGGTATAGAGCCCAAAATAATACCAATTAAAGAAACTCTGGATTTTTCTCATTCCCTCTGCAGTTTCCTTTCCAAACTGATCCGCTCCGAAAGCCGATGAATTATAGCTTATTGCTCCTGACCCAATAGATGTTAAAGCAAAGTAAAGGTATAGAACTGCATACTGTGCTGTGGAGGGGCCATGGCAGGCTTCTACCTGTAACTGGGGGCTGCATTCAGGCGGCCTTAACGAACTTATAATCGCTGTAAGCGTTAGAAGAACCATTGCCTGAAACAGAACACCCAATTAACATAATTTAAAGAACATATTTGTACACCAATGTTGCATAATTTTTGAAGATATGAGAAGACTTACAAGTAATGAGACAACTGAACCGATGGAAATTGTGTAGAAACGACCGAGGTATGAATCTGCAATAAACGATCCAATGAGTGGCGCCAGCTGAGATCCTCCGTTGGATATATTGATGATATTCGTGGCTTGGATGTTTTTAATGTTGAACTTGGTGGTTAAACACACAATCATATTTGCAGTCAAATTACTGGCTGCAGCTGTACTGCATATCTCGTTCCCTGAAAATTCATAACCACATTATTTTTTTTAAACTACATGTACAAATCTTTGCTGTACCAGAATACATATATAAAAAAATTTAGGACTTACCGATAATGAAAGGAAACGTTTTCCATCCTCCGAGCTTCTTCTTCTCCTTGACATGATTACCTGTCAAGTCCTCCTCTAAATCTTTCTCTACTTTAATCGGTGGTGAGACAGAATCATGTGCAGGTTGAAGACAACAAAATTGCGAGATGCAAGGAATCATAGTAACTACAAACTGATTAGTTGCTTCCAATGTTTTGGTGTGCTTCTTTCGCTGAACACTCATCTGTAATATATCTTCTTATTTGGCAATATAAGGGTACATTCGCAAAACCATGCAAATCATCTCGGCCTCGAAAAATCTATAGGTTTACAGTGGAAGACAGCTTTATTTGCTACACAGTGTAAGCTTTACAGAAATATCAGAAATGTTTAGTGCGTTACAATTTTGGTGCATTATTTAATATAATAAGGATTTAGTAGAATATAAAGTTTTTTGATGCAATAATTAATATAAAAATAAATGTCATAAATAAGATTTATATGATATTGTCATAGTATTGTGTAATGACTATGATATTTATGACATTTATTGTCTTTTCTAATGTTCAAACTATAAAAAGGCAAAAATTCGAAAAATCTTGTTTTTTTAATGTAAAAATTCTAAAAGGCTTATAAAATTAATTCTAAAAAAATTCTAAAAGGCTTATAAAATTAATTCACCAATCAGAAATTGAATTAGATGTTTTAAAAAGAATAAATAAATATACATTTATGGAAAACTATACAATGAATATATAAAGTGCCATGTGGAATATTGTAATTGGTTTCTTCATACAAATGAAATGAATTTTGGTGCCTTATAAGACTCGCTACTATAGCAGATAATAAAGTACTTTATTTATTATTGAGAAAATACAATGGTGTTATAATATAATGAGGATATTTAATTTCTTAGGGAATAATTTTGAATAAAGTGGCCCCGTAAATATTGAGGGATATTTTTAAAATTAGGTGGCCTTTTTAATATTGTGGAAATAATTTAGTGTTAATAAATGAGTGGTTTGTTTTAAATTTTAAGAGGGGTTAAAATAGTACTTTGGACCTTAATAGATCATTTAAAATAAAAATTATTATGGACCGAAGGGTACCCCTAACCCTATAACATTAGGGGAAGTTAAATAGCCGTGATTTTTATATGTATTTAAAAATTAATTTTAAAAAATTCTGAATTTTTAGTATTTTACGTTGTTTTCTAGTGAGCTAAGAATGGGGTATTACAATATTATAATGGTACAAACTTGGACTAGAGTGTAGAAAAATCATACTTAGTGCAAGTGTGTCATATAACTAGCTTCAAGCTTTACTCGTCCGATTATTATCATCGCATTTTCCTTAGGAAGGCTCTTTAATTCTCCACTTTTAACCTATGGGTGGAAAATGTGCCACATCATTTCCACTAGATATCTCTTCTACAACATTCACCAAGTTGTTTGTGGTCCTCAAATAGTCTTATGGGAGCATCACCACTTCATGTTCCTTCACAGCTTCAACTTATAATGGTGTACATCCATTCTTGATTAATAAAATTTGTAAGGGGCACAATTTTTAGTTGAATCTTATAGAATTCAATACACCACTCTTCAAAACCATGAATGTCAACCAAGACAGGGTAACACACTTAGCCCACTCAATAGAAATGTATTAAGCAATGTGAAGTTCTCAATTATCATTGGATAAAAATCATGCTTGATGACATACATCACGCCCTATGAGATGGGGATAACATCCAGGGGCTAGGAAATTTAAGTGGTTTATGCACAATAAATAATTTTCATTCCATCTCTCATACTCGACAACCTTTCCTATATGAACAAAAACCCACTATACTGGGGCATCCCTCCACCCATGTCATCATTGGTGAACCCATGGCCGTAATGCTAGAAACACGCTATTCATCATAGTATTATGCCACATTCTTGACTCCATTTATCCTATAAGGTGGCATGTTAGCTTCATGGTATCCCTTTTAAAAAGGTGCCACTAAGCGCTCAACATCAAGTATGGTTGGATACACACATTTATAAATATATATAGGTATATATACATACAAATATTTTTAAAAATATATACTCATAGACATATACAAATATACATTTATACACAAAAACATTACATATATGTGTGTGTGTGTGTGTGTGTGTGTGTGTGTGTGTGTGTGTGTGTGTGTGTGTGTGTGTGTGTGTGTGTGTGTGTGTATGCATGCATGCATGCATGCATGTATGTATGTATATATATGTATGTATGTATGTATATACACACACATATACACATAAACATAAATATATACATGTGTGCAAGTATGCACATGTACGAACACGCACCCACACACATACATACATATATACGTATACATAAAATATAGTTGTCTAAAATATTGGTGAGATGATTATGTGTATACATGTTTTTTCATTCTAAATCTTTGAATAGTGCTCAAGATTCAATTTTGTAAATATTCTTTTTGTAATTTTTATGATTATTTTTAATTGGTTATGTCTCCGAAGTTAATGTCCCCTATATTCTTATGTATCCAACCTATATTCTATTAACAATAATTTAAGTTATGGAATTAACTATAACCCTTACAATATGTTCATTTAATTTATTCTTTGTATACCACGTTTTTTCTATTCTGGAGTATTTTTAATTCTTTCGTTGCTTTTACAATTTTTCCATTCTGACACAACACTAGTCACTATAAAAATTCATTCATGTGGCATCTTCTCTTCATCCATTACTCATTTTAAATATAGTTTTTTGAATATCCTTCTTTATGAACATCTCTCTTGTACTCCCATACAACATTGAAGGTTTTGGTCTTCTTGCTCCGCCCCGCGTGCCATTCGTAATTATGCAAAAGATGGTTTTATAATTGGATCGTG
Source organism: Taxus wallichiana var. yunnanensis (assembly GCA_018340775.1). Classification (NCBI taxonomy): domain Eukaryota; kingdom Viridiplantae; phylum Streptophyta; class Pinopsida; order Cupressales; family Taxaceae; genus Taxus; species Taxus wallichiana. The sequence continues at coordinate 650,933,282 of CM031238.1, forward strand.
CCCTCCACCCTTTAACATCAGACCAAATGTTGATGGTAATGACAGATTCCATACATCGTCGACATAATTTAATTTAATTTCAATCCTACTGTCTGTTTCATCTAGGATAGATTGGGCTCCATTGTAGCAGATAATAATAGTGCATCACCCCAAGACAAAAGGCCCCACCCAAAGTGACTGCAGGAGGAGCTGCGAGACTAGCTACTATGGTGATCCCTACCTAAAAATCAAATTATACATTGTTTCTTTAAATAATTCCTACCTAGGTAATCTCTCTAGCTCTCTCTTGTCCAGAGAGACACAAATAAATTGCTCTAATTAGGTGGTATCGGCCATGGCTACAGCGGCTCGTCTGGACATAACCATAGGGAAGCCCATTCAAGAGTGAATAATTATACTAAACCAAACCATACCTATAAATAAATACAAAGGAGAGAAGGTCCATGTAGTGCCCAACACATTAGTAAAAAGAAATTAAAAATAAATAAAATGCTTGAATTTACGTGGGTTGGTGGGTGAAGTGCTTTTGGCGAGAATAGATAGGATAGTGACATGTGTCAGGAGGAAGATCAGAGTTTTCAGCCTTAGTAGGTGGGATATTGACTTTTCCTAAGCTTCCTACACACCCGTCATTTCCTTGCATAATAATACAAGCACTTTATTTTGAGATCCAAGGCATTGACCTGGCTGAAACCCAAGTTAACATTGTAAATTAGCAGAAATTGGATGGTTTTTGTGAGAGAGAATGTAGGGTGTCTATGCAAAAGAGGAGATCTTGCAAAATCTGACCCAAAATCATTCTTGTTATTGGTTAGAACAACCCTGCACGTCAAGATAAATTTGTAACTGTAATATCTTCTCATTGTCTATGTGTGAATTAACCGATCTGGATTTATATCTATGTCTAAAGTAGGTTCCATTGTCTCTGATAGGAAAGGGGGTCCACTGTTAGCTGTTATTATGTTGTTGTATGTAGAAAGGAAGGAGAAGATAGAGGAATTTTTTTAGATATTGTAGTTGTAAATGATCTGGTAGTCATGGATGCAAAACGTGGGAGCATATACTTGGCATGTGAACTATTTGACAGAGTGCCCAAAGAGATGTGGCCTCATGGATGGAAATGATTGCAGTATGTGCACAAAATAGGTTTGTTAAAATAACCTTGTTTCACCATATGCAACGAACATGTGTCCAACTTGATTAGTTCCATGATTTCTAGCATACACACATAGCCAATGCCAAAATAGTTGTAGCTTTGGAAACAGGGTATGGGAATCCACCAAAGTATTATGGAGAAGAGACTTTTGTCAAATGTTTTAGTTGCAAGTTCCTAGTAGATATGTATGTAAAAAAATGGAAGCAAGAACAAACCATGTGAAATGTTTGACAAAATGCCTGAAGAAATGTGCGTTCATGGAATGCTTGGACTGCAGGATATGCAAAAAATGGTTTTTTTGGAAAGGCTTAGAAAATTTCAAGAAAATGCAATTGACAGGTGGAAATCCTCACTTCACAAACTCTGACCATCACCTCCTTCCATTGGCCATTGTATAGTGTTAGTGATGGAGTTGGGAAGTGAATGTCTTGGTATTTTATGGCTTTGGGGTGTAGTATAATAAACAAAAAAAGAGAGAAAAGGGAAATAAAGACCAGATGTGTGGATTGAAAAATAAATTTAAAAAAAACATAAAAGAAAGGTGTTGTCATGGACACCCACAACTAGAACGCAACCTGAACAAATGCCTGAAAGAAATGTGATCGATGGACTGAGGGGATTTCAGGATATGGGCATCCCATTCTTGGATAATGTTAGAGGAACATTGTTAGATGTTACAGTTGCTCGTGCTCTAGTAGACCATTATGCAAACCGTGGAAGATTATGTGGAGCCCGTGATTTGTTTGATGAAATGCAAAGGAAGCGGGGTCCCATCAAATGTGATGTTGCGATTCTACTTAAAGAAGGCATGGTCTCCTTACCTTCATCTTGTATAATTTCCATCTAATTTTTTTCTTCATTTGCATTATTATATAAATATTAACCATTAGATGCTTAAACTATTGGATATTATTTTAGTGTTAAATGATCAAACCCCTACCTCGTAATTTATGTAATTAATTTACACTTCACCATCAATTATGCTTCCTAATTCAACCTTATCCATTGTTAGACCCAGGGTATCAAAATTTGGAGTTCGTGTCTGTTGGTATTGGTGAGAGAAAGATGAGTTAACTAAAACAACCATTTTGGTCTACCTTGCAAAGTTAGAAAATGCAATTTTGAGAGACTTACAAAATAACACTCTGAGCCCCATAAAGGATATGTCAAGCATCGTATGTTTTCTTTATTATGTAGGTAGTCACGTCAAGTAATATATTGACCTCGGTTGATCATTTGCGCACTCTTTGCAGCTCCTCTAGGAGTCATGTTTCTATGTTTTGCACTTTTAGGAAGTCAAAACTGAAAAGTTGGCTTTCGTTTTAAACCACCATTCGAACCCTGAGAAACGAAATGTCTTTCTACCTTCGCAAACCTCTAGTATATTTACTAGAAAATTTCTTACAACCTCCAATTTGGGGGAAAACACTCTTCTAGATAGTTTGGAAAGGGCATTTTGTAGGCCTCGGGTCGTTGTTTGACTATGTCAGACCGGCTCAACTACGACCGGTGCCTCAAGAAAACTCATAGCCATTTGTAAATTGTTTACAAGTTCTCGGCCCGTTAACTCTTTTGAATTATACATATGAAGGGGGACTTGTAGGAAATTTCTCATTACACGTTTGTCTGTCGAACATTAGCTTTCGAGGTGGTTTTCTGAGCCCTCGAGATAACTTTTGATTTTTTGCAACTAGGCCAATTACGAGTGATGGCGTCAGAAAATTGTCCATCAATCAGAAATTATTCACCAATTCTGAATTTAGCCAATTCCTGTGAATTATTGGTGTATAGGAGGATACATATAAATTTACCCATGGTGTGCTTGCTCATCGAATGACAAAATTTTAAAGTGGATTCTTAGCGTCTGAGCCTCAATTGTATGTTTTTACAACTAGTAGGTGTTGGTATCCAAATTTGTTCTCCTTTTCAAGTTGGTTAGCATTACAAATTTGACATAGAGCTTAGAGACAGATAGATCATAATGTGTGTCATTTTGTATCTAGGGATGAGATCTCACCGGCCCTTTGTCACTCGATTTATGTTGAGATGGATAGCACCTTCAAGAGGAATTGATCTATCCTCACTACTTTAGGTCATGCCTTTCGACCAAGGTGAGAGTTCCCGTAGTGTAACCTCTATTTGATGAAGAAGATGGAGATATCCTTCTTTTGCACAAATTTTATCAAGAAAACCTTGGGAAAGTATGGCCAATACTCCATAGTTTAACTCTCAAGAGTTGTCACTTCTAAAAGATGGAGACACTTTCAAAACAAGGCTAAGGTTACTAAAGGCATTATGAGATCTTGATTCTTCAGCATATTTTAGTAAATCTAGATTTTGTTCCTTTGTTGATATATAAGGCAAACAAGGGTATTTCAGGATGGATTCATGGTTTTTGAATGATTTTTGTGGGATATTGAGCATGATAAATTTGATTATACCAGATCTTTGAGAAACTTCACAATAATGGACAACTCAACAATAGAAAGCTTCAGAATAGGTAAGACGTTCCTTCAACCAGAAGGTGTGCTTCAATGGAGGCCCAGATTAGCACATTTTCACACAATCTTGAAAATATAAAACAAATGCTCAAGTTAAAAGACTCAATTAAAAACAAAATCTCTTATCAATCATGCCTAAGGTACACCCAAAAACTTACAAACAATCTTTATCAACAAATGAAAGTGCAATGATTTTAAATTTGTTTATCTCATCACAAGATGAAGGATCTTCTTGAAATGAAATTGCAGATGCCACTAAACTATCATAGGAAGAGATCTTGCATGATTTCACAAATATTTCAATGTAAGATTGTAATAGGAACAAGTAAAACTACTTGCATACATTCTCAAACAAATAAGACACTAATTTCTCCAAGATGGACACAGATTAACTTGAAAATGATTAGATTCAATAGCAGGGAAAGTTTCACGAATGTCCTCTCGAGCTTGTCAATGGATGTACACTCGCAACCAACTTGACGTGATTGAAATCTAAACACAGAAATTAACTAGTTTCTCGATTGGTCTCTCAAGAAGATGAGCTCTCTCAAATCTTCTCTTAAGAATTCAATCCCGACCATTTGCAAGAGTATTCTTATTGCATTTATAAATTTCATTTTCTCACTCATCCCAAGCTTTCCCCCAAAAATAATATTCAAGGAACCTTTGTTTGTTTCCAATTTGTTACGTAAAGTGATGTTTAACAAATTCACACCCGCACCGCCAGTGGACACATCATGAACTCGATCACGTTTCTCGGACCCTTGACTAATGACTAGGATTACATGCCACAACCTTTTTGACACTCCTTTCAATCATTTTGATTTTGTCATGCAAGTGTAATGAAATTACTTGTATAATTCAGATCATGAGAAGAAATATAACACAAAATAACACAATATTCTAGAATAATGATCTCAATATGCAATTAGAATAGCTTCACCACTTTGAGGGGGCAACCTCCAAACCATACAATAATACTCAAATGCTCCAATCATGATGAACTACTACCTATAATCCCCTATATATACTATTCATATGTCATGGCCTTCATCAAGGCTAACCTACTAAGCATGAGAAAGTATAAATGATATAATAAAATGATATTGTAAGCCACAAGTCAGCTACTCATATCCTAATACAAGCAATAGGTTAATGGCGTAGCATTCCCTTCCCCTTCAAAGTAACATTGTCCCCAATGTTGAGAAGCTTTGGGTGCTACTGCAGGAATTTCATATCTTCCCATGTTGCATCTTCATTGTCCATATTCTTCCACTTGATCACGTACTCAGTAATAACCAAAGGTCCTCAATCTCTTAGTGTGTGTTTGAAGGATGCATTCAGGTTCCAAGATGACCCTCCCCTCCTCATCGAGCTCAGGTAACACTGTTTGGGCTGATACTCTCTGTCCAATTACTTTCTTCATGCAAGAAACATGAAAGACTGGATGTATTCTGGTTGATTGTGGAAGTTCTAATTTGTATGTTACAGTACCAATCTTCTGTAATACTTGATAGGGGCCATAATACTTCGGTGAAAGTTTGTTATCCTTTTGTTGTTGTTTCAAAGACATTTTCTTATATGGTTGTAACCACACAAAAACCCAATCACCAACTTCAAAATGCCTTTCAGGCAATTTTGATCAACCCGTGTCTTCATGTGGTTTTGTGCCATGACCAAGTTATCCTTGAGACTAGAGAGGACCTCTTATTGATACTGAATGTGTTCTTCTACTGCTCTAACCCGCGGTTGTCCTCTCAATGATGATGTGATGGATGGTGGATGGTACCGATAGAGTGCCAAAAAGGAGACATTTTAGATGAAGTATGGAAGGAAGTGTTATACCACCATTCTGCAAGTGGCAACCATTGGACCCATCTTGCTTGTTTATCTGACGTAAAGCAATGGAGATATCCCTCTAAACACTTATTTACAACTTCTATTTTCCCATCAGATTAGGGATGATAAGAAGAGCTACGAGCTAACTGAGTACCCAAACATGAGAATAAATCAGTCTAAAAATTACTAGTAAATATAGGGTCTTGATCACTTACTATAATCTTCGGTGTCCCATGAAGCTTCTGAATTGTGTCCATGAAGGTTGTTACTACCGTGCTTGCAGCAAATGGGTGTGCCAAGGCATAAAAATGAGCATATTTGGTGATTTTATCCACCACAACCATGATGAAATTTTTTCCTTTAGATTTAGGCAATCCTTTGATAAAGTCCATGGAAACCTCTTCCCACCGCTGGCTAGGAATAGATAGAGGTTGTAGAAGACACGGGATTGAACTGTTTCACCCTTATTTTGTTGACAAACCATGCATTCTGCCACAACTTTTTGGACATCCCCTTTGAGCCCTTCCCAGAAGAAATCTTGTTTGACTTGATGATAAGTCTTCAAGAATCTAGAGTGCCACCTACTGGAGAAGAGTGAAGCTCAAATAGAATCCTATTTTTAAGAGTGGATTTCTTACATAGGTATAATCTATCTTTATACCATAAGACATCCCCTTTCAATACAATTTTTCATACATTCTTGGATCATTCTGGAGATGATGAATGAGGTTTTGTGTGGTTGGGTCATTTCTCCATTCAGACCTTGCCTCATCTATCCAATCTTCCTGTAATATGGATATGGCACATAACAAGGCTGCAGTTGAGTCATCTTTCCACAACAGAGCATCCACAACTACATTCTCCTTCCCTTTCTTATAGATAATCTCAAAATCATATCCCAACATCTTGAGACCCATTTTTGTTGTTCTTTAGATGATAAATGCTGCTCCAAGAAGTATTTTAGACTATCATGATCTGTCTTCACTTTAAAGTGTCTTCCTATGAGATATGGTCTCCATTGCTTTACTACATGAAGTATGGCTAGCATTTCCTTCTCATAAGTCAGCTTGGAAAGATTTGTACCTTTGAATTGATGGCTCTAAAAGGCAATAGGATGGCCTTCTTGCATGAGAACTACCCCCATACCCACCCATGATGCATCACATTCAACAATGAATGTTGTGGAAAAATCTGAGTAGCCAATATTGGAGTGCTTTGCACATGACCTCCTTTAGTTTCCCAAATGCTTTGGTTGCATCCTCACTCCAATGGAAGGAGTCATTCTTTAATAAAGCTGTGAGAGGTGTAGCTATGCTTCCATAATGCCTTATGAATATTTGGTAATAACTCCGTAAGCCCCAAAATCCTCGTAGATTCTTTAGAGTTTTGGAACCTTCCACTCTATCATGGCTTTGATCTTATTAGGATCCACTTTAACCCCTTCATGAGAGACAATGTGACCCAAATATTCAACCTCCTTGAGTCCAAAAGAATACTTAGAGGGCTTTGCATAAAGTTGATGTTGCTCAAGGGTTTCCAAAACCTTATTTACATGATGTAAATGTTCCTCCCATGTTTTTCTATAAATTAATAAATCATCAAAAAACACTAAGACAAACTTCCGCAGGAATGACTTAAAAATAGAATTCATAAAAATTTGAAATGTAGAAGATGCATTTGTGAGTCCAAAAGGCATTGTAACCAGGAATTCATAATGGCCTTCATGTGTCAAAAAGGTAGTTTTATGAACATCCTCATCCTTGATTCTGATTTGGTGGTATCCCAAACGAAGATCAAGCTTTGCAAAATAAATAGCACCATGCAACTCATCAAGAAAATCATCAATAAAACGAATAAGAAACTTATCTTTGATTGCGTACTTATTAAGTTCCATATAATCAGACACATGCACCACATGTCATCTTTCTTCTCGTACTAATCAAGATCGAGAAGAATAAACACTCTGACTATGGTGGATGATTCCTGCTTCCAACATCTCTTGTACAATCTTCTCAATTTCACTCTTTTGCACATATGGGTACCTATAAGGTCTGATGTTATGTGGTTGAATTCTTGGTAATAACTGAATAACATGATCATGATCTCTCTTTGGAGGTAAGCCCTTTGGTATATTTTCAAATACAACAGAGTGTGCATCCAAAACTGCTTGCATATCTGATGGTATAATGTCCTTAGAATGATGAGCCTCCAATGAAAAGAGTTGTGCCACAAATCCCTCTGCACCATTTTTGACAATTTTGTGCATCTAATGAGAACTTACTATTTGTGGAGAGTTTTCTCTTAAGCCTCTTAGCTCAAAATTCTTTCCTTCAGAGTGAAATCACATGAACAAGTCTTGGAAGTTCATCTCAATGGTTCCCAAAGTGGTAAGCCATTGAACCCCTAACACAATGTTTGCTCCTCCCATAGAAATGGCATACATGGGACTATTTAGTATATAATCTCCCATGGCAAGCTTAATGCTACGGAATTTTCTGGAACAAGTAACAGTACCTCCATCAACAATCATTACTTGACATTCAGGAGCTAGATAAATGAAACAATTTAGGTGCACTACTAACTTATGATTGATAAAGTTGTGAGTACTTCCTAAATCAATCAACATTGTGACCCTCTATTTTTTTAGGAATCCAACCACCTTTAGGGTTTGGGGGATAATAATACCTGAAATTGCATGGCATGAGATCATTGGCTGAGGATCTCGTGACTCCTCCTCTGGCTCAACCAAGACCTTTCACTCTGCATCTTCATCATTCTCTTCATCTTGACTAGGCCCATTAATGTAGAACAACTTCTATTTATGTCCGGGTCCAAATTTACTTATCACAGCTTAAAACATAACCCTTTTTCTCCTTTTTCTTCAATTTTTTGAGGTATCAATCTAACTGGCCGAGGGAGTCTCAGGGGCCAAGGTGTTGCGATATCTCGGTATAAGTGAAATGTTGTCTCCTACTTGAAATGAATTTCTCCTCTTGCCTTCTTTCCATAATCATCTAATCGAAACCTTATGAGGATTAAACATAAAAACCTCATGCTCAATGTGATCCTTAAGACCCCTAAGAAATAGGTCATTCAAATTCTCTTCAAAGAATATTTTCCACCCATAGAGAAAGGTTTTGAAAGTGATGAATGTAATCCTTAACAGATCCTGTCTGCCTCAACTTTGCTAATTGGCTGAAGTAATTATCTAACACACTAGAACTGTAGTGTAATTGCAACTCTTTAGTGAAGACTGTCCATGTAACATTGAGACCACTCTTCTACCTTTGAGCACATAACCATCGATACCAGACGAATTGGTTAGGTTCAAGATACAAAGCTGTTATGGTCACCTTTTGTCATGATGGAATTTGATGTAGTTCAAGGAAATTATCCATTTGGTTGACCCAATTGATTGGATCCTTTCCATCAAACTTACGCATCTCCACTTTTGGAAACATAGTATGGGCCTGCAGAGTGCTCGTATTTGGATTGTGCACACTCGAAGATCCACTCTGGCTCATGTGTCTATTATGTTGACCTAAGGATCCACCTTGATTGACATAAGTATGATTACCCATCATATGTGTACTAAATTTTTGCATGAAATCCTCCAATATTTGTCCAATCCTATCCACATCTTCTTTGTTGGCCATCCAAGATTTGAGGTCTCTCAGGTTAAACTCAAGTTGGTTTACTTTAAGGTCCACAAAGTAAACCCTAACCTTGAGGAATCTATAGTTATATCTTCTATCTCCAAATCCTCAACTAATATCTCATCCTTTTATGGTGTTTTACCCGGAGTGATGGGATTCTTTTTTCCTCTTGTGGAAGGCCCTGCCATGATGCCCCAAAATAGTAGGATGTAGGGATCAAGGACAAATTTTAGGGTTTCAGATTTCGATATGAATTCGGCCAAATATAAAACAACTTAAAGAACAAACCCAAAATATATTTTGTTTTTCTTTCTGAAAATGTAACGAATTTGAAATAATTCAACAATTTACACCTTAGGGAGCGATGTTATGAAGAACTCTACATTTTTAATAACTTTTGTAAAATAAATCAAAAAGTCTTAAATTTTCAGGAACCTTACTTGAAATGTTTCACAACTCGTAAAATTATCTTCCACAAATTCTCTCTAATTCGCAATGTATGGAGGAAACAAAAATTAGGGTTTTGCCCTAATATTGGCTCGATCGCGCTGACTCCGATACCACTTGTAATGAAATTACTTGTATAATTCAGATCATGAGAAGAAATATAACACAAAATACCACAATATTCTAGAATAATGATCTCAATATGCAATTAGAATAGCTTCACCACTTCGAGAGGGCAACCTCCAAATCATACAATAATACTCAAATGATCCAATCATGATGAACTACTACCTACAATCCCGTATATATACTATTCATATATTATGGCCATCACCAAGGCTGACTTACTAAGCATGAGAAAGTATAAATGATATAATAAAATGATATGGTAAGCCACAAGTCGGCTACTCATATCCTAATACAAGCAATAGGTTAAGGGCGTAAAGCAACAAGAAATCCCCATTTTAATCATTCTCCGAGGCTCTATATAGCCGGATCTGACAGTAATCCTTTTCACTCTCAAAGAAACACCTTTTCCATCTTTTGTGCTCCCGTAACCTCCATCATTTCATCATTTTCCTCTCTTCCATCTCTAACTCGTACCGTATCCAACTTCTCTCGGTAATTGACATTTTTGTAAGTGCCCAAGCAATTCCAATTTAAAAATATTGACCATAACAATCCTTGGACTCACAAATTAAGTTTTAAATCCATTCAATGGTAGTTTATAGAGAAAAATGATAAGGAATTTCATCAAAAATGATTGAAAACAGTTCGTATTCTCATCTCCGTGAGTCTTGGACCAAAATGGCAAAAAAACATGTGAGATGCACAATAACCATTGATTATTCCCCTTTTGTAATTTATTTTGTATCCGTCCAAGTGTTTCCTTGGCGTAACAACAAAGGTGAGGTGCAAAGGAGGTTTCAAACAAGTGTGGGCCTTCCGCGTGCCCCGGGTCTAAGAAAAGTGCCTTTTGGCCTTTGAAAAGGTATCGCAAAAAGGAGCAAGTGGAAGCCTCCACATGTCGCCTTGGCACACCTTTGGTATGATCCTCAAAAGTGGAGACCCTAAACAAGTGTGGGCCCTCCACGTGTTTTAGTTTAGCGAGTTATTTGAAAAAGTTGAAGTATCATTAGAAGGCACCATTTGTCTAGGGTCCGAGACAGCTTTTCCTTAGCCGTTGAAAAGTCCAAGCAAGGGCGGAGTGGGCGTAAACTTCCACATGTCTTCATAGTGCTCCTTTGACATGGTGCCAAAAATGGAGACCCCAAATGAGCGCGGCTCACCACTTGTCTCTTCGGCACTCCTTCAAAATAAAATTTAGGGTCGGGTTCCCGAACAGGCGCAAGCTTTCCACGTATCCTAGGCCTTTCAAAATTGCTTTGAAAAGTTTAATTATAGAGTAGATCCGTCGGAAGCCTCCACATGTCTCCCTATTGCAATTGTTAAGGTGGGACCATGAGGTGGATCCTCAAATGAGTGTCTATCCTGACGTGTCCATGGTCTCGCCAAAACTATACCGGCCGCATGAAACAAATTTCTAAGTCCTAAGTCCGGCAGGAAGCGGAAACCTCCACGTGTCTCCCTAGTGCAACTCCAAGGTCAAACCAAAAGGTGAATTTTCAGATGAGCGTTGGCCCTCCACGTGGACAAGTTTTGAGTTGAAGCAAGCCTTAGAGTTTTTAAAGTGTCCCGCTGAGCCGCATCCAACTAGAAAGGGCCACGTTTCCACAGATGATGAGATGTAAATTTGACGGAAAAACACACCCGTCAAACCGTAAAAAGAAAAATCACCATTTGAGCCCAGAAATGAATCTTTCTTCATGCTCAAAGAGTTTGGAAATGATATAAGGCCCAAATGTGATCCTCCAAGTCACATTTAATCATGTTTCCAAATATATTTCAGACAAAAATGATAGGGATAACAAAACGTGAATGTGGAAAATGTAAGGAAATGAAAAAACTCGAGTTTTCTCCCAAGTTACAAACTCCTTCACACGGACAGAGGAAAGAAAACAAAATTTTGGAATTTTATGTGATCCTCGACCAAGGAAGGGACTGATCATGGCAACCAAATGGAGAACAAAGTTTTAATGCATCAATACGGGAGACAGAATGCATTTACACGAGCCTACAAACTGGCGAAGAATATCAAGGACAAATGGGGTGAGATCAAATTAAGCACCAACATCGGCTCCAACTCAGGGATGGGCACTCCCTGTGAGTGCCACAAGAAAATAGCATACCAAGTGCCAAAAACAAACCAGTGGGCGATAGATTCAAAGAATGAGCTTGCAGAGGAGAACAATAATAACCAACTCCCCCAAGGACGAACCGAGAAACCAACAAAATAGCCGAGAGAACCAAGATGAAACAAAACAGAAAAACATGAAAGCAGAAAGAAACTAAAAGACTATATAGTGTACAATGGAGTATACCCTAATTCTGAGAAATAAATCAAGGAAATGTTTCAAATTCCTACCATTAATAGGCAAATCAAGCACTTCCGCATCTAAGTCTTTTAGGAAGAAGATATTTTAACCAATTCAAATGTCAATTGAATAATGGCCCATCCATGATCCATCAAATTTACCATGCTTTCCTTATCTTCATGCCTCATCCAATAATAGCACTAGATCCCCAATGCTAAAAACTCCTGGAGTCACCTTCTTCTCAAATAACTTCTTCAACTTTTCTTTGAACTTCACATGCCGCTGATGGGATGCCCTTCTTTCTTCATCTAACTCAATAATCTGATTGATTCGAGCATCATATGGACTAACTTCTTGATCTTCAATTTGTTGAAAAAACTAAAATGAAGACAATTGCAAATGAAGGAGCAACAAAGCTTGAGTTCCAAATACCAACTCAAATGGGCTTTTACTATTTGCTCTTTTGACATTGATTCTATCATCCTGAACAACAAAATTCAATTTCTCACCTCACTTCTTTTTATTCAGCTCCAAGGTTCTTCTAATGCTCTTCAACAAGTTTTTATTGCTAGACACAACTTGTCCATTTCCTTGGGGATTATAGTTAGAAGCATATGTCAAATTTATTCCATACTCTTTTCACTTTGCCACAAAGGTTTGGCTCTGAAACTCATGGCATTATCAGCAACAATCTTAGCTGGCACTCCAAATTTGCATATGATTTGATTCAAAGCATGAAGTCCATGATAACTTGGTGTGTTGCTTTCTTGGTGGGGATTGCTTCCACCCACTTAGTGAAATAATCAGTGGCTACAAGAATCCATTTATGACCAGCACTAGAAGGATCAGAAATTTCCCCAATGAAATCCATTCCCCATTGTCTAAATGGGGCTTCAACTAACATAGGCTGCAAAGGAAGGGATCCTGAAGCTTTCATTCTTCCAAAAAATGTTGGCAACTTTCACATTTCCTAACCAATAGAGTTGTATCTTTGAAGAGAGTTGGCCACCAATAACCAGCCCTCAAGATTTTATGTGTTATAACTCTTCCAGCAAAATGTCCCCCACAAAATCCTCCATGGAGATTAGAAATTACCTTTGGGGCTTCATCCTCAAAGAATGCATCTTAAGAGCACTCCCTCCGGGTTCTTCCAAGCTAACCCAAAATTAGTAATGACATATTTTTGAGAGGCTAACTTAAGAGCTCTTTTCTGATTTTTACTCAAATGTTTAGGGCAGCATAGATGTTTGAGATAAAATATTATATCTTTGTACCATTCAAAGATTACTAAATTTTCAAGGGCATCCCCTCTTTCTCCTTCTACTTCATTAACCTCAAGAGTTTGCAAGTTTCTCTCAGCCATAAGCTTAGCTAGGCCCAAACCTCTTATCAATTTCATGGTTTGGATATCCATGGCATATTCCTGCAGCTTGTTTACCCATCTCTGAATATTTTTCTTGAGATCTCCATCTCTAATAATATATCTTTCACCATGGTGTGTGGAATATAAGCAACATCGTTAGAGCTCAAGATGTAAGGTCTGAAAACCTTTGTTGCTTTCACCAAGGAAAATTCTTTCTTCTTCATGATGGTGTATTTCAACTTAGCACATTTAAATGCCTTACTTGAAAAACACATTTGGTCTCTCACCCCTTCATCATCAATCTGCAATAAGACAGATGCAATGGTGTTTTCTGAAAATAAAATAAAACATTTAAAAAGGCTTATTGTAATTTGGAGCTTCCAAAATAGGGCATGCTTTAATGATTCTTTGATCCCATTGAAAGCTTGAATGGAAGCTTCTTCCCATTTTATAACTTGGTCCTTCTTCAACAAGCTAGTAATCTTCAGCAAAGTTAGACACAAATCTTCTGATAAAGTTTATTTGTCCAAAGAAGGATTGAACTCCCTTCTTAGTTCTCAGAATTGGAACCTTGCTAATGGCTTCCAATCTCTTAGGATCAATCATAACCCCTTCCTTTGATACAATGTGACCAAGCAAATTTTCCTTTTGTGCTCCAAAATGACACTTCTTGTGATTCAATGATATGCCATACTCTATATACATTAACAACATTCTCTCCAAGTGTTGCAAGTGATCATTTATTTTTCTTGAAAACACAAGCTTACATCATCTTGATAAACATCAATGAAATTATTAATATAACCAACAAACGATATATCCATTGCTCTTTGGAAAGTTACTCCAGCATTCATTAAGCCAAAAGGCATCCTGACATAGACATAAGTTCCCTAAAGAGTGGTAAAGGTAGTCTTTATTCTTTCTGATTCCTTCGCAACAACTTGATTATAGCCAGAGAAACCATCCAAGGTGGATAACAATTGTAACCAGCTACCAATTGTATAATATTCTCCATGTTTGAAAGAGGGTAATTATCTTTCAATGATGGTTTATACAAGTTCCTAAAGTCTATGCATAGCCTTATATAACCATTCTTTCTTCTAACAGGTACTAAATTTGCAACCCAAGACAAGTACCTTGTGGGTTGGATGATCCGTCCATCCCTCAAATTCTTTAATTCTTCTTGCATCTTCAAATAAAGGAGTGGGTTAAACAACCTCTATTTTATCCTGAAAGGCTTGGCATTAGAATCAAGAGGAATTTCATGTTCGAACAAATCTTCCCTGTATGCCTTTAAATCATAGAAAGACCAAGCTAAGCAGCCTTGATAATTCTTCAACAATTGAACATAGGATTGCTTCTCTTCCTTGCTCATATTACTTGCTTATAAAATTTTAAGTGAATTTTCCTTTGTGCCCAGTGTCGTGCTCTTCCACATCTCTTGAAACCGATATAATTCTATTAGTAATGCAATCAACATTATCAAAGTTTGATTCAAGTGCCACCAAACCTCTGAGAATCGTGTTTGTCTTCAGCTAGATGATGTCTTTTCCAAATAAAGTTTCTTTTCCTTTAGCAACACACACCATTGGTTCACAATCGATATTTTGGTCAACAAAATAACCTTGGTTATGCAAAACCATTTCACCTGGTCATCATCATCGAACAATAGCCAATTTTTAACATTGTCAGGGAAAGATGGCCTTGTTAGTATTTCAACATCATACTTACAAAATGGAGATACTGTACAATTTCCAAATATGGATCCTAGCACTGCTAACTTGTCTGCAACAACATAAAACTTTCTATCATGGTGCACAATATTAAATGAGTTAAACATTTCAATCAAATACCAGACTGCATGCTTGTATTGTTTCATTCTCTCGATTCTTAGTAGCATACATTTTTAATCTGCTTAACAATCGCCTTCTGAATCTCCTTTGACAATGATATCATTTACACCTTATTTCCATGCAATTCCAAACCCAATAATAGTGCTTTATATTCAGCAATGTTTTTAGTGAATTCAAAGTTGTGTTTGAAAGAAAAACAAACTCTTCTTGGCTTGGAGAAATCGAACAATACTAGCACCATTATCAAACTTGAAACAAGCTCCATCAAATAACAAGGTCCAATGAAAACCAACTTGTTCAAGATATTTACATGGATCAATCTTATGTTCTTTACCATCAACAAACCCAACAAAGTTATTAGCATCTACATCAGCATACAACACTTCATAAGAGGCATTATTGGGATCTTCAATGAGGTGCAACATCTTCTTCTCTCCATAAAAATTTACAAGGTTGTCTTAATTTGGGATAGTGGCAAAAGACATATCCATCTAAACACTTCCACCAACACTTGCAGCCCACTTTCTTGATAACAACATGCCCCATTTGGAAGGAAAATCAACAATAACAACATCAAGTTTCAAGTTCTTACACGGATAAGTTGCAAGTTGTACCACCAAACCTTTTACACATCCTACAACTGGAACCTCTCTAGAATCCATTGTAGTACACTTGCCATAAGTTGTTGTCACTTTAATGTTTAATTCATTCATGACCTCTAGAGGCATAACATTGCATGATGCTCCAAAATCAAACATACAATTGTGTAGCAGTCTGTCCTTAATAATCAGCGTTGTAAAAAATGGATCAACATTTAATTGAGACTCAACCAAAGATGTTCCCAAGTAAACTTTAGGTGGTTCACCTATCTCCTCCAATGCTGGTGGTTTTTCTAGGTTTGCAATGGTTGGAGGAGGAGTGTTTACATTATTTATATTTATGCCTTGGGTACTCCTATCTTCTTCCAATCCCAAATACTCAAAGGCCCTTTTCTTTTTCTCAGGAATCCTAAGCAGTTCAACAATTGGAACATAAATCTTGATCTAACTCAAGACTTGGGCAATGTCATAAGGAACATATTTGGGCAAAGCAACATTTGGAGAAATATTTTCAAAATCATTGAATGGCACATGATTCTTCACATTTTTGGCATGGGAGGGAACACCAGTTCTACTTGAGACAACAAGGCCTTTGCCGATGCATATTTCTTTGAAGTCTCTTTTGGGACATTGATGAGAACTAGGGTTTTTGTTTTGGCCTGAGGCCCCGCCCTTTGATAGCTTTAATTCTTGTGTTATACTCTTTTTCTTAGGCAACGACAACATTCATTAACAATTTACTATCCTCTTCTCGATTGGATCCCTCAATCATTAGAGCTCATAGTACTCAAAATCATTATTAGGAAGTTCAAAAGCTTGTACCATATCTATTTTTGAAGTATGAGAGGGAGGAAGAAGAGGTACATGTGAATGCAATCCCAAAACTTGTAGTAGTTCTTGCACTTATTACTTTAGTTCAAGTTTCTCCTTGTGAGCTTGTAGAGTAGTCCACCATGCATGCATCATTATCAGTGTTATCATAATCATCAGCTTCTTCAACTTGCTGATTTACTTCATATGGCGGGTGGGGTAAGAGACATTTATCACACCAATAAATTTCATTGACTTCTTCCACAACAACAACTTTGGCATTTAGAGGATCAGTATTACTCTATTTTCCCTAGCTTGGGGTTGTCTAGCTCCCATGGGTCCTTTAACTCTATCATCATATCCCTTATCATTTCTAGGATGATTTACAAATCTGTCTTGTCCTTGCTACCTATGCTTTGACCTTAAGAACCTTGTCCAATTCCTTTCTCTACCAAGGCTAGCTTGTAAGATATTTCTTTGACAGCTCCAACCATATTTTTACAACTTCCTCAATATCCACAACCTTACTTGATTGAGGTTGCTCTGGGTTGATCAGTTTAACACCCTCCCTCTTAAGAGGTTTTCCAACCGCTTTAATGTTGTTTTCAATTTGCAAAGCCATGGTAAAGGCCTGCCTCAAATTTCCGTGGTGGTTATCCTTCAAATAGTAACCAACTTTCTTATCAAATGCATCTTAATACTTTATCGACATGATTCATCACATGCCCTCAAATTAACAGCAAGTCTTCTCAATGTTTTGTTAAATCTCTATTGAAATCATGCACCGATTCGTTAGGATTATTCTTAATATTTTCAAACTCGATAAATAAAACCTATGGTATTTTTATCACCATAATATAGTCTAAAAACATTATTCATTTATGTCCAAGAATTAATGGAATTATCTCGCAAATATTTATACTAGTACCTTGCATCTCTTCTTCTAAAGCATGGATAAACAATTTAATGTATACATCCTCAAATTCTATTTCAAATTCCTCCATCATATTGACAAAGAGATTCAAGTGCTAATCACCAAAGTGATTGCATTATTCCCTTGAAACTTAGGCAATCTATATCTTACATCTTGTGGCACAAAGATTTGGATAGCTAGCCATACCTCTAAAATTGATGGGACCAAAAGTATTAAAAACACATGGAGGTCTGGTGGAGGCTGAGCCATATTATTTTGAGGAGGTGACCTTTGAGGAGATGTAAACTGATGAGGATTGAGAATTTTTTGTGGTACAGGGATGTAATTTTCAGAATGACTCGCCCTCTAGAGGCTTTCTTTCTTGGAAAAATATTTCAGATTTGGAAAATATAGGTGCAGATTGAGAAGAAAATTTTTCAAATACAAATTAATGCCCCTCTCTAGATTGAGAATTCAATTCAACAAAGAGACTACCTAATTCAAATTCACTTGAGGAAGTATTACAATCTTCAATCATAGGTTGATCAGTTTCACCATTGAGATCTCTTTTATTAATGCTTGATCTCCAACAACCTTCTAAATTCTTCTTCCTTTTGTATTAAACTTTCAGAATCGTAGAAAACAACCTTCTACTAGGGTCCTTGGCGAAGAAAGATCTTCTTCCTTCAAGATTTGTAGAGATTAATGACAAATATTACTTGATATCTGTTAAGACACTGGTATTTATTAATAATTTAATTAGCACAGAGTTGCCATGAAGGTTTTTCACCTTAGTTTTTGCAAATGCACTATCGATACCTATCAAATGTATGTCAATACAAAATTCATGTAAAGCTTATAATATCTACTCTTCTTCTACACAAATTTGTCAATGATGACACAAACTTTAGTGCAATAACTATATAAGCTGGAAATATTGCACTCGAACTTACAACTTTGAACAATTATTATAGATCTCAACAGGATAATGATGTTTCAGCAATGTATTTTCACTTAGATCATTTAAGGAACATTACCATATTCTCGTATGTACAACATTTGTAAAATACTTCAAAGTGTCCCCGCAACGGTGCCACAAGTGTTGTTTCAACACAAATAGATCTCGAAGGTTCAAATAGTCCCTGGAAACGGCGCCACTAGTGTTGTTGCAACACAAATAGGTCCAGAAGTTTCAAATACTCCCAAGAACGTAAATAAGTCCCCCTTGTAGTAGCGCCACAAGTGTTGGTATCCAAATTTGTTCTGCTTTTCAAGATGAGCAACATCACAGATTCAACATGGATCTTAGAGATAGATAGATTATAATGTGTGTCAGTTTTTAGTTAGGGATGAGATGTAATTGGCCCTTTGTCACTCATATTTATGGAGAGATGGATAGCACCTTCAAGAGGATTTGATCTATCCTCACTATTTTAGATCGTGCCTTTCGACCAGGGTGAGAGGACCTATAGTGTAACCTCTGTTTGATGAAGGAGATGGAGATATCCTCTTTGTACACAAATTTAATGAAGAAAACCTTGGGAAAGTATGATCAATACTCCATAATTTAACTCTTAAGAGTTATCACTTTTAAAAGATGGAGACACTTTCAAAATAAGGCTAAGGTTACTCAAGGCATTATGAGATACTGATTGTTCTACATATTTTAGTAAATAGATTTTGATCCTTTGTTGATATACAGGGAAAATAGGGGTATTTCAAGATGGATTCATGGTTTTTGAATGATTTTGGTGGGAGATTGAGTAGGATAAATTTGATTATAACAGATCTTTGAGAAACTTCACAACAATGGACAACTCAACAACATAAAGATTCAGAATAGTTAAGATGTTCCTTCAACCGTGTAAGGTGTGCTTCAAAGGACACCTAGATCAGCACGTTTTCACCACAATCTTTGAGTATCTAACATGAAGGCTTGAGTTAAAATATTCAATTAAACACCAAAATCTTTGATCAATTACACCTAAGGTACACCCAAAGACTTACAAACAATCTTTATCAACAAATGATAGTGCAATTATTTTAAATTTTTTTATCTCATCGATGAAGGACCTTCTTGAAATGAAATTACAAATTCCACTAAATTGTCACAGGGATGAGATCTTGTGTGATTTCACAAAGATTTCAATGTATGATTGCAATAGGAACAAGTAAAACTACTTGCATACATTCTGAAACAAAGCAGACACTAATTACTCCAAGATGGACACATGTCAACTTGAAAATGATTAGATTCACTAGTAGGGAAAATTTTCACACAGTAATATTCTCAAAGGTTTTCAATGGTTGTACACTTACAACCAAATTGACGTGATTGAAATCTAAACACAGGAAATTAACTCGGTTTCTCGATTAGTCTCTCATGAAGATGCACTCTCTCAAATTTTCTCTTAAGAATTTAACCCCGACCATTTGCAAAGAGTATTCTCATTGGATTTATAAATTTCATTTGCTCACTCATCCAAGCTTTCCCCTAAGAAAATAATATTCGAGGAACCTTTGCTTGTTTCCAGTTTGTTACAGAAAGCAATGTTTAACAAATTCACACCTGCAGCTACCAAGTGGACACATCATGAAATGATCACGTTTCTCAGACCCTTGACTAATGACTAGGATGCCATGCCACAACCTTTTTGACACTTCTTTTAATCATTCTAATTTTGTTATGTGATAAATCCCCATTTTAATCATTCTTCGGAGGCTCAGATAGCCGGATCTCGCAAGTAATCCTTTTCACTCTCGAGGCAACATCTTTTTCATCTTTTGTGCCTACAACCTGCATCATTTCATATTTTTCCCTCTCTTCCATTTGTAACTCTGTCCCGTATCCATACTCTCTAGTAACTCACGTTTTTACAAGTGTCTGAGCAATTCCAATTTCAAAATATCGACCATAACAATCCTAGGACTCAAAATTAAGTTCTTAATCCATTCAATGGTACTTTATAGACAAAAAAAAAGGAATTTCATCAAAAATGATTGAAAATAGTGTGTATTTACATCTTCAGAGTCATGGAGAAAAAAAGGTAGAAATATAGGTGAAATGCACATCAACCATTGATTCTTCCCCTTCTCTACTATATTTTATAGCCATCCATGTGTTTCCTTGGCACAATAACAAAGGTGAGGTACAAAGGCATGTTTCCAAACAAGCGTGGCCCTTCCACGTGCCCTAGTCCCAAGAAAAGTGCCTTTTGGTCTTTGAAAAGGTATCGAAAAAATGATTCAGCGGAAGCCTCCATGTCGCCTTGGCTCACCTTTGGTATGGTCCTCGAAAAGCGGAGACCCTAAACAAGCACGGGCCCTCCACATGTCCTAGTCTAGCAAAGTTATTTGAAAAAGTTGAAGGATCAAGTGAGAAGGTGCCATGTGTCTAGGGTCCGAGACAGCTTACTTCACCATTGAAAGTCCAAGAAAGGGAAAAGTGGGCGGTAACTTCCACGTGTCTTCATGGCACTCCTTTGAAATGGTGCCAAGAAATAGATACCCCAAATAAGTGTGGGCTCACCACGTGTCTCTTCAAAGACTTTTTCAAAATAAAATTCGGGGTAGGTTCCCAAATAGGTGCGGGCTCTCCACTTGTCCCATGCCTTTCAAAATTTATTTGAAAAGTTTAAGTATAGAGCAGAGCCGACGGAAGCCTCCACATGTCTCCCTATCACAATTGTTAAGGTGGGACCCTAAAGCGGATCATCAAATGAGCGTCGGCCCTCCATGTGTTGATGGTCCACCAAAACTATACCTGCCACATGAAAAAATTGTCTAAGTCTGGGCAAGGCAGTAGAAACCTCCACGTGTCTCCCCAGCGCAACTCCAAGGTGAAACAAAAAGGTGAATTTTTAGATGAGCACCGGCCCTCCACATGGACTAGTTTTGAGTTGAATCGAGCCTTAGATTTTTCAAAGTGCCCCGCTGAGCCACATCCAACCAAGAAGGTCCACGTTTCCATAGATGCTGAGATGTAAATTTTACGGGAAAAACACAACCGTCAAACCATAAAAAGCAATAAAATCACCATTTGAGCTCGAAATGAATCTTTCTTCACAAATGAGAGTTTAGAAATGATATAAGGCCCAAATTTGATCCTCCTAGTTACATCTAATAATGTTTCTACTGAGATATTTGGGATGAAAATGACAGGGAAAACAAAACGTGACTGTGGAAAATGGAAGGAACGGAAAAAAGCGAGTATTCACCTGTTACGAGATCCTTCACATGGACTGAGGAACGAAAAACATTTCTGTACTTTTCAAGTGATCCTCACCAAGGAAGGGACTAATCATGGCAACCAAATGGAGGATGGAGTTTTATGCGTCAATACGGGAGATAGAACAAACGACAGAGCCCGCAAATTTAAGAACTTCAAGGAAAAATGAGGTGAGATCAAATTGAGCACCAACACGGCTTCATCTCAAGGATAGGCACTCCTGTGAGTGCCATAGGAACAAATAGTAGACCAAGTTCCAAAAAAAAAAAAAAAACCATTGGGCAATGGAGTCAAAGAATGAACTTGCAGAGAAAAACAATAATAACCAAATCCACCAAGGACGAACAGAGAAACCAAAAAAATGGTCGCCAAGGACCAAGATGAAACAAAACAAAAAAACAAGAAAGCGTAAAAAGAAACCAAAAGACTATACATTGTATAATGGAGTATACGTTGATTCTCGAGAAATCAATCAAGGAAATGTTTGAAATGCCTACCATTAACATGCAATTCAAGTAGCCTTTCCCCATATACGTCTTTAAGGCGAAGGTATTTTCACCAATTCGAATGTCAATTGAATAAGAGCCCATCCACCATGCATCAAATTTACCATGCTTTCCTTATCTTCATGCATGCTATCCCATAATAGCACCAGTCCCCAATGCGTAAATCTCTTAGAGTCACCTTCTTGTCAAATAACTTCTTCAACTTTTCTCCGAACTTCACATGTCGCCGATGGGATGCCCTTCTTTCTTCATCTAACTCAATAATATGTTTGATTCAAGAATTATATGGACTAACTTCTCGATCTTCAATTTTTTGAACAAACTGAAATGAAGACAATGGCAAATGAAGGGGCAGCAAAGCTTGAGTTCCATATACCAACTTAAATGGAATTTTACCAAGTAGTTCTTTTGACAATGATTCTGTCAAATTTCAAACAACAAAATTCCATTGCTCACCCTATGTCTTTTTGTTCATCTCCAAGGTTCTTCTAATGATCTTCAACAATTTTTCATTTTTGGACTCAACATGTCCATTTCCTTGGGGATTTTAGTTAGAAGCATATGTCAAATTCATTCCATACTCTTTGCACATTACCACCAAAGGTTTAACTCAAACTTATGGCATTATCAACAATATTCTTAGCTGGCACTCCAAATCTACATATGATTTCATTCAGCATGAAGTCCATGATAACATGGCGTGTTGCTTTCTTGGTTAGGATTTCTTCCACCCATTTAGTGAAATAATCGGTGGCTACAAGAATCAATTTATGACCAAACTAGAAGGATCATAAATTTCTCCAATGAAATCCATTCCCATTGTCTAAATGGGGCTTCAACTAATATAGGCTGCAAAGGAAGGGATCCTGAAGCATTCATTCTTCTTGAAAAACACTGCAACTTTCACATTTCCTAACCAATAGAGTTATATCTTTTAAGAGAGTTGGCCACCAATAACCAGCCCTCAAGATTTTATGTGCTATAACTCTTCCAAAAAATGTCCCCACAAAATCCTCCATGGAGACCAAGAATTACCTTTGGGGCTTCATCCTCAAGCAATGCATCTTAAGATCACTCCTCCGGTTCTTCCAAGCTAACCCAAAATAAGTAATGACATATTTTTGAGAGGCTAACTTAAGAGCTCTTTTCTGATTTTTACTCAAATGTTTAGGGCAGCATAAATGTCCGAGATAAAATATTATATCTTTGTACCATTCAAAGCCTACCAACTTTTCAAGGACATCCCATTTTTCTCCTTCTACTTCATTAACCTCAAGAGTTTACAAGTTGCTCTCAGCCATAAGCTTAGCTAGGCCCAAACCTCTTATCAATTGCATGGTTTGGATATCCATGGCATATTCCTGCAGCCTTGTTTACCCATCTCGCATATTTTGATTGAGATCTCCATATCCGATAAGATATATTTCACCATGGTTTGGGGAACATAAGCAACAACTTTAGAGCTCAAAATGTAAGGTCTGAAAAGATTTTTTGCTTTCACCAACAAAAATTCTTTCTTCTCTATGATGGTGTATTTCAACTCGTGAGCCTTGCAATGTCTTACCGAAAAGGCAATTGGTCTCTCATCCCCTTCATCATCCTTCTCCAACAAGACAGATGCAATGGTGTTTTTGAAGAAAAAGAAAACATTTGAAAAGGCTTCTTGTAATTTGGAGCTGCAAAACAAGGGCATGCTATAATGCATCTTTGATCCCATTGAAATCTTGAATGGAAGATTCTTCCCATTTGATAACTTGGTCCTTTTTCAGCATGCTAGTAATGGGGATGGTTAGCTTAGCAAAGTTAGACACAAATCTTCTAATAAAGTTTATTTTTCCAAAGAAGGATTGAACTCCCTTATAAGTTATCGAATGGAACCTTGCTAATGGCTTCTAATCTCTCGGGATCAATCATGACCCCTTCCTTTGATATAATGTGACCAAGCAGCTTTGCCTTTTGAACTCCAAAATGGCACTTCTAAGGATTCAATGATATGTCATACTCTACACCTTAACAACATTCTCTCCAAGTGTTGCAAGTGATCATTTTTTTTCTCGGAAAACACAGCTTACATCATCTTGATAAACAACAAGAAAATCATTAATATAACCAACAAATGCTACATCCATTGCTCTTTGGAAAGTTACTCCAGCATTCATTAAGGAAAAAGGCATCCCGACATAGACATAAGTTCCCAAAGGAGTGGTAAAGGCAGTCTTTATTCTTTCGAATCCTTCGCAACAACTTTATTATAGCCGAGAAACCATGCAAGGTGGATAACAATTCAAAACTAGTTACCAATTGTAGCATATTCTCCATGTTTTGTAGAGGGTAATTACCTTTCAATGATGCTTTATTAAAGTTCCGTAAATTCTATGCACAACCTTATATCACCATTCTTTTTCTCGACAAGTACTAAATTTGCAACCCAAGTTGAGTACCTTTTGGGTTGATGATCCCTTCATCCCGCAACATCTTTAATTCTTCTTGCATCTTCAAAGAAATGACTGGGCTAATTAGCCTATGTTTTTTTCTCGAAAGGCTTAGCATTAGAATCAAGAGGAATTTCATGTTGGAACAAATCTTCCCTATATGCCTTCAAATCATAGTAAGACCAAGCTAAGCAGCCTTGATAATTCTTCAACAATTAAACATAGGACTGCTTCTCTTCCTTGCTCATAGTACTTCCTAACCATATTTTACGTCTTTTTTCCTTTTTTCCCGTGTTGTGCTCTTCGACATCTCTTGAAACCGACATACTTCTATTAATAATGCAATCAACATTAAAAAGTTTGATTCAAGTGCCACCAAACCTCTGGGAATCGTGTTTGTCTTTAGCTAGATGATTTCTTTTCCAAATAAAGTTTCCTTTCCTTTAGTAGCACACACCATTGGTTCCCAATCTATATTTTGGTCAAAGAAACTCACCTTGGTTCTACGAAAACATTTCAATTGGTCATCATCATCGAACACTTGCCAATTTTTAACATTGTCGTGGAAATATGGCCTTGTTATTATTTCAACATCATACGCACAAAATGGAGATACTATATAATTTCCAAATATGGATCCTAGCACCGCTAACCTATCTCGCAACAACGTTAAACTTTCTATCATTGTGTATAATATTAAACGAGTCAAACATTTCAATCAAATCCTAGAATTTATGCTTCTATTGTTTTCATTCTCTCGATTCTTAATAGGATACAGCTTTTCTAATTTGCTTGACAATCGCCTCGAATCTCCTTTAACAATGATATCCTTTACACCATATTTCCATGCAATTATCAAACCCAATAGCGAAGTGCTTCATATTTAGCAATGTTGTTAGTGCATTCAAATTTGAGTTCGAAGCAAAAACAAACTCTTCCCCGTCCCGGAGATATCGTAACAATACCAAAGACCATTTCCCAACTTGGAACAATCCCAATCGAATAAAAAGGTCCAAGGAAAACCTACTTGTTCAAGACATTGACATTGATCAATCTTATGTTATCTCGCCATCGTAAACCGAACAAATTTATCAACATCTACATTAGCATACAACACTTCATAAGAGGCATTATTGGGATCTTCAAGGAGGTGCAACATCTTCTTTCTCCATACAACTTTACAAGGCTACCTTCAATCGGGATGCTCGGAAAAGACATATCCATATGAACACTCCCACCAACACATGTAGACCACTTTATTGATAACAATATGCCTCATTTGGCAAGGCAATCGATAATAACAAGATCAAGTTTCAAGTTCTTACTCGTATAAGCTACAAGTTGTACCACCAAACCTTTTACACATCTTACAACTAGCACCTCTCTAGAATCCATTAAAGACACTTGCCATAAGTTGTTGTCACTTTAATGTTGAATTCATTCATGACCTCTAGAGGCACAACATTGCATGATGCTCCGTAATCAAACATACAATTGTGTAATAATCATGTCCTTCATAATCAACATTTAATTGAGACTCAACCAAATATGTTCCCAAGTAAACTTCAAGTGGTTCACCTATCTCCTCCATTGCTTGTGGTTTTTTTTTTTGTTTGTAATGGTTGGAGGAGGAGTGTTTGCATTATTTATATTTCTACCTTGGGTACTCCTATCTTATTCCAATCCCAAATACTCAAAGGCCCTTTTCTTGTGCTCATGAATCCTAAGAAGCTCAAAAATTGGAACAAAAATATTGATCTGACTCAAGACTTGGGCAATGTCATAAGGAACATATTTAGACAAAGCAGCATTTAGAGAAAGATTGACAAACTCATCGGATGGCACAATATTTTTCCCATTTTGGGTGGGAAATCTAGTTCTACTAGAGACAACAAGGCCTTTACCAGATGTATCTTTCTTTGGAGTCTTTTTTGGGAAATTGGTGAGAACTGGGGTTTTTGTTTTGCCTCGAGTCCCCGCCCCTTTCACAACTTTACTTCGTGTTATACTCTTTTCTTGGGCAACAAAAACATTCATTAATAGTTGTCTATCCTCTTTTGATGGGATCCCTCCATCATACTTCTTGATCATTAGAGCTCTTAGGTACTCAAAATCATCATTAGGAAGTTAAAAATATTATACCATATATATTTCTAAAGTATAAGGGGGAGGAAGAAGAGGTACCCGGTGAATGCCATCCCAAAACTTTACAACAGTTATTCCACTTATTACTTCAATTGAAGTTTCTCCTTGCTGTGAGATTGTAGAGAAGTCCACCATGCATGTATCATTATTAGTGTTATCATCATCATCATCATCTTCAACTTCCTTATCTACTTCACATGGTGGGTGGGGTAAGAGACATTTTTACACCAATCAATTTCATTGACTTCTTCCACAATAAAAACTTATGAATTTAGAGGATCATACATTACTCTATTTTCCCTAGCTTGGAGTTGTCTAGCTCCCATGGGTACTTAACATCACTCATCGATCTCTCGATCATTTCTAGGATGATTTGAAAATCCGTATTGTCCCTATTACCTATGATGACCTTGAGAACCTTGTCCAATTCATTTCTCTACCCTGGCTAGCTTGTAAGAGATTTCTTTGATACTCCGGCCAAATGAGTCTTTACAACTTCCTCAAGATCCACAACCTTACTTGATTGAGGCTTCTCTCGGGTTGATCAGTTTAACACCCTCCCTCTTAGAAGTTTTTCCAATTGCTTTAATGTTGTTTTCAATTTGCAGAGCCATGGTAAAGGCCTCGCCTCAAATTTCCGGGGTTCTTATCCCTCAAATAGTAAGCTTCTTTCTTAGAAAATGCATCTCAATACTTTATCAGACATGATTCATCACATGGTCTCAAATTAACAGGAAGTCTTCTCAATGTTTTGTTAAATATTCTATTTAAATCATGCAATGATTCATTAGGATTCTTCTTAATATTTTCAAACTCTAATAAAAGAAATCTAGGTCTGCTTTTATCACCATACTATATTCTAAAAGCATTATTAATTTATGTCCAAGAATCAATGGAATTATCTGGCAAATATTTATACTACCCTCGCATCTTCTTCTAGAGAATGGATAAACAATTTAATGTACACATCCTCAAATTATATTTCAAATTCCTCCATCATATTGACAAATAGCTTCAAGTGCCGATCTCCAAAGATTGCATTATTTCTTGCAAACTTAGGAAATCTATATATTTCATCTTGTGGCACAACATTTGGATAGTCAACCATACCTCTAAAATTGATGGGACCAAAAGTATTAAAAACACATGGAGGTCTAGGTGGAGGCTGAGCCATATTATTTTGAGGAGGTGACCTTTGAGGAGATGTAAACTGATGAGGATTGAGAATTCGTGTGGTACAGGATGCAATTCTCGTAATGACTACCCTCTAAAGGCTTTGTTTCTTGGAAAAATATATCAGATTTGGAAAATATAGGGGCAGATTGAGAAGAAAATTTTCAAATAAAAATGAAGGCCCCTCTCTAGATGGAGAATTCAATTCAACAAAGAGACTACCTAATTCAGATTCACTTGAGGAAGTATTGCAATCTTCAATCATAGGTTGATCAGTTTCACCAATGGAGATCTCTTTTCTTGATGCTTGATCTCCAACGACCTTCCTCAATTCTTCTTTCTTCTCGGATTAAACTTTCCTAACTCTTGAAAAAACCTTCTACTAGGGTCCTTGGCAAAGAAAGATCTTCTTCCTTCCAGCTTTTTAGAGAGATTAATGACAAATCTTACTTGATATATGTTAAGACACTGGTATTTATTAAGAATTTAAACAAAGATGGAGTCACCACTAAGGATTTTCACCTTAGTTTGTGTAAATGCACTATGAAATACCTATCAAATGTGTGTCAATACCAAATTCATGCAAAGCTTACAAGATCTGCTCTTCTTCTACCCAAATTTATCAATGATGATACAAACTTTAGTGCAATAACTATATAAGCTAGAAATATTGCACTCAGAACTTACAACTTTGAACAATTCTTACAGATATTAACAGATAATGATGTTTCACCAATGTATTTGCACTTAGATCAAGTAAGGAACATTTGTTAAATACTTCAAAGATTCCCAAGAACGGTGCTACAAGTTTTTTTGCTGCACAAATAGGTCCCGGAGTTTCAAACATTCCTTGGAAATGGCGCCACTGGTGTTGTTGCCGCAAAAATAGGTCCCATATTTTCATATAGCCCTCGGAAATGGCACCACTGGTGTTTTTTCCACGCAAATAAGTCCCAGAGTTTCAAATAGTCCCCGACAACCCTAATAAGTCCCCGACAATGGTTCCACAAGTGTTGGTATCCAAATTTGTTCTCCTTTTCAAGATGAGAAGCATCATGGATTCGACATGGATCTTAGAGAAAGATAGATCATAATGTGTGTCTTTTATAGCCAGGATGAGATCTAATCGGCCCTTTGTGACTTTCGTATTTATGCGAGAGATGGATAAGACCTTCAAGAGGATTTGATCTATCCTCACCGCTTTAGGTTGTGCCTTTCCACCAGGGTGAGATGACCCGTAGTGTAACCTTTGTTTGATGAAGGAGAGGAAGATATCCTTATTTTTCACAAATTTTATGAAGAAAACCTTCAAAAGTATGATCAATACTCCATAATTTAACTCTCAAGAGTTATCACTTCTAAAAGATGGAGACACTTTCAAAACAAGGCTAAGGTTATCGAAGGAATTATGAGATCCTGATTGTTCTACATATTTTAGTAAATAGATTTTGTTCCTTTGTTTATATATAGGGAAAACATGAGTATTTTAGGATGGATTCATGGTTTTCGAATGATTTTGGTGTGAGATTGAGTAGGATAAAGTTGATTATACCAGAGCTTTGAGAAACTTCACAATAATGGACAACTCAACAATAGAAAGCTTCATAATAGTTAAGAGGTTCCTTCAACCAGAAGGTGTGCTTCAATGGAGGCCCGTATCAACATGTTTTCACACAATATTTGAAAATCTAATTCAAGACTCAATTTAAAAGACTCAACTAAACCCCAAAATCTCTCGATGAATCATGCCTAAGGTACACCCAAAGACTTACAGACAATCTTTATGAAAAAATGAGAGTGCAGTGATTTTAAATTTGTTTATCTCATCACAAGATGAAGGCTCTTCTTGAAATAAAATTACAAATTCCACTAAACTATCATAGGGATGAGATTCTGTGTGATTTCACAAATATTTCAATGTAAGATTGTAATAGGAACAAGTAAAACTACTTGCAGACATTATGAAACAAAGCAGACACTAATTGCTCCAAGATGGATACAAATTAACTCAAAATTGATTAGATTCACCGGCAGGGAAAAGTCTCACATAATAGTCTCAGATTTTGTCAATGGTTGTATACTCGCAATAACTTAATGTGATTGAAATCTAAACATAAGAAATTAACTTGTTTCTCATATTGGTCTCTCAGGAAGATGGGCTCTCTCAAATTTTCTCTTAAGAATTCAACCCCCGACCATTTGCAAGAGTATTCTCATTACATTTATACATTTCATTTTCTCACTCATCCCGTGATTTCCCCAAGAAAATAATATTCGAGGAACCTTTGCTTGTTGTAAATTTGTTACTGAAAAGCGATGTTTAACAAATTCGCACTTGCGACTTCCTGTGGACACATCATGAATTGATTAGGTTTCTAAGACCCTTGAATAATGAATAGGATTCCATGCCACAACCTTTTTGACACTCCTTTTAATCATTTTGATTATATCATGCAAAAATCCCCATTTTAATCATTCTCCGTAGGCTCTGCATGCAGATTGGATCTAATAGGTAATCCTTTTTGCTCTCGAGGCAACATCTTTTTCATCTTTTACGCCCGCAACCTCCATCATTTCATCCATTTCCCTCTCTTCCATCTGTAACTCTGTCCTGTATCCATCTTCTCTAGTAAATCACGTTTTTACAATTGCTCGAGCAATTCTAGTTTCAAAATATCAACCATAACAATCCTAGGACTCACAAATTAAGTTTTGAATCCATTCCATGGCACTTTGTAGACAAAAATGACAAGGAATTTGATCAAAAATGATGAAAAACAAGGCGTATTTGCATCTCCAGGAGTCATGGAGCAAAAATGGCGAAAAAAGCAGTAAAATTCACATCAACCATTGATTCTTCCCCTTCTCTACTTTATTTTGTAATCGTCACATGTTTCCTCGGCATAACAACAAAGGTGATGTGCAGAGGTAGGTTTTGAAACAAGAAAATGTCTTCCACGTGCCTTGGCCCCAAGAAAAGTTCCTTTTGGCCTTTGAAAAGGTCTCAGTAAAAAAGGAGCCAGCGGAAGCCTCCACATGTCACTTGGCGCACCTTTGGTATGGTCCTCAAAAGTGGAGACCCTAAATAAGAGCAGGCCCTCCACGTGTCTCAGTGCTACAAAGTTATTTGAAAAATTCGAAGGATCAGCGGAAGGTGCCATGTGTCTAGGGTCTCGAGACAGTTTTCCTTCACCATTGAAAATTCCAAGCAAGGGAAGAGTGGGCGGAAATTTCCATGTGTCTTCATGGCACTCCTTTGATGTGGTGCCAAAACTAGAGACCCTAAATGAGCACGGGCTCACCACATGTCTCTTTGGCACTCCTTAAAAATAAAATTCAGGGGACAAGTTCTTGAATAGGCACGGGCTCTCCATGTGTCCCAGGCCTTTCAAAATTACTTTTAAAAGTTTAAGTACATTGTAGATCCGGTGAAAGCCTCCACATGTCTCCCTGTCGCAATTGTTAAGGTGGGACCCTGAGGTGGATCCTCAAATGAGTGCTAGCCCTCCACGTGTCCATGGTCCACCAAAACTATACCATCTGCATGAAAAAATTGTCTAATTCTGGGTAAGGCAGTGGAAATCTCCACGTGTCTCCCCGGCGTAACTCCAAGGTCAAACCAAATGGTGAATTTTCAGATGAGCACCGGCCCTCCACGTGGACTAGTTTTTAGTTGAAGCGAGCGTTAGAGTTTTCAAAGTGCTCTAAAAAGCAACATCTAACAAGAAAGGGCCACGTTTCCATAGATGCTGAGATGTAAATTTGACAGGAAAAACACACCACAAACCATAAAATGCGGGAAAATAAGCATTTGATCCCGGAATGGAAAGTTAGAGAGTTTGGAAATGATATAAGGCCCAAATGTGATCCTCCAAGTCACATTTAATCACGTTTCCATAGATATTTGGGACAAAAATGACAGGGAAAACAAAATGTGACTGTAGAAAATGGAAGGAAAGGAAAAAACCCGAGTTTTCGCCAAGTTACGTAATCCTTCACACGAATAGAGGAATGAAAAACAAATTTTGGAATTTTAAGTGATCCTCGACCAAGGAAGGGATTGATCATGGCAACCAAATGGAGGACAAAGTTTTTATGCATCAATACGGGGAGATAGAACAAACGGAAGATCTCGCAAACTAAAGAACTTCAAGGAAAAAGGGGAGAGATCAAATTGAGCACCAACAATAGGAAAATGTACAAAGAAATTTTTAGGACCTCTAGCAGTAACTAAACTATCATGGAAAATTTTTAACACATGCAAATAACTAATTCAAAATCTATCATGTGACTTGTTGGGTGAAATTGAAATTTTGGAAAAATAGTGTTTCTCTCTCTTCCTTATCTCTTTCTTTCTCCGTGGTTATGAGATAAGGTGAAATGAAATGAAATAAATATGTGTCTCTAACCTTCTCCTATCAAATGCAAATTATTATTATTATGTAAATGGAAACCAAATTTTTTAACTATGCTAGATTGAGGTAGGTGTCATGCTAGCGATTTATCATTGATTCCATGCTCACATGGTTTTGTAGGATGCAAGAAAGATGGAGAAACGACATGGTGTAACTATTTATTTATTATTTTAATTTATATATTTTATCGAAAAATGTATATATGTTAAATGTAATTTCAATGTAATAGAAAAGTTTATATTTTTGAAATTTGGTAGTATGTATGAGAGGCTAGATTTAGGGATACCTTGGAAAATGTGCATTTAATCATAGGTACCATTTCGAGTTTGATTTACATATGGTAAAAAGGTTGGATATATATATATATATATATATATATATATATATAATGAATTTGAATGTAATATCTTGTAGCGCATTTCCAAAGTGTGCAATAGGAGAATAATTAATTGGTGTTGTGTTCTTTACCTAGAAAATGCAATAAACAAATCTAAACGAGAGAGTAAACCCTAGTGTAAGATTCATGCATAACTTGTCTTCATGTATTATCATTATTAGTATAGAATAAATTGAAACCATATAATGAACTTAAACTTTTTCACTCGATGGCACCTTCCAATTTAATTAAATGAGAACCCAATTCTGAGTTGTCGTCACATTCGGTATGTTTAGGGACATCATCATGAACATGACAGTTATGAATGACCTGGTAAAAATTTATCTAGAGTAAGTGGTTCCCTTCCATGATTAGTTATCGTGTGTGTAGTAAGTAGAATGTGCTCTCTTCATGTATGAATTACATGTTAGTTGGAAAAGGTTGCAAAATAGTTTTGAAATTCAACTTTAGTAGTTGGGATTATTAATGAAGTTAATATTTAACACTTTTTCTACCCTCCCTCTCATTCTAGCCACATTAGTTTACAAATCGCTATCATCCTAAGAGATAATAAATCCTCACAACTAAAATTTCTAGTACTACACCTAGAAAAAATAATTGAATAGACCATTTCCATAACTTAAGAGTCATTATTTGAAGCAATGACTATGCGGTGTAACCTTACCATTTATTAATTAAGTAGAACTAACACTTAGTATCCTAGTGTACTACCTAGTATTATGAAGTTAGAACTAGAAATTAGCTTCATCATCGAATGAATTCCTCAGTAGGATCTAGACGACACAAATGGATCTAGTGAAATAGACTAACTATGAATTAAACTCTTGTTAATGATTTCTTTAGTTTCTCACATCTAAGTGTGTTACCTTGGCTAGTGACGATATAACGTCATCGTATTTTTTGGATGCTTTATAGGGTAGATATATTTTCACACCTTAATTTGATCTATAATAGGGTGTAGAGACCTAAGTGCAAATTGGAATTAAACTAAACCTCAATTTATTAAGAGGTTAATTTGTGGGTATAAATTTGTAAGTAACTCCATGCAAGTGAAATTAATTGTAAACGTGTTGAATTAAGAGAAACTAGAAACTGAAAAAATGGTTCGTAATCCCTTGCTATGCCCTTTTATAACATTAACAATAAAAGAAATTTCACATGCAGACTCGTGAAATGTGGAAATGTGGGATCTTACCTTGAAAGCAAATAACTTTTGGTTTGTGTGTAGTCATTATACTTACAATCATGTACTTCTTCAATATGTAACACAAGTAATTTCGTAACTCTTTTTTTTTATAAAGCAACACCAATAAGAGACCTAAGAAACAATGTAAATGAGCTGAAAAAAAAAGAGTATATGTGATAATGGTTTGGGAACAACATTTCAATTGAAATCCTTATGCTTGATTTAAGCTTTGAATTTTGTTGAGAATGGACACAAATTGTTCTGGTGTGACAGGCATTCGAGCCAATATAGAGTTCACAAAAATAAAAATTATGTCGTGTGAATGCTAAATTGACTCAAACAAAATTTAGAACTAAAACAACCATAACATGAGAAACAAAAATTTAACATAAGAATGAGTTATTGGGAGAATAATAGTTGCTTAAAATTGACTTTAATTAACAAATGATCTATGGATAATTAATGGGATTCGATAAAGGAATCAATCATGCATTGTCCTTTAAAGGATATTGCCTTGCGAAGTAAAGTAATTGAAATTTGTAAAGTAGGAAATTTTCAACCTTATGTGTTTAATTCTCTTGAAAAATATAAGGACATACAATGCAAACCTAAATTTAATGAAGATGTAAACCATAAAAAGGCCATGTCATGGAGTATGCCTACCTCGCGTGTCTTACATGTAATTGGGTCATTGTCTTGGTTTACGTCATTGAGTTTGAAATTGATGGGTACCCTATGTTACCATATTTTATAAGTGGGTTCGTGTTTACATAAATATCTTATGCATTGTTGAGTGTCTCTACTTGGAACCCTTGTGGTGTTGTGTAGTGAAGAATGTAAGTAAAAACAACTATTCTAGTATTTTTACTTTATGTTGTATTTTTATGTGTAAAATGTGGGCGTTACATTTTGGTATCACAATGAGGTTCATGCTCTTGAACCTCCGGGAAAAATTGAAATAGTGATGTTGTTTCATGATGGTGGTGGATATTGGAAGAGTAATGTGATATATGTTGTAATGTGAACAACGTTGTAATTGTGATATTATGAACACACATGTTGTGCATGTCACTTAGTGTGTATTTGTTATCATGTTGATGTTCTTGTGATGAGAGTATTCAATATTCTTTTTTTGGATTCTATGAATAGTTCACATGTGATGTACCACTTGTTTGCATTTGAAAAGAGTGTTATTGTGGATTACAAATTGTCGAGCATTTTCACATTGTGTGATATGAAGGTGTATTGTTGTTATGCACAAAAAATTTGGTGTAAAGTGATTTGGATTATATCATTATGTCGTCACCATGTTGTGACGAATCATGTGTGTCACCATGTTGTAATTACAATTGACTATATATTGTAATGTTAGACATTGAGTTCCTCATACGATTAATTCGTTTAATATGTCATGGTTCATGTCATGATTTAGGGGCATATGGTCAACGTGTGATCCTTATTGCAATGATTGCATTTTTGGGTGTAGTATGTGGTAATGTGATGTATCGTAACTCGTGAAAGTAATGATTTTTTTACACCCGTGTATACACCATGCCAAAGATGCTATGGTTAATGTGTGTGAATCACGATTGTGTTAGTAATGTAGTTATGTGTTATGTTGTGGACCCTACCCTAACCAAACCTAAGGGAAATTAGTAAAAGGTGTATTTTTGGTGTGAGAAAGTGTGTACTATTGACCAGCCACTTTTGTTCATTTTGTATGTATGACACTTGCTCAATGGGTGTCATTTATATTGTGTTTCACGGACACCTTAGGCTTAGTAGATGGTGACTTGTACTCCTCTCTATCTCCCTATATGGTTATGGTATGGATTAAACCAAAGTGTAGTTATGACTCACGGTTAGCCTTGTTGAAGTTGTATGGGATGATTCAGATAGATATGATGACAATTGTATTATTTGATATGTCAATTTACGAGCTAAGGCTTGATGTTTGAGTGCTAGAAACTCATTGATTACCCCTTGGGAGGCCATATAATGCCACATAGTTATTGTAATGTGCTATTTATCTATATGTATTTTATTCGTAAATTGAAAATTTTCTCTTTTCTTGCTAGAACCAACAGTTTTCTTGATTGACATGTTCTTATATTTTGGGCATTTATTTGGTTGTTTCCCTAACATGTAGATTTTTTCACTAACTATGGCTAATTATCCATGTTTGTATCAAGTTCAAAAATTTTATAGCCTAGCCCAAGGCTTGGGATTTTTTCCACTTGCCATTTGAAACAAATTGTTATGTTGGTTCTAATGTCGTAATGTGGGGAATAGGGTCATGGGATGCACCATGGAGTGGGGGAACCTATTGAACCTCTTTGTTGCATGGTGGTACGCCCCAAAGAGTTATAGATAACTAACGGGTTATCAAGCCACGAGTTACTATGTCACTTGGGTTAGAGGTTTTGGACTTTATGTGCCCAAGGCCATAGGGATAAAAGCCTCTCGGGAAGTGAAAACAAAAATTTATCTTTATTTTATTTCTTCGAGGTATATGCATTTGTTTTTGATGATTTGAGGGAGGCATAATATACTTGAGGGAGGCATATGAGACTTGTGTATGTGTGATTAGTGCACTTGGATTTTTTATTTTTTTTATGTAGTTGTTGATGATGCTTGGGGAAGTATACGGAGTTGTTTTGTGATGTTTTGGGAGGTGTATGGTGTCGGTGTTATGATTTATGTGTACTCTTTGGATTCTCGGTTGTGTTTTGTGATGTTGAGGATTGATGTTCATCATTTTTGGTATGATGTTGTTTCCATCATACCTATATATGTGGACATGTTTGGAATTCCATGTTGTAGTAGTCTACTTATGTTACAAGTATTGTTGTGTTAGGGGCATGCATAATAAGTACTATGTTGTGTAAATTGTGTATGTTCTTTCCATGGTTTGGTTGAGTTCTTGTGATGTGATATATTTGTGAAGGTAGATATCATGATGTCTTGTAAACCATTAGTGTTGTGTTTAGCTCTTATGTGGTATTGTGATGTTAGTTTCTTTTGGGCACCCATAAAGAAAAATAAATAAACTAAAATTTTAAAACAATGAAATATTAAGAGATTGAGATTGATAAATACAGTTACAGAAAATAATAAATAGGTAATAATGTAAACTGAAAAATCTCAATCTTCACAAAACATTAAGAACTTGTCAAACCTTTCCTTTTTCCTTGTAGTCGTGCTTTAGCAACAAGTATCTTGTCACTGGTGACATGAGTCACTAATTGTTCCTCCTTGCTTATGAGTACCTTATTCTAACCTTGGCATTGCGGCGCATTGAGAACAATGCTCTTATAAGGGGAGGGAATTGTAGTTTCAAACGCATTACTAAAATAAAATAAAATTAATAAATAAATAAATAAAAGGCTGGAATTTGCGTGGGCTGGTGGGTGAAGTGATTTTGGTGAGAATAGACAGAAAATGACGTGTGTCAAGAGGAAGATCAGATTTTTCAGCCTTAGCAGGTGGGAGATTGACTTGTCCTAAGCTTCCTACACACCTGTCATTTCCTTGCATAATAATACAAGCACTTTATTTTGAGATCCAAGGCATTGACCTGGCTGAAACCCAAGTTTACATTGTAAATTAGCAGAAACTGGATGGTTTCCGTGAAGATAATGTAGGGTGTCTGTGTAAAAGTGGAGATCTTGCAAAATTCATCCCAAAATCATTCATGTTATTTGTTAGAACAGCCTTACATGTCAAGATAAATCTATAACTGTAATATCTTCTCATTGTCTATGTGTGAATTAACTGATCTAGATTTATATTTGTGTCTGAAGCAGGTTCCATTGTCTCTGATAGGAAAGGGGGTCCACTCTCAGCTATTATTATGTTGTTGTATGCAGAAAAGAAGGAGAAGATAGAGGAATTTTGTCAGATATTGTAGTTGTAAATGATCTGGTAGTCATGGATGCAAAACGTGGGAGCATATATTTGGCATGTGAACTCTTTGAAAGAGTGCCCAAATAAATGTGGCCTCAGGGATGGAAATGATTGCAATATGTGTAGAAAATAAGTTTTTAAAATAACCTTGTTTCAGCATATGTAATGAACAAGTGTCGAACCTGATTAGTTCCACAATTTCTAGCATACACACACATTCAAGTGCCAAAATAGTTGCATGTAACACCCACAATAACACACAAAATACAACACCAAAAAATGTCGGATCATTTTTTTGAATTGCTTGGAGTTTACATGACAACACACTTGGCCAAAAAGGGCCATGACCAACTCTCAATATGCTAGACACAACGATGACCACATAGGGTACAAGGAAATTGTTATCATCGAATCGAGTAGCCTATGGTTTGCACAAGTTTGTGTGTTTGATTTTGTAGTTTGATTGGATAACATATGTACCATCTCCAAATTATGGGACTTACTACTTGAGATAGAGCTCCGTGAGAAAGTTGGTTCTTGCCGCTAAACTAATTGCCACAATCTACTCTAATGCAGAAAAACTATCTTGTCCTAATCTATCTATTCAAGGGACCAGGGAGTGAGAGCACATTAAAAAAATCCTACACTAAAGTGGTGATACACCAAAAAAGGAGAGTGTAAGAATAGTCTTCCAATGTGTGAAAAGTAGAAGCAAAGTGCATACTAGAAGGGGTGATAATAGTTTATATCCACAGCCTATCAATTGCATTCACAACAATATTCCATAAATGCACAATGATAATGAATCCTCAAGAGCATTAAATAAACATAATATATTTGTAATGAGATGGAAGGGGCAAGAGGAATGCAAACAAACACAGCAGGAAAGATACATCCAAAAACTCATATTTATTGCTTCATGATATACATAGCTCGAGTCTATTACAAAATAGCGGCCTGGATCACCATGCAAGGAGTCCACTTCAAGGGCCTATAACACATTGACTCCACAAAACAAATTTGACAAAGTTTTGCTACTCAAAACTATCTCTTCTTACAATGAGAACAACACTCTAATTTATATATATTTCTCGAGAGGAGAGAGAGAGAGGTAACATCAAAATCCCAAAATATGACTTCTCACCACTTGCAAGATGTCATACATTAAGTGAAATGATGTTATGTTGCTTGAAAAAGGCCCCCCATACTATCCCATAACTTGCAGCAATGAGAAATGTCATCCCATGCTTCATTGAATGTGTCCTAACCACCACTAGAATCGTTATTCGAACTCGGGCACATTTTCTCGTAAAATCACCATCAATTCCTCATCAAATTCTAGATTTCTTGATTTATTTGCATTGGGCTTAAAACCACGATTAAAAAGTACCAATTTTTTGTGTTTTTGTTGAGAAATGTAAAATTTATGACCGTGACGTAGAGGACGTCGTGCTCATTCTAGAAAGTCAAATTTCATGAAAATCGGAGCTTGGGGTCAAAAGTTATGGCCGTTTGAAGTTCAAGATTAGATTTGCATTGTTTTCCTTTGAATGCGGACATGTCGGATATTTTAGGTCATTTTGTCCGAGCTATCCCAAAAAAAAATCTCCGCTCCACCCACAAGCCTTCTTCCCGTTTGTCTCCTTCGGCTTTTGGTGTCCCGATGTTGACCGGGTCGTTGACTTCCACCTTTACCACATCTCCCTTACTCGTGGTTATTTCAGGTTTGTGGATAACTCGTGTCCCATGTGTACTTGGACCATCTGGGCCTCCCTTCTCCGCCTTTTCCAATTCCCTCTTGGTGTGGAAATTTTGACATTTGAGCTCAGAGATGTCTTGATGTCCTGCGGACCACCCGGGAAAATTTTTTTCTTACTTATCCACACCCTTTGTAAATTGGTAATTTCGCCATGTGGGTTCCACGCGTCCCAGTGTCCCATGTGTGGCCTAGGACATTTTGACCCAATTTTTTTGATTTCTTTGCAAATCAGCCATTTTAGCTTTGCGGGTTCTGAGTGTCCCAATGTCCCGCGGACCACCCGGGACACAAATATCCGATTTGGTGATTTGAACTTCCTCTTTATCATTTTAGGCCTGAATTTGGTACAATGAACCTTGGTATGATCCACCTTGGTTCTCGCCCGTAGCTCTCAAGACCCGATTTGCATAAAAATAGGCTTACAACCTCATTTTTTCAGATTTTTACAATTTTTACTAACTCCTTGGATTTTCTTGAGATAGGGGAGTTAGAGAAAAGAGGAGTGGTACCTGAAAATCCAAATTTTGGCCCTCGAACCATTTCAACCTACTTGATCCTGAAGAATCATGTAAGTTATCCAATTCACCTTGAGGGGTGAATTTGGGATAACAAAAACATCCAACACCCATCAACGATAATTCACTTTTCTCTTTGAAAAGGCACAACGTAAAAGTCTAACCACAATACACAAGCATATTAAGGACACCCCACGGTGTAAAATCCTATAAGGTTATGTATTTACTAGAAAAGGTCTTTCAAGACCTGACTTTACAATCTAGAAGATTCATGTTTGATTCAAGAAATTCTTCTCATAAAGGTGAACTTATTTCTTTTATAATATTGACTAATTAGTTTAAGAACAAGTTTTCTAAAGGAGGGTCATCTAAAAACTTGCAAAAACTAGCTTAATTCATTTGATTTATAAAGGACACTTTCCATCTCTCACAAGGTTACTTATTCATACTCAAGCTACTGAATCTTGTTTCCTACCTCCATTGCACAAGGTGACGAGTGCAAGCTCCAGTTGATGGGAAATTACCGTTTAGTTTCATAACTACAATCTCCTTGTGCAAGGATCAAACGTTTAACAAAAAATAAGAGCATATTAGAAAGCACTTTGGAAGAAGTTAGAGAAAGGATATCAAATTGGATTCATCTTTAAGATCTCATTATTTATTAACCTGGATTTTAATGGGGCTAAGAATATATCTAGAATTATTAAAGGTTTCACTTAGGCTTCACTTGACGAGATTGATATAATTATACAAATTACGTTTTCAATGGGAGAGATAGATTGAAATATTTCTAATCGGTTTCCTACTACTTATTATGATCTTAACATCTTCAATAAAACTAGTCATTGATTTCTCATTATGATCATTTAAGGACTCACCATGAAAAGCGATAATGTTGATTAGTTTAGCTTGGAGAGAAATAAATAAATACACACACACACACACACACACACACACACACACACACACACACACACACACACACACACACACACACACACACACACACACACACACAGCTTTCCTCTTTGATCACTTAATGGCTCAAATGTTATCAAGCAGATCACAACTACATTTTTCTTATTTTTTAAAAATAACTTTTATAACGATTACTAACCCACTTTATTATGCCTACAATTGCATTTATGTCATGACCTAGAGGGAGTTACTACACAAAATTATAACTCAAAGAAATGTTTACCATTACTATGTTTGAAAAATATACATGGTTGCAACATTTCTATCCAGCATGACACACAATCCCAAGGGTGGCAAAATATGCTAATAAAGTTTGACTTGGAAACAAAAGGGTAAACAATATTGGTCAGATCCAAGCTAAGCTATCTTTCAAAATTTCTATAATATAATAAAATACTC
The DNA here is from genome assembly GCA_018340775.1 of Taxus wallichiana var. yunnanensis. Taxonomy (NCBI): domain Eukaryota; kingdom Viridiplantae; phylum Streptophyta; class Pinopsida; order Cupressales; family Taxaceae; genus Taxus; species Taxus wallichiana. The sequence continues at coordinate 650,974,893 of CM031238.1, forward strand.
ATAACAATGTTACAATCTGGTTATATCATTCGCAATATTATTTACAAGTTCTAGTTTCAGTCACTTACGACAACACTACTCCATAAGTAAAAATTGTACCATTCTAACTTTCCAAATAGACAATATATTAGAGTCTTTCAACATATTTAGGCACACATGAACAAACCAACTTCATAAGAAAAACAAAAGTAACTCTCTACAATTCATTCCCTTTATTTTTATTTTATTCGCAAAAGCCATCTCGCACAAGTATTAGCTTGAGTCAATTCATGAGAACTAGAGAATGATGAGACTACACATTGCAATAGTATGCTAACATTTAACAATCTCATGAATGGACACTTCTAATTAATGAAATGGTTCAAGTTCTAAAACATTAGCAATTTCTTATTCATGCTAAAATTTTCATAATGCCAACAAGAAGGAAGTCATAAGTATCAGTTTTAAACCTTGTCTCTAAATGACAAAGGTTAATACAAACAAACAAGTGGGAACTATTGATATAATAAGTCAAACACGGGGTGTCGAGTGCGTTAGGATTTCAATCATGTAATCATGTAGATTATATGATTGAAATCTAATACTCGAACCATCAATCAAAATTTCATTATCTCACAATTATATTATAGTTACTAATGGTAACAAAAATAAAACTAACCAAGATGTTAATAAGTCAAAACAGAGTGTCAGTGTATTGAGATTTCAATCATATAATCATATAGATTATATGATTGAAATCAATACCCCAAACTAACAATTAATATGAAAATTTGAACATAATCTACCTTGTTCAATAATCAATAGTTTTTTTACTTGCAAATCACTAAATAGAAAAAAACTCATTTTCAATTATTGAACATAATATACCTTGTTCACTAATCAATATTTTTACTTGCAAATCGCTAAAGAGAAAAACAACTCATTTTCGATATTTGTATGGACATTAAGAAAAACCTCAAGCATAGCAGGACGAGGGGGCTGAAATGACATATTTTCATTGTTATCAATCCAAGATCCTTCTAATCTACTTATTTTATTGTTCAACCAACATTCTCAACATATTTATGACTTAAAAATCTATTTACCCCACAAAAGGATCTAGTTTCAAAGTATCATTTTATCATGATTATTCATGATAGAAAATAATCTTGATTCCCTCATCTACTCAAATAATTCATTCAATGAAGCGACTGATATCTAAACCATAAGTAAAAGATAACATACTCACAGCCACATGGGACAATATCCAAGACTTCTTCCTAACTGAAAGAATATTTAGTCATGGGGAATACATTCATACAACGAAAACCAAACATGATTCTTTTAGGATAAGTAACTATTTTCAGTTCAACTTGTTAACCAATATACTTGTTCAGAGGACATTGTTTCAGTTCATAGATCAGGTCAACTAAATTTCATATTATTTTCCTATCTCATGATATACTTGGAATCCTAGAACAAGCCATCCTAGTCATGACAATACTAAAATAATTCCCAACAATCAGAATTTCTCGGATGGAGAACGTATGAAATGTAAAAACTTGATACTTATCCCACAACCCAGTTATTAAAATCAATCGACCATAGTCTTAACTATTATCATGTAGGATATTAAACCCCCTTGATATTAATAACAACAATTTAAAGGTGAAACACCTAAATACTCAGCATAAAGTATCATAGACTCGGGGTGCTTATAATATTTTTTTTAAATAACCCATGAGTAATTTCATTGTTGTAGCTAAACATCAAGAGAAGTATATACAACTCTATTACAAATCGAGAATCACCCAATAGCAAGGTTAACGAGCATCCCAATCAAAATGAACCAGTTTTATACAACAATCGTGCATTCTAAATAGAAATTCCCAAAAAGAGTTAATATCAACTACCCACACACAAATATTTTAAGGTGTGGTGTTTAGGGAACATTCGCAGACCACAATCATGAGATTTTTATTCACTATTATTTTTCTCCCATTGTGCTTTAGTGTGATCAATTCAAAACACACACAGGAAGGCAATTTTCAGTAATGGGTAACATCAATTCACCACAAAATCATTCCATAATATGAAATATACCCAGGAAAATGATTTTCAGTAATGGGAAACACAAATCACCACTAAATATTTCAATAATTTGAAATACACCCAAGAGAATGATTTTAAGTAATGGGTAACACAAATCATCACATAATATTTCAATAATTCGAAATACACCAAGGAGTAGTATTTTTTTGTAATGGGAAACTCAAATCATCACATATTTATTTCAAAGTTTGATTCACACATAGGAGAGCAAGTTTCAGTAATAGAACAATTCATTTCATGAGATTGTAAAAAAATAGCAAAATATTGCAATGGTTAAGCTTATCATGCCTGAAATATGCTTCCCCAAGTCGCATAACGCCTAGCAGGCCTGCAATAACAACCTTTGCAAAAATTTCAAAGTCCTCATGCTTGCTGGGCATCCACACTCCATTCACAACCATGTTTGGCACAGTCAGGGAGAGAGAGCGGTAAGGATAGGACTAAAATCTTGCCACACACCTTTGGCTGAAAATTCAAAGCTTATTTTCACAGACCCCAGTCAACAATCCTCCTCTAAAGCAATCGCACGGCCAGAAATCTAGTAAAGACGTCATTACTTTGTAGAAGCATTTACCTGAAAGTCTCAAATCCCCCTTTTAACAAAACTATATTAGAACTATGTCTGGAGCTACTGCATCCCACGCGGCCCCAATACAATGACACCATTCAAATAGAAAGCAAGCAATGTTGTCTCCATTAAGAAACTAGAAAAAAATGGCATGAGACCACCAAAATCCACCCACCCCTTGCCATCTCATAATAAAAAAAAAATTTAAAACAAGACAACAAAATACAGTGCCCAACAGGATTAAATTTCATTTGGTGAAAGCCACGTACGTACTGTGGACGAAGTCACTGCCAAGAGGAAAGATAATTGGTAGATAAAACATTTAGTTTCACATTAAATGGCAGTCCCTTCAAAACTGACGCTACCTCCAAAACATCCCCTCCATCAAAGAAACCAACTTACCAAAGATTAATTAGAAGTTAATCTACGTGGGAGATAAATCCCCCACTTTTATATAAAAACCTAGTTCAAATATTAGGAACCTTTTTAATAAAAAAATGCCTAAATAAATTTTGCAAAAGTTTTGATATTCCAAAAGAACTTTTAACAAAAACGTCATTACACATTCCACGGATAGAAATTACGATAGCTCACTAGAAGAAGGTTCGAAAAGACCTCAGCAACAAATAAACACTTACGAAAAAATGAGAAGAGAAGACGGATAGGAAGAATGCTAATTCTTCTATGCAACAGGTCGAGGGTATCTAACAATCAACGAGCACACACACACAAACGTTCGGCGCTTAGAGACACGGTCACCGAATCAATAATTGGAGTAAATGTCGAATGGGGCATTACATTGTAGCTTTGAATACATGGTATGGGAATCCACCAAAGCATTATGGAGAAGATACTTTTGTCAAATGTTTTAGTTGCAAGTGCCCTGGTAGATATGTATGCGTAAAAATAATGGAAGCAAGAACAAACCATGTGAAAATTTTTACAAAATGCATATAGAAATGTGCGTTCACGGAATGCTTGGACTGAAATATATGCAAATAATGGGTTTTTCGGAAAGGATTATAAAATTTCAAGAAAATGAAATTGATAGGTGGAAAGCTCGACTTCACAAACTCCGACCCGTCACTTCCTTCCATGAGCCACTTTATAGTGTTATTGATAGAGCTAGGAGGTGAATGTCTTGGTATTTTATGGCTTTGGGATGTAGTATAATAAACAGAGAGAGAGAGAGAGAGAGAGAGAGAGAGAGAGAGAAGAAGGGAAATAAAGACCAGATGTGTGGATTGCAAAAATAAATAAATAAAAAACATAAAAGAAAGGTGTTTTCAGGGGACACCCACAAAATTAGAATGCAACTATGTGAACAAATTTCTGAAAGAAATATGATCGATGGACTGAGGGATGTCAGGATATGGGCATCCCATTCTTGGATAGTTTTAAAGGAAAATTGTTCGATATTGTAGTTCCTCGTGCTCTAGGACATCGTTATTCAAACTGTGGAAGATTTTTCAGAGCTTGTGATTTGTCTGACGAAATGCAAGGGAAGCGGGTCCCATCAAATGTGATGTTGCGATTCTGCTTAAAGAAGGCATGGTCTCCTTACCTTCATCTTGTATAATTTCCATCTAATTTGGTTCTTCATTTGCATTATTATATAAATATTAACCATTAGATGCTTAAACTATTGGATATTTTAACCAAACTTTTAGTGTTAAACGATAAAACCCCCACCTCATGATTTACGTAACTGATTTATGCTTGACCATCAATTGTGCTTGCTACCTCAACCTTATCCATTGTTAGACATAGGGTATCAAAATTTGGAGTTCGTGTCTATTGGTATTGGTGAGAGAAAGATGAGTTAACTGAAACAACCATTTCTGTCTACCTTGCAAAGTTAGAAAATGCAATTTTGAGAGACTTGCAAAACAACACTCTGAGCCCCGTAAAGGATATGTCAAGCATCATATGTGTTATTTGTTATGTAGAGAGTCATATTAAGAAATATTTCACCTCATTTGATCATTTTTGCTCTCTTCGCAGCTCCTCTAGGAGCCTTGGTGCTCTGTTTTGTACTTTTAGGAAGCTACCAAAATTGAAAAAGTTGGCTTTCGTTTTAAACCATCATTCGAACCGTGAACAAAAAAAATGGTCTTTTCGCCTTTAAAAACGTCTTGTATATTTTCTATAAAATTTCTTACAACCTCTAGTTTAGGGAAAACACTCTTCTAGATAGTTTTGAAAGGGTATTTTGTTGCCCTCGGGTTGTTGTTTGACTAGGTCAGACTGACTCAACTACGACTGATGGCTCTAGACAACTCATTGTCATTTGCAAGCTGTTTACCAGTTCTCGGTTTCAATGACTCTGTTGAATTATCCATATATAGGGGACTTGTAGAAAATTTCTCACTGCACGTTCTTCCATCAAACATTAGCTTTGGATGTGGTTTTTTGATCCCTCAAGCTAACTTTTTATCATTTACAACTAGGCTAGTTACGACCGATGGCCTCGGAAAAATGGTCATAAATCGTAAATTGTTGGCTAGTTCTCGATTCGCATGTACTGTGAAATATTTGTGTATAGAAGGATACATACAAATTTACCCATGGTGTGTTTACAAATCTAATGACAACGTTTGAAAGTGGATTGTCAGCCTCCGAGCCTTAATTGAATGTTTTTACAACTAGAAGGAAAATGTAAAAAGAAAGTTGTAGGATCTCTAGAGGGTAACCAACCCATCTTGGAAACTTGTGGACACTTACAAATAACTGTTTGAAAATCTATCATGTTATCGCTTATCCATATTTTTCCCTGGGTAAAATAGGATCAACCATGACCATGCACAAGAAGAAGCTAGAGAAATCACGTTCAAATCCTACAAATAGGTTACAGAGGGACTCTACAATGGAGTGGCGGGGCCTGCAAAATATCAAATGACTCTGCAAGAAGAAATTGAAGAAACAGCTCTTTCTAGCGAGCCCATGCTTAAAATCCAACAGACAAGTAAGATGGAACTTAGGAAGGGTATAAAATGGAATATTATAGTCGAGGAAGGAGGTGAGTAGTGTCAAAGGAGATTGAGGCTCAAAGAAAATAAATGGAAAACGTTTGAATTCATCGAGCTCAATCGAATCGAACGAGCCTCAAAATTGGCTAAGTATGGAGGAAACAACGGAAGTTGCCAAGTGTCCAAGCAGCGCACCTCCAAGGATTAAATCCGAGAGGCGGACTCAAACGAGTGTCGAGCCTCCACGTGTCCTAGGTCCAAAGTGGGGCGAGTCAATAGCTAAGTCAAAAGGTGGATAGGGTGGGCCTAAAAAGACTAAGTATAGAAGTGCCACGGAAGGCCGCCAAGTGTCACTCAAAGCAATTCCAAGATGGGAACCCAAGGTGGAGACTCAAACTCACACCATCTCTCTACGTGGAAAATGATCAGCAGATGTCAAAAGGGAGAGCATAGTCGGGGAAGGAGGCCGAGCGGTGTCAAAGGAGCCAGAGGCTTGAAGAAAATAAATGGAAAAGGTTTGAAGTCGTCGGGCTCTCAAACGACTCAAAACGAGCCTCAAAATTGGCTAAGTATGGAGGAGACAACAGATGCCGCTAATTGTCCAAGCGGCGCACCTCCAAGTATTAAATCCCAAGAGGCGTAGACTAAAATGAGCATCGGCCTCTATGTGTCCCAAGTCCAAAGCAGGGGTAGAGTCAATAGCTAAGTTAAAAGGTGGACAGGTGGTGGGCCTAAAAAAGACTAAGGATAGAAGTGTTAGCAAAAGTTGTCAAGTGTTGGCTCGGCGTAATTCCAAGATGGGAGCCCAAGGTGAAGACTCAAAACCGCACAACCCTCCACATGGAAAATTGTTAATAGAGGTCAAAAGAGAGAGTGGGACCAAAACATCTAAGTACAGAGTAAAGTCGGAAGGCGCCACGTGTCTTAACGGTGCTCCTTCAAAAGTAAGATTTGGGGTGGGTTTTAAATGAGCACAGACCTTCGACGTTTCCCAAATTCCAAAAAGGGACATAGTCAGGTTGAATAGTCAAAGCATTGAGATGGGCCAGTGGAGGGTGCCAAGTGTCAACATGACACTAATTCAAGAGAAAAATTTGGGCGGTTCTCTAACAAGTGGCAAGCCTCCACGTGTCCAGTGGTCGATTTTTGCCCCGCCAAGAAAAAGGACTTTGATAGGATACAAAGGAAATAGGGGAGCCCACGGATGATGCCACGTGTCTCATGGGTGCCATTTCAAGATTTAAGGCAGGGGACGAATCTCAAACGAGCGCGAGGCTACCACGTGGACCTTGTATGGCAAACTCTTTAAATATTGTGCCCTATGACCCTAATATTCAAATTACCTTATCTTTTGACTAGAGAATCAGATTTGGGTGAGAGAAGAGTTTTTGGAAACATCGCGACCCCCTCTATGCCATGGAAACATAAAATATCATTTCTAGAAGGATCTGGTAGGTGGAAAATGGGAAAACGTATTCCGAACATTAATGCGAGAATCTGATTTCTCCAATTACCAGATCTGATTCGATTCTATCTCACCGAGGAACTAGAAGTGACAGATTTTGGGTTGATCTAGAACAGAAATTAAGGGGCCGTGGTTGAAATTTCATAGCAAGATTCAATACATATCTCTTGGTGGTTGGAGCAAGATTCGAATGTCTTCCCTCCTCTCTCTCTCGTACTCTTCCTATATATTGTAATAGAGGGGCACATTCAAACGGTTGGTCATTATTTCCCCTATGCCCCCTTCTCTTTCTTCCTTAGGGTTGAATGTAGATTCTAAGCCTCTTCCCATCACTCTCTAATGGTGTTTATTTCCTCTTACCCACTAATAGTGCTCGTGTAACATTTTGGAGTAATAAAATCTCTTTTTGTGATGCATCCGTCCGTCCTTGGCTTATTTTTTTGTTTCCCTTACCTCTCATTGTCGCATGGTATATTGTACATACATACTTTTGATGTTTATTATAGAATCTGGGAGTTGTGTTTAATGGGTTTTGAAGTGGTTTTTCTGTGTGAATTCTATCTCTAGTCTGTGGTGCATTTTTTCCACCCTCTCCTTTGCTCACCTCTCTCCACTTCAGGAAGTTGGGTCTGTGATCATCCACTTCCTTTTCTGGTGTATCACCGCTTAGTGTGGATTATTTCACCCTCTCTCTCTCTCTCTCTTTGTCCCCTTGGAATGGTTAGACTAGGAATGAATAGGTTCTACCTACACTGGAGTAGCTTGTGCCATGTAGATTAGGAAGCAAGAACCTCCTTTCTCCAGATGTCCATCTCAAGTTTTGTAAGTCCCATAGCTTAAGAGATGGTCCCATGTTGTGCAATCACACTGAATGCCCCACCTCACAATCGGGCCATTCGGGGGTGCTGTGATTTTGCACTAAAAGTTTTGGCATGCTCGGTGGGACACTGAGGTTAGATTTCTCATCTTTCTGAGGTGTCTCATTACAAACAAAAATCATAAGCCATCATGCAACTACACTAATAGTTTTGGAACACCTAGTGGGAGAGGTCTAAAGCACCTTACCACTTCATCTTAGCAGGTTGATGTGTTCTGTTAAGGGTCAGCTTTTTGAGACACTTTCAAGCACATCCGACAACTCCATCTAGTCAATAACCCATCCTCTGAGTTACAAACCTTTTCCATCCATTTCCACTTGTTTCCATTCATTTTCTTCTTCCATCTCTTACATTTTCCCCCATTTCATGAAATTTTGCAATCATTATTTCATTCTCTTCATGGAACTCACACCTACAGTAGTGCAAGTCACCTCCAATGCATTTTCTAACTCCTCCAAATCAACACTATGATTAAATCCAAAGTCATTATGCTTACCCATACAAGTAGAGTCAAATTCAGTTTGGTCATGGAGCTTATCATGAACAAGGGTACACATACAATGACAACAGTCAAGTGGAGGATGTTGTTTTTTGGAGAAGATTCAAAGAATGGAGGCTAGCATGGTGCAATCAAGGGGCATAGCATAGATGAAGGCATTCAAGATTGGTTGTAGGGAACCTTGTCCATGGGAAGGACCTTTTCCAAGACATTACATCCCTCAAGAGAAGCTTGACTTCATGGTTGAAGTGTTGCCTCAGCTTACACAATGGATTGAGGACATTGAGGCTTATGAGAAAAGTGCGAGATAGCCTTGTCAATGGGTAAGTCAATCACTAGCTCCTTGTCCTTCATTTTCTCTTCCTCAATCTTTATCATTTCAACAGAGGCAAGAGTCAAGCCCCTCACTTGCTGCCCCAAGTGTTGATTTCATTTCTCCATCTTCTAGTCTTCCACCCCATTTCAATTCTTGTCCCCTTTTATTTCCTAAGCATCCATTCCCTAAAAATGAACAAGAAGTTCCACTTCCCTCCCCACCACAAAAAATTGCAAAGCTGGTTGAGCGCCAACCTGTCACTCCTCTTGCTTTCCCAATTCCATGTTGGGAAGAGACCCAAGAAACCATTCAAGGAGAGCAACAAGAGGAGGAGCCCAACAAAGAATAAATGACAGACAATTTGAAGAGTTGGGCTGCCCAATTTGGGTTTACAAAGATCCCCTTAATGGTCAAGCCAATAGAGGAGGTCAGAGTTGAAGAACCAGTGGTGGCTGAGGCTGAGTTTGTAGTAGAGGAGGACTATATAGTTTCAGAGGCTCCAGGCATGGAGTAGGCTACAGAAGAACCTTCAGTTATTCCTCCCACTTCATCCCCTTCAAGTTCTGATGTTGAAGAAAAGTTTGAGATTTCAAACTTCATGTTTGAGGATGAAGGGATTCATGGTGATCAAATTGCAGCAGGAGGACACCATGGAGGAGGTAGAGCAATTGCAGTAGGACAACGAGGAGGTGGACTTTCTATCTGACTTGGAGGATTTTTTTGATGGAGAAGATCCTGAAGAGATAACACCATATTTTCCTCCATCAACCATCTTCCAAGCATATTATCATGTTGCCATGAAGGAGGACATTCAAGAATAGTAGCCTGCACTCTACTACACCTCTCTGAAAACAAGGTTGGAAGGTATGAGTCTTCCATGTTCTTCATAAGAGGAGGAAGAGGAACAGTTAGATCCAAGTCCAGCTTAAAAAGGAACATATGGAGGTAACCAAGATAGATTCATATGTACTAAATCAAGAGCCGGTTACATAATACAGACCCCTCTCCCATTCAACCTCTCAAAAAATATGAGTTTTTGGAGGATCTAAACTCACTAGCTTAATATTTGAAGATGAGGCTTCATATGGTGAAAATAATGAAGATTTTAAGATCACCATGCAAAAGGGAGAGACTTTGTTACAAAGACAAAGAAAGAGTTTGATTTCCTATCGACTCAAAAGAATGTCTTCAACCACAAGAACTCTCATTGTCATGGAAGAGAATGTGCAAGCACAACCTGCAGCTTACAACATACCTCCTAAACCTAAGTCGAAGATTTTGATCTTCCAAAAGTCCCACCTACTATAGAGGAAGAGAAAAGGAAATAGGATTTCATCATCTCTCTCACACCATCCACCCAAGAAGGTCCACAAAAAGAGTCCACTTTTGGAGTTTAAATTGAGCAATGGGCACATCCAAAGGATCGAGAACGTGCCCAATCAGGTACTTGGCTTCATTGGAGCCAAGGGAGAAGCCAAAACCAGTCATGCCTACTTCAGGGAATGAGGATGAGTATCAAAGTACCAAGGGTTATCATCAATATCTCCAAGAGTCCAATGCAAGTCATCTTAAACAGGTATTTTCCATTAATGCTGATACCTTGATGATTTCGGTGGAGGATAGGCTTAGAGTTAGTTTTTCACTCATACATGCATCCATATTTAGTGTCAAATCATTTGAATGGCTTCCCCTATTGAGAAAGGGAAGCTACTTCTCCCTACATGTAGCAGGATTTTTTTAGCATTTTTCTCTCCGGTTAGTTTAAGAGTAGGAGTAGATTTGCTTTCAAAGATAAGAAGTGCTTGTGCACACTCGCATGTCTCATTTGAGCCATGTATGATTTGGTATTTGTATATAAGTTTTTCTCTCATTTCTCTAGAGGTGCATGAGGTAGGGCTCTTCACTATTCATGGCAAAAAGGCTCATAGTTTCCTATAATAGTTGTTATCTTCAAAATAAAACAAATGTAGAGCAACTAAAAGAACGTTTTCAAGACATTCCGTTCAGGGACAGATGAAAGTCCTGGGTCAAAACAATTTTCTACTCTCAGAATCCTTGTTTCAATATTTCTTATGAAAATTGAGAGTACAAACCTGGTCGAGCACGCAGACGAGGAAGTATCATTATCAAACCATCATTCTTGAATCCATGCCTAATGGATGCTTCAAGGCTACTGGTCCCTTCATCTAGTAGGAAGATGCCCTTGCAAGTCACCAAATTTTTATCCATATTTTTCCCCTTGGGTAAAATAGGATCATCCATGACCCTACACAAGAAGAAGCTAGAGAAATCACGTTCAAATCCTGTAAATAGGTTGCAAAGGGACTCTACAATGGAGTAAATGGGGCCTACAAAATATCAAACGACCCTGTGCAAGAAAAATTTAATAAACGACTCATCAAGTGAGCCCATGCTTTAAATCTAATAGAAAAGTAAGAAGGAACTCAGAAGGCTCTAAAGTGGAATAGCATAGTCGAGGAAGGAGGCCGAGCAGTGTCGAAGGAGCCAAAGGCTTGAAGAAAATAAACAAAAGGTTTGAAGTCATCGTGGATCTGAAACGACTCGAATGAGCCTCAAAATTGGCTAAGTATGGAGGAGACAACAAATGCTACCAAATGTCCAAGCGGCACACCTCCAAGGATTAAATCCCAAGAGGTAGACTCAAATGAGCGTCAGGCCTCTATGTGTCCCAGGTCCAAAGCAGGGGTAGAGTCAACAGCTAAGTCAAAATGCGGATAGGGCAGGCCTAAAAAAAGACTAAGTATAGAAGTGCTAGCAAAAATTGCCGAGTGTTGGCTCAGCGTAATTCCAAGATGGGAGCCCAAGGTGAAGACTCAAAATTGCACCAGCCCTCCACATGGAAAATTGTCAATAGAGTTCAAAAGGGAGAATAGGACCAAAACATCTAAGTACAGAGTAAAGGCGGAAGGTGCCACGTGTCTTAATAGAGCTCTTTTAAAAGTAAGATTTGGGGCGGGTTTCAAATGAGCGCGGGACTTCCACGTGTCCCAGAGTCCAAAAAGGGACAAAGTTAGGTTGAATAGTTAAATAATTGAGACAGGCCGGCGGAGGGTGCCAAGAATTGGCACGGTGCTAATTCAAGAGAGAAATTTGGGGTAGGTTCTCAAACAAGCGCCAAACCTCCACATGTCCAGTGGTCGCTTTTGGCCCCGCTAAGGAAAAGGACTCGAGATAGGATACAAAGGAAATAGGGAGCTTGTAGATGTCACCACATGTCTCATGGGTGCCATTTCAAGAGTGAGGGTAAGGGCTGAATTTCAAATGAGCGCAAAGTTGCCACGTGGACCACTGTATGACAGACTCTTTAAATATTGCGCCTCTCGACCCTAATATTCCAATGGCCATATATTTCAACCGGAGAATAAGATTTTGGTGGGAGAAGAATTTTTGGAAATTTCTCAATGCCCTCTATGCCGTGGAAACATAAAATATCATTTCTAGTAGACTATGGTAGGTGGAAAATGAGAAAATGTCTTCCAGACATTAATGCGAATCTAATTTCTCTAACTATCGATCTGATTCGATTCGATCCATTGGGGTACAAGAAGTGACAGATTGTGGGAAGATCCGCAATGCATTAAGGGGTGGTGTTTGAGCTTTGAGTAGGATTTAATGCATATCTCTGGGTGGTCGGAGCAGGATTTGAATGTCTTCCCTCCTCTCTCTCTCTTATTCTTTCTATATATTGTAATAGAGGGTTACATTCAAACGGTTGGTCAATATTTCTCCTCCGCCCTTTCTCTTTCTTCCTTAGGGTATAATGTGGATTCTAAGCCTCTTCCTAATGGATCTGTAATTGTGTTTCTTGCCTCTTGCCCACCGATAGTGCTCGTGTAACATTTTGGAGCAATAAAATCTGTTTTTGTGATGCATCTGTTCATCCTTGGCTTATTTTGTTGTCTCTCCTTACCTCTCATTGTCACGGGTTATATTGTTCATACTTTTGATGTTTATTTCAGGATTTGGGAGCTCTGTTTAATGGGTTTCGAACCGGTGTTTTGTGTGAATTATATCTCTAGTATGTGGTGCATTCTATCCACCCTCTCCTCTGCTCACCTCTCTCCACTTCAGGTAGTCAGGTCTGTGATCATCCACTTCCTTTTCTGGTGTATCACCACTTAGTGTGGGATCTTTCACCCTCTCCCTCTCTCTCTTTGTCCCCTTGGAATGGTTAGATTAGGATAGAATAGGTTCTTCCCGCGCTAGAGTAACTTGTGGCGGGAAGATTAGGAAGCAAGTTCATCGGCTTTCTCCTGAGGTCCATCTCAAGTTTTGCAATTCCCACAGCCTTGAGATATGGTCCCATGTTTTGCAATCACAATCAATTCTCCACCTCACAATCGGGCCATTCAGGGGGTGTTGTGATTCTTCACTAACAGCTTACTTGTCGTGTGAAAGTGATCTTTTGACTAAATAGTGTTTCTCTCTCTTCCATATCTCTTTCTCGCTCCATGGTTATGAAATAAGGTGAAATAAATATGTTTCTCTAACCTTCTCTTATCGAATGCAACTTATTATTTTTATTTAAATCGAAAAATAAAAAATGCTTAATTATGTTAGATCTAGGTGGATGTCATGCCAGCGATTTATCACTCGATTTCATGCTCACATGGTTTTGTAAGATGCAAAAATAGAGCGAAAATATGTGGTGTAATTCAGTATTTATTATTGTAATTTATATATTTTATTGGAAAATGTATATATGTTTAATGTAATTGTGATGTAACGAGAAAAAAAAATTTATTATTAAAATTTGCTGATATGTATGAGATGCTAGATTTAGATATACCTTAAAATATGTGCATTTAATCATAGATACCATTGCAATTTCGATTTACATCTAGTAAAAAGGTTGATATATATATAGTATGAATGAATTTGAATGTAATATCATGTAGTGAATTTCGAGTGTGCAATAGAGGCGATTAATTAATTGGTGTGTTGTGTTCTTTACCTAGAAAATGTAATAAAGAAATCTAAATGAAACAAGAAACCCTAGTGTAAGATTCGTGCATAACATATCTTCATATGTGATCCTTTTTAGTATAGAAGAAATTGAAACCGTAGAATGAACTTAAACTTTTTCACTCGATGGTACCTTCTAGTTAAAGTAAATAAGAACCTAATTTTAAGTTGTCGTCATAGTCGATATATTTCGTGACATTTTCGTGAAATCGAATATTATGAATGACATGGTCAAACTTTATCTAGAGTAAGTGGTTCCCTTCCATGATTGGTTATCGTGTGTGTAGTAAGGAGAATGTGTTCTCTTCAGGTCCGACTTATGTGTTAGGTGGAAAAGATTGCCAACTACTCTTGAAAGTCACCTTTAGCAGTTGGGATTATTAATGAAGTTAATATTTAACACTTGTTGTACCCTCCCTCTCATTCTAGCCACATTAGTTTGCAAAACACTATCATCCTAAAAGATAATTAATCCTCACAACTAAAATTTCTAGTACTACACCTAAAAAATGTATTCAATAGATCATTTCCATAACTTAAGAGTCATTGTTCAAAGACAAGATTGTTTGGTGTAATCTTTCCATATATTGAGTAAGTAGAACTAACACTTCCTTAGTATCCTAGTGACGACCAAGTCTTATGAAGTTAGATCTAGAAATTAACTTCATCATCGAATGAATTCCTTGTGGGATCCAAATGACACAAATGGAGCTAGTGAAATAGACTAACTATGATTTAAACTCTTGTTAATGATCTCTTTAGTTCCTCATAGCTAAATGTGTTACCTTGGCTAGTGACAATATAGCGTCGTGGTATTTTTTGGAGTCTTTATAGGGTAAATATGTTTTCACACCTTAATTTGATCTATAATAGGGTGTAGAGCCCTGAGTGCAAATTGGAATTAAACTAAACCTCAGTTGATTAGGAGGTTAATTTGTGTGTAGAATTTTGTAAGCAAAATTGATTTTAAATATGTTGACTTAAGAGAAACTAGGAAATTGAAAACTTTGTCCCGTAATCCCTTGTTATGCCCTTTTATAACATTAAGAATAAAAGAAATTTCACATGTGGAAACATGGGATCTCACCTTGAAAACAAATCACTTGATGTTTGTGTGTAGTCATAATACTTACAATCATGTACTTCTTCAAGATGTTAGACAAGTACTTTCGTAACTCTTTTTGTTATAAAGTGACACCAATAAGAGACCTAAGAAACAATGTAAATGAGATGAAAAAAAAAAAAGGATATGTGATAATGGTTTAGGAAAAAAATTTAACTTGAAGTCCTTATGGTTGATTTAAGCATTGACTTTTGTTGAGAATGGACACAAATTGTTCGTTCTGGGACTAGGCATTTGAGCCAATACAGATTCCACTAAAAATAAACACTATGACATGTAATTGCTAAATTGACTAAAACTAAATTTAAAACTAAAACAACCATAACATGAGAAACAAAACTTTCACATAAGAATGAGTTATTGGGACAATCATAGTTGCTTAAAATTGACATTAATTAACATATGATATATGGATAGTTAATGGGATTCGATAAAGGAATCAATCGTGCATTCTCCTTTAAAGAATATTCCCTTGGAAAGTAAAGTAATTGAAATTGTAAAGTAGGAAATTGTCAGCCTTATGTGTTTAATTATCTTGAAAAATATAAGGTCATATAATCGAAACCTAAATTAAATGAAAATGTAAAAATAAGAAGGCCTTGTTGTGGACTATGTCTACCTAGCGTGTCTTACAAGAATTTGGTAACCGTACTAGTTTACGTCGTTGAGTATGACATTGATGGGTACCATATGTTATCCTATTTTATGAGTGGGTTCATGTTTATGTAAATGTCTTATGCATTGTTGAGTGTCTCTACATGGAGCCCTTGTGGTGTTTTGCAGTGAGCAATGTAAGTCAAAAAAAATATTTCTAGTATTTTAACTATTTTATTTTTGTGTGTAAAATGTGGGTGTTACACCACATGGTTGTTGGCTATGGATAATGTTTCTCCTCATAATTTGTGAGAGATTCCCATGTATACAATGTAAACCTCATCATTTTTTACTTGATCTTCATCCTCACCATTGCACTTACATGTTTCCAACACCTAACCCACAAACAATAGGTTGTGCCTAACCATGACGCACATTAGCACAAGCTGGTCAAAATTTGAACACGTGACCTCCGCAACGCCACTTCACCGACCAACCATGGCACCACACATTTTTTTGGATTTAATTTGGAAAAATATCTATTTGACATCAAGTGCTAACTTATGTGACAGTTAGATTGATCGTAAACAACATGACCACAACTAATAAATGAATGCTACTACTACCGATCAAATGCTCATCCCCGAAATTAAATACATATTTTGAGTTTCAAGTCATCAAATCTCAAGTTGGACATGATTTTTTGACTTTTCAATCTCGTCAGTGTATCCCATCTTGTAGCTCCTCTTGCAGTCACCTTTGGTGCGGTTTTTTGTCTTGCAACCATTTTTCACTATTTATTTCAAACGGAAAAACATATGGTCCTCCCATTTATAATATTTACCGATTATTTTTCTTATATAACTATCGCTATGTATCAATTTTGTTCTAGCGTGATTTATTTGAATCTGGAATGTTGTGAAAGAATTGTGTAAGCTAATCTACATCAATTCATTTGATGTGGAGTATGTTAATTTTTAGTATAAATAAAGCTTATACTATTTTATATATATATAATGGAGTTTAGAAGGATTTAGATCGTAAAGGGTTATTTGTTTTATTACTTTTATGTATTGTATTTACCTTTTATGAATCAATTTCTTAAGGGTGTAGGTGTGTTGGGATATATATATATATATATATATATATATATATATATATATATATATATATATATATATCCTCCCATATAGTTAGATAGGGTCGCCATATCTGCATCAGTATAGAGGGGTTCACCCCGCCCCGTGGGCCCCCATATATTTAGATAGGGCCTCCCTATCTATAGGGCGGCTATAGGGCGAAGCTTCTCTCTATCTGCATAATACGTAACAGGATTTGACACATGATTTCCGCACCGGTATGCCGAGATCTATGGGGGCACCTAGACTTTATATATCTAGTTTAGGCACTCGATCGAATCAATAGATCGAGGCCCCTAGAATACCCTACTATTCCATCTATCGACCGCCCATCGGCTAATCTAGAGAGATGGGGGCACCCCATCTAGATATGACACATGATATATGGCGTGGCGACCCCCACCCACTCTATTATTGGGATAGGGGAGGCGGTCATCCCGGGGTGCATGAATGACCTCTCCCGGTAATCTAGCTCAGCTGTAGTTAGCTGTAGCCCTCCCCTCTCGCTAACTCCCCTTTTCAACCTCGTTGTATATATATAGACATAGACATATATATATATACATATGTATATATGTATGTATATATACACATATGTATATATGTATATATATATATATATATATGTATGTATGTATGTATGTATATATATATATATATATATATATATATATATATATATATATATATATACATACATATACATATGTATATATATATATATATACATATATATATATATATATATATGTATATATATATATATATATATATACATACATATATATATACATATACATATGTATATATGTATGTACATACATATATACATATGTATATGTAGATATATATATATATATATATATATATATATATATATATATATATATGTATATATATATATGTATGTACATATATATATATATATATATATATATATATATGTATGTATATAGATATGTGTGTGTATATATATATATACATACACACACACACACACACATATATATATATATGTATATATGTATATATATGTATATATATATATGTATGTATGTATATATATGTGTGTGTATGTGTGTCTGTGTGTGTGTATGTATATATATATATATATATATATATATATGTATTACATATATGTATTACTCATGGGTTGAAATAAAGCATTCAATTTCTATTATGGAATAAGGTGTTTTATTATTACGCCTAGGGGTTATATTTGATGACCGTCTAGATGATTTTTCATTATGTTTGCCATAACACATTTGAATAAAGTTTAAAATTACCATCTCACATGACTTACATAATTTAAATACTTTATATCATTTTGATATATATTATAGGTAAACTACAAACCTATAGTTTAGAAATAGCTTAATATATATATAATAATATTTTATTTATTTTATTAATAGTATAAAAATAAAATTGTTTTAAATTTTGAAGGGAAATATTTGAAATTGCCCATCACCTAAAAAAAAATTTGACATGCATCTTGGGCCATAAAATATAACCCTTGATTGCGACCGAACACATTTATTACAATGAGGAAACCTTTAGGGTCTCTGACAAGCGACAACAGATTGTTGGCCCACATTTCATTGAATGGTGTAATGTACATGTGAGACAACCACTGAATGTTGATCTGTTGCAAGCCATCCACCAGTTTTTCTATGCCCTTCACATAGGGAATGAGATTTGTCTTTGGCTTGTATTCCTCTCTAGCGGCAGTAGAATCAATGTTTTTGCTTATGTGTAAAAGGATATATTTTATACAATTTTAATTCATACGGGTGGCATTTATGATTTTGTTTTTCATTTGGAGTGGAAGTTAATGTAAACTTTTATTTGGTGGAGGGCAGCCAAAGCTTTGTGGGGCCATGTAGAAACTAATCTGTATGAGTAGGGCATACCCTAAGAAAGTTGGGCATGATTTACATGTCACTTGTGTTGTTTGGCTCCATTATATGGGTCTCCTAGATTTATCAATGCATACATGACCAATATAAAACTGCCATCCACTTTTAGACACATTTACGTCTCGGTACCCTCCATATGTTACGGGGATGGGATAAATTTGAATGCCACGGATGTCAGTCAAACAATTATTTTGGAAATGATACTTTTTAAAACTTCCTTTCTTGAATACATAACAATGTTAGTTATTTTTTTATTATATATTTATTTAATTATTTTAAAAATATAGCTGTGTATATTTTTACAATTTATGTATAACTATATATACAAAACGGCAGAAAAATTGTAAATACACAAGTTACATGTGAAGGTTAATTCAAATATTTGCAAATATTTTACGCTGAAATCACAAAAAATGTACTGTGGAAGTATTATTTTTGCAGAAATCCATTTGCGTAGTTTCTTATTGATAAGTTTAATTTTGGGTTTGGTGAATGTTTATTTCTAACGTCCATGTTGGAAAACCACCGATCATTGATCTTCCACAAGCCCTCCACCAATCCCGCTATGCCTTTCACATACGGAATGAGATTTAGCTCCGGCTCGTATTCCCCTATAGTGGCAATAAAATCCATTTTTTCCTTTTGTGTAAAAAGATATATTTTATACAATTTTAATTCATATGGGTAACGTTTATGCTTTTGCTTTTCGTTTGAAGTGGAATTTACTTTAAAATTTTATTTGGTGTATATGCAAGGTAACGAAATCTTTGTAGGGCCATGTAGAAACTATGTATGAGTAGGGCATACCATAGGAAAGTTGGGCATGATTTCCAGGTCCTTGTGTTGTTTGGCTTCATCATATGGGTCTGCAAGATTTATCAATGCATGCATGACAAACACGAAACTGCCATACACTTTCAGACACATTTATGTGTGAAGTACCCTTCATCTGTTTCAAGCAAGGGCTAAATTTGAATGTGACAGATGGATGTCAAATATTATTTCACCGGCGGTACTTTTATAAAACTTCCTTTCTCAAATACAAAACAATGTTATTTATTCTATTTGTTATATATTTATTTAATTATTTTAAATACATAGTTGTATCTATTTTTAAAATTTATGTATAAATATATATAGAAAAGGGCGGTCAAATTTTAAATACGCAGGTTACATGTGAAGAATAATGAAAATATTTACAAATATTTTACTCCAAAGATCACAAAAAACGTATTGTGGAAGTATTACTTTTTGCAGAGAGCCATTTGTGTAATTTCTTCTGGATAAGTTTAGTTTTAGGTTCAATGAATGTTTATTTCTTCAGTACAGACTAAAAAAATTCACAATTTCATCACATTCGCTAGGGATTACATCTATACGATAGGTGATTTATGGATATGTCCATGAAATTTTGCGAATGGTGAAGGTTTATCGTAGGAATAACTTTACAACAACTTTCGTAATCCTCAAAAGTGTACCATTGATATGTTGCGTGCCCTCCACCCCCACTATGACCTTCACATAAGGAATCATATTTAGCTTCGCCTTGTATTTTCTCAGTAGTGAAGGAAAAATCTACGTTTTTTCTTAAGTACAGTATATACATTTTATTTCATTTTTATTCATGCGGGTAGCATTTATGATTTTGTTTTTCGTTTAGCATTGAATTTCTTTTAAAATGTTATTTCATGCAGGTAGTCGGCTTTGTGTGGCAATGTAGAAAACAAGACGTATGAGTAGGGAATACCCTAAGAAAGTTGGGCATGATTTACATGTCACTTGAGTTGTTTGGCTCCATCATATGGGTCCACAAGATTTATCAATGCATGCATGACCAAGATCAAACTGCGATCCAATTTCAGTCGAATGTAAGCTCTAGGTGCCCTTTATCCATTACAAGCATGGAGTAAATTTTAATGTCGCGAATGCTTGTCGAACATTATTTCAGTGATTGTGATTTTTTAAAACTACCTTTTTCAAATACAAAACAATGTTATTTATTGTACTTATTATATATTTATTTAATTTTTATGGACATATTTTATATATTATAATAATTTATGTTATATGTATGTATGTGTGTGTGTGTGTGTATGTATGTATGTATGTATGCATGTGTGTATGTATGTATGTAAAATGAAGGTCAAATTTTAAATATACAGGTTACATGTGAAGGTTATTGCAAATATTTGAAACTAATTCATGCCGAAAATCACAACAAACGTCTTATGGAAGTATTATTTTTTCCTACATAATCCACACATGTAAAAACTATGTGCCTCATGGCTAGAGACAAACCCTATTCTTTTCCCTTATAGCTACATAGAAACCCTCATCCCTATTTCTTATGAAACCCCTAATCACAATTATCTATGGAATCCTTTTCGCATTTCTGTATAAGGTAGAACATATATCATGTATTATTTGAGTAGGAATAATATAAACCAAGAAATTTTTGTGGGACATGAAATGATTTAATTCCCACTTTTTTACTAAGTCGTGGAATAGGTGTGGGACATACAAGTATTTAATACATGAAATGTTTGTTTAGTCCCCACTCCTCTTTGACGTTGATTTTACTATGAATTTTACTTACTTTTGATTAAATGTATAAAATTTGTTATCATATTTGATCAGTAGACATTGATAGATGGAAATTATTATATTTAATTAGTATTTTGTTAGACTTTATAGATACTTTGATTAAAGATATGTGGTTACTCATAGTGTGAATTATATGGATAGATTGACATTTTAGTATTTGATGATGATATAGATTTAAGAATTTATATATGAAACAATGGATTTTGATACATAGATTTTGTTAGATGATCTAGTTAGTCTTGTGATCTTATTGTTAATTGATGAAATGATAGAATTGAAATATTTTGAAATTATGAACAATTGGTGAAATTGTTTGATTTTAGTGATGATTTAGTTATGTTATTTGATGATGTGAATTGATATGTATATGTATGTTTTATTGTTTTGATGTCATTAATATGGCCATGAGGCCAAAGAGGTATTGTTTTGATTTTGTAGGAAATTGTAACACAACAAAAAAAAGGGGATAGGAGACCAACAATGAAGGAATTTTTGGTATTGGAAATAGGTCACCTTGGCAACTTTTGTTTGTGCATGTTGTTGATAAATTGTTAAGAGGTCCCCATTGGGGGTTGTATCAAATGTGACCTTGGGTAAATGTGTTATTTTATTTTTTCATTTTAATTATTTTGTGAGTATGTAATTTATTATTGTAATGTGTTATACTTTTTTATTATTAATTAATTTGTTCTAATTAAGTTGATTAATTTTGTTAGCTATTGTAAATTGGATGTAACCAACGAGTATTTAATTTTGGTAGATTTTCCTTGGTTTTGTTTTGGATTTGAAAGGATTTTTATTGGTTTAAGTTTTGTGTACTCAACCTTGCATGTCAAACTCATATTTTGGCTTAAATGTTATTTTCGGAGGCTTGTGGGACAATTTAAGCTCGTCCCACCCCTCTTAACGTAATTTAGCAACTATACCTATGGGGTAAGGGGTAAAAATTAGGCCCCATTATGTGATTTGGAAGCTAAAAAGATTAAATTATTACACCTTCTTACATGAGCTTTTAACTATTTCCTTTAAAGTATTGATTTTGGTTTGTCTTTTTCAGAGAACGTTTCATTTCTCAAACACCGCTTTTATTGAGCTTTGGGTTTGGGGTTTTCCCATATGACGTGGAATTGAGGATAAGTGATGTGGCATCCTACATGGAGCCCCTCACCCTCATCTTCTCTTTTCTATTTATTGAAGTTTGTTTTATGGTTTTGGGGTTAGATGTTTTATTTTCACTCTTGCATTTTTGACGAGCTTACTTTTGGAGCCTTTGTTTGAAGCTTGGAAGATTATATAGAGCTTGTGCTTTCAGTTTGGATTTTTATTAAAATGGTAAGGTAGGGACTTCACCCATGTATTTTTATTTTTAATTGTTGTGAAAATTGGTTGTAAATGAATGAATGTTGGGTATTTTGGTTTTAGGAATATAATGGCCATAATGTTGTCTAGGATAAAGAAAATAGGGACTTATTGAGAGAGGGATAAGATTTTTTACTATGAATTTTGAGGGATTTGGGGGTTGGGTGTCCTACCTTGTAATAATAAGAAAGAATTTTTATTTATCTTTATATGTTTATTGAGGGAGGGATAAGAGTTGAGGGAGACATAAGAGAAATTGAGGGAGGGATAAGAGTTGTGTTGTGGTTATGTGAATGAAATTTTCAAGGATTTTTAAGGTGGAAACTTACACCCTTTGGGAGGCATAAGTTATTCCCCATGTTTCTTCTCTCATTTGGCTTGAATTTGAGCCTTTGTGCTGTGGAAAATTATATGTTGTTGTTATTTTTGTATTGTGCTTGTGTGTGGAAAATTTTGTGTGAATGGTTATTAAAAAATCCTTGTAAAAGTTGTGTTGGTAATCAAATTGATTCTCCTACAAAGGGTGAGTAGCATCACGAAACCGGTAGGATGCTTAGAGATAGACAAATCAGATATGAGTAGTTTTATAGCCGGGGAGGGGATTCACCGACTCTTCATTACTCAAGCGTTAGAGATATGGATAGTACCTCACCGAGGGTTTGATCTACCCTCACTACTTTAGGCTGTGCCTTCAACCAGGGTGAGAGAACCAGTTCTGTAACCTGTTTTGGTGAAGGATATCAAGAGATCCTTCTTTGCATGATCTTGATGATAACCTTGAGAAAATATGATCAATACAACACAATATAACTCTCACGAGTTGTCACACTAGAGAGTGGAGATGTTTCCTAGACAAGATTCAGGTTACTAAAGACAATAATTTAAACATGATTGTTTCTACATACTTTGGCAGTGGAATTTATTCATTTGTAAATACACATTACAAACAGGGGTAGTTCATGTAGGATTCATCGTTTGAGAAGTTTTTGGTGGGAAGTTAAGTAAGATAAAGTTGATTATACTAGATCTTTGAGAACCTTTACAAATATTGGAAAACTCACATAATAGAATGCTTCAAAACAACCAAAATATTCCTTCAACTAGAAGGTGTGAATCAATGGAAGCCCAAGAGATGCATGGTTTCACACATTCTTCAAGAATTCAACACAAAGGCTCGTGCTAAAGACTCAACTAAACGTTGAAATTCCCTTATTTTTCACGCCTAAGATACACTCATAGGATTACAAACAATCTTTGTCAACATAGTGAAAGTAAAGCTATTTTAAATTGTTTATTTCATTACCAGATGAAATCTCTTCTCATAATGAAATTGCTAATGCCACAATACTAACACACAAATGAGATCTTGTGTGATTCAGAGGGATTTCAACATAAGATTGCAACAGGAACAAGAAAACTATTTGAAAACATTCTGAAATACAAAGACATAATTATGCTCATGATCAACCCAAATTTATTTGAGGTTCATTATATTCATAAGCGTGGGAAAGTTTCTTGAACAATCTTAGAGTTTTCAATGGTTCTACACTTGTAAACATCTTGACGCGATTAAATCTAAAGCACAGGAGATAAACAAGTTTATCGAGACGGTATCTCGAGAAAATGGTTTTTCTAAAACTTTCTCAAAAAAGTTAACCCCCCGATAATTTGAAAGAGTATTCTCATTGCATTTATAAAATTTCACTTGCTCAATCATCACAAATTTTCCCCCCAAAAGAAGAATTTTCGAGGGATCCTTTATTTGTTACAAGTTTGTTCCAGAGAGTGATGTTTAACAAATTTACACCCAAAAGCTATCAGGTGGATAAATCATGAACTGATCACATTTCTCAATCCCTCAACTATAATTGGGATTCCATGCCATAACTTTTGATAGTCTTCTTAATCATTCTTTTATTCTTTCATGCAATAAATCCCCTTTTTAATAATTCTTAGGTGGCTCCATATGGCTTGATCTAATAAGTAATTCTTTTCACATTTGAGAATACACCTTGAGAAATGAGTTCCCTCACATGGATACATGCATTCATGCCTCTCAGAAATGAGTGTCCTTGCATGGATTATACCACATATCTGCGCTGTGAGTTTGAGTCGGCCAAGTGATAATAGGAGCCAGCGGAAGCATCCACATGTCTCCTTGGCGCAACTGCAAAGGTGAAGTCCAAAGGAAATTTCCCAAACGAGCGCAGTTCCTCCACGTGTTCGTAACTTGAGAGATTTTCTCCAGTTGCTGAAAACTTAGAGCATGGGAAGGTCTAGCAAAAGCTTCCATGTGTCTATTCGGCGTAACATCAAAGATGAATTCTAGATGTGAGATCTCAAATCGTTGTAGGCTATCCACATTCCCTGGACCTAAGAAAGTTTCCTCGGCCATTGAAAAATCTCAGCATAAAGAGGAGCCAATGAAACCTCCACATGTCTCTTCAGTGCACTTTTTATAGGGTTCTTAAAAGCGGAGACCCCAAACAAGCATGGGCTCTCCATGTGTCTAGGGTCCGACAAAGTTACACCGAACACTTGAAAAGTATAAGTAAAAAGAAGACCTAGCGGAAGCCTCCACGTGTCTCCTTGGTGCAACTCCAAAGGTAAGACCCAAGGCAGATCCTCAAATTAGCACAGTCCTCCACGTGGAAAATATCTAAGTTGAAGCGGGCCTGTGGTGCTTTTAACATTTTGTATCACTTACAAAAATTGTGCATTTTGGAAAATTTGACTCGCCTCCCGTTTTGACTTTTCATTACCGATTCAAACATGTGACATCATTTGGTCCCCGGAAAAATCTCAACTTACTTCATAACTTTTCTCCTTTTCACAAAAAGGCCAAAATCTTAAAAATGCTCTGACAATCCACCTCTCCGCCTTTGACTTTTCAAACCACCACGTGTCCTTTTACGGGCCTTAGGCTTTCCTTTTATATTTTCATTCCTTTTGCCATAATGCCTCAAAACAAAAAATAGGTCCGCCTTCCCGCAACGAATCGACTTCTAGAAAGTGTACATCTTCGGTGTCAAAGTAAGAAAATTGCCTTACTGCTCCACATTGTTGAATAGCTAGTTAGAAACTATCGAGGCCATGGGACCAATTTGGCATTTTTTAAAAATGTAACAAAAGTGACAAGTTCACCAAATATACTTGTCGTGCCGTGTCCAATTAGAGACGACCACGTATCTCGTAGGAGTTGGGATAAAATTTGACATGGTAAACATGACTGGAAAAATAAAAGGAAGGGGAAACCACGACATTCACTCCAAAATTACAAATTTTTCCCCATGGATTGCGGTAGATCGTAAATAATAACAAGACTCAATGTGATCCATGACCCAAGGAAAAGACTAACAATGACAACTAAATGAAGGAGAAAGTTTTCACGCATCCATATAGGGAGATAGAAAATACTTCTAACCAGAGAGGGCTAGAAATTTTAAATGACAAAGGGGTGAGATTACAATTGAGCACCAACACCGGCTCCGACTTGGGGATGGGCACTCCTAGTGAGTGCCGCAAGAACAACATAGCAGACCATGTGCCAAAATCAATTAGGTAACAGAGTCAAGAACCAAACTCTAAAATAAATAGACAATAACCAACCTCCCAAGAACGAACCGAGAAACCAGCAAAAACCGGTCACCAAGGACAAGGACAAACCGAAACACAAAAATACAAAAGTAAACAAGAAAAAAACAAAGACTAAATATTGTACAATGATGCATACCTTGATTCTGAGAAATCAATCAAGGAAATGTTTCAAGTGCCTACCATTCTGAGTACGACCAAGCCAAGAAGTCTTGATACTTTTTTAACAACTAGACATATGCTTGTTTTTCTTCTCTATCCAAGTTTCTACCTAGCCATATTTTCCGAGGTTTATCTTTTGTGCCTTTACCAGATCTAGAACAAACCCCATCAAACATCAGAGTCCAGGGAGAACCAATCTACTCGGATACTTGCACTCATCAATTTTATGCTCCTTAAAATTAGCATAACCCACAAAGTTGTCGACATCGACATCTGCATACAATACTTCATAAGAAGCATTGTTAGGGTCCTCAATGAGATGTAACATTTTCTTCTCACCATACAACTTCACAAGGTTCCCCTCAATTGGTATGGTTACGTATGACATGTCCATTTGTACGCTTCCACCCACACTAGCTACCCACTTTCTGGATAATAACATCCCCATTTGGCAGGACAATCCACAATAACCACATTCATGGTTAAGCATTTTCTTGGAAAAGCTACCAACTGCACTACTAATCCCTTGACATACCCAACTACTGGCACTTCTCTTGAATCCATAGCATTACATTTCCCAAAATTTGTTATTACCTTGATATTTAACTCATTCATGACCTCAAGAGGCATTACATTACATGAGGCTCTTGAATCAAACATGTAGTTATGTACCAGCCTATCTTTAATAATCAAAGTGGTAAAAAATGGATCCACATTAAGTTGAGATTCAACTAGAGAAGTTCCCAAATACACCTCAGGTGATTCTCTCGGTTCCTCTAATACCTATGGTATTTCTAATTCTGCAATAATAGGAGGAACCTCTACATTTTTCACACTTTTTCCCTGGGTAATTTTCTCTTCTTTACATCCCAAATATTCAAATTCCCTTTTCCTATGCTTAGGAATTCTAAGTAATTCAACAATGGGAATAATGACTTTGATCTGGCTTAAGATTTGGGCTATGTCACAAGGAATATATTTGGGTAGGGCAATATTAGGAGGGAGATTCACCACTTCCTCTGATAGTATGGGGGTTTTGACAGTTTGGGCATGGGTAGGAGCACAAGTTTTATTTGGGGTAATTAGGCCTTTTCCAGATGTATCTTTCTTAGGGGTTTCCTTTGGGATATTGGTAAGAACTCAAAATTTTGGCTTGGTTTGTGGCCTTTCCCCTTTGGCAACCTTACTTCTGGTGTTATATTCTATCTCTTGAGCAACTCTGCATTCATCAACAACTTCTTGTCCTCTTCTAAGGGATCCTCCATCATAATTTTTAATCATCAAGGCCCTTATGTATTCAAAATCATGAATAGACAAATCAAATGCTTGCACCATATCAATTTCAAAAGTATTAATAGGAGCAAGAGGCAATACTTGGTGGACACAATCCCAGAAATCTTCAGCAATTCTGGAACATATCAATTCAGTTGAGGTTGCCCCCTTCGTGAGTTCGCAGGGATCTCCATCATGCACTGAGATCTTATATGTCTCATCATCATCAACTTCCTCAACCTCCTAATCTACATCACATGGGGAGTGTGGTAAGAAATACCTATCACACCACTCGATAACACCGGCCTCCTCCACAGTAGCAACCCTAGCAGTCAAACGATCAAGAACCAATCTATTTTCCCGGGGTTGAGGCTATCTATTTCCTAACCCCATGGGCCATTTTCCTTGTTCATCTGGTATATGATCCCCTCTGGGGTGATTTCCAAATCTCTCGTAACCTTGTGGCTTATGTTGACCTTGGGAATTATATCCTATCCCATTTTGTGCTATGGCCAGTTTATAGGATATCTCTCAGAATCGCTCCAAATGCCAAAGTTTTTACAACCTCTTTCAGATCCATAGCCTTGCTTGACCGAGGATTTTTAGGATTGATCAACTTAACACCTTCCCTCTTAGGATGCTTTCTAACTTCGCTTCGATGTTGTTCTCTATTTGTAAGGCCATGGTGAAAGCCTTCCTTAATGTTCCTAGGTTCGTATCTCTCAAGTAATAAGTAGCCTTCTTATCAAAAGCATCGAATAGTTTATCAAACAAGACACATCATATAGCCTTAGGATTATACGTAGCATATTCAAGGTCTTATTGAATCGAGTAGTGAAATCATGGACAGATTCATTTGGATTTTTCTTTATATTTTAAAATTTAGATAAAAGGAACCCGGGATCTGTGTTATCCCCATATTGCAATCTAAAGGTACTTTTCATCTCGATCCATGAATCTATTGAATTATCTAGCAAAGCCTTCTACTGTGAACGCTCATCCTCCTCAAGAGTATGAATAAACAATTTTATATACACATCTTCAAACTCAATTTCAAAATCTTCCATAATATTGACAAAGAGTCTTAAATGGTGGTCACCAAAGGATGGCATTATTTCCTTGAAATTTTGGCAACCTATTTCTGACATCTTATGGCACCATATTAGGATATCCATCCATACCTATCAAATCTATAGGTCCAAAAGTGTTGACAATAAAAGGAGGTCTAGGTGGAGGTTGACCCATATTGCCTTGAGGGGGTGATCTTGTAGGAGAAACATAATGATAGGGAACGAGGAGTCTTTGGAGCATAATAGTATAACTTTCAAAATAGAGATTCTCTATTGACTCAAATTCTTGGAAAACCCTATCAACCTTGGAAGAAACAGGGGAATACTAAGAGGTAGACTTTTTAGACACAAATGATGGCCTCTCTCCAGTTGGAGAACTCAAATTTATATAAATATTACTTGGTTCAAAATAACTTGAAGACATATGGTAATCTTCAACCACAGATTGATCAGCTTTCAGAAATCGATATCTCCTTTTTTATTCTTGATTTCCAACAATTTTCTAAACTTGTTTTCCTTCTAAATTTGATTTTCCTAGGTGTGGAAATAACTTCCTAATAGGGTCCTAGTGAAGAAAGATCTTCTTCCTCCAACTTTGCACAAATTAATGACAAACTCCACTTGACACAAGTTAAGACACCGATAATCATCAAAATTTCAATTCAACATAGAGTCTCCACTAAGGATTTTCACCCTAGTTGTGCAAATGCACATATAAGTAACTTGCTAAGTGTTTATCAATGCTTAATTTATTCAAAGCTTAACAGATCTGACCTTCCTTTACCCACATTTATCACTCTTGATGTAAATTTAGTGCAATAACCACTAGAAATTGGAAATATTGCATAATGATCCTGTAATTTTGCACAAATCTTACAAATCTCAATAAAGTATGACGTTTAAAAAATTATTTGTACTTGAACCATGTAAAGATCATTACTGTGGTCGCATGTGTATGCATTTGTAAAAATAGTCCTAGACATCGATGCCACTTTAGTTTTTTTGTCGCACTAATAGGTCCCGATGTTCAAGTAATCCTCTGTAATTCAAATAATCCCTGGTAACATCACCACTTCAGTTGTTTTCCACACAAATAATCATCGACAATTTAAATAATCCCCACAAACGGTGCCACTTTGGTGTTGTTGCCACACAAATAGGTCCCGATGTTCAAATAATCCCCAACAATTCAAATAATCCTTGGAAACGGTGCCACTTCGGTGTTATTACCGCACAAATAAGTCCCAAAGTTCAAATAATCCCCAAAAATGTCACCAATCCGGTGTTGGTATCCAAATTGATTCTCATGTGAGGGATGAGTAGCATCACGAAATTGGTAGGATGCTTAGAGATAGAAGAATCATGATATAAGTTGTTTTGTACCGAGGGGATTTAGTTGACTCTTCGTTACTCGGCATTGGAGAAATGAATAGAACCTCACTTTGAGCGTTTGATCTACCCTCACTACTTTAGGTTGTGTCTTCAACCAGAGTGAGAGGACACATTTTGTAACCCATGTTGGTGAAGGATATCAAACGATCCTTCTTTGCACGATCTTGAACTAAAACTTGAGAAAATATGATCAATACAACACAATCTAACTCTCACGTGTTGTCACACTAGAGAGTGGAGATGTTTCCTAGACAAGGTTCGGGTTACTAAAGATAATAATTGAAACCCGATAGTTTCTACATATTTTGGCAGTAGAATTTGTTCATTTGTGAATGCACACTACAAACAGGGGTAGTTCATGTAAGATTCATCATTTCAGAATTTTTTGGTGGGAAATTAAAACAAATAAAGTTGATTATACTAGATCTTTGAGAATCTTTACAAATATTGGAAAACTCACATAACAGAATGCTTCAAAACAACCAAAATATTCCTTCAACTAGAAGGTGTGAATCAATGGAAGCCTAGAGATGCACGATTTCACACATTCTTCAAGAATTCAACCCAAAGGCTCATGCTAAAGACTCAATTAAACGTTGAATGTCCCTGATTTGTCACGCCTAAGATACACTCATAGGCTTACAATATTTTTCAACATAATGAAATTAAAGTGATTTTAAATTGTTTATTTCATTACCAAATGAAAGATCTTCTCATAATGAAATGGCTAATGCCACATTACTAACACACGAACAATATCTTGTGTGATTCATAGGGATTTCAACATAGGATTGCAACAAAAAAAGAAAAACTATTTGAAAACATTCTGAAATATGAGCAGACACAATTATGCTCATGATCAACACAAATTTATTCGAGGTTCATTAGATTCATCAGCAGGGGAAAGTTTCTTAAACAATCTTAGAGCTTGTTAATGGTTGTACACTTGCAACCATCTTGACGCGATTAAATCTAAAGCACAGAGATAAACAGTTTCTCATACGGTATCTTAGGAAAATGGTTTTTCTAAAACTTTCTCAAAAAAGTTAACCCCGATAATTTGAAAGAGTATTTTCATTGCATTTATACAATTTCACTTGCTCAATCATCCCAAATTTTCCCCAAAAGAAGAATATTCGAGGAATCCTTTATTTGTTACAAGTTTGTTCTAGAAAGTGATGTTTAACAAATTTACACCCAAAAGCTGCCAGGTGGATAAATCATGAACTGATCACATTTCTCACCCTCAACTATAACTAGGATGCCATATCATAACTTTTGATAGTCTTCTTAATCATTCTTTTGTTTTTTCGTGCAATAAATCCCCTTTTAATAATTCTTAGGTGGCTCCATATGGCTTGATTTGACAAGAAATCCTTTTCACCTTTGAGAATACACCTTGAGAAATGAGTGCCATCACATGGATACCTACATTTTTTCCTCTCATAAATGAGTGTCCTTGCATGGATTATACCACATACTTGCGCTTATGAGTCCGAGTCGGCCAAGTGAAAAGAGGAGCCAGTGGAAGCCTCCATGTGTTTCCTTGGCACAACTACAAAGGTGAAGTCCAGAGGCAAGTTCCCAAATAAGCGTGGGCCCTCCACATGTTCGAACTCCGAGAGATTTGAACCAATTGCTGAAAATTCAGAGCATATGAAAGACCAGCGGAAGCTTCCACGTGTCTATTTGGCGCAACTTCAAAGATGAAGTCTAGAGGTGGGATCTCAAATGAGCGTAGGCTCTCCACATGCTCTAGGCCTAAGAAATTTTCCTTGGCCTTGAAAAATTCTCATCATAAAAAGGAACTAGTGGAAACCTCCACATGTCTCTTCAAAGACACTTTTGATATGTTGCCCAAAAATGGAGATTCCAAATAAGCGCAGGCTCTCCAGGTGTCTAAGGTCCGACAAAGTTGCACCAGACACTTGAAAATTCTAAGTATAAAGAGGAGCTAGCGGAAGCCTCCATGTGTCTCTTTGGCGCAACTCCAAAAGTAAAACCTAGAGGTGGATCCTCAATTTAGCACAGTCCTCCACATGGAAAAGATCTGAGTTGAAGTGGGCCTGGGGTGCTTTTCACATTTTGTATCACTTAAAGAAATTGTGCATTTTTGGACAATTTGACCCACCTCCCCACTTTGAATTTTCAATGCTGACTCAAACATGTGACATTATTTGGTCCCCAGCGGAATCACGACTTATTTCATAACTTTTCTCCTTTTCACAAAAAGGCCAAAATCTTCAAAATGCTCCAACGATCCACCTCTCCACCTTTGAATTTTCAAACCGCCATGTGTCCTTTTGCGGGCCTTAGGCATTCCTTTTATATTTTCATTCCTTTCGCCATAATGCCTCAAAACACAAAAGGGTCCGGCTTCTCGCAATGGCTCGACTTATGACATGTGTACATCTTTGGGGTCTCGTTGTCCACTCAAAATACCCCTGCTCTTTAGAGGATGAAAATTTAAAATTTTGAGTCCGAGTGTCTTTTCTGCCGAAATGAGCGTGGAAAGTCGAAAAATTGTGAAAATCTACGTTTTTGCATCGGTTGTGTCATTTTCGGGCTTGTCGACATTTTTGTCCCGCATGTCCCATGTTCCGACGGGCCCTCTATTCCCGATCGGCCGATTTACCCGGCAAGTATGTCTTTTTGGGCCCATCGAACTTCTTGTCCCAAATGTCCC